>JARQOD010000004.1:209273779-209361191 GCA_033576555.1 Oophaga sylvatica | reverse complement strand
GAAATCTTTGTCTGGGGGAGACTTTGCTGATGTAGTAATAATTACCTTGTGTCCAGTTTGCTGTAATTAGTCTATAGAATAAGGCATTAACGATTCTACTGTATTTTTGAAAATTATTCTGACTTTGCAGCCTTTTTTCTACACCAGCTTAAATGAAAAATGGTCCTGAAGACTGCAAAAAGACATACAGTAATAGTAAAAAGACCTACAGGAATTTATGGCAAATACTGGTCGTGTTCTTCATGTGACAAAAAACTCCTGCATTCTTCATATATCTGGCCTTGTTGGAATAGTGGCAAGATGTAAGCCTTTTCTTTCTAAGAAAAACATCCAAGCCTGGCTTTATTTTGTCAAAATCTACATCAAGTCTGCCAAAACATGTTATGTTCTGATGAGACCAGGTGGAACTTTTTGACCATAATCCAAAAGCTATGTTTGGCGTAAAGCAAACACTGCACATCAAGCAAAAGAAATCAAACTCACAGCGATGCATGGTGGAAGCCGCATTATGTTTTGGGCTGTTTCTGGCAGTTGGAACTGGAACTTTAGTCAATGTGCGAAGGAATAATTAAGCGTTCCTAATATCAGTTACTTTTTCAAGAAAACCTTCAGGTCTTTACTAAAAAGCTGGAGATGAAGAAGAATTTCACATTTCAGCACAATAACAGCCCTAAGCATACCTCTAAATCAGCAAAAGAATGGTTTTGCTGTCAGAAGATCAAACTTTTGGAATAGTCCAGCCAGAGCTGAGACCTGAATTCAATTAAAAATCTGTGACTGACCCAAAGAGAGCTGTGCAAATGATATGCCCTTGCAATCTGACAGAATTGGAGCGCTACTGCAAGAAGAGTGGGCAAAGATTGTAAATTATAGCTATTGCATGCTGACAGACTCTTACCTAAAAAGAATTGAATGCTGTCATAAATTCAAAGATTGCTTCAACCAAATATTAGTTTAAGGATGTGCTTATTTATGCAACCACAATATTTTAGTTTTAGCTTTATTTATATTTTTACACCCAAAAAGATTTTAGTTTATTTTTTTCAATTGAATTGTACAGATTACTGTATATACTCGTGTATAAGCCGACCTGTGTATAAGCCGACCCCCCTAATTTTGCCACAAAAAACTGGGAAAACTTATTGATTCGTGTATAAGCCGGGTGTATAAACTGCCCTCCTGCTCTGTGCTGCCCCCGTCCTGCTCCTTGCTCCCCCATCCATCTCTGTGCTCCCCCATTCTCCTCTGTATTTCCCCCCCCTCCTGCTCCGTCCTCTGCTGTGCTCCCCCATTCCTTCTCCATCCTCCTGTGCCCCCACCGTCCTGCTCCGTGCTCCTCTGTGCCCTCCATCCTCCCCCCGTCCTGCTCCGTGCTCATTGTCCTCCTCCATGCTTCCCCCGTCCTCCATGCTTCCCCGTCCACCGTTCCCCCCCATCCGCTCCATGCTTACCCCTCCTCCGTTCTCCCCCCCGTCCTCCTCCATGCTTCCCCCGTCCTCCGTTCTCCCCCCCGTCCTCCTCCATGCTTCCCCGTCCTCCGTTCTCCCCCGACCTCCTCCATGCTTCCCCGTCTACCGTCTCCACCCCCGTTCTGCTCCTTGCTCCTTGTCCTCTCCTCCATCATACTCACCCCTCCCCGTGCCATCGCTGAACGTCCCTGCAATCCTGCGTTCTCCCCGGCTTCCTGCAGCTCTCCAGCGCTGAGCGGTGACGTAATACCGCTCATTAAGGCCATGAATATGGACGCCACGCCTATGGGAGTGGCGTCGCGTCCATATTACATGACCTTAATGAGCGGGTATTACATCACCGCTCAGTGCTGGAGAGCTGCAGGAAGCCGGGGAGAACGCAGGATTGCAGGGACGTTCAGCGATGGCACGGGGAGGGTGAGTATGATGTCCCAGCCACCGGCTCCTGCCGCAGCATCCCCTCCCCCGCTGGTTTCTGCCCTATGACTCGTGTATAAGCCGAGGGGGCATTTTCAGCACGAAAAATAGTGCTGAAAATCTCGGCTTATACACGAGTATATACGGTATGTAGGAAAATGGAAGAAGCTCACCCATGCCTGCCAATTGCCTGAGAAGCCAGGGATAGCTGGAACCAGTTGGTGGTAGATAGCTGGAGGAGTACAGCAGTAATCGGGAAAAATGAAAAATATTCAGCACATCCATCCAGAAAGTTTAATATTTTTCTGCATTCTTTTTCTACATTTGTGATTTTTTTTTTATGTCAATTTTACATTTCCTCATTCTGTGACACATATGTTCATTGGTGCTTTTTCCTGATTGATTGCTATATGTTACACCCATGATTGAAGGTGATTGGTTCCTATTTCTGTTAAAACAAGATCTCAGGGATATGTTTGACATGCTATGACTAAGGGTGCTAAGTATACCAGAAACGTCTCCGTTTTTTAATCTCTCCCCTATTTTCTTGTTTTAATCGACTAAATAAAGCTATTTTTATTAATTCTTACCGGATGGATGTGCTAAATATCTTTCCTTTTTGCCGATTACTACTCTACAGATTATGGGTGACATTAAGGTTGGAAAAAATTCTAAAATGAAAGGGACCTGTGATTGTGAATGAGCATTCTTATGAATAATTGTTTGGTGAATATCAAACTTTGCAAATGGCCTTTAACTGAATTTGGTGCATATAGGGCCCGAATTGTTATTTTTAGTTTTGCCCA
Organism: Oophaga sylvatica; assembly: GCA_033576555.1. Lineage (NCBI taxonomy): Eukaryota > Metazoa > Chordata > Amphibia > Anura > Dendrobatidae > Oophaga > Oophaga sylvatica. The sequence continues at coordinate 209,358,499 of JARQOD010000004.1, read as the reverse complement.
AAATTAATCAGTCTGGGTGCTCCATTTTGAAGAATTTTGAGCTAAAAATGGCATGCAATACACCAAAACTAAAAATTAAAAGTTCCTTCAAAAATTACAAATGATGAACCTTGCCCTTAGGTCCTAATTTTTCAAAACAATATACCAGAATTTTGGCATAAATTGGTTTGAAAGCTCACAAAACTTTTATGCCACAGCTAGTCACACAAAAATGTTGTAACTGTTGGCGTATTCATGCTAGTTTCAACCTGCCAAATAGATGGAGCAGGGGCAGGATGGGGGCTTGATACCACAGCTCGTCTAATTCATGATGTACCTTACACCAAAAATACTCCACACCCTTACTGGAGAAAGATTTGTGGCGTGGCACACAGAGGAGAACGCCACCTGTTGGACGCACCTGATACATTAAGAAGCAAACACCTCTTAAAGGGAACCAGTAATCAGGTTTTCCCCATATAAAGTAAGGCTACCACCAATAGGGCCTTTTTTATATCCTACTGGAATGATGTAAAGAAATCCCCAATTCAGTCTGCATATCCCAAAAAGACCTTTTATTATACATACATACAGGGCTGTGCGGTCAGCTGAGTGTCTCTCGTCTTGATCCGGTGCCTCCTCTTTTCTATGCTTCGCGTCAATGATGAGTCCTACGTCTTCCACCCAGTGTCCCTTATCAGGCTCCTGAACAGGAATGTTTCACTTTGCCTTGCCGAGGACAGAACAAAGTACTGTAGTGTGAGCATGCGCCTGGAAAGGCCAAAGAAAGCCCATAACCCAGAAGTAAAGCCTTGCAGTATGCTGTAAAAAAGGCCCTAATGGTTCCCTTTAACCCCTTTCCAACCTTAGACAAATCCATATGTCTCTGTGACCTGGTCTATCCGACCTGGGAAGTATGGATACATCTCATCTTTAATGCGGCACCACAACCGCTGTCCCTGTGCTAGCATTAAAATTCTGGTACCAGTTTAAAGCTGAACACAGGCACATGGAGTCATCATCCTGGGGGGGTGGCGATGCCCCCGTAACTATGAATGCTGTGATTGGATGTTCAATTCTGAACAGCCTATCGCAGCATTTCTCAGACGCGCTATGACCTGCTAGTGACCGCCCTGTACAACTCCGAAGCGAAAAGGTCACTATGTCCATCTGTGTGCTGTGCTGGGCTCTGTGGTGCCACAGAAGCATCGGACATCACAGATCATGCTGCTGGTGCCTGATTGCCTTTCCTGCTGAAAAAGAAGAAAGAAGAAAAGAAGAAAGAAGAAGTAAGAAGAGTTCCTGGTCTCTTTTCTCTCCTCATCCACCCCAATCCCCCTCCTCCACTATTTCACACCTTTTTCCCCTCTCCCTTCTCCTCACCCCACCTCTGCCGCAAAGCTCTGTTCAGTACTTGATTGCTGATCAGTACTTGATCGCTTGATGCTTGCCAGTATTTTTTTTTTCATGCGTCCTGTAGCAGCCAAGCACTGATCCGTGCTCACTGGTTTCCAGGACTTTTTTCGTCCCTGTCCATTTCCCCTCATCCCCTTTGCACAACCTCCGTGTGTGCATCCAGCAGCTGTCAAACGTTGATCAGTGACTCAAATCGCTGATCCGCACTTGTGCTCTGTTTTCCACAACTTTTATTTTCCACTGTCCCGACCCCCTTTGCACCACTCCGTGTGTGCATCCTGCAGCCACCGAGCCGCTGATCAGACATACACCACTGATTAGTACTAGCGCTCGTTTTTGGCAAAAACTATTTTGGTCCCTGTCCATTTTTCTCCCCCCTCCCCTTTGCACCACCTCCGTGCGTGCATTCTGCAGCCGCCGAGCATTGATCAGCACCTCAAATCCTTTATCTGCACTTCTGCTCGCTGTTTTCCACAACTTTTTTTTCCACTGACTTTTTTCTCCCCCAATTTGCACCACTCTGAGTGTGCATCCTGCAGCTGCCGAGCCACTGATCAGATGTACACCAATGATTAGCACCAGCGCTCATTTTTGGCAAGGACTTTTTCTTGTCTCTGTCCATTTTTTCTCCCCCTTTCACCACCTTCGTGGGTGCATCCAGCAGCTGCTGAACGTTGATCAGCGACTCAAATTGCTGATCTACACTTGTGCTCACTGTTTTCTGCAACTTTTTTTTCCACTGATTCCACCCCACCCCACCTTTGCGTTCGTCCTACCCAAATCACTGACCAACCCCCTGGTTGCTGCTTTTTCTCTTTTTTTACTGTAGAAAAAATATAAAAGTTTACACCCAGCACTCACACACACACTTTGACTGTCTTTTCAAAGTTTGGCCAGTCATTGAGCACTTCAGAACAAGTTTACTGAGGTTTACATGCCCCAAAGGGCGTGGATGAGTCCCTAATCCTTTTCAAGGGGAGGCTTAATTTCCAGCAATACCTGTCAAGTAAAATGGCCAGGTATGGAATTAAGCTCTACACACTGTGTGAGAGTACCTCAGGATACACTCACAAGTTTATGGTTTATGAAGGGAAGGACACCCAGATTCAACCCCCTGATTGTCCGCCTGTCCTGCGAGTGAGTGGGAAAATTGTGTGGGATTTGGTGCACCCACTGCTGGATCAAGGTTACCACCTCTATGTAGATAACTTTTATTCCAGCATCCAACTGTTCTCTCTGAAGAAGTCCTCCAGCCGTACAGTGCCCTGAGAAAGGTCAAAGTGTGGTACAAGAAGCTGTCCGTGCACATCGTACAGATGGCAATGTACAACGCTTTTCTGCTATCACGATGTGCAGGCCAGACCAATGCGTCATACCTTTGGTTCCAGGAGTTAGTGATCAAGGCCCTAATCTTTGGCAGTCAGGAAAGAGCAGGTCCCAGTACGTCCGGAACTGAAGGTGCTCACATCGTACCACGTCAACATTTCCCCTGGGCGGTCCCTCAAAGCACAAAAAAACTAAGGTTATAAAAGAGGTGCTGAGTGTCTTATAGAAGGGGGATACACAAGGATACAAATTATCAATGCGACACCTGCCCCGACAAACCTGGTCTGTGTATGAAAGAAGGCTTCAGACTGTACCACACATCCATGGACTACTAAATTCATGTCTGACTGACACAATTCACGTATGCCAACCTGACGTACACTACACAACTCACGTATGCCAACCTGACGAACTCTACACTACCCACATATGCCAACCTTGCGAACTCTGCACTACTTACGTATGCCAACCTGACGTACTCTACACGACTCTCGTATACCATACTCTACATAACTTACGTATGCCAATACTTTATAAAATTCACATAACAGGAAACAGTAGATCAGTTAAAAAATGGAGTCACTTGTGGGGCATTTCCACAGTTTAGGCGCATCAGGGGTTTTGCAAATCAGACATGATGCCCACAGACTATTCCATCAAAGTCTACATTCCAAACCATCACTCCTTCCCTTCCAAACTCTGACGTTCACCGAAACAGTAGTTCTATCCCACATATGGGGTATCTGCATACTCAGCATAATTTGCACAAGAAATTTTGAGGCTTATTTTCTCTTGTTAACCTTGTGAAAATATTTTTTTGGGCTAAAATAACATTTTTGTGGAAAAAATTAGATTTTTTTTGATTTTCATAACTCAACGTTTACATTTTCTATGAAGCATCTGAAAGTTCAAGGTGCTCACAACAGTAAATTCCTTGAGGGGGTCTAGTTTTCAAAATGGGGATACTTCTGGGGGCTTTCTACTGTTTAGGCTCATTAGGGGCTCTGCATTCCAAAACGTCTCTCCTTCCCTTCTGTGCCCCAACGTGCCCCCAAACAGTAGTTTTCTCCCAAATATGGGGTATTTAAGTACTCAGGAGAATTTGCACAAAAACTTTTGGATCCAATTTCTCCAATTACCCTTGTGAAAATAAAAAATGGAGGCTAAAAGATATTTTTTGTGGAAAAAATATGATTTTTTATTTTTACGCTCTACGCTATAAACTTCCATAAAGCACCTGGGGGGTTCAAAGCGCTCACCACACATCTACAAATGTTCCTTGGGGATCTAGTTTCCAAAATGGGGTCACTTGTGGGGGGTTTTCACTGTTTAGGCACATCAGGGGCTCTTCTAACGTGACATAGCGTCCAATCTCAATTCCAGCCAATTTTGCGTTGAAAAAGTCAAACGGTGCTCCTTCCCTTCTGAGCTCTGCCATGCGCCCAAACAGTGTTTTTCCCCACACATGGGGGATCAGCGTACTCATGAAAAATTGCACAACAACTTATGGGGTCCAGTTTCTCTGGTTACCCTTGTGAAAATAAAAAATTGGGGGCTAGAAGATCATTTTTGTGGAAAAAAAGTATATTTTTTCAGTGCTCTATGTTATAAACTTCTGTGAAGCACTTGGGGGTTCAAAGTGCTCACCACACATCTAGATAAGTTCCATGAGGGGTCTAGTGTCATGTGTGCATTGCCACGAAGATCGTCGCGGTTGCACATTTTGACTTCTCACAGCTGAGCTGCTGTTTCTTTGTGTTTGGCAGCTAGGGAGTTAATTCTGTCTGTGCTCGGTGCTGGGACTGGGTGCAGTTTCTCCCGGCTGCAATTGATTATTTGTTGATTGGTTTCCTTTAAATTCCTGGTTGTCTGCTTGGGGAGTTGCCAGTGAAACCTTCATGCAGACCACAGATAGGAATGAATCTGTATAGACTTTAGTTGTGAGCTCCTTAGTTGTTCTAAGCTTAACTTGGTTAGAGTTTATTTCCCAGACCATTTATGTTCCTTTGGTGTTTGAGTGTGTATGCAAGCGAGTGTTATCCTGTCTGTCTTATATGTCTAATCTGTGTATTTAGCTAAGATCAGCCCATATCCCTTTGGTGGTAGGCAGGATCCTTCTTAGGACTGATTACAGGGTTCAGGGTCTGATAGGAGACAGGGTTAGGTTGGTGACTTGGACCTCTGAACCATTATCAGTACCTCCAAGGTGAGGGATTAGTTAGGACCCCAGTTTAGGGTCAGGTTAGATCCCGGTCCACCTCTTTCCTGTTTCAGCTCATCAAGTCCTCAAGATTAACCCTGGGTTCAGCAGATATCGTGTCAGGTAAATCTATTCTATACTTACATGCTGATGTTGCTATACTAGTTGTTGTATAGAGTGTTGTTCCTGTATTAATAGTTTACTGACATTGTATACATATCATTAGACAGCGTGACATCTAGTTTCCAAAATGGGGTCATTTGTAGGGGGTTTCCCCTGTTTAGGCACATCAGTTGCTATCCAAATGCTGCATGGCATTTGATCTCAATTCCAACCAATTTTTAGTTGAAAAAGTCAAAAGGTACTCCCTCCCTTCTGAGCTCTGCTGTGCGCCCAAACAGTGGCTTTCCCCCACATATGGGGTATCAGCCTACTCAGGATAAGTTGAACAACAACTTTTGGGGTCAAATCTCTCCGGTTACCCTTGTGAAAATAAAAAATTAGGGGCTAAAAGATCATTTTTTGTGGAAAAAATATGATTTTTATTTTCACAGCTCTTTGTTTTAAACTTCTGTGAAGCACTTAGTGGTTCAAAGTGCTCACCATGCATCTAGATAAGTTTCTTGAGGGGTCTAGTTTCCAAAAATTGGGTCACTTGGGGGGGTGTCAACTGTTTAGGCACATCAGGGAGTCTCCAAACGCAACATGGTGTCCGATCTCAATTCCAACCAATTTTGAGTTAAAAAAGTCAAACGGTGCCCCTTCCCTTCCAAGCTCTGCTGTGCGCCCAACAGTGGTTTTCCCCCCACATATTGGGTATCAGCGTATTTAAGACAAATTGCACAACAACATCTGGGGACCAATTTCTCTGGTTACCCTTGTGAAAATAAAAAAAAATTGTTGGCTAAAAGATCATAGACACATCAGGGGCTCTCCAAACGCGACATGGCATCAGCTAATTATTCCAGGAAATTTTACATTCAGAAAGTCAAACGCGCTCCTTCCCTTCAAAGCTCTGCCTTGCGCCTAAACAGTGTTTTTCCCCATATATGGTGTATCAGCATGTTCAGGGGAAATTGCATTATAAATTTTGGGGTGGTTTTTTTTGGTACCCTTGTGAGAATATAAAAAATTTAGTCTAAAGTTAAATTTTAGTGAAAAAAGTTAAATGCTCATTTTTTCCTGCCACATTCCATTAATTCCTGTGAAGCACCTGAAGGGTTAATAAACTTCTTGAATGTGGTATTGAGCACCTTGAGGGGTGCAGTTTTTAGAATGGTGTCACTTTGGGATATTTTTGCAAATTTTGTTGTGTAAATAAGAAATCGATGATCAACTTTTAACCCTTATAAATTCCTAACAAAAAAATAGTTTCAAAATTTGGGAAATGTTATTTATTAACTATTTTGTGTGACATATCTCTCTGATTTAAGGGCATAAAAATTCAAAGTTTGAAAATTGAAAAATTTTCAACATTTTTGCCAAATTTCCTTTTTTTTTTACACAAATAAACGTAAGCCATATCAAATAAATTTTACCACTATCATGAAGTACAATATGTCTCAAAAAAACATTCTCAGAATCAGCGGTATCCGTTAAAGTGTTTCAGAGTTAATACCTCAAAAAGTGACAATGGTCAGATTTGTAAACATTGGCCTGGTCATGAAGGTGCAAACCACCTTGGGGGTTAAAGGGGTTAATGAGTCAGGAGCATTTGACTCCAGCCTGTCCCTTTAATTAACTTTTCAGTGTGTTTTGGTAATTGGGAAGAAATTGTTACCATAGGTGAGAGTTAAATCTGGTGTACTGAGCTATTGTGCTGCCCTGTTTATTGAGTATAGGATTATGTGGTATGCGCAGCATATACCTGAAATAAAACACATCAACTGGTACGTCTGAATCCATTTTGACATGAGGAATTTTTGATATGAGTAACCAACCACATTTCATATTTAGTTACTAATTTTGTGACGAAATTTGGACATGTCATATCTTTCAAGCTCGCTTATTGCCATCAATGTCTAAGTTAATTTTTTATGAATGCTCAGTGAATTAGTTTCGAACATAACAGAGCAAAATCAATCAAAAGAAAGGCTTTGTTTGAAGGCAAACAATTGTATGTATATATACAGTACATTGGTAACCAACCAGCATTCCCAATCTCCATCTTCAAACACAGGAAATGTGATTCCCATCTCGCACTGTTTACTTTTGTTGATGATATATTCAAGTAAAAAAGAACCCTTTTCATTTGCTTGAATGGCCTCGCAGTAGCCAAAACTAACAGAAAAATTTACTTGTAAACTAAGCAAATAGAACTTCAAAGGATCATAGTGAATATTTGCGTGGATCACCACGGTTTCCATTTTTATGAAGCAAATTGTTTCACTGGTTCTAGGCTGAAAGTTAAACTGCTATGACATAGCGTGACACTGCCGGGCTCGAACGTCTTCTTCACAAAGTGTATCAACAAATAAACCAACCACACCGTGTTACTAGCCTTCATGATGTCATGGATGGTAGCATTCTAGTTGACTGTTTCATGTGGGAGAATAGTATGTACTGACATGCTCTCTGTCCGTGGCGTGTTATGTGTGCAGGCACAGGAGGCAGACACGGATCTCTCTAGTGATAGATGGGATATCTTTTACATACGTCAGTCATGAGTAATATAATCCGGTTGGGAAAATGAACTTAGAATTTAGTTTCTTAGGCCGGCGTCACACACAACGACAAAAAATCGGTCCGTTTTAGACGGTCGATTGTCGGATAAAAATGCAAACATCACACATCCTTCTGTCATCCGATTTTCCTTCAAAGATGCGATTTAGTCGCATGTGTGTGTACCTTGTAACATCCGATTTTCATCCGACTTGCGAGAATTTCTCGCAGGCTTGCAAAACTGACATATAATGGATCCAAAAGAATAGTATTTCAATCAAAACAAAAAGAATAGATATATACACATAGAACACATATATATATATATATATATATATATATACATGTCATTGTGACATGTATATATACATATATTTATAGTTCCTAGACTTCTACATACTGTTATAGCCGCTAATTCAATTGCCGGCTTTTGTGAAATCACAGAAGCCGACATGAAATGATACATTGTTTCCACACAGTTAACCATGTCATTTCCTGTATTTTGATATTTGTTTAGAACTTACAATTACATGAGTGTATTTGTGCAAAATTTCAGACATGTAGGGGTTAATTAAAGGTGTAAATTCGTTGAAAAAAAATGCGTGGGCTCCCGCTGTATTTTCTCCACCAGACAGACAAAGCAAGCGAGTGGGGGCAGATAATAACAGCCTAGGGAGGGTACATTTTTTTGGTGCCCCCCCTGGCTACTAACATCTGCCCCCAGACACCCCAGAAAGGGCAAATCTATAATTAGATTCGCCCTTTCTGGCACTTTGCCCGTCTATTCCCATTGCCCTGTAGCGGTGGCGAATGGGTTAATAATGTCACCTGAATGTCACCTTAGTATTGAAAGGTGACCTTAAGGCAGGTTAATAATTGAGAGTTGTCAATTAGACAACTATCAATTATTAATCCTATTGTATGAAAGAAAAATCAAACACACACAATTTAATAAAAAAGAAGTTTAATGAAATAATCACACAGTTTTTGTCAATATTTTATTTTCCTGCTAAAACCATTTCCTGTAATAAAAATAAAATAAAAAAGCAAAATCATACTTACCAATCCGATGTACAGTCAGGTCCCATGCTGTAATCCATCAGAAAGGGTTAAGAGGTTACAGTTAGCAGAGAGATAATTCTGTCTCCTAGCTGTAACCCCCTGAATGAATAAGTTCCTCTCCCAGCGAAAGTAGAGGAAGTGATTCATGAATGGAGCTTAATTGATTTATTGGCAATTTAACTTTAGTGACCTGACCTAAAGGGAAAGTGGACACAATCAATTAAGCTTCATTCATTAAACACATCCTCTCCTGTCGCCAGGAGAGGAACTTATTCATTCAGGAGCTTTGAGCTGAGCACTCAGGATTACTTGCACTGCTTGGCTCAAAGCTAGTTAACCCTTTGTGAAGGATTACAGCGTGGGACGTGACAGATCGGCGGAATAGGTAAGAATAATGTTGTTTTATTTTTTTTTCTTTGTTTTAGGAGATCAATGGCTTCGCACGGATTAAGTGTAAAATAAAAGATGGTCAAAAAAATGTGTTTTTATTTCATTAAAATTAATTTTTATTAATGTGTCTGTGTTTTTTTAATTTACTTCAATAGGATTAATAATTGATAGTTGTCTAATTGACAGCTCTCAATTATTAACCTGCCTTAAGGTCACCTTTCAATACTATGGTGACATTAAGGTGAGATTATTAACCCATTCGCCACCGCTACAGGGCAATGGGAATAGACGGGCAAAGTGCCAGAAAGGGCGAATCTAATTATAGATTTGCCCTTTCTGGGGTGTCTGGGGGCAGATGTTAGTAGCCGGGGGGGCACCAAAAAAATGTACCCTCCCTAGGCTATTATTATCTGCCCCACTCGCTTGCTTTGTCTGTCTGGTGGAGAAAATACAGCGGGAGCCCACGCATTTTTTTGTCAACGAATTTACACCTTTAATTAACCCCTACATGTCTGAAATTTAGCACAAATACACTCATGTAATTGTAAGTTCTAAACAAATATCAAAATACAGGAAATGACATGGTTAACTGTGTGGAAACAATGTATCATTTCATGTCGGCTTCTGTGATTTCACAAAAGCCGGCAATTGAATTTGCAGCTATTACAGTATGTAGAAGTCTAGGAACTATAAATATATATATATATATATACATGTCACAATTATATATATATATATATATATATATGTATTCTATGTGTGTATATCTATTCTTTCTAGTCTTTATTAAAGCTGTCAGTGTGATTTTACAGTATAGCCAGGGATGAATTGCCGGCTTTTCTAAAGGACACCGATGCGATTTCATCGCAAGTCACACATGCGGTCCGTTTGTAATCAGATTTTTCATCGCTCCCATAGACTTGCATTGGCGATAGTCGACCCACAATCGGTGACAATCGCAGCATGCTGCGATTGCACACGGACGTTTAAAACGGACCACAAAAAATCTGATACTGGGAGCTGCTCCATAGATTAACATAGGGCAGACTGCAATACGATTTTTCATCGCATTGCAGTCGTCCGATTCTGTCGCCAGTGTGACGCCGGCCTTAAGGGTATGCCACACTAAACAATATCGCTAACGGGATCGCTAAAAAACGTCACTATTTAGCGATCCCGTTAGCGATGTTGTTCAGTGCGGCAGCTTCCAGCGACGAGCTTCCTGCTGTGATCTCGCTCGTCGCTGGAATCGCTCCGGACCCTATTTTCTCGTCGGCGCTCCCGCTGGGTAAGTATCTTATCGCTGTGTGGCACCTTTTCTTAGCGATTTAGCGGTACTTTTGTACCGCTAAAGTCGTTAAGAAGATCGCTAGCGGCGATAGCGTCGTTAACTATATCGCTAAATGTGGCCGCATTTAGCGATATAGAAACAATCCCGCTAGCGATCTCATTAGTATGCAACGCTAACGAGATCGCTAGCGGGATAGCTTAGTGTGGCAGTACCTTAACTCTCTCTCTCTCTTGGTTTTTATATTTCTGTACGCAAACCATCGGTTATCAAGAGCACAAACCCAGATATACACACGCAACAGTGTTTGGTGGCTTTATTTATACAGATTTTTTTTTTTCGGGAAAACCCAGGACTGAATTAAAAAATTGTAGGTGTTTAAGTCATTTTATACTTTGCGTGATTTTAGGAACTTCTCTAAGATATGGCTAATTTCCGACTATTTTACGAACTTTAAGACTGAGTTCTCCCGAGCATATGCAAATTCGTTTTTTTTTATGTCCAGAAAAAACTGACAGTTTTTCATATATATTGCAAACCACATGCAATCCGTATGCAATGTGTGTATCCGTTTCTTACATCCATGTGCCATCCATTTTCTCCATCCATTTGTCCATTTTGTACATTGGTATGACATCGGTTTTTTTGAATGAACAATTCAATAAATAGTAAAGATAAAATACAGTTTCTTCTGGTAATAATTGTAATATATCCATGAAAGCCACATGAATTATGGATAGCAAACCATATGTGATCGTTGATTAATATGCACTTATTGACTTTTAATGGGTGAGCCTGATCCAGAATACAGATGATTAAATTAGAGCATGCTACGATTTTTTTACATGTAGATCAAATTGCTCACAGTAGTACGAGCGGCATGCAGCTTGGCATTGTCAAGCTGGAAAACGATTCCTGGAACACGTTGCATATTAGTAACTTGTCTATTGGTCCTGTGGTTTTTATACTTCCACAACTTTTCAGCTACTTTCACACATCAGTTTTTTTGTGTCAGGCATAATCCGTCGTATACCTGATAGGACGGATCCGGCGCTGATTTTGAAAAAACTGATACAACTGATCAGTTTTCTTGCCGGATCCGACCTGAACTTTTCAACCCGGAAAAATAAATTTTCTATGTGGAAAATGCAGGTATGCATGTCCGGACCGGGGGAGAGAGAGAGAGAGACACCTTCGTTTTCAGCACCCGGATCAGTCTTTTGACGGATTTCACAAAAGACTGATCCGGTTCAATACACTTCTATTATTTCCGGCCGCCTGATGCGCCGATTCAGGCACTATCAGGCGGCTCTGAAAAAAAAAATGTTGCAGTGAGCGTCTTGTCCGACCGCCGGAATGTACATTTCTGCCGGATCCGGCCAAAAACGGATGCAACGCAATGACATCAGGCGCGATCAGGCGCTAATGAAAGTCAATGACAAAAAAACGCATCTGGTACCGGATCCGTTTTTTTAAAAACACGCCTGATCGCGCCTGACGTCAAAAAACTGATGTGTGAAAGAGGTCTAAGTGTGGCAATTTCAGTGCTGAGGAGTGTATATTTTAACCCCTCTCTGCCATCAGACGTACTATTCCGTCCATGTGACCCTGGACCTAATTCCCATGGACGGAATAGTACGTCATGGGCGGGGGGAGCGCAGCTGATCGGCGCCGGGTGACACAGCTGACACCCAGCACTATGTGTCAGGAGCGGTCACGGACCGCTCCCGGCACATTAACCCCTGGCACACCGCGATCAAACATGATTGCGGTGTGCCCGGGGCACAGGGGAGGATCGTGCAGGCAGGGGGCTCCCTGCGCGCTCCCCTGAGACCCTCAGAGCAGCGCGATGTGTCGCGCTGTTCCGAGGGTCCGTCCTCCCTCCAGGTCCCCGGATCCAAGATGGCGCCGGGGTCCTGCAGGGAGGCGGCTTCCTCAGTGCCTGCTGAGAGCAGGCGCAGAGGAAGCCTGCAGCGATGCCAGAGCGATCGCTGGTGTGACAGAGTGCTGTGCAGACTGTCACACCAGCGATCTGATAAAATACTGTGATGTCCCACCCTGGGACAAAGTAAAAAAGTAAAAAAAATAAAAATAAAAAGTGGTTAAAAAAAATCATCAAAAAAAAAAATATTCCCCAATAAATTCATTTCTTCCTGTAAATAAAATAAACAAAACAATAAAAGTACACATATTTGGTATTTCCGCGTCCGTAACGACCCCCCCTATAAAACTGTCCCACTAGTTAACCCCTTTAGTGAACCCCTTAAAAAAAAAAAAAAAAACTAAGCAAAAAATCAATGCTTTATCATCATACCGCCGAACAAAAAGTGGAATAACACGCGATCAAACAGACAGATATAAATAAACATGGTACCGCTGAAAACGTCATCTTGTCCCGCAAAAAACGAGCCATCATACAGCATCATCAGCGAAAAATTAAAAAAGTTATAGCTCGCAGAATAAAGCGATGCAAAAATAATGATTTTTTATATAAAATTGTTTTTATTCTATAAAAGCGCCAAAACATAAAAAAATGATATAAATGAGGTATCGCCGTAATCGTACTGACCCGAAGAATAAAACTGCTTTATTAATTTTACCACACGTGGAACGGTATAAACGCCTCCCCCAAAAGAAATTCATGAATTGCTGATTTTTGTTCATTCTAACCTCCCAAAAATCGAAATAAAAAGCGATCAAAAAATGTCACGTGCTCAAAAATGGTACCAATAAAAACGTCACCTCGTCCCGCAAAAAATAAGACCTCACATGACTCTGTGGGCCAAAATATGCAAAAATTATAGCTCTCAAAATGTGGTGATGCAAAAAACTACTTTTTGCAATAAAAAGCGTCTTTTAGCGTGACAGCTGCCAATCACAAAAACCCGCTATAAATAGTAAATCAAACCCCCCTTTATCACCCCCTTAGTTAGGGAAAAATAATAAAATTAAAAAAATGTATTTGTTTCCATTTTCCCATTAGGGTTAGGGTTGCGGCTAAAGTTAGGGTTAGGGTTGGCGCTAAAGTTAGTATTAGGGTTATGGTTGGGATTAGGGTTAGGGTGTGTTTAGGGTTAGGTTTGTGGTTAGGGTTGGGACTAGGGTTAGGGGTGTGTTGGGGTTAGGGTTGGAGTTAGAATTGGGGGGTTTCTGCTGTTTAGGCACATCAGGGGCTCTCCAAATGTGACATGGCGTCTGATCTCAATTCCAGCCAATTCTGCGTTGAAAAATTGAAAAAATCAAATGGTGCTCCTTCACTTCTGAGCTCTGCCATGCGCCCAAACAGTAGTTTACCCTCGCATATGGGGTATCAGCGTACTCTGGACCACAAGAGTTATTGTGCAATTTGTCCTATTTCTTCTGTTACCCTTGGGAAAATAAAAAACTGGGGGCGACAAAATCATTTTTGTAAAAAAAAAAAACGATTTTTTTTGTTTTTACGGCTGTATGTTATAAATTTTCTGTGAAGCACTTGGGGCTTCATAGCGCTCACCACACTTCTAGATAAGTTCCTTGTGGGTCTATTTTCCAAAATGGGGTCACTTGTGGGGGGTTTCCACTGTTTAGGCACATCAGGGGCTCTCCAAATGCGACATGACGCCCCCAGTCCATTCCATCAAAGTCTGCAATCCAAAACGTCACTACTTCCCTTCCGAGCCCAGACGTGCACCCATACAGTCGTTTTCTCACACATGTTGGGTATCAGCGTACTCAGGACAAATTGGACAACAACTTTTGGGGTCCAATTTCTCCTGTTACCCTTGTGAAAATAAAATATTTGGGGCAAAAAAAATCATTTTTGTAAAAAAAAAAAAAGATTTGTTATTTTTACAGCTGTACGTTATAAACTTCTGTGAAGCACTTCGGGGTTCAAAGTGCTCAACATACTTCTAGATAAGTTCCTTGTGGGGTCTATTTTCCAAAATGGGGTCACTTGTGGGGGGTTTCCACTGTTTAGGCGCATCAGGGGCTCTCCAAATGCGACATGACGCCCCCAGACCATTCCATCAAAGTCTGCAATCCAAAACGTCACTACTTCCCTTCCGAGCCCAGACGTGCACCCATACAGTCGTTTTCTCACACATGTTGGGTATCAGCGTACTTAGAACAAATTGGAAAACAAATTTTGGGGTCCAATTTCTCCTGTTACCCTTGTGAAAATAAAATATTGGGGGCAAAAAAAATCATTTTTGTAAAAAAAAAAAAGGATTTTTTGTTTTTACGGCTGTACGTTATAAACTTCTGTGAAGCACTTCGGGGTTCAAAGTGCTCACCACACATCTAGATAAGTTCCTTGTGGGGTCTATTTTCCAAAATGGGGTCACTTGTGGGGGGTTTCCACTGTTTAGGCACATCAGGGGCTCTCCAAATGCGACATGACGCCCCCAGACCATTCCATCAAAGTCTGCAATCCAAAACGTCACTACTTCCCTTCCGAGCCCCGACGTGCGCCCATACAGTAGTTTACTCCCACATATTGGGTATCAGTGTACTCAGGACAAATTGGACAACAACTTTTGGGGTCCAATTTCTCCTGTTACCCTTGTGAAAATAAAATATTGGGGGCGAAAAAATCATTTTTGTAAAAAAAAAAAAAAGATTTTTTATTTTACGGCTGTACGTTATAAACTTCTGTGAAGCACTTTGGGGTTCAAAGTGCTCACCACACATCTAGATAAGTTCCTTGAGGGTCTAGTTTCCAAACTGGTGTCATTTGTGGGGGTTTCCACTGTTTAGGCAGATCAGGAGCTTTCCAAACATGACATAGCATCCAGCCAATTCTGCGTTGAAAAAGTCAAACGGCTCTCCTTCCCTTTCAAACTCTGCCATGCACCCAAACAGTGGTTTACCCCCACATATGGGGTATCAGCGTACTCAGGACAAATTGCACAATAACTTTTGGAGTCTTGTTACCCTTGGGAAAATAAAAATTGGGGTGAAAAGATCAATTTTGTGGAAAAAATATGATTTTTTAATTTTACGGCTCTACGTTATAAACTTGTGTGAAGCACTTGGGGGTTCAAATTGCTCACCAAAGATCTAGATAAGTTCCTTAGGGGGTCTAGTTTCCCAAATGGGGTCACTTGTGGGGGTTTCCACTGTTTAGGCACATCAGGGACTCTCCAAATGCAACATGGCGTCCAATCTCAATTCCAGCCAATTTTGGTTGGAAACAGTCAAATGGTGCTCCTTCCATTCCGAGCTCTGCCACACGCCCAAACAGTGGTTCCCCCCCACATATGGGGTATCAGCGTACTCAGGACAAATTGGACAACAACTTTTGAGGTCAAATTTCTCCTGTTACCTATGGGAAAATAAAAAAATTAGTGACTAAGAGATAATTTTTGTGGGAAAAAAATTGGATTTTTTATTTTCATGCCCGGGCATTATAAACTTGTGTGAAGCACTTGGGGGTTCAAAGTGCTCACCAAAGATCTAGATAAGTTCCTTGGGGGTCTAGCTTCCAAAATGGGTCACTTGTGGGGGGTTTCCACTGTTTAGGCTCATCTGGGGCAGTACAAACGGAACATGACCCCCATCAATGTTTGCATTCCAAAACGTTACTGCTTCCTTTCCAAGCCCTGCCGTGCGCCCAAACAGTTCCACCCCCCCACATATGGGGTATCAGCGTACTCAGGACAAATTGGACAACAACTTTTGGGGTCCAATTTCCTTGGGAAAAATCAAAAATTTGGGACTAAAAAATCATTTTTGTGGAAAATTGTTTTTTTTTTTTTTTCACACCCAGGCATTATAAACTTTTGTGAATCACTTGGGGGTTCAAAGTGCTCACAACAGATCTAGACAAGCTCCTTAGGGGGTCTAGTTTCCAAAATGGTGTCACTTGTGGGGGGTTTCCACTGTTTAGGCGCATCAGGGGCTCTCCAAACACGACATGGCGTCCAATCTCAACTCCAGCCAATTTTAGTTTGAAAAAGTCAAACGGCGCTCCTTCCCTTACGAGCTCTGCCGTGTGCCCAAACAGTGGTTTTTCCCCCACATATTGGGTATTGGCTTACTCAGGAGAAATTGCACAACAACTTTATCTGCCCATTTTCTCCTTTTACCCTTGTGAAAATAAAAAAAGTTTGTAAAAGATCATTTTTGTGGCTAAAAAGTTAAATATTAATTTTTTCCTTCCACGTTGCTTCAGCTCCTGTGAAGCACCTGAAGGGTTATTAAACTTCTTGAATGTGGTTTTGAGTACCTTGAGGGGTGCAGTTTTTAGAATGGTGTCACTTTTTGGTATTTTCTGCTATATAGACCCCTCAAAGTGACTTCAAATGTGATGTGGTCCTTAAAAAAATGGCTTTGTAAATTTTGTTGTAAAAATGAGAAATCACTGGTCAACTTTTAACCCTTATAATTTCCTAACAAAGAAAAATTTTGGTTCCAAAATTGTGCTGATGTAAAGTAGACATGTGGGAAATGTTATTTCTTAACTATTTTGTGTGACATATTTCTCTGTTTTAAGGGAAAAAAAATTCAAAGTTTGAAAATTGCAAAATTTTCAAAATTTTCGCCATATTTGCGTTTTTTTCAAAAATAAACGCAAGTTATATCGAAGAAATTTTACTTCTAACGTGAAGTACAATATGTCTCGAGAAAACAATCTCAGAATCACGAAGATCCGTTGAAGCGTTCCAGAGTTATAACCTCATAAAGAGACAGTGGTCAGAATTGTAAAAATTGGCCCGGTCATTAACGTGCAAACCACCCTTGGGGTGAAGGGGTTAAAAGCTGCTTCTTTTTTAAGAAATGTCTGCAGTCACATGTAAATCACATACATTGTAATGTGACCACTCACAAGGGAACTACAGGGGAATCGTAACAGTGTGCAAATCATACACGGTCATGATTCAGCAGTCTACAGTCACATAGAAACACTTTATGTGACTGCAGACTTTTCAGACTTAAAAGTCTTAATACTAAAAGGTCATTTTAAGGATGACAGGGAGAGAAAAATATGGGAATTCAAACTTATTAGGATGTTCAATACTTTGACACTAGGACTCAACTTAACACCCGGTTTTATGGTCCACTACATAGACACAGTTCACACCTTCACCAGAAGGACTCCAGATAGCTAAGAACACATTCCCACTAGCTCTCCATTTGTAAGAAAATGCTAATTCGATTTCCTTTGCTTATTTTTTGAAGGCATCACACCTCCCAGGTCTTGAACAAATTTCCTACTATAGTAAGCATCTAATGTGTCTTTCTTATTATTCCAAATGTAATCTTGCCTGAAGAAGGAGCCTTTGAGTTCTGAAAGCTAGCGAACATATAATTTTCTGGTTAGCCAATAAAGGTATCACTTTAAGAATGCTCTTGTCATAATTGGACGGAGAAGTATTCACATCGATTTTTCTGGCTAACACGGTACCACAATATAATTTATTATTGTACACCATGAAAATGGAAGATACCCCAATGTACCGATCACAGATGGATTTGAAAAATCTCCTGAAGAAACTGGCACAAATGAACAGCGACATCTTCTTTCTATCCAGATGCAAAAAGGAAAACCTAATCCCTAAAGGCCTCATGATAAGGAATCCAACAAAATATACCTACAACACCCATTTTTCACAGAAACTTTGCTACAGATCATCTGAGAGACTGCGGAATCATCTCATTGGATTTTTCTACCACAAGAAGAGGACCATCCATAAAGAGATAAATTGCCTACAGGACCGAATACAAGGACCGGGTTCATGTTTCATCAAAGAGACGCTACAGGAATTCTACAATAATTTACAACATCACCTTATTATCAACAAGAAAAAGAAACTGGACAGACTCAGGAAGAAAGCAGGTCTCAATGTAGCTGAAGGTAAGCCCTGTTTACAGAATCATTTACATACATTGCCCTCTGTTGTGAACCTCTCACAATACAAGCCAAACACAGGAGAAATGCATGTTCTATCAAAGGGACTAACATTCTGTCCTACAAAACAGCTGGATACGGCTCAGTTCTGTAGTGACATTGAGGAATTCTTCCGCAGATTGCGACTCAAAGAATTCTTTCATAACTATGCAGATATCACTTCACAAGACAATGTGAATAACACAGCAAAAAAGAAAAAGAGGACAAACTGGACCCCGCAACCTGGACACAACCAAACTCTGGATCATTACATTGACTGTTTCCGCAAAAAAGTTAAATCTGACATTTTGGACAGACACCACAAAGTGCCAAACAAAATCAGTATGGAGGAAAGAAAAGCCATACAATCCTTAAAAGCCAACAACAATATCATCATCAAACCAGCGGACAAAGAAGGAGCTATAGTCATCATGAACATGACAGATTACATCCAGGAAGCAAACAAACAACTCTTGGATATAAAATACTACACTCCACTTCAGGAAGATCCTACCAAACAATACACAGAGGAACTAACACGTATCATTAATGGATTTGATTCTACTTCATCCTCACTACTGGAACTAGTACCAGGCAATCCCAAAACAGGTACCTTCTACATGTTGCCTAAAATACACAAAGAAGGTAATCCTGGGAGGCCCATCATCTCTGGTAATGGGACTTTAACTGAGAATATCTCCGGCTGGGTGGAGAACATTCTGAAACCCTTGGTGAGGAGCACACCCAGCTATATCCAGGACACCACGGATATTCTTTGCAAATTGTCAGCGCTGGGCCCACTTCCAAGGGACACGATACTAGCCACCATGGACGTAGAGTCTCTCTATTCCAACATTCCTCATGAGGATGGAATCACAGCATGTAAATATTTCCTTCAAAAGAACAATCTGGCCACAGAACCAACACTGCAATTCATCAGGTTTGTGCTTCATCACAACTATTTTTCTTTTGGGAACAATTTATACCAACAGTGCATGGGCAGCGCCATGGGAAGCAAAATGTCCCCACAATATGCAAACCTATTTATGGCGAAACTGGAGGAGGAGTTTTTGTCATCTTGCCCTATTAAACCTCTTGCATACTTCCGCTACATTGATGATCTGCTAATAATCTGGACAGGCTCAAAAGATGATCTGCTCACCTTCCACAATAACTTCAACAAATACCACCCAACCATCAAGCTCACCCTCAACTTTTCAAAGTCTCAAATACATTTTCTGGACTTGACCATATACATCAAGGACAACGCCATACAAACATCAATTTACCATAAGCCCACAGGACGTCCAGCATACCTTAGATGGAACAGCTTTCATCCAAGACACACAAAAAATCCATCATCTACAGTCAAGCTCTGAGATATATTCAGATCTGTTCAGACAGTAAAGACAGGGAACTACAGCTGCTATCTCTGAGGAATACATTCCTACAACAAGGATACCATCCACTGGTAATAGATGAACAGATCCACAGGGCTACAAGAATCCCAAGAAGCAAGCTCATGGATTACAAACTGAGAGAGGACAACAACAGGGTACCTCTTGTGGTCACATACAACCCCCACATGAGCATCCTAAGGAAAATTGGTGCTGATCTCCAACCCATATTCCACAGAGACCACAAATTGAAAGACATATTCCCAGAACTACCACTTCTCTCCTACAAACAGCCCCCTAACTTAAGGAATCTCCTTGTCAGAAGTGTCCTCTCGTCACCATCAGTGACTGGCACATTCCCATGTAACAACAAAAAATGCAAAACTTGTACCCACATATTACCAACAAATACAGTCTGTGTACCAAACACAAATCAGGACTATAAGGTCATGGGTTCCTTTTCATGTACATCCTCCAATGTGGTGTACATGATACAATGTACAAGGTGCCCTGGAGCTATCTATATTGGGGAAACCATGCAAAAACTACAAACAAGGATGAATCTACACAGACATACGATCAGGAATGAAATGGACACGCCTGTGGGAAAACATTTCTCTGGAACTGGACATTGTATGACAGACTTAAAAGTCTTAATACTAAAAGGTCATTTTAAGGATGACAGGGAGAGAAAAATATGGGAATTCAAACTTATTAGGATGTTCAATACTTTGACACTAGGACTCAACTTAACACCCGGTTTTATGGTCCACTACATAGACACAGTTCACACCTTCACCAGAAGGACTCCAGATAGCTAAGAACACATTCCCACTAGCTCTCCATTTGTAAGAAAATGCTAATTCGATTTCCTTTGCTTATCTTTTGAAGGCATCACACCTCCCAGGTCTTGAACAAATTTCCTACTATAGTAAGCATCTAATGTGTCTTTCTTATTATTCCAAATGTAATCTTGCCTGAAGAAGGAGCCTTTGAGTTCTGAAAGCTAGCGAACATATAATTTTCTGGTTAGCCAATAAAGGTATCACTTTAAGAATGCTCTTGTCATAATTGGACGGAGAAGTATTCACACCTCTTAAATTGGACAACCCTTTTAAAATATGGAAAAAATAAGCATATCTCAAAAATCATTTAAACAATAGGTTAGGTTTTCTAATGACACATTCGGCTAAAAACCATACAATTTGTCAATTTGTGAAGACACACTCCCAGAGGTAATGTAAAGTTTATGTCTATGAGTATTTACCTTATTTTAGGGTATTTAAAGTGCAGGCTGCTATATATTAGAGTGTATAGTCAATGGAAGATGGAATCAAACAAATGGATGTAGCTTTGCTATTATTTGTGCACTGTAAAGGGGTTATCCAGGACTTTGGTTATGTTTTGCATTTGGGGCTAAAAGCTTACCGGCTAACTACCTGCTGATTCTACCTGGCATTGATCTCTGCTGGCTCACAGATGTCATCCTGATTGACAGCTGACTTCTTGTTGGCTAACTGCAGGGAGCAGGCTGTCAATAAGCCTGACGTCAGCAATGATGCCCTCTCAACAGCGTAGACCGGAAGAGACGGCACTGCTCTGTTTACATGAGGTGAAATGAAGCAGGAGAGTTACCAGACACCGTCGCCGGATAGAACAGACAGGTAGTTAACAATTATCTGCCGGAAAATGCTTAGCTCCATGAAAAAAATTACCAACTCCTTTTAAAAAAATGTATGCATGGTAAACTTTTGCAACTTTTTTGTCTGATATATGGCAAAAAACATGATGTTAATTACGGTAATGTAAACAATGGATTATTTTTATTCTCTTTGCATTTGATTATTTATAAGATTTTTTTTTAATGTCCACAACCAAAAGTGATTAGTATAAAAACATAGAACATAAACACCGGGAATTCACCGGTGTTTGAGCTGGGACCGGAGGGTATTGTATGAGTTATGCATACTCTACTCCAGTATGCGCTGCCTGGCTTCCTTACACTTATATTAATCGAGGCCACACCCTCTAGTTGGCCATGCCCATTGGACGACACGCATCTCTAGATGGGCGTGGTCTTGCTCAATACAAGTGTATGGAGAGAGGCGGTGCTCACTAGTTGCGACCTGGCCGGGAGCATGTATAACTCATACATACTGTCATAATTCATTTTTGTATTTTTGTCTGAATTATTAAACAGAAATATAAGATACCATTTAACTGAAAATATGCACAAAGTCATTGTTCAGCCATGGCAGATTGGTGTAGGTTTTTTTTTATAACTGCGTCACTTGATCGTATAAATCGTTTCTAAACATCTATATATAAAAGTTAGATTGTTTTCAGTGTAGTGCCACTAAAACGGAGTTTACCTTAGGCTAGCCTTCACCCATAGGTGTAAATTTACATTTTCTATTCTAGTTTGTTTTCAGATCTCTGCTATAAGGGCTCACACTCACATGTGTGGAAATTGTCCGATTCTCGCATGTGAAATTCCAGCTCTGGCGCCGGCACTCGGGAGTGGAGTGCGCGGCTGCATGTAGTTCTATGCAGCCGCGCACTCCACTCCCGAGTGCCGGCGCCAGAGCTGGGATTTCACATGCGAGAATCAGACAATTTCCACGCATGTGAGTATGAGCCCTTATTGTGATACTCCCCATTAATCTTAACAGGGCGATACAGGCGACTGTTTAAAGGGAATCTGTCACCCTAAATTGGCGGGATATTTAAATGATGGCAGTCAGGTCAGATGGGCGGTGTTTTGGGTACTTGCCTTAACATGTTGTTCGCCGCTGTCTCCATTATTTCTGGGAATTGTAGTCGTTGCCCTCCATATAACGCGCCTGCGCATTGCAATCTGCGGGCAAAGCATACTGCGCGTGAGCAATTCAAGATTGCAATGCACAGGTGCATTATATGGAGGGCAACGACTACAATTCCCAGAAATAATGGAGACAGCGGCGAACAACATGTTAAGGCAAGTACCCAAAACACCGCCCATCTGACCTGACTGCCATCATTTAAATATCCCGCCAATTTGGGGTGACAAATTCCCTTTAATTTTGCCAATGAGCCAAAGATGTTGTATTTTTAAAACCATGTTTAAACAGTATCGTAATTGGTGCTGCAGTCCTCGGAGAAATTAAATAATTGTGGGAAATTTTTTTTACCTATATAATCTATGCTGTATGTATCATCTCCATGTAAAAAGAAAAAAAAATCCTTACAATGAGAGTATGGATGATTGTTAAAATAAATTTCAGGAGTTAAAATCTGTTGTCACTCAGGTGTAACTTGGAATGTGTTTGAGAAATTCAATTATTTTTTAATCGGTGCTCTTAATATAAGTGGAAAATTCAGTTTGCTTTGCTTGTTTAGTTGATATTCGATATGATGTAGGTTTAATAGGTCAAGTGGTCTTCAATGTTAATGTGAATACATCAGTGCCTGTCTTTCCAAGAGTGCTTGATAAGCAAACTCACTGAGACATTTTTTAATGGCAGCCTGGATGAAAAATACCAATAAAAGTCTACAGGTCCGTGAAAGTCACAGACAGGATGGCATCAGTGTGTAATCAGTGTAACTAGTGATTAACATTGCAAGGGTTAGGAGAAGCTTTGTAATTTATTTATTCATTTATTTATTTATTTATCCATACGTGAAACACTGATGACATAATGACAAAACACTGATGACATACTGAAAAACACTGATGACACACTAATGACACACTGACAAAACACTGATGACACACTGACAAAACGCTGATGACACACTAATGACACACTGACAAAACACTGATGACACACTGACAAAACACTGATGTCACCGGCACCATTTATTTTTTCGTACGTGAAAAACACTGACATCTGTATGGGACCTAAGGCTATGTTAACACAGTCAGTATTTGCTCAGTATTTTGCATCAGTGTTTGTAAGGCAAAACCTAAACAGGGTGATAAGTACAGAAGTGGTGACGTGTTTCTATTATACTTTTCCTCTGATTGTTCCACTCCTGATTTTGGCTTACAAATACTGATGTAAAATACTGACCAAATACTGAATGCATGAATTTGTTTTGTCAGTGTGCCATTAGTGTTTTGTCAGTGTGTCATCAGTGTTTTGTCAGTGTGCCATTAGTGTTTCATGTATGGATAAATAAATAAATTGTTAATTGACAATCTTCTATGAAGTCCAGACACAATAGACAACATGCCACGATCACCCCTTGGCCCCCCTTGATCATGTTGCAGATGGGGCAATGGGCATGGGAATACCCTCTGTTCTACGCTTTTAAATGTTGCTGTCACAATTGAAAGAGGTTAAACTGTTGTAATTGGGGCTAGCTCTAACCCCATCAGTTCCTCTTGGCTTAAACAGATCTTGAGCCAACTCTATATTGCAAGTGTGCAGATCTGCCTAAATGTACAACAAATGTCGCCAAAGGGTTAAAATTCCCTACAATTCCCCAAATGAACAAAGTGGAGTCTCTGAATGCTATCAGTGATGTCTGCTTCAGGGGCTGGTCCAGCGTTTTTTTCCACCCATCGATTCTCAGTAAACTGGAATGGCAACCAGATTACTTTTCTTTGTTATACAATGGCATTTACCAATGCATCCTCAGCAAAAAAAAAAGTAATCTGATTGACATGGATGCCTCAACTATAAAAGGTTATCCATTACTCGGGTAACCCCTTCTCATTCCTCATGCTTTCCCCTTGTAAAATAATAACATAAAATAACAGAAAATAATACAAATAACAGTAATACTCATCTCTGGTATCGGCGCCATTCTAGAGGTGTTACCACAGGATCGCGTAATATTGCTATGTCATGCGATCGCTGTGGGCCAATCAGTGCTGACTCCACTCTCCCCATTTTCACAGCAGCGCTCACATCCTCTGGATGTATGTGATACGCAATCCCCGGGAGAACCACTGCTGACATTGTTGGAACGGCGCCTGCGTCGGAAGTGAGTATAAGTGTTATTATTTTGCAAAGGGAAAAACATGATGATTGAGAAGGGGTTGTCTGAGTACTGGACAACCCCTTTAAGAGGAAGGAGGATCAAAAGAAACAGATGTCAATGGAGTGGATGTCATTGATGACGTTCCATTTGAGACTCCACTATGCATGCTGTGACTTTTAAATAAATAGCAAAAGACTGACAGTCACTTCCAAACAGAAACCAGGTGTGTACAGGTGCAAACTAGAGCATCCATCTCCATATATAACCAACAATAAAGTTGCACTCACTCTGTAGTGCTATAGCATGAAAACATGAAATATATGAAATAATTAGATAGGTTCCCAGCAACAAGAATCACCTTATCGCTAGTGTTGAGCGATACTGCTCGATATCTAAAAATATCGGATCGGAATGGTATCGCCGATATCACTAAAATATCGGCGATACCCGATACCGATACCGGAAGTCCAATGTAAGTCTATGGGAACCAAATATCGACATTAAAAAAAACCCATTCTTGCCTTGTTGGTTAATTGTACATGAAGGAAAACAACAAAGACTAATGTAGAATGTATTGGGGGAGGTTGAGGAGACAATAAAGGCATACATGTTTAACCCAATGCATTGGAATAGCATTAATATATTTTTTTTTGGAAATACGTTTGGATTGACGAACAAATTGACAATGTTGTTAACCTTTTTTCTATTTTGGCAAATATGTATGTTTCACAACTTCCATGCTCTTCACCTTTTTAACTTTTGCCAGTGCCACACTTTCTCCTTCATAATCTTCAGCAGCATCATCTTTCTCATCAAATTATTCTTCATCTTCACCTTCTTAATCTTCTTCTTAAACTTCTTGCTATTCATGTTTTTGTTTACATTACTCATATTGTTATTATTAAACTATTAATCTTCTTCATATTCAAATTCTTCATCTTCTTCCTCTTCATCTTCTTCATCATATTCTTATTTGTGACAGAGATTCCTGTACTTGTAATCTGTAAAAGTATGAATTTTTCATCCTTCCGTTCTTGCTGTCACAAAAGATTTAAATTACAACAGTATTTGTCCGTGTTCAGTTTAGCCTGCAGCAGCAGGCATTTTCCAGGGGCACCACGAGGAGGAACGTACTCACCCCCATACACTGCTTAGTTTTCTTCTGCTTAGAATTTAGAGCATATATTTTGCTCTTCATTTTGGTCTTATACTTCATGTTCTTCTGCTTTTTGATCTTCTGCTTATTGTTCTTCTGTCTCTTGTTCTGTATCTTGTAGTTTGTCTTAACCTTCTTTGTCCTGTTGGTGATCTTCTTCTGGGTAATCTTTTATTTTTTCTTTGTGATGGTGTTCAGGCTGGTTGGCTTCATGCTCGTCGTCCTTGTTGTCGTCATCTTCTTCTGGGTGGTCTTTAAGGTCGTCTAATTTCCGAGAACCAGCTGACGTTACTGGAACCCGGACGGGTATCAGATGAAACAAGAGACAATGGAAGTAACGAGGACCAGCTGACTGTGCTGGAACCCGGAGGGGCAGCAGAAGGAAAAGAGGCAATGTCACAACCGAGTACCAGCTGACGTTACTGTGACACGGTTACTAAGCAGGAGGTACCTGTGCTCCAAAGCACTACCAAGGACCAGCAGACGTTGCTGGAACTCGTATACGGAGATGGAGGCACCTAGGCCAAAGGCACTGGGGAGAACCAGTTGACGGTACTGGACCCCGGACGGGTAGCAGAAGGAAAAGAGGCAATGTCACAACCGAGTACCAGCTGACGTTACTGTGACACGGTTACTAAGCAGGAGGTACCTGTGCTCCAAAGCACTACCAAGGACCAGCAGACGTTGCTGGAACTCGTATACGGAGATGGAGGCACCTAGGCCAAAGGCACTGGGGAGAACCAGTTGACGGTACTGGACCCCGGACGGGTAGCAGAAGGAAAAGAGGCAATGTCACAACCGAGTACCAGCTGACGTTACTGTGACACGGTTACTAAGCAGGAGGTACCTGTGCTCCAAAGCACTACCAAGGACCAGCAGACGTTGCTGGAACTCGTATACGGAGATGGAGGCACCTAGGCCAAAGGCACTGGGGAGAACCAGTTGACGGTACTGGACCCCGGACGGGTAGCAGAACGCACCCATGAAAATGTAAGTTGACAGGACGCAAGCCGTCCGCAGTTACCGAATCACACAGTCCTACAGTGGGTGCTTGTCCTATTGTCACAATGGAAACAGCCTTTATTTACATATCCCACAGCACACATAGGAATCACCTAAACTGCAGGCACCATAGAGTCGGCTAACCCGAATGCAACACGACAGCACAACTTATTGGAGGATAATTGACGTTCACACTGCCAGGAAACAGCTGTCGTGCTGTAACCAGGCTGGCCAGGAGTCAGTACCCCTGCCAATTACTTACGAGCAACAAATGGCGGTGTTGTAGCCCAGGGAGTAGAGTTCAGGTGGTAGAAAGATGAACATAACAGGAGACATGGAAAACGTTGCCAAACAGTTATTTAATCTGAAAACGGACAGGCAAATTCAGGTGAGATCCATGCCTTGTTCATTTTCAGAAAAGTAAGCCGGTCTACATTCTCTGAGGATAGTCGCAAGCGACGGTCTGTTAGTACACCACCTGCAGCACTAAAGACGCGCTCAGATAATACACTGGCAGCAGGGCAAGCCAGCACCTCCAATGCATACTGGCTAAGCTGTGGCCATGTATCCAACTTAGAGACCCAAAATTTGAAAGGGGAAGAGGCATCTGGGAGTACACTTAGAGGGAAAGACAAGTAGTCTGTCACCATCTTACGGAAACGTTGCT
Organism: Oophaga sylvatica; assembly: GCA_033576555.1. NCBI lineage: Eukaryota > Metazoa > Chordata > Amphibia > Anura > Dendrobatidae > Oophaga > Oophaga sylvatica. The sequence continues at coordinate 209,331,117 of JARQOD010000004.1, read as the reverse complement.
TCCTGGTGACTGGAGCCGTCTCGGATGGTGTAGACCTTGCTGGCGCTGTCACAAAACTTCGCCACATTTGTAACATACAGCTCTTGCCCTGTGCAGAGGCGCTGCTTGTGCTCCCTCTTGTTGTAGAGGTGTCTACACTGCCTCGAAGCACAGAGCTGCTTTGTAAAGCAGTAGCAGCAGCAGCTCTCTTGGCTGGAATGTACAACAGTATGGATTGCACCAGTGTGTCTTGTACTCCCGCATTTTACGGTCCCGGTTCATCGGTGTGATGAGGGTTTGTAAGTTGTCCCGGTAGCGAGGGTCTAGGAGGGTGTACACCCAATAATCTGACGTGGTGAGAATGTGGGCGATGCGGCGGTCGTTTCTCAGGCACTGAAGCATGAAATCAACCATGTGCTGCAGACTCCCAACTGGCCAACAAAGGCTGTCCTCTGGAAGAGGCGTCATCTCTGCCTCCTCTGCATCACCCCACCCTCGCTCTACATACTGACTAGAGCGTTGTGTACCTCCCTCTGTAGGGATTTCTTCCTCCTCCATTGACTCCTCCTCCTCCTCATCCTCCTCACAAAGTGAGCCCTGCCCAGCCCTTTGTGAGGAACCACGTTGCGCTGACTGTCCTGAAGGTAATTGAATTTGTGACTCCTCATCCTCCACCTCTTCCAAAACCTCTTCCTTTAGTGCTTTCAGTGATTTCTGAAGCAGGCAGATAAGGGGGACAGTCATGCTGACTAGTGCATCATCTGCACTCGCCATCCGCGTTGAGACATCAAACGCACGCAAAACGTTGCAGATGTCCTTCATAGAGGCCCACTCAGTAGTGGTGAAGTGTGGACGGCGCAAAGAGCGACTTGATTGCGCCTGATGCAGCTGATACTCCATTACTGCTGTCTGCTGCTCACACAACCGCTCCAACATATGTAACGTGGAATTCCACCTGGTGGGTACGTCACATATGATGCGATGTTCAGGAAGGCGAAATCGGCGTTGCAGAGCAGCAATGCGCGATCTGGCTATGCTGGAACGTCGCAAGTGAGCGCACTCTAGGCGGACCTTCTGCAGCAGTCCAGCAAGATCCGGATAGTCCCTCAAAAAACTCTGCACGACCAAGTTGAGCACATGTGCCAGACATGGTATGTGAGTAAGGTTGCCAAGGCCCAGAGCTGCCACCAGATTTCGGCCATTGTCACACACTACCAAGCCTGGCTGGAGATTCGCAGGCAAAAACCACACGTCGCTCTCCTGCTTGATGGCATTCCAGACCTCCTGCGCTGTGTGGCTTAGATTCCCATTGAAATCATTTTCAGGACGGCCTGTTGACGTTTGGCCACGGCTGTGCTCATATTGGTCGCAACAGGTAAGCGTTCACGGGTCCATGTGGAGGTATACCGTGACGGCTCGTTCAGCGATGATTCTGAGGAACTGGAGTAGGAGGAGGAATCAATGTGTACAGACTGGATTCCTGCAATCCTTGGAGTTGGCAGAACACGTACAGCGCCACTGGCAAGATCTGTACCCGGCTCCACAACATTGACCCAATGGGCAGTGAGGGAAAGGTATCGTCCCTGGCCATGGGTACTGGTCCACGCATCGGTGGTCAGGTGGACCCTGCTACTGACGGCGTTTAGTAGCGCATGTTTAATGTTTCCCTCGACATGTTTTTGCAGAGCAGGGACGGCTTGCCTGCTGAAATAAAATCGGCTTGGCACATTATATTGTGGGACTGCCAATGCCATAAAGTTCCTGAAACTGTCAGTCTCCACCAGCCTGAATGACAGCATTTCAAGGGACAGGAGTTTTGCAATGCCAGCATTCAGAGCCTGTGCTCGTGGATGGTTTGCCGAGTATGGCCGTCTTTTATCCCATGCCTGTGGTACCGATGGCTGTTTTGTGGCCTGGGAGTGTGACGATGACTGTGAACTTGCTGCTGTGGGTGGAATAACAGTTTGTCTATGGACAACAGTGACCGAGGTTCTTCCATGGAGATCCTGTGAGGAAGCCGAACCAGGTGTGTGTGAGCTGGAGGTAGAGGCTCCAACACGACCTGAAGATGTAGGTGCTGCTGTAGGTTGGCCTACATCTCCAGTGTGTCTTTGTAACTCAGCTACGTGCTTTGTCCGTACATGTTTCCACATATTTGTGGTATTCAGGTTACTGATATTTTTACCTCTTTTAACTTTTTGCTTACACAGCTTGCATTTAACATAGCAAATATCATCTACAAGTCTGTCAAGAAAGGACCACGCAGTGCAAGTCATGGGAGCGCCAATTTTGACATTTGTAAGAGAACTGCTCCCAACAGGTGCCAAACTGGAGGCTACAGACAAGCGAGTCTGCAGCCTACCTCTCCCTCCTCTTTGTACCGTTGGGCCAATCTCTTCCTCAGAGCTGCTCCCACCACCTTCCTGTTGCTCACGCCATGTTGGGTCTCGGACTTCATCATCTCCACTACCCTCTTCCAACACCTGCTGCTGTTGGATGGTCTGGGCAGCACCATGCTCCACAAAACCTGGCACCTGAGTCTCATCATCATCATGAGATGCGTTCTGCGGTGTGCTGTCCATCGGCACTGGCTCACCCGCCTCTTCAGATTGAGAGAGACACAGCTGTTGCGCATCACTGCATACTCCCTCTTCTTCAAATTGCAGAATGCTGCTTGCCTGTGCCCGTGTTTGCGAGCCAACAGATTCTGAGAACAGAAGCAGAGACTCAGCTGGCTCCTGTACAGAACTCTCTGACTGCCTGGGCAATTTGACAGGCGGTGAACAGACAGATGGTTGCTCAACAGTGTTGTGTTCCTGAGAGGAGGTGGAAGGAATTGAAGTCGATGCATTGGCTGCCATCCAACCAACAACGGCTTCAATTTGTTCTTCCCGCAGCAGGGGGGCACGCCGAGCTCCTACCAAAGTGCGCATAAAGGAATGCTCACGGGGAAAAGTGGTGGATGCTGTGTCACTGAGGGCGGCAGCAGCCACAGAATCCCCACGTCCTCTCCCTGCTGAAACTCCACGGCCACGACCACGTGCCTTACTCACTGACTTCTTCATCTTGGTAGATTGATAAAGAAAGTCAGAAAAGTTATAATGCCTAAGTGTGGTTATTACGCAGAGACTGAAGTGAACACTGAAACACAACTGTTCACAATCTGTGAAAGGCTACTCCTTTGTCTACTTCTATAGTGTTTGCAACCAATGTATTGGATACGGATGGAAGCGCGTCACACTAATAGATTATATTTATTTTAAATGGAATGGAGCAGAACCAATTGGAGATAAATGACAAGGATGAGGCACTGAGACACGCTCAGCAGAGTACAAGCAGCAGTGCTTGAACAAGTAACTGGAGCGTGATGTGCACTCAAAAAATATAAAACACAGACTGAAGTGAACACTGAAACACAACTGTTCACAATCTGTGAAAGGCTACTCCTTTGTCTACTTCTATAGTGTTTGCAACCAATGTATTGGATACGGATGGAAGCGCGTCACACTAAAATTTAAATTGCATGGAGCAGCAAAATTACACTGAAGAAAAAAAAAAGAGTCTGTGAGTGACAGGTGCAGATGCCTACAGACAGCGTTGCATGCAGAGCAAACTGCAGCGTCACCTGCACTCTCACACACACACCTTGCAGAGCTGTTAAAACAACACTGCAGGCAAAAGGAAGCTTTACACAGCGGTTGGTGCTAGCCTGCCTAAAGCACAGTACACTAAATCGCAATATCTAACTGTCCCTCAGAGTCAGCACAGCAGCGTTCTGTCCCTTACTGAATTCACAGCACAGTGACGCTAAAATGGCGGCGGCGCCTTTTATAGTGCATTCTGACATCATTTCAGCATCCAATCACAGCCATGCCATTAGTTAACATGACCGCAGCAGTACAGGATGTGCCCACACTTCTTAGGATTCCTCATTGGCTGACTAAAATCACATTGCCTCTCAAAGAATTATGGGAACTTCCGATTCCAGTATACGATATATGGAAAATATCGGAACTAAGTATCGAAAGTCCGATACAGCTAATATCGGCCGATACCCGATACTTGCGGTATCGTATCGCTCAACGCTACTTATCGCGGCTGCCGGGTACAAATGAATTGGCCAATTTATGCACTAAGCATTCTTAATTTTCCTATTTTCTGTAGCAGTAATGCAATTCATATTTCATATATTTCATGTTTGTATGCTCTAGCGCTACAGAGAGCTTTTTTATTTGTTGAGTTTTTCAAATCAAACATTAAATGAAGCTGAAAACAATAAAACCAGAAATGCAGATATTTGGGGAACTGCAGGGAATTATAAATAGCAGTAGGTTATATGAATAGTTTTAACAAATGGGAACTTTGCGATAGCTTTTTGGAACTAAACAAACCTTTGTAGGAATATGTATAATAGCAAGTTCAATAGAAAATGGAATTTAACCCTGTTCCAATCTATGCCAAAAATGTATGTCATGGTTGGTTGATTGTTCTCAAATATTCATCATGCTGAGGCAGCAGGTGCCTTAAGGTTCCAAGGCAGAATTAGGACTTCTATATGAAGCTCTATTCCTCATGCCACTGCCAGTAATAATGCAAGAAACAATCCTAAGTCAATAGCGGTATTTAAATGGTTAGATAGAGAGAAGAGGACTCCTTCTGTCATTCTATTGTGTCCCCTTCCCCATGATGTGCTGATGGATTGCTATGGCAGTCATCGTTATACCAATGGCTAACATGGCTGCCACTTTATTGTACTTATTAGACTCTTCCAGGAGCAGGGCCCAATAGGATGCGTAGGCAGATATCTTCTATCCGGTGTCACGCTCCACATCCAAAACAGTAGAAAAAGCAATTCTCATAGGAAAATGTTAAATAACTTTCTTCCAGATGCCTACCTACCATGTGTCGTCAGATGGTATTACACTGCAATAATTTTACACCACCTAGTGGCTAAAAAGGAAAATAAAAAATGGTTCCAAGTTACAGTATATTTACCAATGCATCACATTATAATGTTAATAGGGTGTTAACGGACGTTCTCAGTGATGTTTGTACCAGCTTCTTGTTATGAGTCACAAGGCTCATAAAAAGCTGTTTCTCCTTGTAGAAAAAAAGTTAAACCAAAATGCAATTGAGTACTATTTACTGAGATATTGAACTACTAGATAAGCATTGGGTAGAAAATAAATGTTGGCAGATCCCAGTCAACCATCTGATCTGTATGGGGGCCTTCCCAATCATGTCGGGCACAGAAGGGTCAGTTGGTTGAAATGTAAATGTGCAATCCTTTTGTTTTCAGGGGTTTCTGGAGGAGGCTTTCTTCCCTCCACCTTCTGAAAACACCATGTCGGTCTAAGCGTTGTACACGAGGGAGTCACTTGGCCGAGTAAGCTCGTTCAGCTGACAGCTTTCTAAGGTGTATGGCCATCTGAAAGCAGATTTGCAGAAATAATGTAAAATGACTTAGTATTTATGGGTAATACATTGACATTTATTTTGAAATCTAGGAGTTAATGGCAATTATATTATTTTGCACTCCACTGTACCTGCAGTTCATGTGCTGTAAAGATTAACACATTGGAGAGCTGAGGTTTTTTTTCTTCTGTTTCAAACAAAGAGCTCATTGAAAACATCCAGGAAAATTATCTGTATGGCAGGAGGCTTATCATTCATAATATGTTACATTTTAGTCCACTCCCTTCATTTTTCCACCACACATAATGTGTCTTTTCACTTTACAACTGTACTAGATCAAAGCTGTAAAAAGACTGAATTGACCTCGAAGGTTGAATATACTACAGTAAGATGTATGGATTTCATTGCTTTGTCCCCAATGATCTCGGTTATATAGGATAGAGAGCAATCTTCCAGTAAACAGCGCTCTCAACAATAGAGAAAGTGCTGTAGTTGGGCTCAAATGTTACCATCTGCCACAAATTTAGGCTGATAACGAAGCATCATTTAAAGGGAATCTGTCACTTTATTCATGCTGCCCAGCCCCAAACCATGGGCAGCATGACTCAGAGCCTGACTAACAGATGGCAGCCAGGTATATTTCTCTAAAACGCTCTGGCATTTCAGATAAGATGCAGTTAGGAGATCTGGCCGGGGACTATAGCAAGTCACAAGACTACTCCAATACTGCCCAGAGTAGTCCCAGCACCACTAGAAGTGATTGACAGGTCTCTTGCTATGGGAGAGACCTTGAGCAGTGCTGCAAGAAGTCAGACGGACTAGTCTCATCTCTGGCTTTAGTCCCCGGCCAGGTCTCCGAAATATATTATAAATGCTCTAGAGTTTCAGTGAAAAATATACATGGCTGCAGTTGTGCCACCAGGTTCTGAATCATGCTGCCTGTGGTTTGACAGCATGAATCAAATTAATTCAAATTGGGTTCCCTTTAAGTATCTTTGCAACATAACTAGCCAAATATGCCTAGAACAAAACATTAAAAACCATAAAAAAGTACTTTTTTTAAACAAGTATATTAAAAAACAAGTCCACTCAAAATGAGTAAAAAATGGGCTGGTAATCTGGTTATGACTAGTTATGTTACGTCCTTACTATTGAAGCTTTCAGTGGATTTGTCCTTCAATTCTCTATTATTGTGATTTATCCTGTATTTCTTTATACTTAGACCCTTGATACCATCCACATTTTCTCTTCTTTGAGTGGCCAGTGTGTTTTCATGTCTTATAGCATACTTGTTTCAGTAATATACATTTTTATATGATAAAAGTGACTGCTGCTTGAACGAATTTTTCATGTAGATGCCGGTATTCTCAAACACTTCTTTCGTGTCAGTTTTCATATTTTTATCAGCATAAAACTCCATTCTTTCCATGCAGCTACCAGATGGCTTGCCAATACGTTTCTCTTTTGTATATTCTCCCACTTCATCAGACAAATATTTTTCTATTTTTCCATATGCTTTTCCTTCAATGGGGATATGCGAGGAGCTTCTAAGGACTGAAAGTCTTTAGATGTTCTTCACTTATCTACATTTACACACACCTAATTTGTCTCAACTGATACTTCATTGTGGCACACAACCGTACTTTATTCATATTTAAGTATCTGTGCAATCCCCTTTATGGGAAAAATCTTGACTACAGAAAAGAATTACTTTACTTACTAAAGGTTCTTGTTTTCATATGGTGTGTGCTGGATTCAGACAGTTCTTGATGCAGTTGTTAGTTATTTTTCTCCAGAACAAACTAGCTTAACATCTTATAATGTTAAATTCATCAAAGTCCCAACTTTTATTCTTATGACAGCTCTACACACCCTTGGCATTCTCTCTAACAACTTAATGTAACATGAATGGGCTTTCCAACAGTCTTGAAAGCCTTTCCAGAGGTGCTGAGCACTTGTTGACTGCTTTATTTTCACTCTGTTGTCCAAATTATCTCAAACTATGTCATTTGGGTTGAGGTTGAGTGATTTTGGTCATGTCATCTGAAACAACACTCCATCCGTTTGCTTCTTGGTCATATATCTCCTAAATGGCATGGAGGTGTATTTTGGGTCATTGTCCTGCAGCAACACAGATGATGGTCCACTAAGTGAAAACCAAAAGGGATGGCATGTTGTTGCAGAATGCTGTGCCAGCTATGCTGGGTACCAGCAAAGCACCCCCAGTCCCATCACTCCACCCCCTGCAATGATTCAAGGTTCACAGGACAAGTGTAAAAACTGTCTGCACACCTTTCATGGGTATCATAAAGACATGGCAGTTGATACCAAAAATGCCAAACTTTGACTCATAAGACTACAGTACAGATTTTGACTGATCTAATGTGCAGTACTTGTGCTGTTTGACCCAAAAAGGTTTCTTCTTGTTGTTTGAGGTCCTCAGTATTGGCTTCTTTGCAGCAATATGACCATACATTGTTGACATATGTCAGCAACTTGATGTTTGTGCATCATTTGTGAGGGCTGTTATCTGAGGTGCTGTCAATTTGTGATTTCTGAGGTTTGTAACTAAGATCAACTTATCCTAGGCAGCAGTGGTAATTCTTAATCTTTCTTTCCTGTGGTGGTCTTCATGGTTAAATCATGGTGATTTATAGTTTTCATGACTGTATTTGGGGGATATCTTTAAGGTTGTATCAATTTTCCAAATTGACTGATCTTAATGTCTTAAAGAAATGATGGATTGTCATTTTTCTTTACTTAGTTGAGCAATTCTTGCTATATTCTAGCTTGTAGCATAGGCCATAGCATTGTATGGATCTGTGTACCAACACTGCCTCAGCAAAACACACCTGATAGCTGCAAACACTTTCTGAAGGCCAGTGAATCCACAAATGAACTCTTGAGAAGACATAGCTGTTCATTGGAAGCCACTCCAGGTTACTACCTGATGAATCTGCTTGAAACAATGCCTAAGGCCGGTTTCACACGTCCGTGTTTCCGGTACGTATTTGACAGTCTTTATACGTACCGGAGACACGTACACACATTATAATCTATGTGTCTATGCACATGTGCGTGTTTTCACATGGACCGTGTGTCCGTGTGCCAAACACGTAGACATGTCTGTTTTCTCACGGACACACAGACCAGAAAACGTCCCGCACACGTGCACACGGAGAACTGTTCACACAGTCCTCCATGTGCACGGACGGCCGCTGGAGAAGTAGCGGCTACTGTAAGCCGCTGTCCCCCTGCAGCTGGTGCTGAAGCCGGCTGTAATTCACCCTGCTCTGCCTGCGAGCAGAGGATAACGAAGAGCGGTGTATTAATATACTACTCATCGTTCTCCTCTGCTCGCAGGCAGAGCACGGAGAATGATGACTGCCGGCTTCAGCACCAGCTGCAGGGGAACAGTGCTTACTGTAGCGCTACTTCCCCAGCAGCCGTACATGTGTCCGTGTGGTATTAATGCGGCACACGGATGGCACATAGTTGCCACACGTGTGCCGCACATAGTACACAAAAGGACACAGGGACACTGATATCTCCGGTACCGATTTTTCCGGTACGGAAATATCAGGATGTGTGAAACCGGCCTAAGATTGTGTGAAGCTGGGGGTACTTTGAGAAATCTAACGTTTAACATATATTTTGGCTTGTTTCATATGTGTTTCATTGCTCCTTGTTTCCATAAGGCCTCTGTCTCCGGTACGTGTGGTGACAGTTTTCACACGTACCGGAGACACGTACACACGTAGACCCATTCAATTGAATGGGTCTATGCACATGTCAGTGTGTTTCAACGGACCCTGTGTCCGAGGGCAAAACACACTGACATGTCCGTTTTTTGTCGTCATCATGGACGGCAAAATGTCCCGCACACGTGCACACGGAGAGCAGTGTATACTGTCCTCTGTGTGCACGGACGGCAGCCAGGGAAGAAGTGGCTGCTGTAAGCGCAGTTCCCCTGCCTGTGGTGCTGAAGCCGGCTGTCATTATTCTCTCCTGCTCTGCTGGCAACAGCGCAAGCAGGAGAGAATGAATGAAAAACCTGACGTGGAGTCCCCTATATTTTTTGAACCAACCCGGCAAAACTAACAGGTGCGGGCTGCTATTCTCAGGCTGGTAAGGGGCCATGAATATGGGCCCCCCAGCCTAAAAACAGTAGCCCGCAGCTGCCCAGAAAAGGCGCATCTATTAGATGCGCCTATTCTGGAGCTTTGTCGGGTTCTTCCCACTTGCACTGTAGCGGTGGAAAGTGGGGTTAATAAGGGGTTAATGTCACCTTTCTATTGTAAGGTGACATTAAGCCTGGCTTAGTAATGAAGAGGTGTCAATAAGACACCTCTTCATTACTAATCCTATAGTAAGTAAAGGGTTAAATAAGCACACAAACAGTAAGAATAAAGTCTTTTAATGAAATAATACAACACACAGGTTTGACATCTTTATTAAACTGCTATTCCCAGCAAAGCCCTCATTCTCCTGGAAAAAAAGTTAAAAAAATAAGCCAATAATATGCCATACCTCTCCGGCGTACAGTCAGTCCCACGGCGCAATCCATATCTGGGGATAATCAGTTTACAACCGGAGCATTGCTAAGGCGTCCGCTCGGGCTGTAAATTACTGGGGAATGAATGGGAAGCAGCGCGCACAGGCTCAGTGACAAGCGGTGATGTCATTGAGTGTGCTCGCTGACAGCTGAACTCCTCTGACCTCAGCACCATCATTTTCCAACCGCCATTTTTCTGTTGCCGGCAGTGCAGGAGAGAATAATGACAGGCAGCTTCAGCACCACAGGCAGGGGAACAGCACTTACTGTAGCACTGCTTCCCCTGAGTTTGTCCGTGTGGTACTGATACAGCACATGGGCGGCACACGTGTGCCACACGTAGTACACACGGACACGGATATCTCCGATACCAGTTTTTCCAGTAACAAAAATATGTGGACATGTGAAAGTGGCCTGAAACTGTGTTAGGTCCTCCTTGTGACAGCAAAACAGCTCTGAATCACTGAGTCATAAATCTAACACAGAGAAATTTGTGAATAAAGAAGTTTTAGGGTGCTTCCTTCAGAGGATCCTTAACCCAATTTTGAACAAGGAAGGAAAAAAAAGAAAAAAGGGAAAAGAAAAAGAGGAAAAAGGGAAGAAAATAAAAATAAAAATAAAAAAAATAAATATTATTTTTTGAAAATTTTTTCTTCAGTGTGCATAACTATTCACCAAACTTTGCACTTTGTAGAGCCTCATTTGGCGACAATTACAGCTGGGCTTTGACTAGGTTAATCTAAAACCTTTACACATTGCCCATTAAACCACTCGAGCATTGCTTTAGCTGTATTTTTTGGGTCATTGTTTTGTAGGAAAGTGAACCTCCAACCCAGTCTCAAATTACTGACAGACTGAAACAGGTTTTACTCAAGAATATCCCTGTACAGTATTTCGCACCATCAATCTTCCTCTCAACTCGGACCATTTTCCTTGTCCTGCTGCTAAAAACATCCCCACAGCATTATGCACACACCACCATGATTCACTGAGGGGATGATGCTCTTGGGGGGATGAGCTGTGTTGGTTTAATGCCAGACATAGCATTTACCTTGGTGGGCAAAAAGTCCAATTTTGGTCTCATCTGAACATAGCACCTTCCTCCATACATTTGGGGAGTCTACCACATGTCTTTTGGCAAACTCAAAATGAGTCTTACAACTTTTGTGTGTAAGTAAAAGCTTTTTTTTCTGCCCACTCTTCATTAAAGGCCTTCTCTATGGAGTGAACGGCTTATTGTGGTTGTATTATGGACATATACGTCACATAATTTTCTGCTTGGGAACTCTTCTGTTCTTTTAGGGTTACCTTTGGTCTATGTGCTGCCTCTCTGATTAATGCCATCCTTGCCCTGGCTGAGAGTTTTGGTGGGCGACCCTCTCTTGGCAGGTTTGTGGTGGTACCATGTTCTTTCCAGTTAATGATAATGGATTTTATGGTTCTCCGGTGGATCATCTTTTTATAACCAAACTCTAACTTGCACTTCTAAACAACTTTGTCTCTGACTTGTTTGGAGCTCTCCTTGATCTTCATGGTGTTGTTTGGTTAGTGGTGCTTTTTGCTTAATAGCGTTGCAGCCTCTGTGGCCTTTTAGAAAAGGTATGTATATACTGACAGACAGTGGCGTAGCAACTGTTTGTGGCGCCCGGGGCGGCAAATTTTAGGCCACACCCTAGCCACACCCATTTCACTGGTCACACCCATATCCACGCCCTGACCACACCCATTTAGCACTGCTGATCACACTGTTTCATAAACAATAATTATAAACACATACCTCTCAACCGTCCCGGTTTCAGCGGGACAGTCCCGATTTCGGGACCCTGTCCGCTGTCCCGGCCAGACGGTTTACTTTCCGCATTAGAATCGTACATATGGAAACCCCGGGGACCTCCCACACATTCTGGCAGCCACACGTCACGTTCCATCGCTGACCTAATTTCCCCAGGATGTGGGGATCTCACCAGCTATGCAGCGCTCCATTCAATACCCGGCTCTCACTGAGCGAGACAGGCAGGATCTGGGGATCTCTTCATCTGTTGAACAGATCCCATGTTGAGATCCCCACATCCTGCTTGTCTCGCTCAGTGAGAGTCGGGTATTGTATGCAGCGGTCCGTACAATACCCGGCTCTCACTCCAACAGATCCAGCGGCTCGATGCGTCGCCGTTCTGAAGACTCTCCCGAGAACGAGTTACAGTAACTGCTGCTGTAAGCTGACCGCCGGAAATTAGGTCAGCGGTCATTTCCAGCATTCAGCTGACTTACAGCACGTCACCTCCGGTGGAACGTGACGTGTGGCTGCCAAAACGTGTGGGAGGTCCCCGGGTTTCCGCATGTACGATTCTAATGCTGGAAAGTAAACCTCCCGGCCAGGACAGCGGGACAGGGACCCAGCCCTACACAGATAACAGCATTCGCTCCGTCCCCATGCAGACCCATGCACATAATGGCACCCCTCCTTCCCCCCTGCAGCCCCCAAGCACACAGATCCCGCAAGTAACAGGACCCTTGTACATGCGCGGCTCCGCTCTTTGTGGCCCTGTACACACACGGCTCCGCTCAACACACCTCGCACGCACAAGGCTCCGCTCCGTACACCTCGTACGCACACGGCTCCGCTCCGTACACCTCGTACACACACGGCTCCGCTCCGTACACCTCGTACACACACGGCTCCGCTCCGTACACCTCGTACACACACGGCTCCGCTCCGTACACCTCCGCTCCGTACACCTTGTACACACACGGCTTTGCTCCGTACACCTCGTACACACACGGCTTAGCTCCGTACACCTCGTACACACACGGCTCCGCTCCGTACACCTCGTACACACACGGCTCCGTTCCGTACACCTCGTACACACATGGCTCCGCTCCGTACACCTTGTACACACACGGCTCCGCTCAATACACCTCGTACACACACGGCTTTGCTCCGTACACCTCGTACACACACGGCTTTGCTCCGTACACCTCGTACACACACGGCTCCGCTCCGTACACCTCCGCTCCGTACACCTTGTACACACACGGCTTGCTCCGTACCTCGTACACACACGCTTAGCTCCGTACACTGTACACACAGCTCCGCTCCGTACACCTCGTACACACACGGCTCCGTCCGTACACCTCGTAACACACGGCTCGCTCCGTACACCTTGTACACACACGGCTCGCTCAATACACCTGTAACACGCTTTGCTCCACACTCGTACACACACGCTTTGCTCGTACACCTCGACGACCACGCTACGCTCCGTACCCTCGTACACAGCGGCTCCGCTCCGTACACCTCGTAACACACAGCTCCCTCCGTACACCTCTACACACACGGCTCCGCTCCGTACACCTCGTATACACACGGCTTCGGCTCCGTACACCTCATGCACACACAGCTCAGCTACATCCACACTGTAAACCTCTTATGATCCCACATATAAACTTACCATCATCCAGCCCCATGACGACCAGTACAGCAGCTTCCTGCACACAGGGGCCTGATCATGTGACACCTAACTCCTCCCCTCCTGTGACCTCATCACAGGTCCTGCTCGCACCTTTACAAAGGACAGCACAGCAATGGTAAATTCTGGCTGTGCGAAGTTGGGAGGGCAAGGAAGGGGTGCATGGGGGGCGTGGCGACTTCTCACTGCAGGACACATAGTGTCCTGACCGAGATAGCGGGTGGGAGGGGTTAGAATCGGGACTGTTGGGGTATGGAATTGCTGCCGCTGCTGCGCCTCCCCCACACACACGTGCCGCCTGGGGCGGACCGCCCCCCCCCGCCTCCCACGCTACGCCACTGCTGACAGACCATGTGACACTTATTGTATTTTTGGGACTATAAGATGCACTTTTTTCCTCCAAAAATTTGGAGGAAAAAGGGGGATGTGCCTTATAGTCCGAGTGTTACTATGGCTGTGGATGATTGGGATTTAGGGGGGTGGGGGAGCAGCAGTGTTGGACGAGCATGTCACAGGAGGCAGGAGTCAGCTGCTGCAGCTAAAACCTGTGTCTGCTACTAAAGATCAATGAATATTCACTGCTTCCCATGCCCATAATCCCTCTCACCTCTGCACTGAAGCCAGTGCGGAGAGGTGGGAGGGACTATGGGTGTGGAGAGCAGTGAATATTAATTTCTCTTTAATAGCACACACAGTGTTAGCCCCAGAAGCCGGATCCTGCAGCTGTTGGGTGATCACATATGCCCGCTAATACAGAGAATGAATATTCACTGCTCTCCACTTCCGTGGGTGTGGGGAGCCGTGAATATTTATTGATATTTAATAGAGGGCACAATAGCAGCAGTCGCATGTTTCCTGCAGCTGCCGGATGATCACGTGTGTCTGCTACTAAAGAGAATGAATATTCACTGCTCTCCATGCCCATGGGAGTGGAGAGCAGTGAATATTCATTCTCTTTAGTAGTGGGCACATGTGATCGCCCAGCCATTGCAGGAGCCAGTGGCTGCAGCTTACAATGTGCCTGCTATTAAAGATCAATGAGTATTTACTGCTCGATACACCCATAGTCCCGGGTGTAGGGAGCAGTGAGTTTTCCGGCAGCTATTCTCTGCTTTTAAGCAGTGCATGACATCACTGCCATGCGCTGCTTACAAGCATAAATCAGCTGCTGCTATCAGAACAGGATGCTGCGAGAAAGCGCAGGGAAGGTAAGTAGAATGGATAATGTTTGTTTTTTTATAGGGCATGCATACTAGCATGGGGATGGGACCATGTATACCAGGATAGGGCTGAGGGTTCCATGCATACTAGGATGGGGATGAGGGGCCATGGATACCAGGATAGGGATGAATGGGTCTTGCATGCCAGGATAGGGATGAGTGGGCCATGCATTCTAGGATGGGAATGAGGTGGCCATGCATACCAGGATAGGGATGAGGGGACCATGCATACCATGATAGGGATGAGGGGGTCATGCATGCCAGGCTAGGGATGAGGGGGTCATGCATACCAGGATGGGCATGAGGGGGCCATGCTTACCAGGATGGGTATGAGGGGGGACATGCATACCAGGATTGGGATGAGTGGACCATGCATACCAGGATGGTGATGAGGGGGCCATGTATACCTGGATTGGGGACATATATACTAGGTTGGGGTATATTAGTTTCTCCTCTAAAACCTGGTTGCGACTTATGAAGGTAATTGCTTGCACCAGAAATTTTTAGGGACTTCATAACAAAAGGGGTGAATTCATATGCACATGCCAATTTTTAGTTATTTAATTCCATTAATTTAATTAATGCCTATATTTTTCTCACTTCACTTCACCAACTTAAACTATTAGTGCTGATGTATCACACACAAATCGGATTACAATAATGTTTAAACATTGGTTGTACAGTCATGGCCAAAAGTTTTGAGAATGACACAAATATTAATTTTTACAAAGTCTACTGCTTCACTTTTTCTAATGGCAATTTGCATATACTCCAGAATGTTATAAAGAGTGATCAGCTTAACAGCAATTACTTGCAAAGTCAATATTTGGCTAGAAAATGAACTTTATCCCCCAAAACACATTTCAACATCATTGCAGCCCAGCCTTAAAAGGACCAGCTAACCTCTTTTCAGTGATGGCTCCATTAACACAGGTGTGGGTGTTGATGAGGACATGGCTGGAGATCAATCTGTCATGATTAACCCCTTAACGACCAAGCCATTTTGTAGGTTAAAGACCAGGCCAATTTTTACATTTCTGACCACTGTCTCTTTATGAGGTTATAACTCTGGAACGCTTCAACGGATCTTGGCGATTCTGAGAATGTTTTCTCGAGACATATTGTACTTCATGATAGTGGTAAAATTTCTTCAATATAACTTGCGTTTATTTATGAAAAAAACGGAAATATTGGCAAAAATTTTGAAAATTTTGCAATTTTCAAACTTTTAATTTTTATGCCATTAAATCAGAGAGATATGTCACAAAAATTAGTTAATAAATAACATTTCCCACATGTCTACTTTACATCAGCACAATTTTGGAACCAAAATTTTTTTTTGTTAGGAAGTTATAAGTGTTAAAAGTTGACCAGCAATTTCTCATTTTTCCAACAAAATTTACAAAATCATTTTTTTTAGGGGCCACCTCACATTTGAAGTGAATTTGAGGGGTCAATATGACAGAAAATACCCAAAAGTGACACCATTCTAAAAACTGCACCCCTCAACGTGTTCAAAGCCACATTCAAGAAGTTTATTAACCCTTTAGGTACTTCACAAGAATTGAAGCAATGTGGAAGGAAAAAATTAACATTTAACTTTTTTTCCCAAAATTTTTCTTTCGACACAATTTTTTAAAATTTTGTCAAGGGTATCAGTAGAAAATGAACCACAATATTTGTTGTACAATTTCTCCTGAGTACATCGATACCCCATGTGTGGGGGGTAAACCACTATTTGGGCGCATGGCAGAGCTCGGAAGGGAAGCAGCGCCATTTGACTTTTTTGGCTGGAATTGAGATTGGACGCCATGTCGCATTTGGAGAGTCCCTGTGTGCCTAAACAGTGGAAACCCCCCACAAGTGACCCCATTTTGGAAACTATACCCCCCAAGTAACTTATCTAAATGTGTTGTGAGAGCTTTTAACCCCCAAGGGCTTCACAGAAGGTTATAACGTAGAGCCGTAAAATTAAAAAATCATGTTTTTTCCACAAAAATGATCTTTTCATCCCAATTTTTATTTTCCAAAGGATAAAAGGACCCCAAAAGTTATTGTGCAATTAGTCCTGAGTACGCTGATACCCCAAATGTGGGGGTAAACCACTATTTGGGTGCATGGCAGAGCTCGGAAGGGAAGCAGCGCCATTTGACTTTTTTGGCTGGAATTGAGATTGGACGCCATGTCGCATTTGGAGAGTCCCTGTGTGCCTAAACAGTGGAAACCCCCCACAAGTGACCCCATTTTGGAAACTAGACCCCCAAGTAACTTATCTAAATGTGTAGTGAGAGCTTTGAACCCCCAAGGGCTTCACAGAAGGTTATAACGTAGAGCCGTAAAATTAAAAAATCATGTTTTTTCCACAAAAATGATCTTTTCATCCCAATTTTTATTTTCCAAAGGATAAAAGGACCCCAAAAGTTATTGTGCAATTAGTCCTGAGTACACTGATACCCCATATGTGAGGGTAAACTACTATTTGGGTGCATGGCAGAGCTCGGAAGGGAAGCAGCGCCATTTGACTTTTTTGGCTGGAATTGAGATTGGACGCCATGTTGTATTTGGAGAGCCCCTGTGTGCCTAAACAGTGGATACCCCCCACAAGTAACCCCATTTTGGAAACTAGACCCCCAAGGAACTTATCTAGATGTGTGGTGAGAGCTTTGAACCCCCAAGGGCTTCACAGAAGGTTATAACGTAGAGCTGTAAAATTAAAAAATCATATCTTTTCCACTAAAATGATCTTTCCACCCCCAATTTTTATTTCCCAAAGGGTAAAAGGACCCCAAAAGTTATTGTGCAATTTGTCCTGAGTACGCTGATACCCCATATGTGGGGGTAAACCACTATTTGGGCGCATGGCAGAGCTTGGAAGGGAAGCAGCGCCATTTGACTTTTTTGGCTGGAATTGAGATTGGACGCCATGTCGCATTTGGAGAGTCCCTGTGTGCCTAAACAGTGGAAACCCCCCACAAGTGACCCCATTTTGGAAACTAGACCCCCCAAGGAACTTATCTAGATGTGTGGTGAAAGCTTTGAACCCCCAAGGGCTTCACAGAAGTTTATAACGTAGAGCAGTAAAATTAAAAAATCATATCTTTTCCACAAAAATGATCTTTCCACCCCCAATTGTTATTTTCCAAAGGGTAACAGGACCCCAAAAGTTATTGTGCAATTTGCCCTGAGTATGCTGATACCCCATATGTGGGGGTAAACCACTATTTTGACGCATGGCAGAGCTGGAAAGGGAAGGAGCGCCTTTTTCAAATGCAGATTTTGATGGAATGGTCTGCGGGTGTCATGTCACGTTTGGAGAGCCCCTGATGTGCCTAAACAGTAGAAACCCCCCACAAGTGACTCCATTTTGGAAACTAGACCCCCCAAGGAACTTATCTAGATGTGTGGTGAGCACTTTGAACCCCCAAGTGCTTCACAGAAGTTTATAACGTAGAGCCGTGAAAATAAAAATATCATATTTTTTTCCACAAAAATAATCTTTTTGCCCTCAAATTTTTATTTTTATAAGGGTAACAGGAGAAATAGGACCCCAAAAGCTATTGTGCAATTTGTTCTGAGTACGCTGATATCCCATATGTGGGGGGGAACCACTATTTTGACGCATGGCAGAGCTCGGAAGGGAAGGAGCACCATTTTTAAATGCAGACTTTGATGGAATGGTCTGCGGGTGTCATGTCGCGCTTGGAGAGCCCCTGATGTGCCTAAACAGTAGAAACCCCCCACAAATGACCCCATTTTGCAAACTAGACCCCCAAGGAACTTATCTAGATGTGTGGTCAGCACTTTGAACCCCCAAGGGCTTCACAGAAGTTTATAATGTAGAGCCGTGAAAAAAAAAAATCATATTTTTTTCCACAAAAATTACCTTTTTGCCACAAATTTTTATTTTTCTAAGGGTAACAGGAGAAATAGGACCCCAAAAGCTATTGTGCAATTTGTCCTGAGTACGCTGATATCCAATATGTGGGGGGGAACCACTATTTTGACGCATGGCAGAGCTCGGAAGGGAAGGAGCACCGTTTTTAAATGCAGACTTTGATGGAATGGTCTGCGGGTGTCATGTCGCGCTTGGAGAGCCCCTGATGTGCCTAAACAGTAGAAACCCCCCACAAATGACCCCATTTTGCAAACTAGACCCCCCAAGGAACTTATCTAGATGTGTGGTCAGCACTTTGAACCCCCAAGGGCTTCACAGAAGTTTATAATGTAGAGCCGTGAAAATAAAAAAATCATATTTTTTTCCACAAAAATTACCTTTTTGCCCCAAATTTTTATTTTTCTAAGGGTAACAGGAGAAATAGGACCCCAAAAGCTATTGTGCAATTTGTCCTGAGTACGCTGATATCCCATATGTGGGGGGGAACCACTATTTTGACGCATGGCAGAGCTCGGAAGGGAAGGAGCACTATTTTTAAATGCAGACTTTGATGGAATGGTCTGCGGGTGTCATGTCGCGCTTGGAGAGCCCCTGATGTGCCTAAACAGTAGAAACCCCCCACAAATGACCCCATTTTGCAAACTAGACCCCCCAAGGAACTTATCTAGATGTGTGGTCAGCACTTTGAACCCCAAGGGCTTCACAGAAGTTTATAATGTAGAGCCGTGAAAATAAAAAAATCATATTTTTTTCCACAAAAATTACCTTTTTGCCCCAAATTTTTATTTTTATAAGGGTAACAGGAGAAATAGGACCCCAAAAGCTATTGTGCATTTTGTCCTGAGTACGCTGATACCCCATATGTGGGGGGGAACCACTGTGATCGCCTTACTGCGATCTTTGGGAGGCACAATGAACAAATCCACAAAAGGTGAAGAATTGGTTTTCTTTTTTACGCCGTTCCTCGTGCGGTATTAGTGATTAGGCGACTTTATTCCTCGGATCGGTGCGATTACAGCGATACCAGATTTACACCCTTTTTTCATGTTTAGCTTCTGTCACACACTAAAAGATGCTTTTTCTTGGAATAATTTTTTGTAAGAAATTTTTGCATCGCCGTATTTTGAGAGCTATAATTTTTCCATATTTCGGCCGACAGAGTTATCTGTGGGCTTATTTTTTGCGGGACGAGCTGACGTTTTTATTGGTACCATATTCAGGCACATAACGTTTTTTGATCGTTTCCTATTCCGATTTTTGTGGAATCAGAATGAACAAAACCAGCAATTCAGGAATTGTTTTTTTTTTTTTTTTTTTCCTCCGTTCCGTGTGTGGTAAAATTGATAAAGCAGCTTTATTCTTCGGGTCACTACGGTTACGGTGATTCCTCATTTATATATTTTTCTTTATGTTTTGGCGTTTTTTACACAATAAAAAATTTTATAGAAAAAATAATTATTTTTGCATCAGTTTATTCCGCGAGCTATAACTTTTTTATTTTTTTGCTGATGATGTTGTATAGCGGCTTGTTTTTTGCGGGACAAGATGACGTTTTCAGCGGTACCATGATTATTTATATCTGACTTTTTGATCGCGTGTTATTGCACTTTTTCCAAGCGGTATAGTGATACCGCTTGGAAAAAGTATAATTTACTACTTTTTTGTGGTTTTTTTTTACGGCTTTCACTGAAGGGGTTAACTAGGGTAACGCTTTTATAGATGGGATTTTTACGGACGTGGCGATACCTAACATGTGTATGTTTTTTGTTTTTTATTTTTTTTATTACATAAAAATGTGTATTTTTTAGGGGATTTTTTTTAAATTATTTTTTAATATTTTTTTTTACAACTTTTTTAAAAAAATGATTTTTTTTAACTTGTCCCTTTATGGGACTTTCACTTTTTTTACTTTTTATTGCAGTTACAATGCATTGCAATGCTCTGGCATTGCAATGCATTGCAACTATAGTGGAAGCTGCTGTGACAATGATCACAGCAGCTTCCCGTAGCTAAATGACCCGGAGGTTGTCATGACAACCCCCGGGTCATCAAGGCAGAGATCGGCCCCTGCAAATACATTGCAGGGTGCCGATCTGAGGCAGAGGGAGCTCCCGACCCTCTGCCTCCCCCCCTGAGCTCTGCGATCGCGCTGGATCGCAGCAGTCAGGGGGTTAACAGCCAGGGGCAGTGGGGGCTCCGCTCCTGGCTGTCAGTGCAGGAAGCCTGGCCACTGCAGCGCCGGCTCCTGCACTGATCGCGCTGGGGAAGCTGAAATTTCAGCTTCTCCTGCGCGATCGCTGCTGTGTTTGGTCAGTCAGATTGACTGACCAATCACAGCGCTGTAGGTGCGGGGACCGACGGCAAAGGTCCCCACACCGCTCGCCGTACCTGTCAGCTGTCTGTGACAGCTGTCGGCACTGATCTACCACTGCGTGTTTACACGCAGTGGTAGATCAAAGCCATGACGTGCAGAGTCCGTCCTGGTGCCGGAACTGGCACCTTGCCATGACGGACTCTGCACGTCAGTGGACATTAAGGGGTTAAGTAAGAATGACACCACTGGACACTTTAAAAGGAGGCTGGTGCTTGGCATCATTGTTTCTCTTCTGTTAACCATGGTTATCGCTAAAGAAACACGTGCAGTCATCATTGCAATGCACAAAAATGGCCTAACAGGGAAGAGTATCGCAGCTAGAAAGATTACACCTCAGTCAACAATCTATCGCATCATCAAGAACTTCAAGGAGAGAGGTTCCATTGTTGTCAAAAAGGCTCCAGGGTGCCCAAGAAAGACCAGCAAGCGCCAGGACCGTCTCTTAAAAGTGTTTCAGCTGCGGGATCGGGCTACCAGCAGTGCAGAGCTTGCTCAGGAATGGCAACAGGCAGGTGTGAGTGCATCTGCATGCACTGTGAGGCGGAGACTCTTGGAGCAAGGCCTGGTCTCAAGGAGGGCAGCAAAGAAGCCACTTCTCTCCAGAAAAAACATCATGGACAGACTGATATTCTGCAAAAGGTACAGGCAGTGGACTGCTGAGGACTGGTGTAAAGTTATTTTCTCTGATGAATCCCCTTTTCGATTGTTTGGGACATCAGGAAAACGCCTCATTCGGAGAAGACAAGGTGAGCGCTACCACCAGTCTTGTCTCATGCCAATTGTTAAGCATCCTGAAACCATTCATGTGTGGGGTTGCTTCTCAGCCAAGGGAATCGGCTCTCTCACAGTCTTGCCTAAAAACACAGCCATGAATAAAGAATGGTACCAGAATGTCCTCCAAGAGCAACTTCTCCCAGCCCTCCAAGAGCAGTTTGGCGATCAACAATGCCTTTTCCAGCATGATGGAGCACCTTGCCATAAAGCAAAGGTGATAACTAAATGGCTTGGGGAACAAAACATAGAGATTTTGGGTCCATGGCCTGGAAACTCCCCAGATCTTAATCCCATTGAGAACTTGTGGTCAATCATCAAGAAACGGATGGACAAACAAAAACCTAAAAATTCTGACAAAATGAAAGCATTGATTGTGCAAGAATGGACTGCTATCAGTCAGGATTTGGTCCAGAAGTTGATTGAGAGCATGCCAGGGAGAATTGCAGAGGTCCTGAAGAAGAAGGGTCAACACTTGACTTGCTG
This sequence comes from Oophaga sylvatica, assembly GCA_033576555.1. Taxonomy (NCBI): domain Eukaryota; kingdom Metazoa; phylum Chordata; class Amphibia; order Anura; family Dendrobatidae; genus Oophaga; species Oophaga sylvatica. Next base: position 209,308,955 of record JARQOD010000004.1, on the reverse strand, counting down.
CATTAACTCATTCTAACTGTCAATATAAGCTTTTGTTACTCATATGTTTGCAATTATATTTCTGTCTGTGATAAAAACATCTGTCAAAACACACATAAAAACCAGAGGGCAGCAGATCATGTGAAAAAATAATATTTGTGTCATTCTCAAAACTTTTGGCCATGACTGTAATGTAACAAAATTGGTAAAAAGCCAAGGGGGCGGTGGTGAATACTTTAGCAAGCCACTGTATGATCAGTATAGTAGCTCAGTATTCCGCACTCTTACCTAGAAGCACTTTGGTCCTGAGTAGAGTTGAACGAAACAGGTCGGTCAGATTCAAAAGTCGCCGACTTTAGCCAAAGTCGAGTTTCGTCAACCAAAACACGACCATAGCGTGAGGTCGGTGATGCGGTCGTCGAAATGAGTGCCAAAGTCGTATTTCCCAGAATGCTTGCAGGCGCCTTTTTTCAGCCAATGAGCAAGGACATACACTGTGGGCAACGAGATGACATGGGCAGCTTCCACCACCATCTTAGAGAAAGGCATTGCAGTGATTGGCTTGCTTTGGGGGGCATCATAGTGTCTATAAAAGCCCTCACCGCCGACCTCCATTTTACTTCTGTCGATCTTAACAGTAGGGAGAGGTTGCTGACTTTGTTTATCAGTAGGGAGAGAGTTATGGCTGTAAATATAGAAGAAGTTCTAAAGCCCCCGTCTCACACAGCGATCTCGCTAGCGAGATTGCTGCTGAGTCACTAGTTTTGTGACGCAGCAGCGAACTCACCAGCGATATCGCTGTGTGTGACATTCAGCGACGATCAGCCCCCCTGCCGGATATCGCTGATCGTCGCTGAAAGGCCAGGACATTTTTTTGATTGCTGGTCTCCCGCTGACAGGCACGCATCGCTGCGTGTGACAGGCGGGAGACCAGCGATCCGCTGGTAACCAAGGTACACATCGGGTTTCCAGGCGCGGGGCTGTGCCTAGAAACCCGCTGTGTACCTTGGATACCAGCTCCCTGAAGCAGGGAGCTGGTAACCAAGGTACACAGCGGGTTTCCAGGCACCGAGCAGCGCCTGGAAACCCGATGTGTTCCTTGGTTACCAGCTCCCTGCATCAGGGCGCTGGTATCCAAGGTACACTGCGGGTAACTAAGCGATGTTACCCGCAGTGTCGCTTGTACTGATCGTTGCCTGAGCTGCCTGTTTGGCAGCTCAGCAGCGATAATGTAGCAATACACCAGCGATCCTGATTGTTGTTGGGATCGCTGGTGTATCGCTATGTGAGACCCAGCCTTTATGTGCTTGTGCTGATAGCAATTGTGCTGTACAGTTAATGTGCAGTGACAGGGGAGGATTTTCTTGTGTGCAGCAGCGCTGGTTATTAGGCTGCCAGCCAGTGACAGAGTAGGCTTTTCTTGTGTGCAGCAGGCCACACTTCAGATTACTCCCTGGAGCTCTTTTCACATACCATGCCTAATTTATCAAGTGAAATCCTGAATTCCCCAGTGCAAGATGAATATGACATGGAGTGCACTGATGCACAGCCAGTGCTATATGATTCTGATGGTACATTCACCCAGAGCACTGCATTGTCCTCGCAGTCTACTGAGCCAGATTCTGACCCTGATGAAACTCAGGTGCCCCTTCCCGCATCCTATACCCCCTTACACGGTGACACAGAGGAAGGTGCAGATGAAATTGAAGAAGAGGTGATGGATGACCCAGTTGTTGACCCGGATTGGCATCCATTGGGGGAAGAGGGTGCCGCTGACAATAGCTCAGAAGAGTAGGAGGATCCGCAGCAGGCATCAACATCGCAGCTGTGTTTATCTGGCAGGCCCGTAGCAGTCCAAAAACATGTTAAAAACACAAAAAGAGTTTCAGGACAGCTTGGCCAGACAGTCAAATTAGCACAGCGTGCAAGCCATGAAAAGTTTTCCCATAGTAGGAAGAGTGCAGTGTGGCACTTTTTTGACCAAAATCCTATTGATGAGGCAAAGGTTATCTGTAAGATGTGCGGAAGGACCTTTAGCCGAGCGAAAAATCTCGGACATTTGAATACCAGTTGCATGCATAGACATGTAAACACCATGCACTTGCAAGCGTGGAGGGACTACAAAACCTCACTGGCTTTGAACGCCTACATTGCCAAACTGATCCCATTAGAGATGATGCCCTTCCGTTTGGTTGAAAGCGCAGCGTTCCGAGAGCTCATGGCCTACGCTGTCCCACGCTATGACCTATCCAATCGGCACTTCTTTCCTAGAAAAGCCATCCCTGCCCTCCATCTGCATGTGAAAGACCGCATTGTCCATGCACTCAAACAATCAGTGAGTGGAAAGGTGCACCTCACAACAGATGCATGGGCCAGTAGGCATGGCCAGGGCCGTTACGTGTCCATCACCGCACACTTGGTTAATGTGGTGGATGCAGGGTCCACAGGGACAGCGGTGGTGGGACAGTGCTGCCTAGCCCCCGGTATAGGCAACAGTTGGCTGTAGGCGTTCGACCCTCCTCCTCCTCCTCCAGAAGCGATAGCTCGTAGACAGAGTGCAGTCGCACGAGCACTCCATCCGCAGCTGCCAGTTTTGCACATGAGGTGTCCCACTATCGAACAGCTAGTGGTAAGCGTCAGCAGGCTGTTTTAAAGATGATGTCTTTGGGCAACAACAGACACACCGCGGAGGTACTGGCCGACTACTTGCAGCGAGAAACTGAGTCATGGCTGGGCAGTCTACATCTTGAGCCAGGCAAGGTAGTCTGTGATAACGGACGTAATTTTGTGGCGTCCATAGCCCTGGCAAAACTCAGACACATACCTTGCCTGGCTCACACCTTGAACCTGGTGGTGCAGTGCTTCATAAATAATTATCCAGAGTTACCAGCCCTGCTCCATAAGGTGCGAAGACTGCTTGCACATCCGTCGCTCTCCCATAGACTCCAGTCGTATGCAGAGGCTGCAGCAATCGCTTCACCTCCCCAAGCACCGCCTAATCATAAACGTTGCAACAAGGTGGAACTCCACCTTGCACAAGGTTGAGAGGCTGTGCGAACAGAGGCAGGCTGTGATGCATTTGTGGGAGGAGACATGGGCAGGCAATTTGAGGGCAGACATCGAGTTGTCGGGTGTGCAGTGGTCAAAGCTGAAAGACCTCTGTAAAGACACTTATGTGTCTGCTCATTCAAACTTTGACGCACATTAAGGATCAGGCGTCTGCAGCGGAGGAGGAAGAGGAGGAAGAGGGAAGCCTTTGTGACAGTCAGCCATTGTCTGCTCAGGGAACTTTCCTGGACGAGGTGGAGGAAGAGGAGGAGGATGAGGGGGATGATTATTTTGGGGAGGAGGATGCTTCTCAGGGGGCAAGAGAAAATATTGGCTTGCCAAGGTCAGGTACAGGGTTTGTGCGTGACTGGAGGGATGTGGATTTGGCAGAAAGTGCTCCTCCACCCACCACTGGCAGTGCATCATTGCCACCAGGAACATTGGCCCACATGTGTGATTTTGTCTTGCGGATCCTAAAATGGGACCCCCGCATTGCCAAAATTATGAAGGATGACGACTACTGGTTGGCCAGCATCCTCGATCCACACTATAAAGGCAAATTACAGAACATCATGCCACAGGAGAACCGAGAGCTAATATTGGCAAACAAACAAGCAACTCTGGTAAACCGTTTGTTAGAGGCATTCCCAGCACACAGCAGCGGTGCAGGTTCTACCATGAGCCGTACTGGGCCAAATGGAAGAGGTGTTCGTGGTGCACACAGCCGAAGTGGCGTTGGAGACAGGGGTTTCATGACCATGTTGTGGACTGATTTCTCGAGTACCGCTCACACGACTGTTAATACTGAATCGATTGCAACAGACAGGAGACAGCAGTTGTCAACTATGGTTCAAAATTACCGCTCCTCCCCTATCGATGTTCTCCCTCACAGTTCATTCCCCTTTGACTACTGGGCCTGTAAACTGGACACCTGGCCTGAATTGGCACAATATGCCCTACAGGAGATAGCTTGCCCTGCTGGTAGTGTGAGATTAGAAAGAGTCTTCAGTGCTGCTGGATCAATCCTGACAGAAAGAAGTACCCGGCTGTCGACCCAAAATGTTGGTGATCTCACCTTCATTAACATGAACCATGCCTGGGTTTCAAAGGATTTTGTACCACCTTCCCCTGATGACACATAGGTTGCCAGCAAAATGGCTCGCTTTGTCCTCCTCTTCCTCCGACTTCTCCAATTCCTCCATTTGCAGCTGCTGAACGTCCAGCCTACACCTCAACATATGCCAGTTTTTCTACCTCCCTAACTGGGCTGTACCCCCCCAGGGCCGGCGTCAGCACCTGGCGCACCCGGGCAAGTGCTTGGGCCCTGAGCAGGTGGGGGGCTCACTCGCCGTCAGAGACACCGGCGTACTATGAGGGGCCCGGTGGCAGTGCTTGCGCCAACAAGTGTGCCCCCCTGCTTGCTCAGGGACCCAGCACTTGCAATATTTACCTCTCCCTGCTCCACCACTGTGACGTCTTCCGCATTTCCTGACAGTGACATTCAGGTCAGAGAGTGCGATGACATCACGTCTGCGCCCTCTGCCTGAACAGTCACAGTGCAGAGAGCTGGAAGATGGTGACGCTGAGGAGTCCAGAGTAGAGCAGTGCCCAGCGAGGAAAGGTATTTCAGTTTTTTTAATGTTTGGAGCAATATATGGGGAGCATTATACACTGGAGAATTATATATGGGGCCCATCATATACTGGAGCATTATAAATGGGGCCCATCATACACTGGAGCATCATATACGAGCCCATTATACACTGGAGCATCATATGGGGCCCATTATATATGGAGCATTATATAGGCCCATCATACACTGGAGCATCATCCATGGGGCACATCATATACTGGAGCATCATAAGGGGCCCATTATATATTGCGCATCATATGGGGCACATTATATATGGAGCATCACATGGAGCCCATTATATATGGAGCATTATATATGGGGACCATTACATTTGGAGCATTATATGGGGCTCATCATACACTGGAGCATCATATATGGGGCCCATCATATACTAGAGTTCATTATTTATGGGGCATCATATAGGGCCCTTTATATATGGAGCATCATATTGAGCACATATGGGGCCTATTCTGTATGGAGCATTATATGGAGCACATTCTGTATAGAGCAATATATGGGGCTCTTTATTCTGTATGGCGCACTATGTGGTGCCCATAATACTGTATGAAGGACTATACTGTCCGGTTTTTGAGCTATTGTAGAATTTACAATAGATATCACTCATGTAATGTAAGAAGTGAAGTATTTGGCATTGTACTATACCTATATTTCTCTGCCGTATCGGAGCATCATGAATTGTGGTATGTGTTAAAGGGGCCCACTGAGACACTTTCCCCGGGGCCCACGAAAACCTGGAGCCAGCCCTGCCCCCCCAACTTTAGCCAAATAACCCCCAGTTTTCACTGCGTTACTATTATTATAAAGTAAAGTAAGGCTGACAAGCTTAAGCAATAAGAATTGATGTCGTTGGCATTGAAATGGGCACTGTAGGTGTGTTTACTGTCCTCCACTCACTGGCGACTTTTATTCTCCATTGACTTGCATTGGGGTCGGAAAGTTTCCGACGCAGACTCGACTGTTTCCGATAGTTGGCCGACTTCGTTCGACTTGACTTTTGTAAAAGTCGAGCCGACCGAAACCCGACTCGACCCTCCCGGAGGCAAAGTCGCTCATCTCTAGTCCTGAGTTAAAACCCAATGCAGTATAACTTCTACAAGGACTTTGTAAGTTCTTCCCGTGTTTGCATGGACTTACACTTGATAGTCCATTTTTCTCCTACATTTTAAAGACATACGTGTAGGTAACTTAGAATGTGAGTCCCATTGTAGACAATGAGTGGGCATCTTGCTCTCTCTCACTTATGTTTCTAACTAACCGTTGCATTTATAGTCACACATTATTATTCTTGTCTTAATCTATACTGAATTGAGGTATTATCTTTATTCACTATAGGATCCTTTGCAAGGCCACTCTTTCTTAGGACGGATTTTGCTGTTAATATTTATCACTTATATTTCATTGCATGTGTTGTCATCTGTTTCAGTTATTTTTTACAGCCGTTTGTTGCATAACTTTTTCTCTGTTCCATTCTTAGCAACTAGCTCTAATATTGTATTATATTTAGCCCATACATACGTAGTCAAAATTGTTGGTAGCCCTCGTTTAATGACAGAAAAATCCACAATGGTGACAGAAATAACTTGAATCTGACCAAGGTAATAATAAATAAAAAATCTATGAAAATTGACAAATGAAAGTCAGACATTGCTTTTCAACTATGTTTCCACAGAATTAAAAAAAAATAAAACTCATGAAATAGGCCTGAACAGAAATGATGGTACCCCAGAAAATAATGTGACAAAAGGAACATGTTAAATCAAGGTGTGTCCACTAATTAACATCGCAGGTGTCTACAATCTTGTAATCGATGAGTGGGCCTGTATAGAGGGCTACAGATACTCACTGTGCTGTTTGGTGACATGGTGTGTATCTGTCACGGGCAGTTGTGGGTAAACAGGGGATGAGGAACCTGGGCCCACTGAACTGCCCCTCAGGCTAAGGGGGTGCTGTTGTGAATGGACTTGAAATGAGTTCTGAGCAGAGGCTCCCTCTGGTGGTTACAAGCGGTACTGGATCTCCAGTGAAGATTGTGAGGAGTGAGAATCAGGTGTTACTGACTGGTCTTATATAAGGGAGTCGCCTTCCCATCAGGGTTGCCGGTGATCAATTGTTCTGGTCTCAATCCTTGAGTCCTGTTTCCTTTGTAGCCTGCTGTGTCGTGTCTGCATCTCCTGCTAACAGATAAGACATTTTCTTCTTTTTGTTTTTGTGCTTGATTTTTGCATTTTGTCCTGCACTTCTGTGGGGGCCTTCAGGGTCCCCTCCGGGGGCTTTTGCCCTCTCAGTTTAGTTCAGCCACTGATGTTTGTACTTTTGCTTTTTCCAGTTTTTTCAGTGGCTGCTGTTTTGATTTTGTTACACCAGAGAACTAATTTAGGTGGTAGAGGTCGTGTGATCTCAGGTGATTTTGAAATTAGTAGAGTTGGTGCTTTTCAGGGTTTTTTGGGATTGCAGTAAGTGCCCTTCCTATCCTCTTCTATTTAGGTAGTTTGGGCCCCAACGTTTGCTCATACTATTTTCTGTCTGTGTCAGTATTTCATCTTGTCTAACCGCCATTACATGTTTGGGGGCTTTCTATGTTCTTTGGGGATCTGCTCCGGGGCAGATAGCTTTCCTCTTTCTATCTTTAGGTGTAGTTAGTTTCTCAGGCTGTGACGAGGCGTCTAGGACCAACGTAGGAATGCTCCACGGCTGCCTCTATTTGTGGTGGTTAGTCAGGGTACTGCAATCTCATAGATTCCAACTTCTCTGGTGTATTGCCTTTTTTACCTGCCCTCCTCAGCTACCGAAACATAACAGTATCACCGGCCTAAAAATTGAAAATTGTATGGTACTCACAGAAGGGAAAAAATATTGTGAAAGAAAAAAGGTTGTCAGAGTTGTCAGAGATATTTTTCTGTTTGTTGCATTTTTTTCCCTCTGTATCTCTGGGTGCTGGGGAGGATTTTTTTTTTCTCTCAATGGAGTTTGCACAGTTGTCTGGCTGTGTGGATCAGCTTGCCACTGAGGTTCGGAGTATTGCTGCCTATCTTGCTAGGTTGCCTGTTGTGGAACCTAGGATTTCCATGCCAGATTTGTTTTTAGGGGATCGAGCTAAGTTTCAGAATTTCAAAAATAATTGTAAATTGTTTTTTGCCTTAAAATCTAAGTCCTCAGGGAACGCAGCGCAGCAGGTTCAAATTGTCATCTCTCTCCTGCGCGGCGATCCTCAGGATTGGGCTTTTTCCCTGACACCTGGGGATCCTGTTTTGAGTGATGTTGATGCATTTTTTCAGGCTTTGGGGTTATTGTACGATGAGCCTAATGTCACTGATCAAGCTGAAAAAGCCTTGTTGGCATTAAATCAGGGTCTTGATGATGCTGAGTTATACTGTCAGAGATTCCGTAGGTGGGCAGTCCTGACCAAGTGGAATGACGACGCTTTGGCGGCCCTTTTTCGGAAGGGTCTGTCAGATAATGTAAAGGATGTTATGGTGGGATTCTCTGTCCCCTCTGGTCTCAATGATTCTATGTCATTAGCGATTCAAATTGACAGACGTTTGCGTGAGCGGAGAAGTATGCGTGGAATGGTGTTGCCTTGTGAACCTGCTTCTGAACCCATGCAGTGTGATAGAGTGGTGTCTGGGGCACAGCGTCATGAGTTTCGAAAGCGCAATGGGTACTGAAGGAGATAGCAGAAGAAATTCTTGAACCACTGTCCATAATCTTTGAAAATTCTTGGAGAACAGGAGAAGTCCCAGAAGACTGGAGAAGAGCAAATGTTGTTCCTATCTTCAAAAAGGGGAAGAAGGTGGACCCAGGGAACTACAGGCGCGTGAGTCTGACTTCTATACCAGGAAAGATCTTTGAACAAATTATTAAAGAACATGTATGCAAGTACCTGGATAAGAATGAAGTGATTAAACAGAGTCAGCATGGGTTTGTAACTAATAAGTCATGTCAGACTAACTTAATTTCCTTCTATGACAGAATCACTGACTGGGTGGATCAGGGAAATGCTGTAGATATAGTATATCTTGACTTCAGCAAAGCATTTGACAAAGTATCTCACACAATCCTTATTGAAAAAATGACTAAGTATGGAATGAACAAGGCAACTGTTAGGTGGATTCATAACTGGCTTAGTGATCGGACCCAAAGAGTGGTTGTAAATGGCTGCACATCCAGTTGGAAGAATGTCTCAAGTGGGGTACCACAAGGCTCTGTTTTGGGCCCTGTATTGTTCAACATCTTTATCAATGATTTAGATGAAGGAATTGAGGGTAAACTGATCAAATTTGCTGATGACACAAAGCTAGGAGGGGTAGCTAATACTAGAGAAGAGAGAGAGAGGATTCAAAAAGATATACATAAACTGGAGCAGTGGGCAGCAACTAACAGAATGGATTTTAACAGGGAAAAATGCAAAGTACTACATCTGGGCAATAAAAATGAAAAAAGCATATACAAAATGGGAGGAATAGGGCTAAGTAACAGCACATGTGAAAAAGACTTGGGTATACTAATTGATCACAGACTTAACATGAGTCAACAGTGTGATGCAGCAGCAAAAAAGGCAAATGCAATTCTAGGATGTATCAACAGAAGCATACAGTCTAGATCACGTGAGGTCATTATTGCCCTCTACTCCTCTTTGGTCAGACCTCATCTGGAATACTGTGTCCAGTTTTGGGCACCACATTTTAAAAAAGACATCAACAAACTGGAGCAAGTTCAGAGAAGAGCCACCAGAATGGTGACCGGTCTGCAAACCATGTCCTATGAGGAACGGTTTGCAGGATTTGGGAATGTTTAGCTTGCAAAAAAGAAGACTGAGAGGAGACTTAATAGCTGTCTACAAATATCTCAAGGGCTGTCACATTGTAGAAGGATCATCTTTATTCTCATTTGCACAAGGAAAGACTAGAAGCAATGGGATGAAACTGAATGGGAGGAGACACAGATTAGATATTAGAAAAAACTTTTTGACAGTTAGGGTGATCAATGAGTGGAACAGGCTGCCACAAGAGGTGGTGAGTTCTCCTTCAATGGAAGTCTTCAAACAGAGGCTGGATAGACATCTGTCTGGGATGATTTAGAGAATCCTGCTTTGAGCAGGGGGTTGGACCAGAAGGCCCAGGAGGTCCCTTCCAACTCTACCATTCTATGATTCTATGATTCTATGATTCTATGTTTCTACTGTGGTGATGCCTCTCATGCTATTTCAGTCTGCCCTAAGCGGGGAAGACGTTTTGCACGCTCAGTTGTCTTGGGTAGTGTTCAGACTAAGTTTTTATTAACTGTCACTCTGATATGCTCTCTGTCCTCATTTTCTGCTCAGGCTTTCGTTGATTCTGGAGCAGCTATTAACCTGATGGATTATGATTTTGCTAAACGTTGTGGGTTTCCCTTGATACCCCTACAGAAGTCTATTCCCTACTGGGGATCGATTCTACCCCTTTGGCTGAGAATAAACCTCAGTTCTCTACTCAGGTGATAATGAGGGTTGAACCTGATCATCAGGAGTGCTGTAAATTTTTGGTTCTGTATAATCTGCATGATATTATCGTACTGGGCTTCCCTTGGTTGCAGTCTCATAATCCTGTTTTGGATTGGAAATCTGTGTCTGTAACCAGTTGGGGCTGCCAATGTGTTAATACCAACACTCCTGTTTTTTCTGCCTCCCCCAGGCTCAGGATGTTCCTGACTTTTTGATTGATTTTTCTGATGTGTTTTAGCGAAAGTAAATCTGCATCCTTGCCTCCCCATAGGAGCTATGACTGCGCTATTGAATTAGTGCCTGGTAGTAAATTCCCTAAAGGTCGCCTTTTTAACTTGTCTGTACCTGAACATGACGCTATGCGGTCTTATATCAAGGAATCATTGGAGAAGGGTCATATCAGACCATCCTCTTCACCCTTAGGTGCCGTTTTTTTCTTTGTGGCCAAAAAGGATGGTTCATTAAGGCCGTGTATTGATTATCGTCTTTTGAACAATATTACTGTAAAATATCAATACCCGTTACCTTTGATTTCTGACCTGTTTTCCAGGGTGAAAAACGCTACTTGGTTTACCAAGCTTGACCTCAGGGGGGCATATAACCTTATTCGCATTAAGCACAGGGATGAATGGAAGACGGCATTCAATACCCCTGAGAGGCATTTTGAGTACCTTGTGATGCCCTTTGGGCTCACTAATGCTCCTTCTGTCTTCCAGTCCTTCATGAATGACATTTTCAGGGATTTTGTGGATAAATTTCTGATTGTTTATTTGGATGATATCTTGATTTTTTCTAATGACTGGGACTCTCATGTGAAACATGTTCGAACTGTATTCCAGATTTTGAGAGAGAATGCTCTGTATGTGAAGGGATCAAAGTGTCTTTTTGGCGTACAGAGGATCTCATTTCTGGGATTCATTTTGTCCCCATCTGTTATTGAAATGGACCCGGTCAAGGTTCAGGCCATCGGTGATTGGGTCCAACCTACTTCATTAAAGGCTCTTCAAAGATTTTTGGGTTTTGCCAATTTTTATCGTAAATTTATTGGTAATTTCTCGGTTATTGTTAAACCATTGACTGATTTGACCAGAAAGGGTTCTGATGTGGTGAATTGGCCTCCTGAGGCAGTCTCTGCATTTCAGGAACTTAAGCAGAGATTCACTTCTGCTCCTGTTCTACGGCAGCCTGATGTTTCTCTGCCATTTCAGGTGGAGGTTGATGCCTCTGAAATTGGGGCAGGTGCCGTTTTGTCCCAAAAAGATCCAGAGACCTCTAAAAGTAACCCTTGTGCCTTTTTCTCTCGAAAATTTTCTCCTACTGAACGTAATTATGACGTGGGTAATCGGGAGTTATTGGCCATGAAGTGGGCTTTTGAAGAGTGGAGACATTGGCTGGAGGGAGCCAAACATCAGGTGGTGGTCCTTACGGACCATAAGAATCTGGTTTATCTGGAATCTGCCAAGCGACTCAATCCTAGACAGGCCAGGTGGGCCTTGTTTTTCACACGTTTTAATTTTGTGGTTTCCTTTCTTCCTGGCACTAAGAATGTTAAGGCGGATGCCCTCTCGAGGAGTTTCCTTGCGGACTCTCCTGAGTTATCTGATCCTTCTGTTATTTTGAAAGAGGGTGTAGTTCTTTCCGCCATCTCACCCAATTTGAGACTTGCTCTGGAGGGGTGTCAGGAGGATAGGCCCGAGCGCTGCCCTGTTGGAAAATTGTTTGTCCCGGACCAGTGGAAAAAGAGTGTGATGTCTGAGATTCATTGTTCCGCGTTGGCTGGGCATCCCGGAATTTTTGGTACCAGAGACTTGGTTAGTCGGTCCTTTTGGTGGCCTACCTTGTCTCGTGATGTCAGGGAATTTGTGCAGTCCTGCGGGACTTGCTCTCGCTCCAAGCCTTGCTCTCACTCTAGTGGTTTGTTGATGCCATTGCCTGTGCCCAAGAGACCATGGACCCATATCTCTATGGATTTCATTTCCGACCTCCCTGTTTCTCAGAGAATGACCGTCATCTGGGTGATTTGTGATAGGTTTTCCAAGATGATACATCTTGTGCCATTACCTAAGTTGCCTTCCTCCTCTGAATTGGTGCCTTTGTTCCTTCAGCACGTGGTTCGTTTACACGGCATTCCTGAGAACATTGTGTCTGACAGAGGAGTCCAGTTTGTTTCCAGATTTTGGAGGACCTTTTGTTCTAAACTTGGTGTTCAATTGTCTTTCTCCTCGGCGTTTCATCCTCAGACCAATGGTCAAACTGAGAGAACAAACCAGACATTGGAGACTTATCTAAGATGCTTTGTGTCTGCTGATCAGGATGACTGGGTCTCTTTTTTGCCTTTGGCTGAGTTTGCTCTTAATAATAGGGCTAGCTCTGCCACTTTGATGTCTCCATTTTTCTGTAATTCTGGGTTTCACCCTCGATTTTCTTCAGGACAGACGGAGGCTTCTGTCTGTCCAGGTGTTGACTTTGTTGTGGAGCGTATGCAACAGATTTGGGACCAGGTAGTGTAGAGGTTGTCCCTCTCTCAGGAGAGGGCCCAGCGGTTTGCTAACCGGCATAGAACTGATGGTCCTCGGTTTAAAGTGGGGGACTTGGTCTGGTTGTCCTCAAGAAATATTCCTATGAGAGTGGCATCTCCTAAATTTAAGCCTAGGTTCATTGGACCTTATAAGATCATGGAGATTCTTAATCCTGTTTCTTTTCGTTTGCTTCTTCCAGGGACATTTAAGATCCATAACGTGTTCCACAAGTCCTTGTTGAAGAGGTTTGTTGAGCCAGTGGTTCCTACTGCTTTGCCTCCTGACCCTGTTCTGGTTGAGGGCAATATGGAGTTTGTGGTTGAGAAAATATTGAATTCTCGTTTTTCTAGACGGAAACTCCAGTATTTGGTTAAGTGGAGAGGTTATGGTCAGGAAGACAATTCTTGGGTGTTTGCTTCGGACATCCATGCTAGGAGACTAGAGTTGAGCGATACTTTCCGATATCCTAAAGTATCGGAATCGGAATGGTATCGCCGATATCACTAAAATATCGGCGATACCCGATACCGATACCGGAAGTCCCATGTAAGTCTATGGGAACAAAATATCGCAACTAAAAAAAACCCATTCTTTCCTTGTAAACACTAAATATACACACATAGAATACATATATATATATATACATGTCATTGTGACATATATATATACATATATGTATAGTTTATACACTTCTACATAGTAAAATATCCTCTCATTCAATTGCCGGGTAAAGCCGGCTTCAGTGAAAAGACAGAAGCACCCGACATGAAATGACACTTGGTGTACATAGGGTTAACCATGTCTTTTCATGTCGTTTGCTATCTGATTTGCACAAACAATTAAATCAGACTATGTGTGCAAAATTTCACACCTGTAGGGGTTAATTAAAGGTGTAAATTCGTTGTAAAAAAAACGGACTTTTTTTGCTACGAATTTACACCTTTAATTAACCCCTACAGGTGTGAAATTTTGCACACATAGTCTGATTTAATTGTTTGTGCAAATTAGGCTGGAGTCACACACAACCACAAAAAATCGGTCCGTTTTAGACGGTCGACAATCGGATCAAAATAAAAACATCACACATCCTTCTGGCATCCGATTTTCCTTCAAAGATGCGATTTAATCGCATGTGTGTGTACCTTGTAACATCCGATTTTCATCCGACTTGCGAGATTTTCTCGCAGGCTTGCAAAACTGACATATAATGGATCCAAAAGAATAGTATTTAAATGCCAAAAGAAAGAATAGATATATACACATATATATATATATATATATATATATATATATGTCATTGTGACATATATATATATACATATATTTATAGTTCTTACACTTCTACATACTGTTATAGCCGCTAATTCAATTGCCGGCTTCAGTGAAATCACAGAAGCCGACATGAAATGATACATTGTTTCCACACATTTAACCATGTAATTTCATGTATTTTTATATATGTTTGAAACATACAATTACATGAGTATATGTGTGCTAAATTTCAGACATGTAGGGGTTAATTAAAGGTGTAAATTCGTTAAAAAAAAATGCGTGGGCTCCCGCTGTATTTTCTCCACCAGACAGACAAAGCAAGCGAGTGGGGGCAGATAATAATAGCCTAGGGAGGGTACATTTTTTTTGTGCCCCCCCTGGCTACTAACATCTGCCCCCAGACACCCCAGAAAGGGCAAATCTATAATTAGATTCGCCCTTTCTGGCACTTTGCCCGTCTATTCCCATTGCCCTGTAGCGGTGGCGAATGGGTTAATAAGGGGTTAAAATGACCTTGCAATTGAAAGGTCACTTTAAGCCAGGTTAATAATTGATAGCTGTCAATTAGGCAACTATCAATTATTAATCCTATTGTATGAAAGAAAAATCAAACACACACACTTTAATAAAAAATAAGTTTAATGAAATAATCACACAGTTTTTGACCATATTTTATTTTCCTGCTAAAACCATTTCCTGTAATAAAAATAAAATAAAAAAGCAAAATTATACTTACCAATCCGATGTACAGTCAGGTCCCACGGTGTAATCCATCAGAAAGGGTTAACAGGTTAAAGGTCGCAGAGAGCTAATAATGCTGTCTCAGACCTGTATTCCCCTGAATGAATAAGTTCCTCTCCCAGCGAAAGTAGAGGAATAGATTCATGAATGGAGCTTAATTGATTTATTGCCAATTTAACTGTAGTGACCTGACCTAAAGGGAAAGTGGACACAATCAATTAAGCTTCATTCATGAAACACATCCTCTCCTGTCGCCAGGAGAGGAACTTATTCATTCATGAGCTTTGAGCTGAGCATGCAGGATTACTTGCACTGCTTGGCTCAAAGCTAGTTAACCCTTTGTGAAGGATTACAGCGTGGGACGTGACAGATCGGCGGAATAGGTAAGAATAATGTTGTTTTATTTCTTTTTCTTTATTTTAGGAGATCAATGGCTTCGCACGGATTTAGTGTAAAATAAAATATGGTCAAAAAAATGTGTTTTTATTTCATTAAAATTATTTATTCTTAAAGTGTGTGTGTTTTTTTATTTACTTCAATAGGATTAATAATTGATAGTTGTCTAATTGACAGCTATCAATCATTAACCTGCCTTAAAGGTCACCTTTCAATTGCAAGGTGACAGTAAGGTGAGATTAACCCATTCGCCACCGCTACAGGGCAATGGGAATAGACGGGCAAAGTGCCAGAAAGGGCGAATCTAATTATAGATTTGCCCTTTCTGGGGTGTCTGGGGGCAGATGTTAGTAGCCAGGGGGGGCACAAAAAAATGCACCCTCCCTGGGCTATTATTATCTGCCCCCACTCGCTTTGCTTTGTCTGTCTGGTGGAGAAAATACAGCGGGAGCCCACGCATTTTTTTTCAACGAAATTACACCTTTAATTAACCCCTACATGTCTGAAATTTTGCACAAATACACTCATGTAATTGTATGTTTCAAACATATATAAAAATACATGAAATTACATGGTTAAATGTGTGGAAACAATGTATCATTTCATGTCGGCTTCTGTGATTTCACAAAACCCGGCAATTGAATTAGCGGCTATTACAGTATGTAGAAGTCTAGGAACTATAAATATATGTATATATACATGTCACAATGACATGTATATATATTGTATGTGTTCTATGTGTATATATCTATTCTTTCTAGTCTTTATTAAAGCTGTCAGTGTGATTTTACAGTATAGGCGGGGATGAATTGCCGGCTTTTCTAAAGGACACCGATGCGATTTCATCGCAAGTCACACAGTGTGGTCCGTTTGTAATCAGATTTTTCATCGCTCCCATAGACTTGCATTGGCGATTGTCGACCGACAATCGGTGACAATCGCAGCATGCTGCGATTGTACACGGACGTTTAAAACGGACCACAAAAAATCTGATACTGGGAGCTGCTCCATAGATTAACATAGGTCCGACTGCAATGCGATATTTCATCGCATTGCAGTCGTCCGATTTTGTCGCCAGTGTGACTCCGGCCTTAGATAGCAAAGGACATGAAAAGACATGGTTAACCCTATGTACACCAAGTGTCATTTCATGTCACCCGACATGAAATGACACTTGGTGTACATAGGGTTAACCATGTCTTTTCATGTCCTTTGCTATCTAATTTGCACAAACAATTAAATCAGACTATGTGTGCAAAATTTCACACCTGTAGGGGTTAATTAAAGGTGTAAATTCGTTGTAAAAAAAACGGACTTTTTTGCTACGAATTTACACCTTTAATTAACCCCTACATGTCTGAAATTTAGCACACATATACTCATGTAATTGTATGTTTCAAACATATATAAAAATACATGAAATTACATGGTTAAATGTGTGGAAACAATGTATCATTTCATGTCGGCTTCTGTGATTTCACTGAAGCCGGCAATTGAATTAGCGGCTATAACAGTATGTAGAAGTGTAAGAACTATAAATATATGTATATATATATATGTCACAATGACATATATATATATATATATATATATATATGTGTATATATCTATTCTTTCTTTTGGCATTTAAATACTATTCTTTTGGATCCATTATATGTCAGTTTTGCAAGCCTGCGAGAAAATCTCGCAAGTCGGATGAAAATCGGATGTTACAAGGTACACACACATGCGATTAAATCGCATCTTTGAAGGAAAATCGGATGCCAGAAGGATGTGTGATGTTTTTATTTTGATCCGATTGTCGACCGTCTAAAACGGACCGATTTTTTGTGGTTGTGTGTGACTCCAGCCTAATTTGCACAAACAATTAAATCAGACTATGTGTGCAAAATTTCACACCTGTAGGGGTTAATTAAAGGTGTAAATTCGTAGCAAAAAAAGTCCGTTTTTTTTACAACGAATTTACACCTTTAATTAACCCCTACAGGTGTGAAATTTTGCACACATAGTCTGATTTAATTGTTTGTGCAAATCAGATAGCAAACGACATGAAAAGACATGGTTAACCCTATGTACACCAAGTGTCATTTCATGTCGGGTTCTGCATTTTCACAAAAGCCGGCAATTGAATTAGCGGCTATTATACTATGTAGAAGTGTATGAACTACAAATATAAATATATATATATATGTGTCACAAATTCAATGACATGTATATATATATATGAGGTGTAAAATTGCTGAAAAAAAATGCGTGGGCTCCCGCCCTATTTTCGCAACCAGACAGACAAAGCCAGTGAGTGGGGGCAGATAATAATAGCCCAGAGAGGGACCATTATTTTTGCCCCCCCCCGGCTACTAACATCTGCCCCCAGACACCCCAGGAAAGACAAATCTATAATTAGATTCGCCCTTTCTGGCACTTTGCCCGTCTATTCCCATTGCCCTGTAGCGGTGGCGAATGGGTTAATATGGGGTTAAAGCCACCTTGCTATTGAAAGGTGACCTTAAGCCAGGTTAATAATTGAGAGCTGTCAATTAGACAACTATCAATTATTAATCCTATTGCATGAAATAAAAATAAAACACACACACTTTAATTAAAAATCATTTTAATGAAATAAAGACACATGTTTTTGACCATCTTTTATTTTACTGCAAAAACCATTTCCTGTAATAAAAATAAAATAAAAAAGCAAAATTATTCTTACCTATCCCATGCACAGTCAGGTCCCACGGTGTAATCCTTCAGAAAGGGTTAATGTTTACTGCAGGGACCGCAGCTAATGCTGCAGCCTCACAGTAAACCCCAAATGAATGAGTTCCTCTCCTGCCTGACAGGAGAGTAAAGGCTGGGTGTCACATAACGATACACCAGCGATCCCGACAACGATATGCACTTGTCAGGATCGCTGGTGTATCGCTACATGATCGCTGCTGAGCTGCCAAACAGGCAGCGATCTGGGACAGCGACACTGCGGGTAACATCGCTTAAGGGCCCGTCTCACATAGCGATATCGCTACCGAGATCGCTGCTGAGTCACTAGTTTTGTGACGCAGCAGCGAGCTCACCAGCGATATCGCTGTGTGTGACATTCAGCGACGATCAGCCCCCCTGCCGGGTATCGCTGATCGTCGCAGAACTGTCAGGACCTTTTGTTGATCGCTGGTTTCCCTCTGACAGGCACGCATCGCTGCGTGTGACAGGCGGGAGACCAGCGATCCGCTGGTAACCAAGGTACACAGCGGGTTTCCAGGCACCGCGCAGCGCTTGGAAACCCGCTGTGTACCTTGGATACCAGCTCCCTGCATCAGGGCGCTGGTATCCAAGGTACACAGCGGGTTTCTAGGCACAGCCCCGCGCCTGGAAACCCGCTGTGTACCTTGGTTACCAGCGGATCGCTGGTCTCCCGCCTGTCACACGCAGCGATGTGTGCCTGTCAGCGGGAAACCAGCGATCAAAGGTCCTGACATTTCAGCGACGATCAGCGATACCCGGCAGGGGGGCTGATCGTCGCTGAATGTCACACACAGCGATATCGCTGGTGAGCTCGCTGCTGCGTTACAAAACTAGTCTCGATATCGCTATGTGAGACGGGCCCTTAAGTGGAAAGCTTAATTGATTGCTTTCCACTTTCACTTCAGGTCAGCCAGGGACACAATCAGTGACGTCAGAGGGAACTGATTAACAAAAATAGGGGTTCCCTTCGAAAAAAAAATGGCGTGGGGTCCCCCCTATTTTTGTTAACCAGCCAGATGAAGCAGACCGCTGAGGCCTGGATTTTCAGGCTGTTAAGGAGCCAAGATCCATGGACCTTGCCAGCCTGATAATACCAGGCCACAGCAGTCTGTATATCTTGGCTGATTAACAAAAATAGGGGATCCCCTCGAAAAAAATTGGCGTGGGGTCCCCCCTATTTTTGTTAACCAGCCAGATGAAGAAAACCGCTGAGGCCTGGATTTTCAGGCTGTTAAGGAGCCAAGATCCATGGACCTTGCCAGCCTGATAATACCAGGCCACAGCAGTCTGCATATCTTGGCTGATTAACAAAAATAGGGGATCCCCTCGAAAAAAATTGGCGTGGGGTCCCCCCTATTTTTGTTAACCAGCCAGATGAAGCAGACCGCTGAGGCCTGGATTTTCAGGCTGTTAAGGAGCCAAGATCCATGGACCTTGCCAGCCTGATAATACCAGGCCACAGCAGTCTGCATATCTTGGCTGATTAACAAAAATAGGGGATCCCCTTGAAAAAAATTGGCGTGGGGTCCCCCCTATTTTTGTTAACCAGCCAGATGAAGCAGACCGCTGAGGCCTGGTTTTTCAGGCTGGTAAGGATCCAATATCCATGGACCTTGCAAGCCTGATAATACCAGGCCACAGCAGTCTGCTTAGCTTGGCTGGTTAACAAAAATGGGGGATCCCCTCGAAAAAAAAACGGCGTGGGGATCCCCCCTATTTTTGTTAACCAGCCAAGTAAAATGCAGACTGCTGCGGCCTGGTATTAAAAGACTGTCAAGGCCCATGGATTTTGGCCCTCAACAGCCTGATAATACCAGGCTACAGCAGCCCCACATTTGGCGCATCAAAAGATGTGCCAATTGTGGCACTTTACCCGGCTCTTCCCACTTGCCCTGTAGCGGTGGCAAGCGGGGTAATAAGGGGTTATTGTCACCGTTGATTGCACGGTGACAATAAGCCCGGTTAATAATGGAGAGGTGTCAATAAGACACCGATCCATTATTAATCCCAAAGTTATTAAATGTATAAAAAAAAGACAAAGCAAGAAAAAAGTATTTTAATGAAATAAAAGAGACAACACAGTTTTCATTTCTTTTATTACTCTCTCATTCCTGCGACGCCATCGATCTCCTGTAAAAAAAGAAAAAAAACAAACCAACAGTATACCACCTGTCCGACGCAGTCCATAACGATAGTCCCACGACGATCCAGCTCTGCTACATCGCAATGACAGGCAGAGCCTGTCATTGCAACGCAGCACAGCTGATTACCTGCTTCCCCGGCGGTGACGTCATCGGACTGACTGCTTTACGGCCGCGATTACCCAGCAGTCACTGCAGTTATCGCGAGAAACTGCATGTGACCGCCGGGGAAAGAAGATGGCGGCCGTGAAGCAGTGCAGGACGTGACCGCCGGAGATCTTCTGCCAGGTAAGTGCCGCTGACTCCTGACAGACCCGACCGACGGACACTGACAGTGACAGTGACAATCCCGATTCCGGTATCCGATAAGACGAAAATATCGGAACTCGGAATCGGAATTCCGATACAGCTAATATCGGCCGATACCCGATATTTGCAGTATCGGAATGCTCAACACTATAGGAGACTCATCCGTGCGTATCATAGAACTCATCCTGACCGACCTGGTTGCTTAAGTGAGGGTTCGGTGACCCCTCCTCAAGGGGGGGGTACTGTTGTGAATGGACTTGAAATGAGTTCTGAGCAGAGGCTCCCTCTGGTGGTTACAAGCGGTACTGAACTGTCCAGTGAAGATTGTGAGGAGTGGGAATCAGGTGTTACTGACTGGTCTTATATAAGGGAGTCGCCTTCCCATCAGGGTTGCCGGTGATCAATTGTTCTGGTCTCAATCCTTGAGTCCTGTTTCCTTTGTAGCCTGCTGTGTCGTGTCTGCATCTCCTGCTAACAGATAAGACATTTTCTTCTTTTTGTTTTTGTGCTTGATTTTTGCATTTTGTCCTGCACTTCTGTGGGGGCCTTCAGGGTCCCCTCCGGGGGCTTTTGCCCTCTCAGTTTAGTTCAGCCACTGATGTTTGTACTTTTGCTTTTTCCAGTTTTTTCAGTGGCTGCTGTTTTGATTTTGTTACACCAGAGAACTAATTTAGGTGGTAGAGGTCGTGTGATCTCAGGTGATTTTGAAATTAGTAGAGTTGGTGCTTTTCAGGGTTTTTTGGGATTGCAGTAAGTGCCCTTCCTATCCTCTTCTATTTAGGTAGTTTGGGCCCCAACGTTTGCTCATACTATTTTCTGTCTGTGTCAGTATTTCATCTTGTCTAACCGCCATTACATGTTTGGGGGCTTTCTATGTTCTTTGGGGATCTGCTCCGGGGCAGATAGCTTTCCTCTTTCTATCTTTAGGTGTAGTTAGTTTCTCAGGCTGTGACGAGGCGTCTAGGACCAACGTAGGAACACTCCACGGCTGCCTCTAGTTGTGGTGGTTAGTCAGGGTACTGCAATCTCATAGATTCCAACTTCTCTGGTGTATTGCCTTTTTTACCTGCCCTCCTCAGCTACCGAAACATAACAGGGTGCCCTGTCTTTCCTTAACTTGGGGGTACCCTTGAAGGTAGGGAGGCCCAAGTCACCAACCTGTCCATATCTCCTGTTTAGCCCTGAGCTAAACACCCCAACCACCTCCCCAGGAGGTGAGACAGGGAATAAAGTGAAGTGCACCAATATAACAAAAGACACCTAGGTGACAAGGCAACTAAAAAACAAAACTTAATTTTTTCTGCTGCAATGCACCGCACAGCAGAGTAAGGCACCAGATCAAGGTAATAGTTGAAGTACCATTGTACTCAGCAAGCTCCTGACTCCAGCATGGTTGGTCTCCAAAGAGGAAGTGTATCTCCAACAGTCAGCTGATGTATCAGGTGACCTTTTAAAGGATGGTGGGAGTGGTCACCACCTGCATCAGCAATGTAATTACACCAGCGGCCACCGGGGAAAAGACTGACATTAACCCCCCATGGCCTGAAAGGAAAAGTTTTAATATGAAAAGCAAAATCTGCCACAGATCCAAAAATGGATCGTGACAGTATCACATTCAACATGGACCGGAGGAAGCAAAAGAAAGAGTTGTTTCAGGAGATTACAAATAAAATTATAGACAAACACATTAAAGGTAAAAGTTATAAGACCATCTCCAAGCAGCATAATGTTCCTGTGACTACAGTTGCACATATTATTCAGAAATTTAAGCTCAATGGAAATGTAGCCAACCTCCTTGGACGTGGCCAGAGGAGGAAAATTGATGGAAATTCAAAGAGACGGATAATACGAATGGTTACAAAAGAGTCCAGAAAAACTTCTAAACAGATTAAAGGTGAACTTCAAGCTCAAGGAACATCAGTGTCAGATCGCACCATCCTTTAATGTATGATCCAAAGTGGACTTCATGGGAGATGACCAAGGAGGACACCATTGTTGAAAAAAATCATTAAAAGCCAGACTGGAATTTGCCAAACTACATGTTGACAAGCTACAAAGCTTCTGGGAGAATGTCCTATGGACATGTAGTGAAAATGTGTGTTTGTAAGATGTATGACCAGCAGTAAATTAGCATCTGTTCTAGGCTGCATCTCTTCACAAAGGTCATGACATATGTTATCCCGAGAAAAGACAGCTTTCCTGGTCTCAGGGTCTCCAGCCCCAGGGTGCCTTCCTTACACACACTGTTGTGAACGTTTTGGAGATGACTTCAGAGCTGAAGCTCCCTCTGGTGGTTGCTGAGGGTATTGAACCTATGTTGAATACCAAGAGTCCTACACCTGCAGATAACAAGTGGTTGTCAGGTGGTACTGACTGGCCTGATATAAGTGAGCTGACCTCCCATGATCCTCGCCGGTGATCAATTGTTCTTCCTGGTCTAGGTTGGAATTCAGCTTGCTTTCCTTCTGTCTCCTGCTTGCTTTCAGATAAGTCTCTTTCAGTTTTCTTTTTACTGTGGTTTGAATTCCTTGCTTTTTGCTGCATTGCTTTTTGTCTTTAGCCGGGTCCCCTTTGGGGGGCTTTTGTTATGTTTTGGTAGCTGAGGAGAGCAGGCAAAAACGGCAATACACCAGAGAGGTTGGAATTTACTGGATTGCAGTAGCCTGACTAACCACCACAACTAAAGGCAGCCGTGGAGCGTTCCTACGTTGGTCCTAGACGCCTCGTCACAGCCTGAGAGGCTAACTACACCTAAAGATAGAAAGAGGAAAGCTATCTGCCCCGGAGCAGATCCCCAAAGAACATAGGAAGCCCCCAAACATGTAATGGCGGTTAGACAAGAGGAAATACAGACACAGACAGAAAATAGTATGAGCAAACGCTGGGGCCCAATCTGCCTAGACAGAAAAGGATAGGAAGGATACTTACTGCAATTCCAAAAAACCCTAAAAAAAAAAGCCAACGCTACTAATTGCAAAAACACCTGAGATCACACGACCTCTACCACCTAAATTAGTTCTCTGGTGTAACAAAACTAAGCCGCAGCCACAAAAAAACTGGAAAAGGCAAATGAACAAGCAACAGTGGCTCCAGAGGAACCGAGAGGAGCCCAAGCCCCCGGGAGGGAAACCTGGCCAACCTCACAGAAATGCAGAGAAAAATGCAAATGGAAAGCACAAAAACAAAAAACAGAAAATATCTTATCTGAGAGCAGGAGAAGAGGCAAGACTCAGCAAGCTTCCAAGTGAACCAGGAAACAACGTTGAGACAAGAACAATTGATCACCGGCAACCATGATGGGGGGAAACCTCCCTTATATCCAGCCAGTCTGTACTTCCTGATTGCCAATCCTCATTGAATGGTTCAGTACTGTTTGTAACCACCAGAGGGAGCTTCTGCTCAGAATTCATTTCTAAAACATTCATAACAGGCTTTGGCTGGTCTCCGTTCATTTTTTGTATTTGTTCATTTGCTCAGTTCTTGTGATATTTTACTGCTGGGTTGCTACGTGTCCACACAAGAGATCTGATATAGGTGGTCGAGACCGTGTGGTCTCAGTATTTTTGGTTTCAGAAATGTTGGAGTTTTTCCTAGGGTTTTTTGGGTTGCAGACAGTATTCTCTCCTTTGCTGTCTTATCTAGACAGTTTTGGGCCCCAGCATTTGCTCAATCTATTTTCTGTCTGTGTTCGTATTTTCATCTTGTCTAACCGCCATTACATGTCTGGGGGCTTCCTATTCTTTTTGGGTCTACTCCGGGGCAGTTAGCTTTCCTCTTTCCATATTCAAGGATAGCTATCTCTCCGGCTGTGACGAGGCATCTAGGGCACGGCTACTTCTAGTTGTGTGGTTAGTTTAGGGGCCTGCAACCTATTAGTTTCCAACCTCTCTGGTGTTCGGCTGCCTATGCGGTTTTTTGCTCCTGCCTCCTCAGCTACCTAAACATAACAACACACAGAATTGGAAACATTTCACACCTTCTGACTCCTTTGAAGGGAGACGTCAAATTGCAGCCTGACAATTTCTATTTACTATGAGAAAGCAAGGTTACACAAAGATTGTTTACCGAAAAAATAATGTATTCATTGGTAAAGTAGCCATGGTCCAGTCACAAACCAGGAATTAAAATATTAACATGAGAGGCTGGTCCAGAAATCTGATCTCCAGGCTAAATCTATAAATTAGGATGGAAGGTTGTTCACAGACTGAGGGACAGCCAAGCTGATGTGAGCCATTTTTATTTATCCCCCCCTCAGGGAGCAGAATAGCAAACTGCAAAGTTTAGATATCTCTGTAGGTTTTCTCCCTTTTATTTTTATAACTGTTTTGCATATTTGTATGTCACTTTTTATTTCCATATTTTTTTATACCCTTTTAATGTAAGCACTGTACCTTTTCTATTAAAGCTTAAAACTTTAATAAGTTTGAACCTTGAACGCTCTAAAATAATCCATAGCCTTAGAGTGTGTGATCCTGGTGTTTGGCATTTAGGGCATATAGTAGTAGTAGTACTTCCGGGACTCATCGCCTGTGTGGTCAGTGAGTGCTGGCAGCGTGTGTGAAGCATGGTGTGTGGGCTGTGTCAGGGTGTGATTTATGCTCCCATTGCAGCATAGGACAGAGGGTGAATGCTGGACTGAATGAGAGGAGATAGATTAACCCTTGCAGGTGCAACCCCAAGTCACGTGCTGAGAAGCAGGTACGTGACAGGACAGATGAGACAAAAATGTTCTGGGGTTGCTTTTCTGCATCTGGTACAGGGTGTCTAGAATCTGTGCAAGGTAGGATGAAATTTCAAGACTATCAAGGGATTCTAGGATAAATTGTGCTGCCCAGTGTCAGAAAGCTTGGTCTCAGTCGCAGGTCATGGGTCTTGCAACAAGATAATGACCCAAAACACACAGCTAAAAACACCCTAGAATGGCTAAGAGGAAAACATTGGACTATTCTGAAGTGGCCTTCTATGAGCCATGACCTAAATCCTATTGAGCATCTTTGGAAAGAGCTGAAACATGCCATCTGCAAAAAGGCAACCTTCAAACATGAGACAACTGGAGCAGTTTGCTCTTGAGGAATGGGCCAAAATACCTGTCGAGAGGTGCAGAAATCTCATTGACAGTTACAGGAATCGTTTAGTTTGATTGCAGTGATTGTTTCAAAACGTTGTTCAATAGAAAATTAAGTTAAGGGTACCATCATTTCTGTCCAGGCCTATTTCATGAGTTTTATTTTTTAAAATTCTGTGGAAACATGGTTGAAAAGGAATATCTGACTTTCATTTGTTCAGTTTCATAGATTTTTGATTTTTTATTACTTTTGTCAGATTCAAGTTATTTCTGTGACCATTGTGGGTTTTTCTGTCATTAAACGAGGGGTACAAACAATTTTGACCACGTGTGTATTTTCAGGCAATTTGGGAGATTGTGTCTATATTTATTTTAACATGTATCTTTATAAGGCAGATAAATCATCCCCCCTTTGGTTTCCGCTGTTGTTAAGTGTTTTTAATAGTTTTCTGTGCACTTTTGTATAATAAATGTATGTTTTCAGTTTATCATTTGTGTATAAGCCTAACATTTTATTAGGGGGTTATTGGTGCCTCATATACAGTTGAAAGCATAAGTTTTATTCTGACTCTTCAAGGCAGTATGAGTCTCTAAATCCTTAGCCATCAATCCTTTTGTGAGGAAGGAACAGCCACCATCTTGGATATGGCCTGTTCCAGCCGCCATTTTGTCTGTTCCCAAGTGCTATTTTGTCTGAATTCACAGATTCACAGCAGCTAACTGCACCTACCCCCCATGGCCTGTGGGCATATTCAATAAAACAGGGTTTAGTGTCCACTGTGAATAAAAAGGTCTATTAGTATGCTGAGTAGATCTGGCTCAAAACAGGATTTACTGCTCCAATGTTGAATAGCAAGGTCTGTTAGTATGATAATGAGATAAGGCCAAAACAAGGCTTCAATTACATTATACCTGCCAGCTAGACACTGAAAACACATCCATTGTCTATCCCAGCCATGACGGCTCCGTTCTAGGATTATGAATTATGAGCACATCTTTCTAGGTACAAACTCATAAAAAATATCTGCGTGATCCTGCGGACCTCGGGCATCTGATGGTGCAACTCCCGAGTTGGTGATGGCTCGGGGGCCTGAGATATAGAGATTGGCCCTCCACAGAGACCTAATCGGGCCAGGTTTGATCTCCACGAAACGAGTACTGTATCAACATGGGCTTAAAAGCCACTCTGCCAGGAAGAAGCTATTACTCCAAAAGAAGCATAAAAAGCCAGAGGCCATCACAAAGCCCTGATGTGAATCCTATTAAAAATTTATGGGCAAATCTGAAAAGGCAGGTGCGAGCAAGGCGACCTACAAACCTGGATCAGTTACACCAGTTTTGTTAGGAGGAATAGACCCAAATTCCATCCAACTATTGTGAGAAGCTTTTGGAAGGATATCCCAAACATTTGACCCAGGACATTCAGGTTAAGGGCAATGGTACCAAATACTAATGAAATGTATGTAAACTTTTGACTTTGCAGCAAGTAATAAAAATACCTTAAAACATTCCCTCTCGCTCTCTCATTATTCAGACATTTGGCAAATATTAATAATTATGGTAATCCTAATTGACCTAAAATGGGAAAGATTTGTATTGTAAAATATGGTGACATATCCATTTTAATGGAGAATGGGATCACAGGTGCGGAAAAGATGGAAAACTTAATTTCTCCATCTTCGCCATTATGTGAGTCAGCGTTTCTTGGACTGCACTCGGATGATATCCGAGTGCAGTCCGATGTTTTACAGTCACCCATAGACTTGTATTGGTGTGCGCCGCCCAATATATGCTGCCAATTGCAGCATGCAGCAATTTTTTTCTCATGCCGACTCGACATGAGAAAATAAACGCTAGTTGGCACTGCTTCATAGTATATCATTGGAGTGAGTGCTATCCAATGAAACACCAGATAGCAATCATCCAGGTTACACGCCGGCTACTTGCCTGTGCAAATGAGCCCTAAAGCTGGGTTTACACAGGCAGATTTTTGCCATTCCAGAGCATCAGTTAATGCCATAATATGTCAATCAGTGCACGTTTAAGGCCTTTTTATAGAGGCAGATGCCATCTGTATGTGGACAAACAATTGTTTGATCCCGATGCAGTTTGCAGATTGTCAGCAGCACGTCCTGCTTATAGGAGTAAATGTGCTGTCAGCAACAATGATTTTAGAATCTACGTAAACGATCAATTCCTCAAATGAGTGAGATTTTGCTGATCTGTAGTATGTTCACATGGGCCAAGGATTGCGAATGAACATTTTTATGAAGGCTTGTTGGCTGATTACTGGACCATGTAGAGAGGCCTTAAAAGGATTGACTGACAGTTATTTTTTAAAGCATGGATTGATTAAAAAAATTAAACAGGCATACTAACCTTCCACTCCAGAGTTATGCTCCAGCTCTGGAAGCGGTGTCAACCCCTTTCAGGAGTTACAGGCTGCAGCAGGCAGATGACTAGAAGAACATGTCATCAGAGAAACATCCCATAATCTTCTCTCCAAGTCTGACCACTGCAGCCAATCGCAGGCTGCAGCAGTTCTGTGACTACTGAATGGGGCAAACACTGCATTTGGAGCCAGTGCAGATTTCCTATGCGGCCTTTGCTGGATCTGAAAAATGAATATGCTTGTGTTTATTATAATTTTTAATGAATAAATGCTTAAAAAAATATTTTATTTATTTTACTATTGGACTGATCACGTTATTATTGCTGTGAATAAGGCACAGTAGATTATTTCTTTTTGGCGCATCTCCATGTTTTTTATTTTTCCATCAGCATTGTCATTGGATTACAGATTAGGGTACTTACATATTTTTTGGCAACTCAGCATTTTGCCTCGTCCTCAGCACATACTCCTTATTGCCAACTAATAAATAGTTGAAGAAGAGTGATGTAATTCTTTTACTTAAAAATGTTGAATCTAGTAAAGCTTTATATAGGATTTTCCTCTGTTAGTGCAAAAGAGGTCAACGATACAAATCTGACAGTAATATATGCTCTTTCATTTCTATCATTCATATTTTTTCTTTGACATTAGGTAAAGATTGCTCAATTGATTTCAGCACATCAAAGAGACTTCTTGAATGCTCACTCAGGGAAGAATGTAACAACTGTGTTTAATGTATCAACTGTTTTCCTTTGTAATGGACATGGCAGGCAAGATCGCGTACCCTAATCACTCACTGAGCGTTACATCACTGGGATACCAATGGTTCACATCAATTCACACCACCACCACTGCGGATATAAGCCATTTATCATCATATTCTAGACGATTTCCAGCTACGTGAATTGTGTGAGCAAGCAACAAACACATGATTTTTATTAATTAACCGGAGATCCTCAATATTTGCGGCATTTTGACAAATATATGGTTCTTTTCGGCAGATGTTGAATTATATGGCACTGTCTGTTCAGCTCTCCATTCTGGCTCATCGACTGGGGTCATGGGCAGGGGACTTCTTCCCTCCTTGATGTTCATTTTCCTTTAAAATGCTTATGGACAGAAGTTGTTTTTTTTGAGCAAATCAGTGAAAGTTTACCTAGTTGACATTTTGCCAGTGGCTGAATTTTCTTTTTTGGAGAAGCATTACAAAACAAAATTGTTCATTTTAACTGATTTGCATCTTTATGCTTTGTGATTTTGGCTCATGCCTTCTCTGTGTGGATTAAATGGTCAACATTTACATAAAATTAATAGGTGGTATTATGTAATGCGCTTATATTTTGTGTGTTAATATATCCTAAAATAGGTTTTGTGCCTTCAACATACTTATTGTTCAATACTTAAAGAGTGGTCCGATCTCCAAAGTAATTTTTCTCCTAAATCTCTATTTAGTGCTAAACTATTTTCTAATATACTTGAGTTCAAAATTCCCTATCCTTTCCTCTCTGCACTATCTAAATGCTTTTCTAATTTTCTTCACTTCCTTTTTGATCATGAAGCAGAGGCTAAGCTAGGATTGAAGCCAGAGTTTATCACTAGGACAGGGGTCAGGATACAATAAGCTAAAGAATGCGACAAAGTCATACTCAAAAGACAGGTCGCAGGTCAAAACTAGAAGATGAACTTCAAATACCAAGCAAAATGATATCAGAGAATCTAAGGGGTATTGTCAAGAGGAATATGAGAGACAAAAGTCCCAACAATGCAGATGAGCAGAAGGCTGCTATCAAAGCAACCTGGGCTTCCATAACACCTCAGCAGTGCCACAGGCTGATCGCCTCCATGCCACACTGTATTGATGCAGTAATTGATGCCAAAGGAGCCCCGACCAAGTATTGAGTGCATTTACTGAACATACATTACAGTAGGCCAACATTTCAGATTTTAAAATAATTTTTCAAGCTGGTGTTATAAAGTATTCTAATTTACTGAGATAATGACGTTTGGGTTTTCATTGGCTGTAAGCCATAATCATCAACATTAACAGAAATAAACACTTGAAATAGATCACTCTGATTGTAATTACTCTAAATAATATACAGCATGAGATTCACTTTTTGTTTTGAAGAACTGAAATAAGTTCTGGTAACATTTGATGATATTCTAATTTTATGAGAAGCACCCGAATTATGAGAATTCCCGATAGCATCATCGACATAGCAGGACTACTGGAAATCTCATGGATAGGTTTCCTATAATAATGAATATAGTATGGCTCATACCAAGGAAGGCGCGATTAGAGGATCCAAGGCAGAACTAAGCTACAGTACATGTTACCAGACTAATCCTGATTAATTTGCATACACTGAGTTTATTTTTAAAAGGTAGCAGCATTAGTAAGGTATAAAAAATTCCTTATTAAAAAATAAAAATTGGCATAGATAATGCTATATAGTCAATGTAGGACTTGACAGGTTCCCTTTAAATGTTTCATATGCATTTTGCTTGCATCCTAAACCTATTGCGTACTTATTGCCTGCTTCGAAAATATTTATAACGGATTTGACATGATATTCTCTCTGTACAAACAGATTGTGCAGATAAAACATAGACCAAAATATACATTGCATTTCAATCACATAAAAATATATACTTTATGCTCCATAGAAAACTAGGGAACGTGAAGAAATATGGATAAGTGATTCACACCGAGGGAATTCTAATGTAAATGTGTGTGATAAATATGCTTCGCAAGTGAACCTTTACTAATGCAGACATTTTACAGTTTAAAGCATGGCCTATAAACAATGATGTCATGAAGGAATGAAGGGGCCCAGTCTGTCCTTGAGAATGTCTTACAATGCCAAATAAGAGAATGCTTCTACCTATCATACAGTATGTAGAAACTAAGTGCAAAATTGGTGCGATGTTTGACAGCAGACATCACTAGTATACACACATCCTTATGGGGACCAGAGCCGTGGTTTTAATATGATGTCACCGAATAGAAATTGAGCTCTACTGGTAATTGAAATGCTTGGTTGGCATTGTACATGTGTCAGCATAACTAATGTATCAGTGACTGATGGCTATCTGTGTAAGTACAGTACAGACCAAAAGTTTGGACACACCTTCTCATTTAAAGATTTTTCTGTATTTTCATGACTATGAAAATTGTACATTCACACTAAAGGCATCAAAACTATGAATTAACACATGTGGAATTATATACTTAACAAAAAAGTGTGAAACAACTGAAAATATGTCTTTTATTCTAGGTTCTTCAAAGTAGCCTCCTTTTGCTTTGATAATTGCTTTGCATACTCTTGGCATTCTCTTGATGAGCTTCAAGAGGTAGTCACCGGAAATGGTCTTCCAACAATCTTGAAGGAGTTCCCAGAGATGCTTAGCACTTGTTGGCCCTTTTGCCTTCTCTCTGCGGTCCAGCTCACCCCAAACCATCTTGTTTGGGTTCAGGTCTGGTGACTGTGGAGGTCAGGTCATCTGGATTATCACCCCATCACTCTCCTTCTTGGTCAAATAGCCCTTACACAGCCTGGAGGTGTGTTTGGGGTCATTGTCCTGTTGAAAAATAAATGATGGTCCAACTAAACGCAAACCAGATGGAATAGCATGCCGCTGCAAGATCCTGTAGTAGCCATGCTGGTTCAGTATGCCTTCAATTTTGAATAAATCCCCAACAGTGTCACCTGCAAAGCACCCCCACACCATCACACCTCCTCCTCCATGCTTCACGGTGGGAACCAGGCATGTAGAGTCCATCTGTTCACCTTTTCTGTGCCGCACAAAGACACGGTGGTTGGAACCAAAGATCTCAAATTTGGATTCATCAGACCAAAGCACAGATTTCCACTGATCTAATGTTCATTCCTTGTATTCTTTAGCCCAAACAAGTCTCTTCTGCTTGTTGCCTGTCCTTAGCAGTGGTTTCCTAGAAGCTATTTTACCATTAAGGCCTGCTGCACAAAGTCTCCTCTTAACAGTTGTTGTAGAGATGTGTCTGCTGCTAGAACTCTGTGTGACATTGACCTGGTCTCTAATCTGAGCTGCTGTAAACCTGTGATTTCTGAGGCTGGTGACTCGGATAAACTTATCCTCAGAAGCAGAGGTGACTCTTGATCTTCCTTTCCTGGGGCGGTCCGCATGTGAGCCAGTTTCTTTGTAGCGCTTGATGGTTTTTGCAACTGCATTTCTTAAAGTAATGATGGCCACTCGTTTTTCTGTACCTAGCTGCTTTTTTCTTGCCATAATACAAATTCTAACAGTCTATTCAGTAGGACTCTCAGCTGTGTATCCGCCAGACTTCTGCACAACACAACTGATGGTCCCAACCCCATTTATAAGGCCAGAAATCCTACTTATTAAACCTGACAGGGCATACCTGTGAAGTGAAAACCATTCCCGGTGACTACCTCTTGAAGCTCATCAAGAGAATGGCAAGAGTGTGCAAATCAGTCATCAAAGCAAAAGTTGGCTACTTTGAAGAACCTAGAATATAAGACATAATTTTAGTTGTTACACACTTTTTTGTTAGGTATATAATTCCACATGTGTTAATTCATAGTTTTGATGCCTTCAGTGTGAATTTACAATTTTCATAGTGATGAAAATACAGAAAAATCTTTAAATGAGAAGTTGTGTCCAAACTTTTGGTCTGTACTGTACATTTATACATAGAAAGCTGTCAATCACTCCTAGGACCGCCCACTGGACTGAAAATCCCAGAAAGAGCAAAGATGAAAACACAGAATATGCTGATTCTTTTCTCTATATATCAATCTGCTCATCTCCCCCTGCCCTATAACATGATGTCTGCAGATTGGGAGGGATTTTCATAGTGAAAAGCTCTCTCCAGCACCTTCCTCCCCTTCTTATAACATATAAGTGATAACCCTATTGGTAGTTATATTGGCAGCCATATTTGTTTCCATCTCACCATCCTAGAAACAGATATTACATAGAGCAAAATTTATAATATTTCTTATTATTAGGGATTTTTTTTTAACATACATGCACTACATAATGCTAGAAAAATAAATGAACACTTTAATATAGGTAATATAAAACATTAGATTGGAAAGGTAGAAGTAACATTTATTATTTTAAAGGGGTTTCCCACTAACAAAATGTAACATTTTGAGGTACATATTTTACTTAACTGTAGTCCTCACCATTAAGCCCCCCACATTCCCTTGCCCAATAGGGTATAGCACTGGCAGATACAGACAGAAGAGGACCCCTGTGCAAGAACAGTACATGGGCCCTTTGCAGTCCAGTAGTTCATCATAATTCATAATTCCACTTGTTTTAGAGGTGGAAATGGGCACCTCACTAATTGGGCCCCTGCACAGGTTGCACCAATGATATATCCACCACTGGACTAAAATCCCCTTCTACCTCTACAGTAGCACCACCATGGTAAGCAGGTGATATATGGAGAGGAATTCGAGCTTGTTCTCCATACAATTCATCTTCATCTTCTATGTAGACTTGATGGCTTTGAGAAATAGGGGACTGGAGTGCCCCTACTCAGTGGTGGAGCCCGATCAATCCAACATTTATTACCTATCGGGGGGAATAACATGCTGTAAAATAAGATATTACAGGATATGAACAGCTCCTAATTATGAGTGTAATTTTCAAAGAATACACGTCTCTTAAAATAACTTATGTTTTTCAATTGATTAAAAAAAAAAAACAATATTGCAACATCGGGATACGATGCATTATATTATATATATATTTATATATATGTATATATTTAACAGAAATGAACTGGTTTTCATCTAATTAGCAAGTGAATTTGCATGAAGTGAATGTGACTGAAGTCATAATAACAAACAGACAACTTGTGTGGTCCTGAATCCAATAATCAAAATAATGTGTAGACAGAAATGTGAAAAGTGTGTCTAGTTCATGACTATTCTGAAATATCAGTGTTGTGGGAAACGCTCAAATGGGAAAACTTATTCTATACAAAGAAATCTAATCCTTCCTGGTTTATAAAAATTTCCTAAAACATTGGTCTCCCAGAAACTTTTTAAGAAATAAAGCATGCACGAAAGAATGACTCTGACACAGGGCATAGGGTGAGTTACAACTGGCATGCATGGTCTTTAAAGTTTTGCCCATGCAGAAAACATATAGGGAAGATTGATCAAAATCGGTCCTGTTGACCATAGAAACCAAGCAGGGCTCAGCTTTCATTTCCTCGACTGCTGTACTTTGTGTAGATTCTGGGGGCAACAAGGAGAGTTTCTCTATTAGACTGGTTCAATAAATTCGACCCATTGTAGGCCAACCGCCATTGATTTAGCCAAAGATATAAGGAAAGCAAGTGTCTTTGGGGAGTTCATCTATAAAATGTACTTGTCATTAACGCGGTTTTACAGACAGTTATCTTATTATTTATTGCATTGTTTGCCCACTTAGCTTGTACAATTGAAAAACATAGAGCTTTTATAGAATTTATATAGAGTGACAGCAGACATGGTCAACGGCTGTTATGGAACCGATCCATTCTAGTAACTTAACTGAGCGTCAAGTGGTTGCACCCAAAATAATCTAAAATTACTCCTTCACGTGTAAACGTGATGAATGCTTTTTGACAGGAACACCAACATAAAATGACAGTTCAAACCAAGCACGGATGCTCAGTGCACGTAAGCGGTGTAGTACACCTTCCCAACCACTTGTTTTCCATCTATCTCCAGCCTCCTTTTCCTTGACTGACAGCTTTGACTTTAGAGGATCCATAAGGAGGGCAAAGATAGATGAAAAGTAAGTAGAGATTAGGGTACACTGACCTGTTTAGTCTTCTCACGGCTGCACCATGAGTCTGTGCTTGCATATTTATATATTATACAGTATATATGTATGTATACAGTTGTACTCAAAAGTTTACATACCCCGGCATAATTTTGCTTTTTGGGCCTTTTTTCAGAGAATATGAATGATAACACCAAACCTTTTTCTCCACTCATCGTTAGTGGTTGGGTGAAGCCATTTATTGTCAAACTACTGTGTTTTCTCTTTTGAAATCATAATGACAACCCAAAACATCCAAATGACCCTGATCAAAAGTTTACATACCCCATTTCTTAATACCGTGTATTGTCCCCTCCAACATCAATGACACCTTGAAGTCTTTTGTGGTAGTTGCAGATGAGGTTCTTTATTTTCTCAGATGGTAAAGCTGCTTTCTCTTCTTGGCAAAAAGCCTCCAGTTCCTGTAAATTCCTGTGCTGTCTAGCATGAACTGTCTGCTTGAGATCTCCCCAGAGTGGCTCAATAATATTGAGGTCAGGGGACTGACATGGCCACTCCAGAACATTCTCCTTTGTTCTGCTGTAGCCAATGATAGGTTGACCTGGCCTTGTGTTTTGGATCGTTGTCATGTTGGAACATCCAAGTACGTCCCA
>JARQOD010000004.1:209181019-209268519 GCA_033576555.1 Oophaga sylvatica | reverse complement strand
TACCATTCAGCGCCAGTTGAAGTCCATTCATTAATCAGTTCATTACCCTCAGCAACCACCGGAGGGAGCCCCAGCTCAGAAGCCGCCTCCAGCATATTCACAACACATTTTAGTAACCAACAACATAATAGTTGAAATAACGCCAATTAGTCAGCTTACGGCCATGTTCACACATTCAGTATTTGGTCAGAATTTTACATCAGTATTTATAAGCCAAATCCAGGAACAGAGGAAAAGTATAATCACCACTTCAGTATTTATCACCCACTCCTGGTTTTGGCTTACATGTACTGATGTAAAATACTGACCAAATACTGAACGTGTGAACGTGGTCTAACGGAAACTGCAGTTAAGTTTTGCACAGTAAAAACCAAATGAATTAATACATGATGACTGCCATATGCAGAAGCAAAATTGTGCACCAACATACACTGTCTGTAGCATGTGCTTTATGATCGTAGGAAAGTCAGTTAATGTATTATTCAATATTCTTGACCACAGTCAGTCAACCTATGATCAAAAAATTAGTTGTGTAGAATATTGTCAAGGGAATCAATGAGAATCATTATTCTTTTACGCAATGAAGTATGTACTTTTCATACCCATTCTTTAGTATTGTCACATCAATTAAAGGGGTCTTAGTATGATAAAAAAATTTTGTTCTTCAGTATTATTTCATAACTCAAAAGCTGCTACAAATTAAAAGAAAAGTGGCATTTATGGGATCACTTACAATTACCATATATACTCGTGTTTAAGCCGAGATTTTCAGCCCATTTTTTAGGGCTGAAAGTCCCCCTCTCGGCTTATACGCGGGTCATATAGTGGGTCGCCGGGGGAGGTGAGAGGGGGTGTCGGATCATACTCACCCTCCGCCGGCGCGGTCTCTGCAGCCCCCCTGCTTCTCCCACAATCTCCGGCTTCTTCCTGCAGCGGTCACATGGTACCGCTCATTAAAGTCATGAATATGTACATATTCATGACTTTAATGAGGGGTACCACGTGACCACTGTAGGACAGAAGTGCTGCGGAGACCGCCGGGAGAAGAGGAGACGCTGCAGAGAGTGACGCACCGGCGGAGGGGTGATTATAGCGATATTTACCTGTCCCCAGACCACCGCTGCGCGCTGCTCCCTCATCCGACTCCTCTGGCTGTGAATGTTCAGGCAGAGGGCGCGATGACGTCGTTAGTGCGTGCTGCGCCCCCTGCCTGATCATTCACTGCCGAGGACCCGGAAGAGGGAGCAGTGCGCAGCGGTGGACCGGTCTGGTGACAGGTAAATATCTCAGGTGCCGGTGTCTTGAGCGAGCGGTGACACCGGCACTTGTTCCCCATAGCGCGCCAGTGTCACCGCCTTCTCAGGACACCAGCACCTGGCCCCCAGCGACGAGAGGTGAATATGTCAATTTTTTTTGCAGCAGCAGCGCGGCAGCATAAGGGACGTATACTATGGGGCATAATCTGTGGAGCATATGGGGGCCTAATCTGGATCATATGGGGGCATAATCTGTGCAGCATATGGGGGCATAATCTGGAGAATATGGGGGCATAATCTGGAGCATATGGGGGCATAATCAGGGAGCATATGGGGGCATAATCTGTGCAGCATATGGGGGCATAATCTGTGCAGCATATGGGGCATAATCTGTGGATCATACGGGGGCATAATCTGTGCAGTTTATGGGGGCCTAATCTGTGGAGCATCATATGGGGGCATAATCATTTTTCACCCTAGGCTTATACACGAGTCAATAAGTTTTCCCAGTTTTTTGTGGCAAAATTAGGGGGGTCGGCTTATACACGGGTCGACTTATACATGAGTATATACGGTAATACATTTTCTGTTCAGAAAAATCATTGATGTCCCAACATATTTCTGCAGGGCCACACACCTGCTGATGTGCAGGAGGCAAGAAGACATTCATTCAGATCTAATAGTGACAAGAAAGTGTATTCTCACTTGATTGTCATGACTTTGTTGTCTGGTGTCCCAGGACCAGGGGCTCCTTCCCTGTCCCTAAAGCTAGGGGCTACTGAGCTCGCCCTGTTCCCTGGATTACTTCTGATAGTGAAGACACTGGAGCCATGTACCTTGACTTAGCTCCTGAATCCACCCTCAGTGCACACACCCAAAACCTAACAACAGTCACAAATAAATCCACCAAATGCCTTCTTAATTAACACCAACAACATCCAGACATGCAGCAGCAAAAGCTGTCCTGTCAGGAGTCGAACCCAGTACCTCTTGTCCACTGGCCAGCAGCTCTACCATCTGAGCTATTCTGCTGGCTGCAAAGTTCCTTGCTGAACCCAGATACCATTGACTGTTCTTCCTGATTGGCTACACCTAGTGCTCTCTTGATTGGGCCTCTGATTGCCAATTACACACCCTATATAAACCTGGCCCTGTGGGTGTGTCATTGCGAGATTATTGAGCTCCAAGCCTTTAGTCAAGCGTTTCCTGCTGATCCATTGCTACAAACACTGCTCTCCTGTGTACCGACCTCGGCCTGCCTTCTGACTACGCTCTCCGCCTGATCCATTGCTACAAACACTGCTCTCCTGTGTACCGACCTCGGCCTGCCTTCTGACTACGTTATCCGCCTGATCCATTGCTACAAACACTGCTTTCCTGTGTACCGACCTTCGGCCTGCCTTCTGACTACGCTACCTGCCTCTGCTTCCCCTAGTGTTTGCAGTAACATCGGCTCCAACCCAGACGGGATCTTGACAGAATAATCTCGCGCCAAAATGGAGTCCGCTGTGAACACCCTGAGACGGCAAGTTACGGAGCTTCAAAGTTTTTGTACGGACTCTCAAGGAAAATATGCCAAGTTACAAACTGATTTTACGGCGATACAACAGGAAGTAATTGAGCTACAAAAACAACTTCTGGACGTGCGCAATTCAGGGTCCGAATCAAATGCGCGGCTGCCGCTGCCTGCAAAGTTCAGTGGGGATCGCAAGCAGTACCGAGGATTCCTCAATCAATGCCGCATATACTTCCAGATGCAACCTGCTCCCTTTACCAGTGAGAGGAAGAAAGTTTTTTTCATGATAAATCTCCTGACGGATGAAGCTCTTGCTTGGGCTTCACCTTATGTAGAAAAGGACTATGCCCTCCTTAATGACCTGGAAGCTTTCATCGCAGCTATGAATCAAGTTTTTGATGACCCAAACCGCTGTGCCACAGCAGAAACCAAATTACATAATTTGCGCCAAGGACGTCGCTCTGTTGCGGAATATACATCGGAGTTCCGTCGCTGGGTGGCCGACACCACCTGGAATCCAGCGGCCCAGAGAAGTCAATTTCGACGAGGGTTATCAGAACCAGTGAAAGACGAGCTTGCCAGGGTTGAGACCCCTGACCAGTTGGAGGACTTTATTCAACTATGTATCCGGATTGACCAGAGACTTACTGAAAGGAGAAAGGAGAGACTGCGAGCACTTGGGAATAGCCCTGGCTTCTCATTTTCAGCATCAGACCACCAAGAAAAGACGCAAGTTGTGTCTGAACCGATGCAGATCGACGTCATCCGAAGACCACTCTCTGCACAGGAGAAGGAGAGGCGACGTGCAGAACATCTCTGCCTCTATTGTGGGGACCCTGGACACTATGCCATCAACTGTCCTAACAAAAGGACTATAGCCTTTACCAACAACAGGTCTGCCAGCAATACGGACCTTTCTCAGCAGTCGGATTCCATCTTGCAGACTATCTCATCAGTAACGCCAGAAATAGACAAAATACATACCACATCATCTCATTTTGTAATCCCCATTCAGGTTGTAATGGGCACCCAAAAAATACAATGCTCTGCCCTGTTGGATTCGGGAGCAGGAGGAAATTTTATGGACTTAAAATTTACACGTGATAATGATATTTCCAGTAGGACCAAATCCACACCAATTGAAATGGAAACTGTGGATGGATCACCTTTGTCTTCTGGACCTGTCACGCATGAGACAATCGAACTGGAGATTTGTATCGACCCGGATCATCATGAAGCTGTCAGTTTCCACCTTATTTCATCTCCGAAATTTCCGGTTATTCTAGGGATCCCCTGGTTTTCAGTCCATAACCCTTCTATCAACTGGGCATCAAGGACCATCACCTTTCCATCTGACTACTGTAAGAATAATTGTCATAAGGAACCCCCTGTTCTCCAACAAGTCCAAATCTCTGAGATTTCGCATGAGAAGGAAGAGAAACTACCACCTCAATATCAGCAGTTCTCTGATGTCTGCAGTAAGAAGAAAGCAGATCAATTACCTCCTCACCGTCCTTATGACTGTCCCATTGAATTGCTGCCAGGAGCAACCATTCCATTTGGACGGATTTACAATCTTTCCGAACCTGAATTGAAGGTATTAAGAAAGTTCCTGGATGAAAATTTAGAGAAAGGCTTTATTCGACCTTCCACATCTCCAGCTGGGGCACCCCTGTTCTTTGTTGAAAAGAAAGACTCCACTCTGCGGCCATGTATTGACTACAGAGAGATGAATAATATCACTGTCAAGAATCGCTACCCGCTACCCTTGATTCCTGAACTATTTGAGAGACTCCGTTCTGCGAAAATCTTTACGAAGCTGGATCTTAGAGGGGCTTACAACCACATACGGATTCGCCCAGGAGATGAGTGGAAGACCGCCTTCAGAACGAGATATGGACATTTTGAATCTCTTGTTATGACCTTTGGCCTTAGCAATGCCCCAGCCACCTTTCAACATTTTATTAATGATGTATTTCGAGATTTCTTGGACCAATTCGTTGTGGCTTATCTCGATGACATTCTTATATTTTCAGACACCTTGGAAGAGCATCGCAGGCACGTCCAGTTAGTCTTGGAACGACTACAGGAGAACCATCTCTACATTAAACTTGAAAAATGTGAGTTTGAACAAACCAGTATCCAATTTCTGGGATATATCATCTCCCCAGAAGGTCTGAGCATGGATCCCGGCAAAATCAATGCTGTAGTGGACTGGCCTGTTCCAAGAAATTTAAAAGACGTCCAGCGTTTCATAGGATTTGCAAATTTTTACCGAAAATTTATAAAGAACTTTTCACGGATCATACTACCAATTACTACACTAACAAAAAAGACAAAAGCATTTTTCTGGTCTCCAGAGGCACAGGAGGCTTTTGACAAGTTGAAAACTCTTTTTACGTCTGCTCCATTGTTAGTACACCCAAATCCTGAATTGCCATTTACTGTCGAAGTGGACGCCTCGGACTCTGCAGTGGGAGCTATTCTGTCTCAGCGAATTGGGGACAAGATGCAACTTCACCCATGTGCGTTTCTTTCCCACACCATGTCATCTGCAGAAAAGAACTACGACATTGGTAATAAAGAACTGTTAGCCATTAAAGTTGCCTTCTCCGAGTGGAGACATCTTCTGGAAGGTGCCAATCACCCTGTGACTGTCCTCACGGACCACAAGAATCTTGAATTCCTCCGTACAGCAAAAAGATTGTCTGCAAGACAAGCACGATGGGCCTTATTTTTCTCAAGATTCAATTTTATAATCTCTTACCGGCCTGGTTCAAGGAATGGCAAGGCTGACGCCCTGTCCAGGATGTGTTCGGAACCTCAGGAGAGGTCTAGTAATGATGATACAATTCTAGGCCCTAAAAATTTTTTGGGAATATTGCACTCTAGAGGACTAGGTAATAGAATTAAAGATGGATATCAAGAGGACTCTTTCCTTAACCATCCTTCGGAAGACGTCGATCTTTCATTCAAAGAGGGGTTTTGGATGCAGAAACACCAAATATATGTACCTGAATCTTCTCGCCTTGAAGTCCTCAAAAGTGTCCATGATTCTAAACTGGCAGGACATCCTGGAGTTGCAAAAACACAAGACTTACTACTTCGTTTCTTTTGGTGGCCTAATTGTAGGAAGGACGTAAGGAAATATGTTTCAACCTGTTTAACATGCGCACGAAACAAGACCCCACGATCGTCTCCTCTAGGACTCTTGCAACCACTCCCAGTTCCATCCAGGCCTTGGGGATCTATTTCCATGGATTTTATTGTGGAACTACCCCCTTCCAAACAGATGACCGTCATCCTTGTCATAGTGGACCGACTCACAAAAATGGCCCACTTTATTCCAACTGAAGGAATTCCTACTGCTGAAAAAACTGCAGAACTGATGATCAAAGAGGTATTCAGGTTACATGGAATTCCTGACAGCGTGGTGTCTGACAGAGGCGTTCAGTTTACGTCAAAATTTTGGAAGAGTTTCTGTACAGCCTTGGGAGTCACGGTGAATCTTTCTACCGCTTTCCATCCTCAGTCCAATGGCCAGACGGAGAGAACGAACCAGACTTTGGAGCAATACCTCCGTTGCTTCATTTCCTATCTTCAGGATGACTGGGTGGACTATTTACCAACAGCAGAGTTTGCCTACAACAACTCCATACATAGCGCTACATCTCAAACCCCATTTTTTGCTAATTATGGAGTACATCCAGTATTTATCCCTAATCTGCCAGTGAACACTCCCATTCCTGCTGTTAATGACAGGCTTACAAAATTACAGGAATCCCAGAAGGAATTATCAGAGATATTGCTCAAGACCCAGGAAGAATATAAGGAAGCAGCAGATAAACATCGGAGAGTGCCCCCTGCTCTTCAGGTTGGAGACAAAGTTTGGCTGTCCACTAAAAACCTTAAGACACATGTGCCATCCTCCAAATTGGGTCAGAAATTCATTGGACCTTTTCAAATTTCTGCAAAAATTAACCAGGTTGCTTTTCGTTTAAAACTTCCCAACAATCTAAAGATTCATCCAGTGTTTCACATATCCTTGCTCAAACCCTTCTGTGAAAACCCGTTTCCAGGAAGAATTCAGCCACCTCCTCCACCAGAAAGGATCCGTGGTGAAGAAGAATACATTGTGGATAAGATTCTGGACTCCCGAAAATTCAGAGGTAAACTGCAGTATCTGGTGCAGTGGAAGGGTTACGGACCAGAGGAAAATTCATGGGAACCAAGGGACAACGTCCATGCTCCTAGACTAACAAGAGTCTTTCATCAAAGGTACCCGGATAAGCCAGCTCCTGAGATGTCCAGAGGCCATCCTGGAAGGAGGGGAGTACTGTCAGGAGTCGAACCCAGTACCTCTTGTCCACTGGCCAGCAGCTCTACCATCTGAGCTATTCTGCTGGCTGCAAAGTTCCTTGCTGAACCCAGATACCATTGACTGTTCTTCCTGATTGGCTACACCTAGTGCTCTCTTGATTGGGCCTCTGATTGCCAATTACACACCCTATATAAACCTGGCCCTGTGGGTGTGTCATTGCGAGATTATTGAGCTCCAAGCCTTTAGTCAAGCGTTTCCTGCTGATCCATTGCTACAAACACTGCTCTCCTGTGTACCGACCTCGGCCTGCCTTCTGACTACGCTCTCCGCCTGATCCATTGCTACAAACACTGCTCTCCTGTGTACCGACCTCGGCCTGCCTTCTGACTACGTTATCCGCCTGATCCATTGCTACAAACACTGCTTTCCTGTGTACCGACCTTCGGCCTGCCTTCTGACTACGCTACCTGCCTCTGCTTCCCCTAGTGTTTGCAGTAACATCGGCTCCAACCCAGACGGGATCTTGACATGTCCTCTCACAATCAGTGCTAGCCGGTACCCAGATTATATAGGAGATGGGAGTGGCTAACTGGGCACAATTGAGAGCTTTAAGGCAGGAAATCTTCCAAGAACTCTCAACTGAGCTGATTAATCCCTCCACTGCTGAAAAAAGATTACACCATTTAATATGAAGGCGAAGTGCTTCTAATCAGTGCAGGGGTAGGAAAAATCAGACGCTACAGTCTTCTGGCTCCTCTCTGTCCCATGACATTGATTAGATGCAAGTTTTGAATCATAATATGAGCACCAGAAATGTTATGTCAGACTATAAAATAATTCTAAAAATGGTTCTATAATGTTTTCTTGCTGCCCTATAATTCTACTGTTGAATATGAAATTTATGTCAAACTAAGTTAAATTTTAAAGGAACTTTCCAAACTAAGCTGTGCTGTGCCTAGTGCAGGACCCAAGAGGTTGGTGCATGGCACAGTAGAGCTATGAGAGAATGCTGGTATCATGTACCACCCATGAGGCCCCGCAATAAGCAACGCTTCACTTTTGCCAGGAGTGTTACTTTGAGGTGACTGCAATATACCATATGTTGCATTTGTTGCCAATACATTAAATACAAATCAAAGACAAGAACAAGATAAAGTTCTGGACGACGCCATACTTTGCCAATAGAAAGAATTTGTGTAAGCAATCTATAAACTGTACATTCTGCAGAACATATGACAGACATGCCTTAGCTACAAAGTCAAAGACCAATGGGATTTCTGTGTGTTCCAGCAGTCATAACCAATTACATATAATATGTTTTACGCTGTAGATCCTTTTACAGCGAGCAGCAGCTTGCACGTTTTATGCCGCTCATGTAAACATGCCCATTTTTTATTGAACACATAGCATAATATTACACGTTCACACTGTGGGTTATTTTAGGTAACTTTAGATTGTTGTTATATTACTGCATAGCAAGAAGTAACCACTGTGTAAGATGCTAGCCCCAAAGTTTATAAATGCTGGAAATAATGGGAACATAACTTCTAATGTACAGGGGTTGGACACAATAATGGAAACACCTGGAAACATCAACAAAAGTTAGTTTAATATGGTGTAGGTCCACCTTTTGCAGCGATTACAGCCTCAATTCTCCGAGGTATGGATTCATACAAGGTGTGAATTGTTTCCAAAGGAATTTTAGCCCATTCTACAGTGAAAACACCCTCCAGTTCTTTGAGCGACGATGGCAGCGGAAATCTACGTCTAACTTGAATCTCTAAAATCGACCATAAATGCTCAATAATGTTGAGGTCTGGGGATTGTGGGGGTCAGATGAGATGCTCAACTTCATTAGAATGTTCCTCGTGCCATGCTTTAAACATTCTAGCTGTATGAATTGGTGCATTATCATCCTGAAAGATGGCGTTCCCCTCCGTGAACAGTGCTTGAACCATAAGATGCACTTGGTCGCCCAAAATGTCTAAATAATCGTGGCTGTTAATTCTTCCATGAAGGGATATCATTGGCCCCGCGGATCTCCACGAAATATCACCCCAGGTCATCACAGAACCTCCGCCATGTTTTACAGTTGGGAGAAGGCAGTTTGAATGGAATGCTTCTTTCGGCTGTCTCCAAACGTACACGCAGCCGGGGGTCGGAAATAGGGTAAACGATGATTTGTCTGAGAATATCACATGTTTCCACTGCTCGATGGACCAATTCTGGAGGTTTCTTCACCACTGTAAACACTTGGAAACATTTGTCATTGAGAGCAGCGGTTTTCAAATTGCAGCTCTTCCGTGGAATCCAGATTTGTTCAGCTCCCGATGAACAGTTTTCATGGAAACTGGGTTCTGTAGGTGTTCATTGAGCTCAGCAGTGATTTTTGGAGCCGTGGTCTTGCGATCCTCTCTCACAATTCGCTTTAGAGTCCGACGGTCTCTCTCAGTCAACTTCAACTTTCGGCCGGCCC
Source organism: Oophaga sylvatica (assembly GCA_033576555.1). Taxonomy (NCBI): domain Eukaryota; kingdom Metazoa; phylum Chordata; class Amphibia; order Anura; family Dendrobatidae; genus Oophaga; species Oophaga sylvatica. The sequence goes on along the minus strand of JARQOD010000004.1, from coordinate 209,258,950 downwards.
TGTGCTTTGCTGCGGATATTTTTCCTACTTTTTCAAATGCAGTCATTACTTTGGAGACAGTACCTCTTGACACGCCAAGCATACGGGCACTTTCAGTTACACTCGCGCCTGCCATACCAGCACCAACAATTTGGCCTCTTTGAAAATCCGAGAGGTCTGCCATTGGTATCAGGTTCTCATCAATGTTCTTACAATTATGCAAAACAAACAGCTAATTTACATACACATATCACAAATACTCAACTACAAAACATTACCATATGTCACGGTTTGCATGTTTATAACATGTTCGAAGATTATGATGCCAAAATGTTAGGTGTTTCCATTATTTTGTCCAACCCCTGTATATTAGCAATTAATCATTCAGGCTGTGGTTGCATGGATCCCTCTATCCCATATATAAAAGGCATACAAATAGAGTATGTATTACACAACTAAACCTTTTATTGTTCTAGTTTGAGGCTACCTTGTTGCCATGTAGGTTAACAGCAAATAAAAATTGTATCATTATCTTTGGAAAGGGTTTTCCCACCAAAGACATTTGTTACCTGGCCACAAGATAAGTGATAAATGTTATAAAGGTTGTCTCTCAATCCCCTATTGATATCTAGAAAGGGGATACCCCATGGCTTCTCAACAAGGTTAGGAAGAGCTGTATTAAGTGGTGGCCTACAATATGGCTTTCTACTTCCTCACTCAACTATGTCGATACGGTGAGTTTTATACAGTGCCTTGCGAAAGTATTCGGCCCCCTGGAACTTTTAAACCTTTTCCCACATATCATGCTTCAAACATAAGGATACCAAATGTACATTTTTGGTGAAGAATCAACAACAAGTGGGACACAATTGTGAAGTTGAATGAAATTTATTGGTTATTTTAAATTTTTGTGGAAATACAAAACCTGAAAAGTGGGGCGTGCAATATTATTCGGCCCCTTTAATTTCAGTGCAGCAAACTCACTCCAGAAGTTTATTGTGGATCTCTGAATGATCCAATGTTGTCCTAAATGACTACTGATGATAAATATAATCCACCTGTGTGTAATCAAGTCTCCGTATAAATGCAACTGCTCTGTGATAGTCTCAGGGTTCTGTTTGAAGCCCAGAGAGCATCATGAAGACCAAGGAACACAACAGGCAGGTCCGTGATACTGTTGTGGGGAAGTTTAAAACCGAATTTGGATACAAAATGATTTCCAAAACTTTAAAAATCCCAAGGAGCACTGTGCAAGCAATCATATTGAAATGGAAGGAGTATCATACCACTGCAAATCTACCAAGACCCGGCCGTCCCTCTAAACTTTCATCTCAAACAAGGAGAAGACTGATCAGAGATGCAGCCAAGAGGCCCATGATCACTCTGGATGAACTGCAGAGATCTATAGCTGAGGTGGGACAGTCTGTCCATAGGACAACAATCAGTCGTACACTGCACAAATCTGGCCTTTATGGAAGAGTGGCAAGAAGAAAGCCATTTCTCAAAGATATCCATAAAAAGTGTCGTTTAAAGTTTGCAACAAGCCACCTGGGAGACACACCAAACATGTGGAAGAAGGTGCTCTGGTCAGATGAAACCAAAATCGAACTTTTTGGCAACAATGCCAAACGATATGTTTGGCGTAAAGGCAACACAGCTCATCACCCTGAACACACCATCCCCACTGTTAAACATGGTGGTGGCAGCATCATGGTTTGGGCCTGCTTTTCTTCAGCAGGGACAGGGAAGATGGTTAAAATTGATGGGAAGATGGATGGAGCCAAATACAGGACCATTCTTGAAGAAAGCCTGTTGAAGTCTGCAAAAGACCTGAGACTGGGACGGAGATTTGTCTTCCGACAAGACAATGATCCCAAACATAAAGCAAAATCTACAATGGAATGGTTCACAAATAAACGTATCCAGGTGTTAGAATGGCCAAGTCAAAGTCCAGACCTGAATCCAATCGAGAATCTGTGGAAAGAGCTGAAAACTGCTGTTCACAAACGATCTCCATCCAACCTCACTGAGCTCGAGCTGTTTGCCAAGGAAGAATGGGCAAGAATTTCAGTCTCTCGGTGTACAAAACTGATAGAGACATACCCCAAGCGACTTGCAGCTGTAATCGCAGCAAAAGGTGGCGCAACAAAGTATTAAGTTAAAGGGGCCGAATAATATTGCACGCCCCACTTTTCAGTTTTTGTATTTCCACAAAAATTTAAAATAACCAATAAATTTCGTTCAACTTCACAATTATGTCCCACTTGTTGTTGATTCTTCACCAAAAATTTACATTTGGTATCTTTATGTTGAAGCATTATCTGTGGGAAAAGGTTGAAAAGTTCCAGGGAGCCGAATACTTTCACAAGGCACTGTACAGATGATTATAGAATACCGTTCCACTGTCATGACTACACTTCACTGTGGTTACCTTCTCCGTTCCAGCTGTGACACCAACAGACAGAACATTTATCAATCTCCTGTATAATCAGAAAGTGCTGATGATAAACCCACTCTATAGTAAATCTCTACCATTTATCATCATTTCTTTTTATGGTATCACTTATTCTTTGCAAGGAAATTTATTATAAAATTTGGAAAGTTTAGCCGTTCCTTCCTATTTACCATAGAATATAACAGGCTGTAGAATGAGGGTACATTGTAAATCAGTGAGCTTATGCACATTGAGAGCAATGGGTATCCTTGTGCCCTATAGGCAGTATTTGATGCATATTATTCTATTGGGTTTACTTTGGACCTTGGGCATGGTTATCTAATTCTGTTGCTCATTAGCACATAGGAGGCATTGTGTGTTTGTTCTAAGTAGACTGCCTTTTTGCATAAAGTTACTGTGTTACTTCCTGTGTATAAATTCATCCCTAAGTGCGTACCATGACTCCAAGAACTTCTAGATTGACTATCTGCTGCTGTTTATACGTATGGCAATAAGGCTTTCGTTAATTCCAGACGTTCCATACTGTTGTCTCTTGTGTGTTCTCACCTGTACATCATACATGGTTAATTTTATATGTCTTTCTTTATTTTAACCTGTATTTTATGTACCGTATATACTCATGTATAAGCCGACCCGTGTATAAGCCGACCCCCCTAATTTTGCCACAAAAAACTGGGAAAACTTATTGACTCGTGTATAAGCCTAGGGTGAAAAATGATTATGCCCCCATATGATGCTCCACAGATTATGCCCCCATATGCTCCACAGATTATGCCCAATATGCTCCACAGATTATGCCCCCATATGCTCCAGATTATGCCCCCATATATTCCACAGATTATGCCCCCGTATGATCCACAGATTATGCCCCCATATGCTCCAGATTATGCCCCCATATGCTCCATATTATGCCCCATATGCTCCATATTATGTCCCCATATGCTCCAGATTATGCCCCATATGTTCCACAGATTATGCCCCCATATGCTCCATATTATGCCCCCATATGCTCCAGATTATGCCCCATATGTTCCACAGCTTATGCCCCCATATGCTCCATATTATGCCCCCATATGCTCCAGATTATTCCCCCATATGTTCCACAGCTTATGCCCCCATATGCTCCATATTATGCCCCCATATGCTCCAGAATATGCCTCCATATGTTCCACAGCTTATGCCCCCATATGCTCCATATTATGCCCCCATATGCTCCAGATTATGCCCCATATGTTCCACAGCTTATGCCCCCATATGCTCCATATTATGCCCCCATATGCTCCAGATTATGCCCCATATGCTGCACAACTATGCCCCATAGTATAGGCCTCATATGCTGCTGCTGCAAAAAAAAAAATGACATACTCACCTCTCGTCGCTGGGGCCAGGTGCCGGAGTCCTGAGCAGGCGGTGACACCGGCGCGCTATGGGGGACAGGTGCCGGTGTCACCGCTCGCTCAGGACCCCGGCACCTGAGATATTTACCTGTCCATCGGTCCACCGCAGCGCACTGCTCCCTCGGTCTGACTCCTCTGTGTGTGAATGATCTGGCAGGGGGCGGGGCGCGCACTAACGACGTCATCGCGCCCTCTGCGGTGGACCGAGGGACAGGTAAATATCGCTATACTCAGCCCTTCGCCGCGCGTCCCTGCAGCCTCTCTTCTTCTCCCGGCGCTCTCCGCAGCGCTTCAGTCCTGCAGCGGTCACGTGCTACCACTCATTGAAGTCATGAATCTGTGCATATTCATGACTTTAATGAGCAGTGCCATGTGACAGCTCCAGGAAGGAGCCGGAGATCGTGGGAGAAGCAGGGGGGCTGCAGAGACCGCGCCGGCGGAGTGGTGAGTATGATCCGACACCCCCGCTCCCCCTCCCCCGCCGACCCCCGTATATGACCCGCGTATAAGCCGAGAGGGGGACTTTCAGCCCTAAAAAATGGGCTGAAAATCTCGGCTTATACATGGGTATATACGGTAGTTTTATTTTTCATATAGTCGCATATATGATCTAACATGGTTTTGTCATAGTTATGGTATTTGATTTATAACCATTTGAAAGGTTAAAGTCTAGTGGGTGTTTGTACTTCACTATTCATTAAATATCAGCAATGTATGTATCAGATAGTGAATGCACTAAAAACCAGATTCAAGTTAGTCTGCAGTTAGCTATTAGATATTCATCAATCATTAGATATTCATCAATCGTCCATAACTTTAATTTGAAAAGAGGTACCCTGGACCACTAGTGCTCAAAATGAACATCTCAATGTCCTGAATAATATTTGACAAAAAAATTATCAACTCTATGTGTAACTCAGGAGTTATTCACGTAAATCGCTTATGTCACGCATAATCAAAAGTGCTCAATCATCCATAACTTTAATTTGAAAAGAGGTACCCTGGACCACTAGTGCTCAAAATGAATATCTCAATGTCCTGAATAATATTTGACAAAAAAATTATCAACTCTATGTGTAACTCAGGAGTTATTCACGTAAATCGCTTATGTCGCGCATAATCAAAAGTGCTCAATCATCCATAACTTTAATTTGAAAAGAGGTACCCTGGACCACTAGTGCTCAAAATGAATATCTCAATGTCCTGAATAATATTTGACAAAAAAATTATCAACTCTATGTGTAGTTCAGGAGTTATTCACGTAAATCGCTTATTTATGTCGCGCATAATCAAACGTGCTCAATCGTCCATAACTTTAATTTGAAAAGTGGTACCCTGGACCACTAGTACTGAAAATGAATATCTCAATGTCCTGAATAATATTTGACAAAAAAATTATCAACTCTATGTGTAGTTCAGGAGTTATTCACATAAATCGCTTATTTATGTCACATATAATCAAACGTGCTCAATCATCCATAACTTTAATTTGAAAAGAGGTACCCTGGATCACTAGTGCTCAAAATGAACATCTCAATGTCCTGAATAATATTTGACAAAAAAATTATCAACTCTATGTGTAGTTCAGAAGTTATTCACGTAAATCGCTTATTTATGTCGCGCTTAATCAAAAGTAATCAATACTTTAATTTGAAAAGAGGTACCCTGGATCACTAGTGCTCAAAATGAACATCTCAATGTCCTGAATAATATTTGACAAAAAAATTATTAACTCTATGTGTAACTCAGGAGTTATTCACGTAAATCGCTTATGTCGCGCATAAATCAAACATACTCAATCATCCATAACTTTTATTTGAAAAGAGGTACCCTGGACCACTAGTACTCAAAATGAATATCTCAATATCCTGAATAATATTTGACGAAAAAATTATCAACTCTATGTGTAGTTCAGAAGTTATTCACGTAAATCGCTTATTTATGTCGCATATAATCAAACGTGCTCAATCGTCCATAACTTTCAATCATGCATAACTTTAATTTCTCCAACACGCTCCACCAACAAATCAAAGTTTTCCATTTTCAGGCGAAGATATGCAAAAAAATTCTGAGGGTTTCCTCGTAGCTCCACGTATAGTGTAGAATATACCCCACGCGTCATTCTCTGGGCTGTGATGGGGTGGATCCATAAACGTCGTCGTCGTCGCTGCTCTATCTTTCTCTCCTTCTCCAGAACAATCGCTTTCAGACGATTCGCCTCCACTGTGAAATCCACCAAATTCTTCAGCATGTTTCCTATCACAACGTCCATCTTCAGCAGCCACTTGCTCTTCTCTCCAACCGGCACTTGCTCCTATACAACCAGATGGCTGTAGGAACAGTGCATGTAAAGGTTTTCAGTAGCCAATCACGTTTGGAACCCCAAAAAGGGCGTTTTTAAAAACCGGATCCGGCGTAATCTGTCGAAAAACGGCTTAAAAACCGGATATACTGGATGAGACGGATCCGGTTTTTGGCCTGACGTCGAAAACCTGATGTGTGAAAGAGGCCTTACAATCACACTGCATTCTGTTGTAAATCAGATGATCGGTGAGAAAAATCAGATTGTACTCGCAAAAAAAACGCCTGACACTCGCATTACACTCATCCGACTCTCCTGCATCAAAAGTGGACCGATTTTTAAATCGCTTGTGTGTCTCCAGCCTTACTGTGTTTGTAATGGTGGTGTGAGATCAGTGGCCCAAAGTCATTAACCCCTTAAAAACATCAGTTACTTAGTCAAATCTGTGAAAATTGGCTGTTTGACCACTTTGATGCCAATTCTGATGCCCAGAACCCATTTGGGCCAGGCAGGAGGGATCTGGGATTGATGCAAGGCATCAGTATCTGTGTATACTTAGTGTGAGATCAGTGGCCCAAAATCATTTAACCCCTTAAAAACATCAGTTACTTATTCAAAACTGAAAATTGGCTGTTTGCCCAGTTTGTGCCAATACTAATGCCCAGAACCCATTTGGGCCAGGCAGGAGGGACCTGGGTTTGATGCGAGGCATCACTATCTGTGTACTCATAGTGTGAGATCAGTGGCCCAAAGTCATTTAACCCCCTAAAAACATCTGTTACTTATTCAAAACTGTGAAAATTGGCTGTTTGCCCAGTTTGATGCCAATTCTAATGCCCAGAACCCATTTGGGCCAGGCAGAAGGGACCTGGGATTGATGCAAGGCATCACTATCTGTGTACTCATAGTGTGAGATCAGTGGCCCAAAGTCATTTAACCCCTTAAAAACATCTGTTACTTATTCAAAACTGTGAAAATTGTCTGTTTGCCCATTTTGATGCCAATTCTGATGCCCAGAACCCATTTGGGCCAGGCTGGAGGGACCTGGGTTTGATGCGAGGCATCACTATCTGTGTACTCATAGTGTGAGAACAGTGGCCCAAAGTCATTTAACCCCTGAACAACATCTGTTACTTATTCAAATCTGTGAAAATTGGCTGTTTGCCCACTTTGATGCCAATTCTGATGCCCAGAACCCATTTGGGCCAGACAGGAGGGACCTGGGTTTGATGCAGGGCATCACTATCTCTGTATTCTTAGTGTGAGATCAGAGTCCCAAAATCATTTAACCCCTTAAAAACATCAGTTACTTATTCAAACCTGTGAAAATCGACTGTGCCCACTTTGATGCCTATTCTGATGCCCAGAACCCATCTGGGCCAACTGGAGAGACTTGTTTTTACTGTTGGGCGCCCTGTTCTATATGTCTGCAGTGTCATTTCAGTGGCCCAAAGTCATTTAACCCTTTCATTAATGCCCTCTGGTGCCCACTTTGATGCCCATTTTTGTGCCAGTTTTATAATTTTTGGCGTAGATTTTAAGTGTATTCACATCAGGGCTCTTCGCTGCATTGTTTTTTATTATTTTGATGCTTATTTTTTGTTGTTAAACCTATAAAAAACAGAAAAGAAAAATTTGCCGAATAAGAAACTGACGAATAAAAAACTAACTTCAGCTCCGAATAAGAAACTGAACGAATAAGAAACCAACTTCAGCCTCGTCAAAATATGTGCCTATAATACATAGAGTATGAATATCCATTTGAATCACTACTTCCTTGCACACTAGTTGACAAGATGATTCTAACCCAAAAAAATCCTCAAAAAGCAACAAAGATCTAATAAAATTGCAGTGGTGGGCGAGGAAAAAAAAATCCCGGCAACACGGCTGTATATATATTGGAGTTAAGCAGACAAAAAGAAAAGGTGTGTTATCCAAAAAACGCATCACAAAACATCACAAACAATATGTACCTTGCAAGGGAAATCCAAATATCCAGAAGATATAATGGCAAAGATGAAGCGCTGTAGACTTTGACAGGATGGCAAAATCCCCACACACGATAGTATCCTCGCAACAACGCACAAAGGACAGAACGTTGGAGTCAACCACAAAGCGCTCTGGCACAATGGATGGGGGCACAGTTACGTTTTCATTTATTGCTGAGGTGATGTTGTGGCCACCAATCGGAGCTGAGGGGCGTTATGAAAGAAAATCTGGTCCCGCCTGCGCCGCTGACATATGAGTCGCCAACGAGGTCGCTCGTCGTTACTAAAAGGGTGTCAAACTCAGCGATTCGGGCTCACTAGCGGGACACCAACGATCAAAATACGGCCCAGAACGTTCGTGCACGATCAGCGACATCGCAGCGGGGGCCACATCACTGCTACATGTCACACACAACGACGTCGCTGACGATGTCGCTGCTGCGTCATAAAATCGGTGTCGCTTAAGCGATCTCGCTTAGTGTGACAGTACCTTTAGTTCACTCCAGTATGCCAATTCAACACAAATCCTTATCACGGACAGATTAATTTCACTGACAATCCTCCAAGTAGGGCCACTCTGTGGAATACTTTGATGGCTTCCAAGTGAGTATCACTTCAGAACAGAACTGTCACCACATGGACTCTTTCAATGCCTAGCATGGGTTAAGTTTCTTAAAATTTGGCCAGACATGAAGGTATTCTGTTTATTACCTTGTGATAAGACTCTCATTGTTTCTACAAGACTATTAGGAGTCTAGGTTTGAAGTTAAGCCTGGGTCTCACATAGCGATACACCAGCGATCCCGACAACGATATGCACTTGTCAGGATCGCTAGTGTATCGCTACATGATCGCTGCTGAGCTGTCAAACAGGCAGCTCAGGGCAGCGATCAGCACAGCGACACTGCGGGTAACATCGCTTAGTTACCCGCAGTGTACCTTGGATACCAGCGCCCTGATGCAGGGAGCTGGTAACCAAGGTACACATCGGGTTTCCAGGCACTGCGCGGTGCCTGGAAACCCGCTGTGTACCTTGGTTACCAGCTCCCTGCATCAGGGCGCTGGTATCCAAGGTACACAGCGGGTTTCTAGGCACAGCCCCGCGCCTGGCAACCCGCTGTGTACCTTGGTTACCAGTGGGTCGCTGGTCTCCCGTCTATCACACGCAGCGATGTGTGCCTGACAGCGGGAGACCAGCGATCAAAAAAATTTCCAGGACATTCAGCGACGATCAGCGATACCCAGCAGGGGGGCTGATCGTTGCTGAATGTCACACACAGCGATATCACTGGGGAGATCGCTGCTGCGTCACAAAACTAGTGACTCAGCAGCGATCTCGCTAGCGAGATCGCTATGTGAGACGGGGGCTTTAGAGACCATTACTACTAGGGATATTATGTATGTGGCTTGGAGTCTATCCAATCTAGCACACTCTAATTATTCCACCAATCATGAAGCCCCAACCGTCTGAATTGAGAGCTCAGGGGTATAGAAGGTGGACTGTCCAGTGACCAAGTCTCTCTTGCTGCATGGTACCAATTTTGGATCGGCCATAACCGAACCTGGATTATAAGACTACATGGACTTCAGCATCAAATGCAAGGATTCGACTGAGATATCAAAGACTACATAAGGACGGAATCCAGCTTGGGAAAATCCAGTCACCTGACTACAGACTTTGCGGTACTCAGCTGCCTAAATCTGGCATTATTCCTTTCTCGGTGGGTGCCCGGCGAAAGCGGGGTGCTGCTGGCTTGGAGTAAGTAGCCCTGGAAGTGGAAGGGTGAGAAACTGTTGCCTGTTACATTTTGTGTTTTGCTGGTTATGTGATACTAGATGGTGGCCGGATTCTAACGCATCGAGTATTCTAGAATATGTATGTAGTTTATTTATGAAGATTTAAGAATAATACAATGAATATACAGGATTTTCCAGATAAAATATATACATTTTCATTAAATGTTATTGCTCATAGAACTTAATACAACTGAACAAAATTATTAAACAGATCATCAAAATATGAGGCTGCTGGGGTGTTTATAGAGGCTGCTGGGGTGTATATAGAGGCTGCAGGGGTGTATAGAGAGGCTGCTGGGGTATATATAGAGGTTGCTGGGGTGTATATAGATTCTTCTGGGGTGTATATAGAGGCTGCTGGTGTTTATACAGAGGCTGCTGGGGTGTATATAGAGGCTGCTGCTGCTGCTGCTGGGGTGTATATAGAGGCTCCTGCTGCTGGGGTGTATATAGACGCTGCTGGGGTGTATATAGAGGCTGCTGGGGTGTATATAGAGGCTGCTGCTGGGGTATATGTGGAGGCTGCTGCTGCTGGGGTATATGTGGAGGCTGCTTCTGCTGGGGTATATAGAGGCTGCTGCTGGTAGGGTGTACGTGGATGCTACTGCAGGTGTTTACGTGGAGGCTGCTGGTCTGGGTACTTCCGCTGCGATCAGCCGGGAGATAATCGGCTGGCTCCGGTCATCTCCCGACTGCGTCACCGCTGACCTCCATGCGGCAAGAGACCCGCGGCTACCGCGGCTCCCAACAATAGCGGTGGCATGCATGGTTCAAATCCTGCACCAATTTGCGGCTGGACTGCGCCTGTCACTGATTGGTCACGTCCGGCCTGGCGAAACCAATCAGCGACGCGTTATGTCCATTACAGACAGACAGAATTAGACGATTATATAGTAGACTAGATGGTGGCCCAATTATAACGTATTGGATATTCTAGAATATGTATGTCGTTTATTTAGGCATGGCTCTGCTCCAACCCTCCCATCCTTGTGTGCATGGCTCCGCTCCCACCCTATATACATGGCTCCGCTCCCACCCTCCCATCCTATATACATGGCTCTGCTCCCACCCTCCCATCCTATATACATGGCTCCGCTCCTACCCTGTATACATGTCTTCGCTCCTACCCTTCCATCCTATATACATGGCTCCGCTCCCACACTCCCATCCTATATATATGGCTCCGCTCCCACCCTCCAATCCTACATACATGGCTCCGCTCCTACCCTGTATACATGGCTCGGCTCCCATCCTCCAATCCAATCCTATATACATGGCTCCGCTCCTACCCTGTATACTTGGCTCCACTCCCAACCTCCGCTAAGCTCCCCCGTGCTCTTCCATCATACTTACCCTCCTCGCTCCGTTGCTCCACGCCCCTGCATCTCTATTCCGGCGCGTCTGCTTCTTCCTCTGTGGAGTGGTCACGTGGTATCGCTCATTAAGGTCATGAATATGGACGCCACGCCTATAGGAGTGGCGTTGCATCCATATTAATGACCTTAATGAGCGGTACTACGTGACCGCACTGCACAGGATAGAAGCAGACGCGCCGGCCCGGACAGGGTGAGGGTGAGACAGAAGGAGATATGCTGTTAATTGTTTGGGGATCCAATAAAGTCCTAATATTGTGATTCCCTCACCCTGTGTTGTCTGAGTAGTGTTACACCCACTGTTAAGGAGGTTGGGCGTTAAGTTGGGATGAGCCCTGGTCAATGCTGTCTTTGTAAAGGCCGCCGGGCCAGCGGACTAGAGCACCCACTGACACCCGTGTCAACACAAGAATCACTATGTAAAGTTAAAAAAAGGTTAATAATGACGTTACAATTACATATAAATAATTTGAGGAAATAAAACTTTATTAAGTGTAATTTAACATACAAACTTAGCATCTGTTCAACAAACCTTGAATTAAACATGGATTAGTTGGTTAAGCCCCTATGGAAATTTCTCGTTAGTTGTGATAGCAAACAGTGAGGTACCTATAAAATGTTGCACATGTGGAGTAAGCATATTTTTTTAACTCTTCAATTATACATAGAGTTGTGAATTTTTTGGGCAAAATTGGTTCGATTGAGTACTTTTGAATATGCGCGTTATGTAACAAAGAATTTCAAATTCATACAGAATCTGTGAATAATTAATGTCTTACTGGATGTAGTTCACAACATTCTGGCCATGAAGTACATTGTGATGATAGTCCTACCAAGTTACTGTTGAAACTCTTGCAAGTTTCCGTTAACATTTATAAATAAGCAATTTATGTGAATAACTCCTGAACTATACATAGAGTTGATAATTTTTTTGTCAAATATTATTCAGGACATTGAGATATTCATTTTGAGCACTAGTGGTCCAGGGTACCTCTTTTCAAACAAAAGTTATGGACGATTGAGCACGTTTGATTATGCGCGACATAAATAAGCGATTTACGTGAATAACTCCTGAACTACACATAGAGTTTATATTTTTTTTGTTAAATATTATTCAGGACATTGAGATGTTCATTTTGAGCACTAGTGGTCCAGGGTACCTCTTTTCAAATAAAAGTTATGTACGATTGATTGAGTACATTTGATTATATGCGACATAAATAAGCGATTTACGTAAATAACTCCTGAACTACACATAGAGTTGATAATTTTTTGTCAAATATTATTCAGGACATTGAGATGATCATTTTGAGCACTAGTGGTCCAGGGTACCTCTTTTCAAATAAAAGTTATGGACGATTAAGTACATTTGATTTTATGCGACATAAATAAGCGATTTACGTGAATAACTCCTAAACTACACATAGAGTTGATATTTTTTCTGCACATATTATTCAGGACACTGAGATGTTCATTTTGAGCACTAGTGGTCCAGGGTACCTCTTTTCAAATTAAAGTTATGGATGATTGAGCACGATTGATTATGCGCGACATAAGCGATTTACGTGAATAACTCATGAACTACACATAGAGTTGATAATTTTTTTGTCAAATATTATTCAGGATATCGAGATGTTCATTTTGAGCACTAGTGGTCCAGGGTACCTCTTTTCAAATAAAAGTTATGGACGATTGATTGAGTACATTTGATTATATGCGACATAAATAAGCGATTTACGTAAATAACTCCTGAACTACACATAGAGTTGATAATTTTTTTGTCAAATATTATTCAGGACATTGAGATATTCATTTTGAGCACTAGTGATCCAGGGTACCTCTTTTCAAATTAAAGTTATGTACGATTGATTGAGTACATTTGATTATATGCGACATAAATAAGCGATTTACGTAAATAACTCCTGAACTACACATAGAGTTTATAATTTTTTTGTCAAATATTATTCAGGATATCGAGATGTTCATTTTGAGCCCTAGTGGTCCAGGGTACCTCTTTTAAAAAAAAAGTTATGGACGATTGATTGAGTACGTTTGATTATATGTGACATAAAAAAGTGATTTACGTGAATAACTCCTGAACTACACATAGAGTTGATAATTTTTTTGTCAAATATTATTCAGGACATTGAGATATTCATTTTGAGCACTAGTGGTCCAGGGTACCTCTTTTCAAATTAAAGTTATGGACGATTGAGCTCGTTTGATTATGCGCGACATAAATAAGCGATTTACGTGAATAACTCCTGAACTACACATAGAGTTTATAATTTTTTTGTCAAATATTATTCAGGTTATTGAGATATTCATTTTGAGCACTAGTAGTCCAGGGTACCTCTTTTCAAATTAAAGTTATGTACGATTGATTGAGTACATTTGATTATATGCGACATAAATAAGCGATTTACGTAAATAACTCCTGAACTACACATAGAGTTGATAATTTTTTTGTCAAATATTATTCAGGACATTGAGATGTTCATTTTGAGCACTAGTGATCCAGGGTACCTCTTTTCAAATTAAAGTTATGTACGATTAATTGAGTACATTTGATTATATGTGACATAAATAAGCGATTTACGTAAATAACTCCTGAGTTACACATAGAGTTGATAATTTTTTTGTCAAATATTATTCAGGTTATTGAGATATTCATTTTGAGCACTAGTGGTCCAGGGTACCTCTTTTCAAATAAAAGTTATGTACGATTGATTGAGTACGTTTGATTATATGTGACATAAATAAGCAATTTACGTGAATAACTCCTGAACTACACATAGAGTTTATAATTTTTTTGTCAAATATTATTCAGGACATTGAGATATTCATTTTGAGCACTAGTGATCCAGGGTACCTCTTTTCAAATTAAAGTTATGTACGATTGAGTATGCTTGATTATGCGCGGCATAAGCGATTTATGTGAATAACTCCTGAACTACACATAGAGTTGATAATTTTTTGGTCAAATATTATTCAGGACACTGAGATATTCATTTTGAGCACTAGTGGTCCAGGGTACCTCTTTTCAAATTAAAATTATGGACGATTGATGAATATCTAATGATTGATGAATATCTAATAGCTAACTGCAGACTAACTTGAATCTGGTGCACTAAAATATCTAACGGTTACCATCTTCTACCGTTCAGGGCGCGGGTACTCTTCTGGATCATGTGACTGCAGTTATAACTAGCCGGGTCAATACAGGGTTTCACTATGTAAGTCTTTAAGACTCAGAAAGAGGCATTCATAGGCAGTATCGGACTGGGGTGCCAAGGGCTCACCAGTAACCAACTCCAGGGCTCTATTTTTCAGCTGATAATGTGACATTATCCTTAATTACAAATGTATGTAACAATGAACTGGGTAGATTGTTAAATAAGATGCTGCCTGTGTCTGTACATAGTAATTCAAGTAAGTTGTGCCAAGTATTGCTCATATAAGAGGGTGGTGGCCCATTCTTGCATAGGGGCCCACCCGAGGATTCTCCTGTTCTCCTGTGGGCCGGTCCAAGCCTGTTCATAGGCTTCCATTAAGAGAGGAACTAACGGTCTTCTGTGTGAAAGCACAAGAAAGAGCTGCAGTCATGTGATGAATAAGGAGGATCAGAGCATCGATGGAAACGGCAGAAGAAAGCAGCCTGTTAGTATTTTAATGCATTACCTGCACATATTGTACTGATAGCTAATAGTAAAACTAAAAAAAGCTGAAATAAGACTTTAACTTTTATCTGTTCATAAATCATCTCAGAAGATTGCTGATTAGAAAAGAGATAAGGAATGAAAAATCCTGCTGTCAGGTGAATTCACTGACGGATTTGACATAATTCTGCACTGTGATACATAGAGGCTGTAGAAGCCAAGTAACCCAAACATTTTGCTAAAATTCTACTGTAAAAATGTTTTAACCAGAAATAAATTAATGTGTGTTACAAAATAATGTGCCCTAGTATATGTCTATATTTTTAAAAATACTGCAGCCAGATCACAGCCATAATTTCCCTGAATTTCCACTGTATATCATTTATGCATCTTCTATACTTTTCCTTTTTTAATGGATAGAAAGCTCAGTTTTTGTCTCATCAATGTAGTCTCTCCCTTGCCTACCATACAAGCCTGGCCGTCGCCTTTTAGCTCCAGCTACCTCCCCTGCCAGCTCAAACGTGCATGTTTTTAATGAAGACAGAATAAACTATTTGTTATATGGTGAGTAGTGGTGATGAGCGTATATATTTGGATAACGTCTTATCCAAGCACGCTCGGGTGTTATCAGACTATCTCAGGAGTGCTCGGATATTATGTTCGAGTCTCAGCGTCTGCATGACTTGCACCTGTTAAAAAGCCTCAACACTTGTGGGGATTCCCTAACAAAAGGCCATTCCCACATGTGTTGTGTCTCTCTAAGGCCGGGGTCACACTTGCGAGTGTGATGCGAAAAACTCGCACGAGTCTCTCGCATCAATACCCGGCACTGCCACCGACACGTGGGACCGGAGTGTGCAACCGCATGTATTTCTATGCAGCTGAACGCTCCGGTTTTGAGTGTCGGCAGCAGTGCCGGGTATTGATGCGAGAGACTCGTGCGAGTTTTTCGCATCACACTCGCAAGTGTGACCCCAGCCTAACAGTCGCAAATCATGCAGCTGCAGGGACTCGAACAAAATATACGAGCATTCCCGGGATCCTCAGATAACACCCGAACATGCTCGAATAGGACGTTATCCGAGCGCTTTGCTCTTCACTAATGGTGAGTGCCCTCTCTATATCTGATATAAGATTTTCATGTGCACTGTTTTCTCTGAGAGATTTGTGCACCACCTAGTTTGCATAGAACCCCTGTGTACGAAAACCACTGCATACACGAGTATCAGCAGTAAGCAGCAGTGCTGATAAATTAATTTTCTCTATTGTCATTTTTCAAAATATTTTTTCATTTTTTAACCCCTTTCCGACATCTGGCGTAATAGTGCACCGATGTCAGACTCCCTGTTCGGTGCGGTCTCCAGCGCTGAGCCTGCTCCTTTCCAGGTACATGACAGCTGAAATATACAGCTAACATGTGCCCGCAACATCCATGGGTGGAATCGCGATCCACCCGCGGCTGTTAACTAGTTAAATGCCACTGTCAATCTCTGACAGCGTCATTTAACGTGCGCTTCTGGCAAGTGCACCAAAAATCCCACCGATCGTGACCCAGTCACGTGATCGTGGGTCACCGATGGGTTGGCATGACAACCAGTGGTCTCCAGCAGACCTCTTTGGTTTTTATAGGCAGATTGCTATGAGCTACGCTTATAGCAAGTGAGCATTTCTGCTATATACAGGCGATCTGATCATCGCCTGTATGTAGCCGAGCCGATCGGACAAGTGCAGCTTCTAGTCTCCCATGGAGACTATTGAAGCATGCAAAAAGTAAAAAAATATTTTTAAAAATATACAAAAATTAAAAAATATAAAAGTTCAAATCATCCCCCTTTCTCCACATTCAAAATAAAGCAATAAAAAAATGAAACATACACCTATTTGGTATCGCTGCGTTCATAATTGCTCAATCTATCAATATAAAAAAATAATCAACCCAATCGTTAAACGGCGTAATGAGAAAAAAAATCAAAACGCGAGAATTACGTTTTTTTGGTTGCCGCAACATTGCATTAAAAAGCAATAGCAGGCGATCAAAAGATCGTATCTACACCAAAATTATATCATTAAAAATGTCAGCTCGGCGCACAAAAAATAAGCCCTCACCCAACCCGAGAATACGAAGAATGGAGACGCTATGGGTATTGGAATATGGGGCAATTTTTTTTTAACAAACTTTGGAATTTTATTTCACCACTTAAATAAAAAAAGAACCTAGACATGTTTGATGTCTATGAACTTGTAATGACCTGAAGAATCATAGTGGCAGGTCAGTTTTAGCATTTAGTGAACATGGTAAAAAAAACAACAACTGTGGGATTGCACTTTTTTGCAATTTCACAGCACTTGGAATTTTTTCCCTTTTTCAAGAACACAATATGTTGAAATCAATGGTGTCATTCAAAAGTACAACTCGTTCCATAAAAAACAAGCTCTGACATGGCCATATTGACCTAAAAATAAAAAAGTTATGCTCTGGGAAGAAGGGGGGAAAAATGAAAATGCAAAAAAAAATACTTCTGGTCATTAAGGGGTTAAATTGATTCTGTCAGTGTGTTTGTAATGGTAGAGATCCTGATTCCAGTGAAGTCACGTACTGAGCTGCAGTTTCAATAAAATCAGTGTTTTATCAGCAGGAGATTATTCCTACAGACCTTCATATTCATGAGCATTATATAACCCCAACCCCATCGCTGATTGACAACTATCTGCTTATGCACAGTGTACACATAAAGCTGCCAATCAGTGATGTGGGCGGAGTTACATAGAGCTCAGCATTTAGATGACTGTTAGATCTGCAGCAAATGTCAGCAAGCTGTCCGGTAAGTGACACATAGTTGGAATGAGTCTCACTCCTACTTCATGCTGCTCTCAGATTACATAGGAAAAACCTGGTGACTAGGGATGAGCAGACCCGTCAATGTTCAGGTTCGTTGGGTTCGACTGAACTTTAGTCCAAAGTTCAGTTCAGGTGTCAGAACTGTACCCTAACTTGAATCCGAGCCCAATAGAATAAATGGGGAGCTGAACTTTGGTGCTGTAAAATGGTCGTATTAAGGGCTAGGGAGTTGCCAAAGGAAGCACAGTACCCCCACAGAGTCTCTATCTCTCCATCCAAACTCCAAACACTAAAACTGGTTTCCGGAAGAAGTCTGTGTTCGCTATTCAGCACCTGACACTAGGTGTCCGGTATGAATCACTGAACTTTACAGTTTGAGTTTGCTCATTTCTACTGGTGATATATTCTCATTTCTAGATGGAAAGCTCGATTTTTGTCTCATCAATGTACAGTGTCTCCCTTGCCCAGTGTCAGACTGAAGAACATTGGGCTCACCAGAGGATTTGATTCTGAGGGCCTACCTTTCTCCCCCACTCAAGAGCCCCATAACAGCTGCAAGGTTTGCACTATGAACTTTCCTGAAGAAGAAGAAACTAGGGCCCACCGGAGGAATCTCCGTTCCTCTGGTGGGCCAGTCCAACCTGGCCCTTGCCTGCTGTAGAAACCTGTCACAGGTGTGTTGGTAGCCTTCTTTACTGGTGCCCTCCTTGCTTTTTGGGGCTCTGCGCAAATTTACAAAGCTGTCAAATTCACAGAGAAATATAATGTGAGTTTCCCCTCAGCTTTTCCAATCTGTGGCTGAAGGTCTAGATTATAAAGTGATCGCTTGTAAATCCTTCACAGCAAAGAGGGGATTCAATATTGTTACTCAATAGAACATGAAAAGTCCGTGCCACTATAAATCAATGGCTTGGCTTTGATGCTGCTAAGTTGCTATACCCTTTCTCAGTTGTCAGGATAGTGCAAATCCAGCTTTGATCTAAACAGCTGAGTCCCTGTTTGCCAGGGATACAGGGCCGGCAGATACGCCACATCCATAGCAGCTAGTCTATCTCACACTACTGATGGGGCCAGTAGGTTATGCATTATTCACACCACATATTTCTCTAGATCTGACCTCCAAATCACAACATGTGTGTGAATAGACGTACAGCACTTGAGATGAATGACTATAAATGAAATGTTTGCTGCCACTGAAACGCATCATCAGTTGAGATGAAGAAGACCCTTATAAAGCACAAATTTAATAGTATAAACTAAAATGGGACATGGTCTCAATCATAAGGATTCCTCTAAAGGGTATGCCACACTAAACAGCGTCGCTAACGAGATCGCTAAAATACGTCACTATTTAGCGATCTCGTTCGTGACGCTAACGTGTGTGGCATGTAGCAACGACGTGGCCCCTGCTGTGATCTCGCTGATCGTTCACTAGAGTTCTGGACCGTATTTAGATCGTTGGCGTCCCGCTGGTGAGCCTATATCGCTGTGTCTGGCACCTTTTGTGAGCGATGTGCGCTTGTTTTTTACATCGCAATGACCGTTAAAGTCGTTAATGAGATCGCTAACCGCTTTTGAGTCGTTAACGAGATCACTAAGTGTGGCAGCTACTAGAGACATTAAAACGATCACAAAAACGATCTCATTAGCTTGCGTCGTTATTGAGATCGCTAACGAGATCACTAAGTGTGGCAGTACCTTAAGAATGGTGAAAGTTTAACATTATCAATAACTCATTACAATTACACTTTTTCTTTGATGTAGCACAAAATGAGGATATCGGGGCCTTTATTTTTATTCTTGAAGGATAAAACACTACATCTTGTTCTTTACGTTCTT
Source organism: Oophaga sylvatica (assembly GCA_033576555.1). Taxonomy (NCBI): domain Eukaryota; kingdom Metazoa; phylum Chordata; class Amphibia; order Anura; family Dendrobatidae; genus Oophaga; species Oophaga sylvatica. The sequence goes on along the minus strand of JARQOD010000004.1, from coordinate 209,239,322 downwards.
GTGAGGTTTGGTTGGAATCCATTTAGTTGTTTTAAATTTTTGGAAAGCTCATAAAACTAGACAACTTAAAGACTTTGTAGCCCAGCAGGGGATAATAAAAGATATATGGGGTAGCGATAAAAATAAAAAGTCTTATGTTTTTAAGAGATGTTTAAAAGCCAAATACTTGGATGAAGTACTATTCCTATGTTATCATTAGGTTATAATGTATTCATATAAAAGCCAAAAATGTGAATATTTGTACATAAAAGGTTTAAGTATTTAAACAACACCTCCAAGGAAGAAATACAACGATTATTGTATATTTATGAAAGTTTCATCACATTAGTGATACAATCAGGTTTGTATTAACAACTAGGTAACATTTAGGTCATGTTCTCACTTGCAGAAACATATGTTTATTGCACGTATTCATCCCAAAATATACAATACTATTTTTTGCATTTGTGTTGTTTTTTTACGCATTTGTTTGGTGTGCAGATTTTTAGGCTACGTTCCCTACGGTCTTTCCTGGTTCCTCTATTATAACCAGTGCTGGAGCAGGCAGTTCAGGAACTAAGTCCCTGCTTTCTCCATCTGAGCATGCCCAGGGCAAGATCTCCCATTAAAGATCAGGGGTCACATGCTCGGTTACAGCAGCGACTCCCATTGGTCCGCCAGGAAGGTCCTGAAACTACATGTGTTCTGGAATGGTTTCACATTGGTCCTTTTCTGGTAGGTCCTGCAGTTGCTACTATAAAAGGGTGGCATGGCTGGGCCGCCATGCACTAGTATCAAATCTGTTACGTGCTTGCGCCAGTGTGGTCATGTATGCATGTGGTTAGGTCTGGCTGAAATAAGCCCCTAGAATACCGGCACCTCCGGTGAGGAGATTGAATGCACGTGTTCAGGGCTCGGCTGAAAACGCCATTAGAATACCGGCTACTCTGGTGAGGAGATTATTGCTTGTGTTCTGACTGCATGATCACGGACTGCTATCTGCACAGCAGTTAACCGTGTACCTGGACTCAGTAGGGTTATTCAGCGACTTTGTGACACAACAGGGTTCGCTTTAAAATGCTAGTCAGTGCCCTAGTGTTTTACTTTGCGGCTCACTGAAGCTAAGTGAGTTCGCACTTATCGCCATATAGCGCTGTGGCATTCCCTCCGGCGGCTCTATGGACTTCGCACTAACTGCCAAAGTGCGCTACGGCGTTTATTTTAGCGACTCTGCGGGATAACAGAGTTCGCTACTCACGCCATCTTACTAGCAGCAGGCTGGGTTTCATAGTTTCACTTCTGTCGGGCAGAGCGTTGGAATGGGCAACGCTGCTGTGGGAGCGTGACGATCGTGTGGTGCGGAGTGCTCCTTGGTTTCTGGAGGCTCTTAGAAAGGTCTTTTTAGGCCCTCAGGTCACCCACGATACGGCACTCCAACTGCTGGCAATGTCACAGGGTTCGTCCATGGTCAGTCAGTTTTCGGTCCAATTCAGGACACTTGCCTCCGAGTTAGAGTGGCCGGATAAAGTCCTCATTCCGGTATACTGGAGAGGTCTGGCTGATCATGTAAAGGATGCTTTGGCCACCAAGGAGATTCCTGCCTCACTGGTGAAGCTTATCTCCATTTCTACCCGCATCGACCTTCATTTTCACGAGCGGAGGTTGGAGCGGGCCCAGTGTAGGCAGAGGTTTCGGCTGGCTCCCACCTTTGCCAAACCTCTGGAATCCCCCGTTCAGGCCTCCGAACCCCAGGAGACCATGGAGGCTACTCGAGTGGGACCTAAGTCTCAGGCCGCTCGAGCTTCCATGGTCTGTAGTGTGTGCCAGCAGCAGGGGCATTATGCCAACCAATGTCCACAGCGGTTGCGCAAACGGACGTGTCAAGTAAGCATGAGGGCAGGGTCACTGGACGCAACGGCTTTTGTTCCGAAAGTGCTTCTTAAAGGGACAATTACCATAGGTCCATCCACTCTTCCAGTCAAGCTCTGTGTGGATTCTGGGGCAGAGGGAAATTTTGTGTCTTCCACCTTTGCCTCTCGCCAAAACATACCTCTGGTGAAGCTCACCGAGCCAGTGTCGGTTAGAGTGGTAAATGGATCAATTCTGTCCTCACCAATCACCGATCAGACTGTCCCTCTTCCCCTGTCTGTGTCGCCATCCCATCAGGAGAATGTATCTCTTTTTGTCCTTCCTGAAGAAATGGACGAGGTTCTGTTGGGATTACCCTGGCTCCGCCACCACTCTCCCCATATTGAGTGGTCTTCTGGGAGAATTATGGGTTGGGGTGAATCATGTAAAGGCAGATGCATTAGGGACAGCGTTCTGGTCACCACCACAGAGATACCCTTAGACCTCACTCCGATTCCCAAGGTTTACTGGTCTTACGCAGACGTATTCGCCAAGAAAGCTGCGGAGACTCTTCCGCCTCATCGCCCCTACGACTGTCCTATCGATCTCTTGCCTGGAGCTGAACCTCCTAGGGGAAGGGTTTATCCCCTCTCTCCCTGAAACGGAGGCTATGTCCCAATATATTCAGGAGAACTTGGCAAGAGGATTCATTAGGAAGTCAGTATCACCAGCGGGAGCGGGGTTCTTCTTTGTGCAGAAGAAGAACGGAGAGTTACGCCCGTGTATAGACTATAGGGGTCTTAACGCTATCACCGTGAAAAATAAATACCCTTTGCCACTAATCTCTGAGCTCTTTGATAGGCTTCGGGGAGCAAGGATATTTACCAAGTTAGATCTGCGGGGTGCGTATAACCTGATTCGCATCCGTGAGGGGGACGAATGGAAGACGACATTCAATACCAGGGATGGGCATTACGAATACTTGGTGATGCCCTTCGGGCTCTGTAATGCTCCAGCTGTCTTCCAAGACTTTGTAAATGACATCTTCCGGGATATGCTTGCCACCTCTGTGGCAGTGTATCTGGACGACATTTTCATCTTTTCTCCAGATATAGATTCCCATCGGAGAGATGTCTGCAAGGTTTTCGACCTCTTGCGGGCAAATTCTCTATATGCAAAATTGGAGAAGTGCGTGTTTGAGCAGGAGTCTTTACCTTTCCTGAGCTATATCATCTCCGCCCAGGGATTGGCTATGGATCCTGCCAAACTACAGGCGGTAATGGATTGGCAAGAACCCCATTCTCTTAAAGCGGTGCAGCGTTTTATGGGGTTCATTAACTACTATCGCCAAATCATTCCCCACTTCTCCACTCTGGTAGCTCCCTTGGTAGCCCTCACCAAGAAGGGAGCCAATCCCAAGTTATGGTCAGAAGAGGTGTCCAAGGCCTTTACTTCAGTTAAATCTCCTTTTGCTAGCGCTCCCATCTTACATCGGCCCGATGTTGATAGGCCTTTTGTATTGGAGGTGGATGCCTCGTCCGTTGGTGCTGGAGCAGTCCTCTTCCAAAAGGATGCTCAAGGTCGGAAGCATCCGTGCTTCTTCTTCTCCAAGACCTTCACACCAGCGGAGAGGAATTATTCCATTGGGGACAGGGAGTTACTAGCCATGAAGTTGGCCTTTTCCGAGTGGAGACATCTCCTGGAGGGGGCTCGTTTTCCCTTTCAAGTTTTTACTGACCACAAAAACTTGGTTTATTTACAGACTGCCCAGCGGCTAAATTCTCGCCAGGCCAGATGGTCCTTGTTTTTCTCCCGGTTTCATTTCACCCTCCATTTCCTCTCCGGTGAGAAGAACATTCGTGCCGACGCTCAGTCTCGGTCCGTGGTGTCCTCTGAAGAGGTGGAGGAGCCTCGGCTGATTGTCCCCACAGAGAGCCTAAGAATGGTGGCCCCGGTTTCGCTTGAGTCTGTGCCTCCGGGCAAGACTTTTGTGCCCACCAATTTGCGACCGGGGTACTCCGTTGGGCACATTCGTCCTGGGTGGGTGGACATTTTGGGACAAAGAGGACATCGGAGTTACTGGCGAGGACATACTGGTGGCCACATATGGTCCGTGACGTCAGGGAATACGTTCAGGTGTGCGTCTCCTGCGCCAAGAATAAGTCCCCTCGACAACGGCCAGCTGGGTTACTTTTTCCTTTACCAGTGGCAGACCGGCCTTGGGAGATGGTCGGGATGGATTTTGTGGTGGGCTTACCCAAGTCTCGGGGCTGCACCATCATCTGGGTGATAATCGACCACTTCTCCAAAATGGTGCACTTAGTGCCGTTACCACGGTTACCGTCTGCACGGGCCTTGGCAGCATTATTCATTAGGCATATTTTCCGCCTACACGGTATGCCAGACAAAATTGTCAGTGATCGAGGTCCCCAGTTTGCGTCTCGGTTCTGGAGAGAGCTGTGTCGTTTACTCAGCATTGAGTTGAATCTCTCCTCTGCATACCATCACGAGACAAATGGGTTGGTAGAGAGGGCCAACCAGACCTTGGTCACATACTTGCGACATTTTGTCTCTGCCAGGCAGGATGACTGGGCATCCTTGCTACCGTGGGCTGAGTTCGCTCTAAATAATGCTGTGGCTGACTCCACCGGACAGACCCCATTCCTCTTAAACTATGGTCAGCATCCGCGGGTACCAGTGCCCATCCCCGTGTCTTCCGCCGAATACAGGGTGGCAGACTGGGCTGTGGAGGCACGGGACATTTGGGACTGCACCCAGGATGCCATTCAGGCCTCCAAAGAGAAGATGAGGTCTTCGGCCGATGTCCATCGGCGCCCCGCTCCTACATTTGCTCCGGGTGACCTAGTGTGGCTCTCTGCCCGAAACATCAGGCTACGTGTAGAGTCCACCAAGTTAGCACCTCGCTTTTTGGGTCCCTTTAAAGTCCTTGAGCAGGTGAACCCGGTGGTTTACCGCCTAGCCCTTCCGCCTCGCCTTGGTATCACGGACACCTTTCATGTGTCCCTCCTGAAACCCGTGGCCATTTTGCAGTTTTCCGAGTCATCTGCCGGGACGTCGGGTTCATCTACCAACGATCATGAGGTAAACGGCATTGTTGGGTGCAAGGTGGTACGGGGCAAAAAAATTTATTTGGTGAATTGGAGGGGTTATGGGCCGTGAGGATTGGTCCTGGGAGCCTGCCGAGCATATTCATGCTCCGCAGCACATCGCTGCCTTTGAACGTAGCGAGGCCCAAATAAGGGGGGGCCCTAGGAGTGGGGGTAATGTTAGGGATCGAGTTCCCACTGCTGCACAAGGGGAATCTCGAGCCAGTCCCGCTGCGGTCCCCCATCCATCTCCAGCCGCAGTGGAGCCTGCTCAGCAGAGACGTCGGTCTCAGCGTCTCGCCCAGTTTAACACTGTGCAGAGGCTTGTTGCGGTCTTTCCTGGTTCCTCTATTATAACCAGTGCTGGAGCAGGCAGTTCGGGAACTAAGTCCCTGCTTTCTCCATCTGAGCATGCCCAGGGCATTGGAGATCAGGGGTCACATGCTCAGTTACAGCAGCGACTCCCATTGGTCCGCCAGGAAGGTCCTGAAACTACATGTGCTCTGGAATGGTTTCGCATTGGTCCTTTTCTAGTAGGTCCTGCAGTTGCTACTATAAAAGGGTGGCATGGCTGGGCCGCCATGCGCTAGTATCAAATCCGTTACGTGCTTGCGCCAGTTTGGTCATGTATGCATGTGGTTAGGTCTGGCTGAAATAAGCCCCTAGAATACCGGGCACTTCCGGTGAGGAGATTGAATGCACGTGTTCAGGGCTCGGCTGAAAACGCCATTAGAATACCGGCTACTCCGGTGAGATTATTGCTTGTGTTCTGACTGCATGATCATGGACTGCTATCCGCACAGCAGTTAACCGTGTACCTGGACCCAGTAGGGTTATTCAGCGACTCTGTGACGCAACAGGGTTCACTTTAAAACGCCAGTCAGTGCCCTAGTGTTTTACTTTGCGGCTCACTGAAGCTAAGTGAGTTCGCACTTATCACCATATAGCGCTGTGGCATTCCCGCTAGCGTCACTGTGGATTAACAGAGTTCACACTAACTGCCAAAGCGCGCTACGGCATTTATTTTAGCGACTCTGCGGGATAACAGAGTTTGCTACTCACGCCATCTTACTAGCAGCAGGCTCTGCCTGCACGGTGGACCCTGGGCTGCGAACGCACCTTTCTACATTATCTATTAGGTGCGTTCCGCAGACCATAACAATGTTTTTTGCCTCCTATTGATATGTCATGGTTTAAAAAAATCTGCTTTGGTTTTGTTGCTTCCTGATGTTTGACTTTGCCAAAACTTTATTGATACAGTCACATATGGATTACATGCATTTTTTATGTATTCCCATTGCAGGAATGCACTAAAAACGCATGTGCGTTCTTTACCTGCAGATTTTCTGCATCTAATGCAAATTTAAGGGTAAAATCGACTCAAAAAAACTCATTGTACCCTGCAAGAGAAATTGACATGATGTGGATTTCATTTTGCTAAAACTGTAAGATGATACATTTTTTACGTAGCATCAAAAACTCATCTTGAGCACACAGGCATAATGGGATTTTTAGTGTAGAAATGCTGTAATTCCACATTTAAAGGCTCAGCTGTGATTTTTCTTTCTGGCTCCCACAGACGTATATAGGATAGAAAAGCCCTAAAACCCCCATAGTTCCACATTTTTAAATGCATTGTCAGCATGAGTTTTCAAATTTTCAAAAAATCACATCCACTTTACTCAAAAGTTAAGGCTTCATTCTCTTGATGAGCTTTTGACGCTGCCTACTTTTGTTGAGTCAAAAGCATCTTACAGTTCCAGCCGAGTGGATGGGATTTATAGAAATCTCATGCCCACTGTGCTTCTTTTTAGGCTGGTTTCACACGTCAGTGTCTCTGGTATGTGTGGTGACAGTTTTCTCACGTACCAGAGACACTGACACACGTAGACCCATTCAAATGAATGGGTCTATGCACATGTTTTGGCGGACCATGTGTCCGTGTGCAAAACACATAGACATGTCCGTTGTCACCCAGACACACGGGCTGCAAAAGGTGCACAAGGAGAACAGTGCACACTGTCCTCCGTGTGCACGGACGTCCGCCGGGGAAGAAGCAGCTACTGTTAGCGCTTTTCCCTGGCGCAGAGCAGAGGAGAATGGCATCTGGCTTTATCACCTGCCGCTGGGGAAAAGTGCTTACAGTAGCCGCTTCTTCCCCGGCGGCCTTCTGTGTGGTACTGATGCGGCACACGGTTGCCACACGTGTGCCGCACTTAGTACACACACGGACACTGATATCTCAGGTACCGGTTTTTCCGGTACCGGAAACATCAGGACGTGTAAAACCGGCCTTACACAGCATAAACTGACCTGTGGTGTGTGTTTCAAATCCGCAACATAATAATAATTACAGTATATACTCATGTATAAGCCGACCTGTGTATAAGCTGACCCCCCTAATTTTGCCACAAAAAACTTGGAAAATTTATTGACTCGCATATAAGCCTAGGGTGAAAAATGCAGCAGCTACTGGTAAATTACAAAAATAAAAATAGATACCAATAAAAGTAGTTTTTGAGACATCAGTAGGTTTAATGTTTTTGAATATCCATATTGAATCAGGAGCCCCATATAATGCTCCATACAGTTCATGATGGCCCCATATAATGCTCCAAACAAAATACGCCCCATATAATGCTGCACAAAGGTTAATAATGGCCTCATAAGATGCTCCATAGAATAATATGCCCCATATAATGCTCCATATAGTTCAGGATGGGCCCCATAAAATAATCCATACAAAATACTCCCCATATAAAGTTCCATAATGGTTAATAATGGCCCCTTAAAATGCTCCATAGATTATGCCCCCATATGGTGCTCCATAGATTATGCCCCCATATGGTGATCCATAGATTATGCCCCCAAAAATGCTCCATAGATTATGCCCCATATGCACCACAGATTATGCCCCATATGCTCCACAGATTATGCCCCACATGCTCCACAGATTATGCCCCATATGTTCCACAGATTATGCCCCATATGTTCCACAGATTATGCCCCATATGTTCCACAGATTATGCCCCATATGCTCCACAGATTATGCCCCATATGTTCCACAGATTATGCCCCATATGCTCCACAGATTATGCCCCATATGCTCCACAGATTATGCCCCATATGTTCCACAGATTATGCCCCATATGTTCCACAGATTATGCCCCATATGTTCCGCAGATTATGCCCCATATGCTCCATAGATTATGCCCCATATGCTCCACAGATTTTGCCCCATATGTTCCACAGATTATGTCCCATATGTTCCACAGATTATGCCCCATATGTTCCACAGATTATGCCCCATATGCTCCACAGATTATGCCCCATATGTTCCACAGATTATGCCCCATATGTTCCACAGATTATGCCCCATATGCTCCACAGATTGTGCCCCATATGCTCCACAGATTATGCCCCATATGCTCCATAGATTATGCCCCATATGCCCCATAGTATTGGTCATTTATGCTGCGGCTGCTGCAACTAAAAAAAAAATGACATACTCACCTCTCGTCGCTGGGGGCCAGGTGCCGGTGTCCTGAGCAGGCGGGGACACCGGCGCACTATTGGTGACAGATACCGGTGTCATCGCTCTCTCAGGGCCCGGCACCTGAGATATTCACATGTCCCCGGTCCACCGCTGCGCGCCGCTGTCTTCCGGGTCCTCTTGTCAGTGAGTGCCCAGGCAGAGGGCGCGGCGCGCACTATCTATGTCATTGCGCCCTCTGCCTGAACATCACAGCCAGAGGACGAGACAGTCAGAGCGGCGCGCAGCGGTGGAACGGGGACAGGTGAATATCGCATAAACTCACCCCCCGCCGGCGCGTCTCTGCAGCCCTGCTCTTCTCCCGCCGTCTTATCAGCTCTTTCTTCCTACAGCGGTCACGTGGTACCGCTCATAAAAGTCATGAATATGTGCATATTCATGACTTTAATGAGCGGTACCACGTGACCGCTGCAGGAAGGAGCCTGAGATCGTGGGAGAAGCAGGGGGGCTGCAGAGACCCCCTGGTATATGACTCGCGTATAAGCCGAGAGGGGGACTTTCAGCCTTAAAAAATGGGCTGAAAATCTCGGCCTATACGCGAGTATATACGGTAGTAATTTTATTTATATAGTGCCAACATATAGTCTTCTGTAGCACTTTACAATTAAACACGGCAATTTCTCTTGCTAAATGCAACTGCTAAATAGCAGAATCAGCATAGAGGTATACATTGACATAACTAAATATAATACCTAAAAGTATCTGCTGAAAGAATCTCATGAAACCATAGGACAATCGCACAAATACTACAACGACGTGAGGAAACCTCAAAAATGGCGATGAAACAAGTCCAATACATAATATACAAAAGTTTATTAGACAATTTATGAGCAATCAGTAAAAAGACACATACCTGACACAGTATACAAGCACGGAGGAAGAAGTGGAGTGCAACACATGCACAAAATCGGGTAGATATGAAAAGAGGGGGTCGGCAGAAGGAACGGTCCCAATGGAGAGTGGAGGGACTGAACCAGTGGCCGGCACCCTTGCCCGACGCGCGTTTCGGAGAGACTCCTTCTTCGGGGGCACCCGAAGGAGTCTCTCCGAAACGCGCGTCGGGCAAGGGTGCCGGCCGCTGGTTCAGTCCCTCCACTCTCCACATCTGCAGGTATTATGGCTGCTGTATTTGTGAATGCGCACATCGCACTATAGTGTTGGTATATATATTCTCTTCATCATTGGGTCCTGTGTATTTAAATGGTGGACCATTGTGTCTTAATTTGCTATGCTGAATGCAGCTTTCAATAGGCGTATTTGATACCTACTATACCAGGGTTCCCGTTACCATATGTAATATTGACTATTGAGTCTCACCTATACATATAGTGCTATACCTTTCTGCCATAATGCCATAGCACTGGTCCTTTTTGGGTGTTCATCCAGTCTTCATACTGATTGATTTATTTATGTGATTATGTTTATGGATTTTTGTTACACTCTATTGTAGGCTTAATTGGATATTACTGTCATTTGTTTATTTTTATCCACATTATTGTGCTTTCAGATACATATACTCATTGTATTTTCTGCTTTGATTATTGCTATTCTATATATAGGAAAGATGTGTATCTTCGTACCGTGTTAGCCAGTTAGCCAGTTAGCTGAGGACTCTCAAGTCTAAATATTTTGCTATTCTATAGGATTATCATTGGGACCGTTCCTTCTGCCGACCCCCCTCTTTTCATATCTACCCGATTTTGTGCATGTGTTGCACTCCACTTCTTCCTCCATGCTTGTATACTGTGTCCCGTATGCACTCAATGAAAAACGTAAGTAACCTAATTTAAATAATAGGTGTAGAAATGGCGCAGAAAATCTGCAAAATCAAAAATTCATCAAAAGTTCATTATGGAAACGTAGCTTTCAACACAGTTCTTCCACTCAAAAAAAAAGTCTGAGAAAATGCTGTATTTGTTGTAGGTGGAAACATGAACTTGAACATTTTTAACCCTTACTTTGGACCTTTAGGGCACAAGATTGTTTTACAGTATCATATTCTGTGAGCTTTAACATTTTTTAAGTAATAATAATTTATTCAAAAATGTATAAGTTTCAATGCTACCATGAAGTACATATAACTTAATGATTGAATTTTATTAACCCTTTCTGGGTGAAGGGCAAAATCACCAATTCTGTAAATGTATTTTTTACATGCAATTAAAAAATGTTACCTTTATTCTACATGTCATCATGATTACAACAATAGTAAACTTACATTTTTTATATTTTACTACTTTCGCACAATAAAAATAATTTTCTTTATAAAATACATTTCTGTAACCTAATTTTGGGACCTGTAAATGTTTTAATTTCTTTTCTGTCTTTTAGGACTTTCTTTTGCTAGATAACGTGATCTTTCCATTAGTACATTTTTTTTATTGCTTTAGATTTTATGTAATTCTTGGATCGATGAATAAACAAGAAAATAATAATGTGTCATTGTTTTTTGTTTTTCTTTTATTTCTACAGCATACAGCAAGCAGGCAAAATAAATTGATAGTGTTACAGTTTGCAACACTATATATGTGTAAATGAAAAAAATAAGTGTACTTTTTAAAGGAAACTTGCCAGTTGATTCATGCTGCCACATGTAGCATAAGGCTGGAGTCACACACAAGGTATAAAAACACCGACCGTATTTTACTGACGAGAATCGCACAAAAGTTCCCTGATCAGTGATCCGTATGTCATCCACGTGCAATGCAAGGATGCGATTTCCTCTCATCAAAATATCCGTGTGTCATCCGTATGGCATCCGTACGGCGAGATTTTCTCACCGGCTTGCAAAACCGACATATAATGGATCCAAATGACAGGTTTTAAATCACAAAAGAAAGAATACATATACACACATAGAATACATATATATATATATATATATATATATAAGTCATTGAGGCACAAATATATATATATATATATATATATATATATTTATAGTTCATACACTTCTACATAGCAGAATAGCCACTAATTCAATTGCCGGCTTCTTTAAAATCATTACAGAACCCGACATGAAATGACACATGGTTTACATACAGTAAACCATTTCATTTCATGTAGTTTGATATATGGTTTTGATTAACAATTATATGAGTGTATGTGTGCAAAATTTCATACATGTAGGTGTTAATTTAATGTGTAATTTCGTTGCAAAAAAATGCGTGGGCTCCCATGGTATTTTCTCCACCAGACAGGGAAAGTCAGTGACTAAGGACAGATATTAATAGCCTTGAGAGGGACCATTGTTTTTGGGCCCCCCCTGGCTACTAACATCTGCCCCAGCCACCCCATCTATTATTAGATGCGCTTTTTCTGGCACTTAGCCAGTCTATTCCCATTTCCTTTAGCGGTGACTCATGGGTTAATTATGGGTTAACATCACCTTGCTATTGAAAGGTGACATTAATCCGGGTTAATAATGGAGAGTTGTCAATTAGACAACTATCTATTATTAATCCTATTGTAGTAAATGGTTAAAAAAAAACACACACACACATTAATTTAAAATTATTTTAATGAAATAAATACACATAGTTTTTTTACCACATTTTATTGCACTGGTAATCCATCTGAATCCATTGTTCTCCTGTAATAAAAATAAAATAAAAAAGCAACAATATCCATACCTCTCTGCCGTTCAGTCAGGTCCCCCGCTGCAATCCATCTGAAGGGGTTAACTGGTTTACAGCAGAGACTGATGCTAATGCTACCAGCCCTGCTGAAAACCCCCGAAGAATGAATGAGTTCATCTCTGCGCAGCCTCCCCGGCTGACCAGAGATGAGCTGATTAGCGTGGGAACCTTAATTGAGTCACATGTCAGTGTGATTTTACAGTATAGCGCACTGAATTGCCAGCTTTTCTAAAGGACACCGGTGCATATTTCTCGCAAGTCACACGTGTGGTCCGTGTGTAATCCGTATTTTTCTCGCCCCATAGACTTGCATTGGCCGAGAAAAACGGCCGAGAAAAAATCGGCTTCTGGAAGCTGCCCATAGATTAACATTGGTTCGAGTGCAATGGGATTTTTTCTCGCATTACATTTGTCCATATTTCTCGCTGGTATGACTCCGGCCTAAAACATAGCCTGACTGCAAGATCTTATTTTGTTCTCTGAAACGCTCTGGCATTTTCAATGAAAGGCTAGGGTGACACAACCAGTTTTCTCTTCTCCCCCCAAAATTGCTCCAATTATGCTAATCACACCCTGATCAAACTCTGATCATAGTTTGATCAGAGTTTGATCTGATTTTCTCAGATATGAAGAATAGAAAAAAAAGTTTCTCCATCTCCTCCATTCTATAGAAAAAGAAATTTCATTTTTACTGATTGAAATTTTTTAAAGAAATGTCCTTACATTTTTTCAATTCTTTCTTTTTCCCCCTTTACCTCCTAAGCCTGTCTTTACCTTCATGACCAGGCTACATTTTGCAATTCTGACCAGTTTCAACTTATGAGGCAATAACTCTGGAACATTTCAATGGATCCCACTGATCCTAAGATTCTTTTTTCATGACATATTGTACTTCATGATAGTGGTAAAATTTGTTTGACGTGACTTGCATTTTTTTGTGAAAAAAATAGAAAATTTTGCAAAAATTTTGCAATTTTTCAAACTTTTATTTTATTTTAACCCCTTTCTGACATCAAACGTAATGATCTGTCTATGTGCCTTGGGCCTATTTGACCAGGGACGGATTATTAAGTCTGAGCGATCGCCCGATCAGCTGATTCTGACAGCTGACACCTGGCACTAAGTTCTGCTCCTGGCTATTTAACCCCCGAAATGCTGCAATCAAACACAATCGCAGCATTCCAAAAGCCGGCAGGGGGCTGACAACCACTCTGCCTTTGGATCAGAGACCCCGCGGCATGACGCGGAGTTCCGATCGTTGCCATGGTGACCCGATGTAGTCATGACGACATTCGGGTCACCAGACCAGCAAACTTGCGGATCATGCCCAGTGCATCATCAGCAAGTCTCTCTGTCAGTGCAGAGCTGGCAGGTTCTGCAGCATGTGATGCTGCTTCATCTGCATGCTATAGAAGCGATCAGCCTGCAAAAAATGATTGTCCCATAGTGGGACTAAGTAAAAAAGCTAGAAAGAAGTAAAAAAAAAAAAAATTAAATAATTGTAAAAATAGTTTAAAAAAAATCAAAAATAGTAATAAAAAAATCAAAAGATATTGCATCTCTAAATAAATATTTGAATGAAAAAAATATAAATAACAAATGTACACAATGACCCAACCTATAAAACTGTCCCACTAGTTAACCCCTTTAGTGAACACCATAAAAAATAAATAAAAAAAGGCAAAAAAATGCTTTATCATCATACCGCCGAACAAAAAGTGGAATAAAATTCGATCAAAAAGACGGATATAAATACACATGGTATCGCTGAAAATCATCTTGTACCGCAAAAAAACAAGCTGCCATACAGCTCCATCAGCGGAAAAATAAAAAAGTTATATCTCGCCGAATAAAGTGATGCAAAAATAATTATTTTTTTCTATAAAATAGGTTTTATTGTATAAAACAGCCAAAACATAAAAAAATATAAATGAGTTATCGCTGTAATCGTACTTACCTGAAGAATAAAGCTGTCTTATCAATTTTACCACACACGGAATGGCATAAATCCCCCCAAAAAATAAATTCCTGATTTGCTGGTTTTTGTTTGTTCTGCCTCACAAAAAAACGAATAGAAAGCGATCAAAAAATGTCATGTGCCGGAAAATAGCGCCAATAATAGAGATTTAGTTTCTGTCGACTAGCTGCATGATTTATGGCTGCTGGACAAGCCTGAATACATGTGAGGAATGCCTGTTTGGGTATCCTCACATGTATTCAGGCTGTCCAGCAGCCATAAATCATGCAGATGCGTCGACAGAAGCTAAATCTCCGAGCACGCCAAAATACTCGGAGATCCCCCGAGCGTGCTCGGGTGAAACCCGAGCAACGAGAATACTTGCTCATCATTAATAATCACCCATGGTGTCAATATGATCACTGCACCCCTAGAAGAATTAATTGAGAGGTATAGTTTGTAAAATGGGGTCACTTATGGGGGCTCTGCTGTTCTAGCACCGCATGGGCTCTCCCAGTGGGCCATGGCATATGCAAACCATAACAGTAAAATCTGGCACTCCTTGCCTTCTAAGCTTTGCACTGTGCCTGAAAAATATTTTCCTATTACATGTAAGGTATTGGCGCCCTAAGGAAAAAAGGACCTCAGTTTGTTGTAAAAAAAAAATTCCTATTAGCCCTTAGAAAAATTAAATATTTGGGGCTAAAACAACATTTTGGTGTTAAAAATTTAATTTATTCTTTCTTCACCGCTCAGTGGTATAAAACTCTGAGAGGCACATGTGGTGTCAATATGATTACTGCACCCCTAGATTAATTCATTGGGGAGTATATTTTGTAAAATGAGTTCACATATAGGGGTTTTCTGTTGTTCTGGCACCTCAGGGGCTCTGACAATGTGACATGGCACCCTCTAACCATTCCAGCAAAATCTGAACTCCAACTCTTCCCTTCTGAGCTTTGCATTGTGCCTCAAAAGTAGTATTCCCCTACATATGGGGTACCTGCGCACTCAGGAGAAATTGCACAATAAATTGTATGGTGCAATTTCTCCTGTCACCCTTATGAAAATGCAATATTTTGTGCTAAAACCATATTTGTGGGGAAAATTAGATTTTTTTATTTTTACAGCTCAGCGTTATAAACTTCTGTGAAGCATCTGAGGGTTCAATGTGCTCACCACACAACTAGATCAGTTCCCTGAGGGGTCTAGTTTCCAAAATGGTGTCACTTGTGGGGGATTTTCACTGTTTAGGCACATCAGAGGCTCTCCAAACAAGGCATGGCGTTCGCTAATTGTTCAAGCAAATTATGCTTTCAAAAAGTCAAGTGGCGCCCCTTCCCTTCCTAGCTCATATTGGGTATCGGCAAACTCAGGAGTAGAGTTGATTGAATTTGTTCGGTTACCTGCTTATTCAGCAAGCCATTGTGCTTACCAAATAAGCTACAGCGGGAACCCGGATACATGAAGCGTGCCGGCTGATT
Source organism: Oophaga sylvatica (assembly GCA_033576555.1). Taxonomy (NCBI): domain Eukaryota; kingdom Metazoa; phylum Chordata; class Amphibia; order Anura; family Dendrobatidae; genus Oophaga; species Oophaga sylvatica. Next base: position 209,223,756 of record JARQOD010000004.1, on the reverse strand, counting down.
GGCGCAGCAGCTGCATGTGTCGCGCCTGTGTCACAGTCACAGCACATGCATGGAGAGCTTGTGTGTTGGGCTCTCTATCCATATGCTGTGAATGCGACACAGCCGTGACACATGCAGCTGCGGCGCCGAACATGTATCTAGGTTACCGGTGTAGCTTATTCGGTAAGCACTATAGCTTGCCGAATAAGCAGGGACCCAAACAAATTCGCTCAAATCTACTCAGGAGAAACTGCACAACAAATTGTATGGTGAAATTTCTCCTGTAACCCTTTTGAGAATGCAATATTTTGTGCTAAAAACATATTTGTGGGGAAAATTTGATTTGTTTTTATTTTTAAAGCTCAGTATTATAAACTTCTGTGAAGCATCTGAGGGTTCAATCTGCTCACCACACATCTAGATTAGTTCCCTGAGGGGTCTAGTTTCCAAAATGATGTCACTTGTGGGGGGATTTTAACTGCTTAGGCACATCAGAGGCTCTCCAAATGCGACATGGCATCCTCTAATTGTTGCAGCAAATTTTGCATTCAAAAAGTCTAGTGGCTCTCCTTCCCTTCCGAGCTCTGCCGTGCACCCAAACAGTGGTTTTCTCCCTCATTTGGAGTATTGGCATGCTCAGAAGAAATTACACAACAAATTTTGGAGTCCATTTTTCCTGTTACCCTTGTAAAATAAAAAAATTAGGATCTGAAGTAAAATTTTGGGGAAAAAAAAGTTAAATGTTAATTTTCCCCACATTCCAAAAAATCATGTGAAGCACCTGAAGAGTTAATAAATTTCTTGAATGAGGTTTTGAGCACCTTTAGGCTGGGGTATTTCTATGCAGCCGCACGCTCCGGTCCGAGTGTCGTCGGAAGTGACAGGTGTTGATGCGAGAGACTCGTGCGAGTTTCTCGCAAGGCCTGACACCGGCATTAGGGGTTCAGCTTTTAGCATGGTGCCACTTTTGGGTATCTTCTATCATATAGACCCCTCAAAGTAACTTCAAATGTGATGTGATCTGTTGTGAATGGGCTTGAAATGAGTTCTGAGCAGAGGCTCCCTCTGGTGGTTACAAGCGGTACTGGACTGTCCAGTGAAGATTGTGAGGATTGGGAATCAGGTGTTACTGACTGGTCTTATATAAGGGAGTCGCCTTCCCATCAGGGTTGCCGGTGATCAATTGTTCTGGTCTCAATCCTTGATTCCTGTTTCCTTTGTAGCCTGCTGTGTCGTGTCTGCATCTCCTGCTAACAGATAAGACATTTTCTTCTTTTTGTTTTTGTGCTTCATTTTTGGATTTTGTCCTGCACTTCTGTGGGGGCCTTCAGGGTCCCCTCCGGGGGCTTTTGCCCTCTCAGTTTAGTTCAGCCACTGATGTTTGTACATTTGCTTTTTCCAGTTTTTTCAGTGGCTGCTGTCTTGATTTTGTTACACCAGAGAACTAATTTAGGTGGTAGAGGTCGTGTGATCTCAGGTGTTTTTGAAATTAGTAGAGTTGGTGCTTTTCAGGGTTTTTTGGGATTGCAGTAAGTGCCCTTCCTATCCTTTTCTATTTAGGTAGCTTGGGCCCCAACGTTTGCTCATACTATTTTCTGTCTGTGTCAGTATTTCTTCTTGTCTAACCGCCATTACATGTTTGGGGGCTTTCTATGTTCTTTGGGGATCTGCTCGGGGCAGATAGCTTTCCTCTTTCTATCTTTAGGTGTAGTTAGTTTCTCAGGCTGTGACGAGGCATCTAGGACCAACGTAGGAACGCTCCACGGCTGCCTCTAGTTGTGGTGGTTAGTCAGGGTACTGCAATCTCATAGATTCCAACTGTTCTGGTGTATTGCCTTTTTTACCTGCACTCCTCAGCTACCGAAACATAACAGTATCACTGGCCTAAAAATTGAAAATTGTATGGTACTCACAGAAGGGAAAAATATTGTGAAAGAAAAAAGGTTGTCAGAGTTGTCAGAGATATTTTTCTGTTTGTTGCATTTTTTTTTTTTCCCTCTGTATCTCTGGGTGCTGGGGAGGATTTTTTCTCTCAATGGAGTTTGCACAGTTGTCTGGCTGTGTGGATCAGCTTGCTACTGAGGTTCGGGAGTTGCTACCTATCTTGCTAGGTTGCCTGTTGTGGAACCTAGGATTCCCATGCCAGATTTGTTTTTAGGGGATCGAGCTAAGTTTCTGAATTTCAAAAATAACTGTAAATTGTTTTTTGCCTTAAAATCTAAGTCCTCAGGGAACGCAGCGCAGCAGGTTCAAATTGTCATCTCTCTCCTGCGCGGCGATCCTCAGGATTGGGCTTTTTCCCTGACACCTGGGGATCCTGTTTTGAGTGATGTTGATGCATTTTTTCAGGCTTTGGGGTTATTGTACGATGAGCCTAATGTCACTGATCAAGCTGAAAAAGCCTTGTTGGCATTAAATCAGGGGCTTGATGACGCTGAGTTATACTGTCAGAGATTCCATAGGTGGGCAGTCCTGACCAAATGGAATGACGACGCTTTGACAGCCCTTTTTCGGAAGGGTCTGTCAGATAATGTAAAGGATGTTATGGTGGGATTCCCTGTCCCCTCTGGTCTCAATGATTCTATGTCATTAGCGATTCAAATTGACAGACGTTTGCGTGAGCGGAGAAGTATGCGTGGAATAGTGTTGCCTTGTGAACCTGCTTCTGAATCCATGCAGTGTGATAGAGTGGTTTCTGGGGCACAGCGTCATGAGTTTCGAAAGCGCAATGGGTTATGTTTCTACTGTGGTGATGCCTCTCATGCTATTTCAGTTTGCCCTAAGCGGGGAAGACGTTTTGCACGCTCAGTTGTCTTGGGTAGTGTTCAGACTAAGTTTTTATTAACTGTTACCCTGATATGCTCTCTGTTCTCATTTTCTGCTCAGGCTTTCGTTGATTCGGGAGCAGCTATTAACCTGATGGATTTTGATTTTGCTAAACGTTGTGGGTTTCCCTTGATACCCCTACGGAAGTCTATTCCCCTACTGGGGATCGATTCTACCCCTTTGGCTGAGAATAAACCTCAGTTCTCTACTCAGGTGATAATGAGGGTTGAACCTGATCATCAGGAGAGCTGCAAATTTTTGGTTCTGTATAATCTGCATGACATTATCGTACTGGGTTTCCCTTGGTTACAGTCTCATAATCCTGTTTTGGATTGGAAATCTGTGTCTGTAACCAGTTGGGGCTGCCAATGTGTTAATACCAACACTCCTGTTTTTTCTGCCTCCCCCCAGGCTCAGGATGTTCCTGACTTTTTGATTGATTTTTCTGATGTGTTTAGCGAAAGTAAATCTGCATCCTTGCCTCCCCATAGGAGCTATGACTGCGCTATTGAATTAGTGCCTGGTAGTAAATTCCCTAAAGGTCGCCTTTTTAACTTGTCTGTACCTGAACATGACGCTATGCGGTCTTATATCAAGGAGTCATTGGAGAAGGGTCATATCAGACCATCCTCTTCACCCTTAGGTTCCGGTTTTTTCTTTGTGGCCAAAAAGGATGGTTCATTAAGGCCGTGTATTGATTATCGTCTTTTGAACAATATTACTGTGAAATATCAATATCCGTTACCCTTGATTTCTGACCTGTTTTCCAGGGTGAAAAACGCTACTTGGTTTACCAAGCTTGACCTCAGGGGGGCATGTAACCTTATTCGCATTAAGCACGGGGATGAATGGAAGACGGCATTTAATACCCCTGAGGGGCATTTTGAGTACCTTGTGATGCCCTTTGGGCTCACTAATGCTCCTTCTGTCTTCCAGTCCTTCATGAATGACATTTTCAGGGATTTTGTGGATAAATTTCTGATTGTTTATTTGGATGATATCTTGATTTTTTCCAATGACTGGGACTCTCATGTGAAACATGTTCGAACTGTATTCCAGATTTTGAGAGAGAATGCTCTGTATGTGAAGGGATCAAAGTGTCTTTTTGGCATACAGGGGATCTCATTTCTGGGATTCATTTTGTCCCCATCTGTTATTGAAATGGACCCGGTCAAGGTTCAGGCCATCTGTGATTGGGTCCAACCTACTTCATTAAAGACTCTTCAAAGATTTTTGGGTTTTGCCAATTTTTATCGTAAATTTATTGGTAATTTCTCGGTTATTGTTAAACCATTAACTGATTTGACCAAAAAGGGTTCTGATGTGGTGAATTGGCCTCCTGAGGCAGTCTCTGCATTTCAGGAACTTAAGCAGAGATTCACTTCTGCTCCTGTTCTACGGCAGCCGGATGTTTCTCTGCCATTTCAGGTGGAGGTTGATGCCTCTGAAATTGGGGCAGGTGCCGTTTTGTCCCAAAGAGATCCAGAGACCTCTAAAAGTAACCCTTGTGCCTTTTTCTCTCGAAAATTTTCTCCTACTGAACGTAATTATGACGTGGGTAATCGGGAGTTATTGGCCATGAAGTGGGCTTTTGAAGAGTGGAGACATTGGCTGGAGGGAGCCAAACATCAGGTGGTGGTCCTTACGGACCATAAGAATCTGGTTTATCTGGAATCTGCCAAGCGACTTAATCCTAGACAGGCCAGGTGGGCCTTGTTTTTCACACGTTTTAATTTTGTGGTTTCCTTTCTTCCTGGCACTAAGAATGTTAAGGCGGATGCCCTCTCGAGGAGTTTCCTTGCGGACTCTCCTGAGTTATCTGATCCTTCTGTTATTTTGAAAGAAGGTGTAGTTCTTTCCGCCATCTCGCCCAATTTGAGACTGGCTCTGGAGGGGTGTCAGGAGGATAGGCCCGAGCGCTGCCTGTTGGGAAATTGTTTGTTCCGGACCAGTGGAAAAAGAGTGTGATGTCTGAGATTTATTGTTCCGCGTTGGCCGGTCATCCCGGAATTTTTGGTACCAGAGACTTGGTTAGTCGGTCCTTTTGGTGGCCTACCTTGTCTCGTGATGTCAGGGAATTTGTGCAGTCCTGCGGGACTTGCTCTCGCTCCAAGCCTTGCTCTCGCTCTAGTGGTTTGTTGATGCCATTGCCTGTGCCCAAGAGACCATGGACCCATATCTCTATGGATTTCATTTCCGACCTCCCTGTTTCTCAGAGAATGACCGTCATCTGGGTGATTTGTGATAGGTTTTCCAAGATGATACATCTTGTGCCATTACCTAAGTTGCCTTCCTCCTCTGAATTGGTGCCTTTGTTCCTTCAGCACGTGGTTCGTTTACACGGCATTCCTGAGAACATTGTGTCTGACAGAGTAGTCTAGTTTGTTTCCAGATTTTGGAGGACCTTTTGTTCTAAACTTGGTGTTCAATTGTCTTTCTCCTCGGCGTTTCATTCTCAGACCAATGGTCAATCTGAGAGAACAAACCAGACATTGGAGACTTATCTAAGATGCTTTGTGTCTGTGATCAGGATGACTGGGTCTCTTTTCTGCCTTTGGCTGAGTTTGCTCTTAATAATAGGGCTAGCTCTGCCACTTTGATGTCTCCATTTTTCTGTAATTCTGGGTTTCACCCTCGATTTTCTTCAGGACAGACGGAGGCTTCTGTCTGTCCAGGTGTTGACTCTGTTGTGGAGCGTATGCAACAGATTTGGGACCAGGTAGTGGAGAGGTTGTCCCTCTCTCAGGAGAGGGCCCAGCGGTTTGCTAACCGGCATAGGACTGATGGTCCTCGGTTTAAAGTGGGGGACTTGGTCTGGTTGTCCTCAAAAAATATTCCTATGAGAGTGGCATCTCCTAAATTTAAGCCTAGGTTCATTGGACCTTATAAGATCATGGAGATTCTTAATCCTGTTTCTTTTCGTTTGCTTCTTCCAGGGACATTTAAGATCCATAACGTGTTCCACAAGTCCTTGTTGAAGAGGTTTGTTGAGCCAGTGGTTCCTACTGCTGTGCCTCCTGACCCTGTTCTGGTTGAGGGCAATCTGGAGTTTGTGGTTGAGAAAATATTGAATTCTCGTTTTTCTAGACGGAAACTCCAGTATTTGGTTAAGTGGAGAGGTTATGGTCAGGAAGACAATTCTTGGGTGTTTGCTTCGGACATCCATGCTAGGAGACTCATCCGTGCGTATCATAGAACTCATCCTGACCGACCTGGTTGCTCAAATGAGGGTTCGGTGACCCCTCCTCAAGGGGGGGTACTGTTGTGAATGGGCTTGAAATGAGTTCTGAGCAGAGGCTCCCTCTGGTGGTTACAAGCGGTACTGGACTGTCCAGTGAAGATTGTGAGGATTGGGAATCAGGTGTTACTGACTGGTCTTATATAAGGGAGTCGCCTTCCCATCAGGGTTGCCGGTGATCAATTGTTCTGGTCTCAATCCTTGATTCCTGTTTCCTTTGTAGCCTGCTGTGTCGTGTCTGCATCTCCTGCTAACAGATAAGACATTTTCTTCTTTTTGTTTTTGTGCTTGATTTTTGCATTTTGTCCTGCACTTCTGTGGGGGCCTTCAGGGTCCCCTCCGGGGGCTTTTGCCCTCTCAGTTTAGTTCAGCCACTGATGTTTGTACATTTGCTTTTTCCAGTTTTTTCAGTGGCTGCTGTCTTGATTTTGTTACACCAGAGAACTAATTTAGGTGGTAGAGGTCGTGTGATCTCAGGTGTTTTTGAAATTAGTAGAGTTGGTGCTTTTCAGGGTTTTTTGGGATTGCAGTAAGTGCCCTTCCTATCCTTTTCTATTTAGGTAGTTTGGGCCCCAACGTTTGCTCATACTATTTTCTGTCTGTGTCAGTATTTCTTCTTGTCTAACCGCCATTACATGTTTGGGGGCTTTCTATGTTCTTTGGGGATCTGCTCCGGGGCTTTCCTCTTTCTATCTTTAGGTGTAGTTAGTTTCTCAGGCTGTGACGAGGCGTCTAGGACCAACGTAGGAACGCTCCACGGCTGCCTCTAGTTGTGGTGGTTAGTCAGGGTACTGCAATCTCATAGATTCAAACTGCTCTGGTGTATTGCCTTTTTTACCTGCACTCCTCAGCTACCGAAACATAACAGTGATCCCTAAAAAAATAATTTTGTAAAAATGAGAAATTGCTGGTCAACTTTTAACCCTTGTAACTTCCTAACAAAAGAAAAATTTGGTTCTAAAATTGTGCTGATGTAAAGTAGACATGTGGGAAATGTTACTTGCTAAGTATTTTTGTGACATCTCTGTGATTTAAGGGCATGAAAATTTAAAGTTGGAAAATTGCAAAATGTTCAAAATTTTCGCCAAATTTCCATTTTTTTCACAGGAAGCGAAACGCGTGTCGGGGTGAGGGGACACCACAATCACCACCACCATTACTTAGTTAATGAATTCTTTTGGTTTATACTACACTATAATGGGATTGGGATAAGGGTCTGTCCATCTGAGACTTTGCTTTCTACTTTGCATCCATTTTATTCTATAATATTGGAGAATTTACTGTATATTCATGGGAATATTGAATTTATCCTTATGGCCCTATGGGTTACCTTGCTCAAGGGCATTGTGATGTCATTTTAGATATAGACATTATACCCCATTATTTCTCTGTATACAACCTAGGACTTACCTTTGTTTTATTTTGTTTGAGGGGTTGTCTATTTGCTGCCATATTGCTGGTTCATTAGCTACACCTAGTTTACTATTATATTTAATATTGAGAGATGCTATGTTGATATAAGGCACCGTAATTGATGTTAGCTAATTGTCTACCCTTGTTGTACATTACAGCATTATATTCCCTCATTAATATATATTTTCGGTATTTCGGGGTGTCCCCCATGGCATTTTTGCTTTTTTTATGTACGTTTTTACATGTATTTTAATAAAGTTACAATAAAAATTGTATTTATTATATTTGGGATCTCTTCATCTTCCTACATATATTTATATGGGATTAGTTGCAAAATTATTGTGAAGTGCCCTCTATAAGGTTGGACACATGTTGAATTGAACATTTACCACATGTCTACAATACATCAGCACATTTTTTAAAATTATTTTTTTGTTAGGAAATTAGAAGGATTAAAAGTTGAAATAAAATTTCTGTAGTTTCACAACAGTAACAGGAGAAAAAGGACCCCGAGATTTGTTGTGCAACTTCTCTTGAGAATGCCTATACTCCATATGTGGGGGGAAAGAATTGTACTGCCACACCGCATGTCTTGAAAGGGAAGGAGCACCATTTGACTTTTTGAACTCAAAATTAGCTGGAATCAAGAGCGGATCCATGTCGCGTTTGTAGAGCTCTGGATGTGCCTAAACAGTGGAAACCCCCCCACAAGTGATCCGATTTTGGAAACTAGACCCCTCTATAAACTTATCTACATGTGTGGTGAGCACCTTGAACCCCCATGTGCTTCACAGATATTTACAACGTTGAGCATTTAAAACAAAAAAAATCACATTTTTTCCACAAAAATGTTTTTTAGCCCCAAACCTTTTATTTTGACAAGGGCAACAGGAGAAAATGGACCCAAAAAATTGCTTTGCAATTTCTACTGAGTATGCTGATACCCCATATGTGTGGGAAAACTACTGTTTGGGCGCACAGAAGGTTTCAGAAGGGAAGGAGCGCCATTTGACTTTTTGTACTCAAGATTTGCGTAATGATTAGTGGATGCCATGTTGCATTTGGAGAGCCCTGATGTGCCTAAACAGTGGAAACCCCCTTCAAGTGACCCCATTTTGGAAACTATACCCCTCATGGAATTTATCTAGATGTGTGGTGAGCACCTTGAACCCCAAGGTGCTTCATAGAATTTTACAACGTTGATCTGTGAAAATTAAAAAATAATATTTTTCCCACAAAAAAGTTGTTTAAGCCCCTATTTTTTTTCACTTTCAGAAGGATAGCAGGAAAAAATGAACCTCAAAATTTCTTGTGCAATTTCTCCTGAGTACACGACTATCCCATATGTGGTCAAAACCTACTTTTGAGGCACAGCAGAAAGCTGAGAAAGGAAAAAGCGCCATATTGGAGTTCAGATTTTGCTTTGATTGTTTGAGGATTCCATGTCACATTGGCAGAGCCCCTGAGGTGCCATAACAGCAGAATCCCCCATATGTGACCTAATTTTACAAATTACACCCCCAATGAATTAATCTAGGGATGCAGTGATCATATTGACACCACATTTGCTTCACAGAATCACCACATCACATTTTATACCATTGGGCAGTTAAGAAAACATAGATACATTTTTACCACCAAATTTAGTTTTATCATCAGATTTTACATTATAATAGTGGGTACACATGACACCAAAATTTGTCCCACAATTTCAACTGATTTTCCTAGAATAGTTTGTGTACTCCATATACAAAGCCACTAAGGGCAGAATCCCAAATCAAGTGACCCCATTTTGGAAATTGTACCCCCTTTGGAATTTATCTACAGGTTTGGTGACAATTTTGGTCCCATGGTTGTTTTCTAGAAACAAGCAGCACTGGATGTTGCTGAGAAAAAATTGCAAACTGTCATTGTAGTACATTGTATTGTACAGTATGTGGCCATCCCCAGTACGTTGTAATGACAATGATCAGTGTATTGTAGTGACCAGTATGTTGTTGTGACCAGTATATGGTAATGCCCAGCTAATGCTTCTAGAGACACACATACGTAAATTATTCTGGCTGTCATCACTACAGAAATACCAAACATGTGGATACTAAATTTGGTTTAGGTACACTGGGGCTCAAAAGAGAGGGGCATTTGGACTTGGAAACACAGACTTTTCTGAATTTCTTTTGGTAGGCAAGGAGTCATTTTGCTTTTCCAGAAATGTTTACATAACATTTGGGATCACATTTATCCTGCACTCTACACTGAGCACTTTTATCGGGGTTTCCATCTAAATCTCCGTGACGTGATTCAGATGAAACCTCCGAAGGATCCATTCACTATAATGAGAATTACTCTGGTCTCCATCTTGTCTCTGTCACTTTTATGTACACCTATAAAAATCAACACCGCTGAATCTCAAGTCAGACAGTGTCTACAGTGCCTCCATATGCCTCAGTATAGGGAATGTTCTGCCGGGGATTCGGTCTGAATCACATATTTCAGAGATTTACATGAAAACGCCAAGGTAAGTGCTCAGCGCAGAGTGCAGGACAAATGTGAACAGAGCCTTATTGTGATTTTTGTCAAACAGAATGAGCAAATCAATCGCATGTGAAGAATTGGTTTTATTTATTTTTTACGCCGTTCCTAATGCAGTATAAGTGACAAGACAACTTTATTCTTCAGGTCGGTGCGATTATAGCGATACCAGATTTATATCAGTTTTTTTATGTCTGGCTGCTGTCACACATTAAAAGATGATTTTTTTTTGCAAAACCTAGTTTTTATATCTCCATATTTAGATAGCTATAATTTTTCCATATTTCGGCAAAGTCATGTGAGGGCTTAATTTTTGCAGGACGAGTTGACGTTTTTATTGGCACCATTTTTGAGCACACAATATTTTTTGATCACTTCCTATTCCAATTTTTGGAAGACAAAATTAACAAAAACCAGCAATTCAGGAATTTTTTTTTTTTTTTTATGCCGTTCCACATGTGGTAAAATTAACAAGTCAGTTTAATTCTTTGGGTGAGTACAATTGCAGCGATACCACAGTTATATATTTATTTATGTTTTTGTACTTTTAGACAATAAAAACTATTTTACAGAACACTTTTTCATCCCTTTATTCTGAGAGCTATACATTTTTTATTTTTCTGCTGAAGCTGCATGATGGCTTGTTTTACTGCATGACAATATGATATTTCTGCTAAATAATTTTTTTACATTCATTTTATTATCACGTTTTATTCCACTATTTATTCGGCAGTATGATGATAAATTATTGTTTTTCAACTATTTTTATTTTTTTACAGTGTTCACTGAAGGGGTTAACTAGTGTGATATTTTTACAGCGGGTCATTCCGGATGAGGCGACACCAAGTATGTATTCTTTTTTAGTTTTGTTATCTTTCATAAAATTATTTATTAATTGTTACAATATATTTTCTTTTTTTCTTATTTTGTGATTTTTAAAAAATATATTTTTATAACTTTTTTACTTAGGCCAGCGTCACACTCACCGTAGAAAAATACGGACCGTATTGTACGAGCGTAATACGCCAAAATGTTGCCGGCACAACAATCCGTATTTCATCCGTTGTCAGGGTGCAGCTGCGTATTTTGCGCATGTAAGCATCTGTATGCAATCCGTGTGGCATCCGTACAGCATATTTTTCTTGCCGCCTTGCAAAATGGACCTTTAACGGTTTTTAGGCCTGAAACTCATTCAAATCATCATCAGCAAGGCTATTTATTGCCTCTGCATCAGGTTGCAACTCCCAATCTTGCCATTTTTGTGGTGTGCTTGTGTTGGAGTATTGCTGCTTGCTTGCCAACATGTCTGACACTCTTCAGTTCACACCAACTGATCAAGTGTTGTTCAACTGGGTTTTGTCCCACCGCTTTGGGCAGCCTTACCCAGTGATCATTGATCCGCGGAGGAGTAGGAGGCGAATGTGGGTGCATCCGCATTTGAGGCAACGCCTCAATAAAGGCCGTTTTTACCGCCTTTATACATCTCTGCGGACTCATCCAGACAAGTTTTTTCTGTTTTGTCGGATGACCATTCCCACCTTTGATGTTTTGCTGGAGATTTTGCGCCCTGGGATCACCTACCAGGATACTAGGATGCGGAAAGCTATCTCTGCAGAGGAGCGCCTTCTCCTTACGCTACGGTATGTATTCCTCACCTACATACTGTCTGTTGATGATGTGTTTTCCCACAAGTTTCCCTTTACCCTTATGGCTGTTGCAGAAATATCCTCAGAATCTATCCCATATATCATCTAGAACTACCAGAACTATTATGTGTATGTAAAAATGACAGAAACCTTTGACTTGTGGTAAATAGAACGTAGGATTGTTTGTAAATGAAATGATTTAACGGTTATGTATAGTGCATTTGTTCTACCTTTGTGCATGTGTACTCATTGCTCTCTCTACATTTGGTTACTTGTAGGTTCCTAACTACTGGCATATCCTATTCCGCACTCCATCTGGAGTTTTTGATTGGGAGGTCCACCATCTCTGGCATTGTGCATGATACCTGCTCATAACTCTGGGACAGACTTCATCAACTGGTGATGCCTGAGCCAAAGATGGAAGACTGGAAGAGGATTGCCAGGGGATTTGAGGAGCAATGCCATTTCCCAAATTGTATAGGAGCCCTTGATGGGAAGTACATCCGTGTGCGTAAGCTGCCGAACTTAGGTTCCTGTTGTGAATGTTTTAGAAATGAATTCTGAGCAGAAGCTCCCTCTGGTGGTTACAAACAGTACTGAGCCATTCAGTGAGGATTGGCAATCAGGAATCATGGACTGGCTGGATATAAGGGAGGTTCGCTCCCATCATGGTTGCCGGGGATCAATTGTTCTTGTCTCAACGTTGTTTCCTGGTTCACTTGGAAGCTTGCTGAGTCTTCTCCTGCTCTCAGATAAGATATTTTCTGTTTTTTGTTTTTGTGCTTGCCATTTGCATATTTCTCTGCATTTCTGTGAGGTTGGCCAGGTTCCCCTACCCGGGGGGCTTGGGCTCCTCTCTGTTCCTCTGGAGCCACTGTTGTTTGTTCATTTGCCTTTTCCAGTTTTTCAGTGGCTGCGGCTTAGTTTTGTTACACCAGAGAACTAATTTAGGTGGTAGAGGTCGTGTGATCTCAGGTGTTTTTGCAATTAGTAGCGTTGGCTTTTTTTAGGGTTTTTTTTTGGATTGCAGTAAGTATCCTTCCTATCCTTTTCTGTCTAGGCAGATTGGGCCCCAACGTTTGCTCATACTATTTTCTGTCTGTGTCTGTATTTCCTCTTGTCTAACCGCCATTACATGTTTGGGGGCTTCCTATGTTCTTTGGGGATCTGCTCCGGGGCAGATAGCTTTCGTCTTTCTATCTTTAGGTGTAGTTAACCTCTCAGGCTGTGACGAGGCGTCTAGGACCAACGTAGGAACGCTCCATGGCTGCCTTTAGTTGTGGTGGTTAGTCAGGGTACTGCAATCCAGTAGATTGCAACCTCTCTGGTGTATTGCCGTTTTTGCCTGCTTTCCTCAGCTACCAAAACATAACAGGTTCCCAATTCTATAATTATAAACAATATTTTTCTGTAGTGCTGTTGGCTCTGGTTGACAGTAACTACAGGTTTATAATTGTAGACATTGGGGCCTATGGAAGAACTGGAGACTCTAGAGTCTTCAATTCTTCCATTATGGGTCGGCGGCTACGTAATAACCAGTTGGACCTACCACCAGCACGGCAACTTTCTGGCTCCAATCTTGAACCTGTGGCATATGTTGTAGTTGGGGATGAGGCCTTCCAACTATCTAGGAATGTCATGAGGCCATATCCACGACGAAACCTTGACCACCGTCGTAGGATCTTCACTTTGCGTCTATCATGAGCCAGGCGCCTGGTGTAGTGTGCCTTTGGCATTCTATGTGCAAAATGGCGGGTCCTCCATTCTGCAATTCAGCTGAGTGAAGCCAACGTCAATGAGGTCATCAATGTGTTGTCCTACACAATTTCACTCGAATGCATGATTGTGGCCCATCTGATGTTGGTGAAAGTGTGTTGACCACTGGGGATATGCCTAGCCCACATGTAATCCCTGTCCGTTGTCCACTCTCAGGACTGAAAACCCGTGATCTCTTTACACAGTATTTTGTGTCACCTGAAGGTACTACAACATGGCAAGATGATGCATTATCTATGCTGTAATGTTTGTGTGTGTGTATTGAAGTAAACCATTTTTTGTACACATAGTCTCTGGTGTTAATGGTCATAACAGATGTGTTTGTGGTTGAGTACAAACTAGTTATGAAGAAAGACTCCAAACTTTTTATAAAAATAGATATTTATATGTGCAAACTGCCACTTGAGGTAGTGACTACCATATTTGCTTCATATGGTATGTATTTACAGCACAATAGTGTAAGTGTGCATTCTTACACAAGTACCAAAATTAGGCATGACAAAAGTACAAATGTTTCTATACATAATAGTATGTAAAGACAAAACCCAATAGTAAATATGGCTAGTGCTGATCATATGTGACCCATATGTGGGATTGGTCACATTAGACAAGTGCAAAGATGCATTTGACAACTGTGAGTGAAATTAAATATACAAAAAGAACAAACGTTCACTACGTATAGTGAAGACCATATGTTACCCATATGTTTGCTTCACAAGATTATACTATTTCAAATAGGCAATAGACAACATGGATTAAAATAATTTAAAAAAAATATAACAAACTTTTCCCTAAATAATAATAAATAAGCAAAATAACAAACTTTCACTATCACTAGTGAGCACCATATCTGCCCCATATGGTTGGGTTCTAAGACTAGACTAATGCAATGATGCATTAGCCAACAATGTTTAAAATGGATGGGGAAAAATAGCAAACATTGGTATAAATTATAAGATATAAAGAAGCTAAAAATTATCACCTAGCCCATATACCACCAGCTAAGTACCATATGCTGTTTGTAGGCATTCAGATGAGTGCAAATATGCGTTACACAACATGTTGTAAAAATAAATGTAACAAAATAACTAACTTTTTTAACAATAATAAGAAATAATGAAAATAACAAACGGTCAGTATGCCTACTCAAGAGCATATTGGAAACATATGTTTCTTACATCCATCTACAGTAGATTAGTGCACTTTTTTTGCACAACATGACTCTAAAGTAAATATTAAAAAAACAAAAAAGTGCTTTTGAAATCATAATATATAAGTAAAATAAAAATTCACAGCTGGTGGTATGTGGATGGTGGGGTTGGCGGGTTCCCAGCATCTCTGTGTGCTTGGCTTGGATGACCACCTTCACCATCTCCCTGTCTGGGTGGATTTTCAGGGCCCTGAGCTAACATCTGCCCACGGTCAGGTTGGTGTGTGGGCACATTGCCATACAGATAAGGGAGATTATATTCCTGTGTAAGATGATACCCACGAGAATCATACCCCCCAATATGACCATGTTGAGCACATCCAGGTTGGGACCAGCCTCCAACACTGGATCTGTACAAGTGGCCATTTTGGGAAGTCTGATTATAGCCAGCCATTTGACCCTGTTATTGCCAAGGTTGTTTCGGTGGGGGAATGGGTTGAGGTGTAGGCGCCCGTGCAGGAGGATCCTCAGATCTGTTGGGAAATGAAAGGGTATTAGAACATGTAGGAGAGGTGAGACTAAACTGCATATGTGTTATGTGTTGTGTTGTATGTACTTACGGTCTCAGATCCAGAATAGGAGCCAGAAAGCCAAGACTGTCAAAGTATACATATTTTCTTTTTGACGGGGCCGCAGACCCGCTCCTGGACCTCTGCTGCCGTTCCCGCCGGTACTGGTCGCGGATACTTCTCCATCTTCTCATAACATCATCCACTGCAATAACACATATAATGTAATCAATTAGCTAGCTGCACAAAGCCTAATTCTTCAACAAACACGTTATATAGTCATGGGGGCCTATTAGGATGTAAGTATACTAACATTTTTGCGCCACAAAAAAAAAAAAAAAAAACTTTTTGGGGCAAAATCTGCGCTAGAACTACGCTGTGACCATTAAGAAGTTTGCCTAAAAAAGCAAGTAACTTACTGATTCGCTGCTGCTCCTCGTGTGGGCTGTTGCCAAAGTGGGGATACATCTGCCCACAGATGCGCCTCCATGCCGCCTCTTTCCTTGCGCGGTCTGCGTAATGTGCATCTCTTTGGTGACCAAATTTCGGGCCTCTCCTGCACCAACACAATCAACATCTCCACAATGATGAGCGTAGACATCATGGCCGACTCCGTGGAGGCGTTCTTCCGGGATGTCTGGAGCTCTTTTTGAGCTAATTTGCATGTGTCAGCTTCCTCCTGCATGTGTTGCACCATTTCCTGTGAGCTGCAGAAGTCTTTCTCACAAGTCACACGCCTGGTCCGTGTGTAATCCGTTGTTTTCTCGCACCCATAGACTTTCATTGGCGTACAATGGGCGTAATACGCGTACAATCGCAGCATGCTGCGGGTGTCTTGTACCGTAAAATACGCCCAAGAAAAATACGCATGATCAGAGCTGCCCCATAGAGAAATAAGGGTCCGTGTGTAATGGGTGTTTTTCACGCCTCTCACTCGTCCGTATTCCTCCTTAGGGCTCATACTCACTGGCGCCGAAAACGGATGATAATCAGCCGACAAAAAATCTGATTCAAATCTAACCAATGTTATTCAATAGGTGAGTTCTCATTTGCGATTTTTTTCTCATCAGAAATTGGTGTGAGAAAAAAATCGCAGCATGCTGCGATTTGATGCGATTTTGGCATGATAATTGCTAATGCAAGTCAATGGGTGCGAGAAATCATCGCACAGCACTCGCACCATGCAAGTGCTGTCCGATTTATACGCACCAGTCTCCTTTGAAAAGCCGGCAATTCATCCCCGGCTACTGTAAAATCACACTGACAGCTCACAAAACACTAGATACATACACATATAATACATATATATATATATATTATACATGTCATTGTGACATACATATATATATATTTATAGTTCATACACTTCTACATACTGTAATAGCCGCTAATTCAATTGCCGGCTTTTGTGAAATCACAGAAGCCGACATGAAATGATACATTGTTTCCACACAGTTAACCATGTCATTTCATGTATTTTGATATATGGTTTTAACTTACAATTACATAAGTGTATGTGTGCAAAATTTCAGACATGGGACCTGACTGTGCATCGGATTGGTAAGAATAATTTTGATTTTTTATTTTATTTTTATTACAGGAAATGGTTTTAGCAGGAAAATAAAATATGGTCAAAACTGTGTGATTATTTCATTAAACTTCTTTTTTATTAAAGTGTGTGTGTTTGATTTTTCTTTCATACAATAGGATTAATAATTGATAGTTGTCTAATTGACAGCTCTCAATTACTAACCTGGCTTAAAGTGACCTTTCAATTGCAAGGTGGCTTTAACCCCTTATTAACCCATTCGCCACCGCTACGGGGCAATGGGAATAGACGGGCAAAGTGCCAGAAAGGGCAAATCTAATTAGAGATTTGCCCTTTCTGGGGCGTCTGGGGGCAGAAGTTAGTAGCCAGGGGGGGCACAAAAAAAATGTACCCTCCCTAGGCTATTATTATCTGCCCCCACTCACTGGCTTTGTCTGTCTGGTGGAGAAAATACAGCGGGAGCCCACGCATTTTTTTTCAACGAATTTACACCTTTAATTAACCCCTACATGTCTGAAATTTTGCACACATACACTTATGTAATTGTAAGTTAAAACCATATATCAAAATACATGAAATGACATGGTTAACTGTGTGGAAACAATGTATCATTTCATGTCGGCTTCTGTGATTTCACAAAAGCCGGCAATTGAATTAGCGGCTATTACAGTATGTAGAAGTGTATGAACTATAAATATATGTATATATATATGTCACAATGACATATATATATATATATATATATGTATTCTATGTGTGTATATGTATTGTTTCTATTCTTTATTAAAGCTGTCAGTGTGATTTTACAGTATAGCCAGGGATGAATTAGCTGCTATTATACTATGTAGAAGTGTATGACCTATATATATATATATATATATATATATATATATATAATATATATACTATATATACATATATATGTATATATATATAATTATTTGCTTTTTGTGTACATTTTTTTTTGACAATGTGATTTTTACATGACTTTTTACATAGAGATAACTGCTCTATGTAAAACTTCATGTTAAAATCGCATTGCATACAGATGGAAAATTGATGGAAAACTGATGGAAAACGCATGGTGCAATTTAAAATCGCATGCAAATCGCATGCCTTTTTACAACAATTGTACCGTTTTTTCCCTGCAGAAAACGGACCGATTTTTTTCCAGCCAGTGAGTATGAGCCCTTAGTGTGACGCCGGCCTTAGTCTCACTATGGGACTTTTACTTTCAGCAGCCTGATCACAGTTATAAAACATCGCAATGCAGTGGCATTGTTATGCCTTATAACTACTGATGAACGAATTTGTTCGGAAAACAATTGCCAAACATAAATTCGGCACGAATATGTCACATTCGGATTCGTGATCAGAAACACACGCATAATTTTATAAAATCGTAAAAAATTGGTAACATTATGAAAAACGTTTGAGAAAATATTTGCGTTGTCTCGAAAGTATTTTCAACACGTTAGCAACGATAATGGTAGTATATCATGAGCGCGTTTTGCATGGGGGTTTGCAGAGCTCAAAGGCGTGGCAATCTTGTAAACAGTAATTTTTTTCCTAACTTTATGTGTGCACATTTCAGCTAGGCAATCAGGGCACAGGAAACACCCACAATGTCCTGACACAATGGCTTGTGTCATTGGCTGCTGAAATCACAGGTCCCTCTCCATATAAATAGCGGACATCTTGTTTTTGCGCCATTTTGACACTGGAACAGCGCAGAGAGGCTGCTTCTGATGCTGGCACTGTTAGAAGCACGATTTCAGCTAGTTAGCTAGGCGGTTGAATATCAGACAGATACTGTAGCAAGCTAGTGTCCAGTGTGGCTGCTAAATTTACTTTCCAGCATTTTTTTTGCCATTACTGAGGTCCACAGACAAAGCCAGCAGGGCACATGTCCTACAAGTGTGTTGTGCACTGCTTCTATTGTGCTCCATGCACCAGTATAGTATTCTAAATAATATTTTTTCACTAGCTAAATGTGAAACAGCCTACTGTATCCCACCTTGTCATTTTGTACTGTGGTGATATGAAACTGTTTGCAGACCTAAAGCAAAGTAAAAAAAAAATTATAATTTTTTTCTGTTGCTGAATGTGATACAGCCCACCGTATCCCATGTTGTCATTTTGTGGTGGTGATATGAAGCTGTCTGCAGACCTCAAGCAAATTAAAACAATAATTTTTTTCTGTTGATAAACGTGGTACAGCCCGCTATATCCAACCTTTTTCTTTAGTGGCATTGAAATTTTTCTATGTGCAGAGCTGTTGCACATTAAAATGAATTTTTTTTATTTTTTTTTACAAACGTGATACAGCAGCCGAGATCTGAGTTTGAAATTGATTAGGTAGAGGGCGCTAATGACCACTAGGGAAGATCTAAGCTGCAAATTTAAGCAGCAACCACCCTACTGTCGGTGTGAAGTGCTCAACATGTAGAATAAATAGCAATTTTGCACTGCAAATCTTACCTGTAAGGAAGGCGGGATAATTGGGGACTGTGCAGGATGTAAACTATGTTCCAAATTATTATGCAAATTGGTTTTAAGTGTCATAGCGTTTTTTGTTTTTTTTGTAAATGAAACCCATTGATGGTATTGTGTCTCAGGGTTCTTTGGATCACTGAAATCAATCTCAGATACCTGTGATAATTAGTTTGCCATGTGAGCCCAATAAAAGGAAAACTGGATGTTCCACACTATTAAGCAGGCCAGAGTTTTCAAGTAAAATGGGAAAGAAAAAGGATCTCTCTGCTGCTGAAAAGCATCAAATAGTGCAATGCCTTGGTCAAGGGATGAAAACATTAGATATTTCCCTAAAACTTAAGCGTGATCATCGAACTGTTAAGAGATTTGTGGCTGATTCTGAGCACAGACGTGTTCGCGCTGATATGAGGAAGGTTTCTGCCAGGCAAGTTCATCGGATTAAGAGAGCAGCTGCTAAAAAGCCATTACAAACCAGCAAACAGATATTTGAAGCTGCTGGTGCCTCTGGAGTCCCTCGAACCACAAGGTGTGGGATCCTTCAAAGGCTTGCTGTGGTGCATAAACCTACGATTCGGCCACCCCTAAACAATGCTCACATGCAGAAACGGTTGCAGTGGGCCCAGACATACATGAAGACTAATTTTCAAACAGTCTTGTTTACTGATGAGTGTTGAGCAACCCTGGATGGTCCAGATGGATGGAGTAGTGGATGGTTGGTGGATGGCCACCATGTCCCAACAAGGCTGCGACGTAATTAAGGAGGCGGAGCAGTCATGTTTTGGGCTGGAATCATAGCAAAACAGCTGGTAGGGCCCTTTAAGGTTCCTGAAGGTGTGAAAATGACCTCTGCAAAGTATGTAGAGTTTCTGACTGACAACTTTCTTCCATGGTATAAAAAGCAGAAACGTGCCTTCAGGAGCAAAATCATCTTCATTGCATGACAATTGTAGCGTCGGCGTCCCTGCCTTCTGCCAGGCAGGGACGCTGTTCCCCTGCAGCAGCGTCCTCTGCCAGGCAGGGACGTCGCCCCCCTTACCCTTCCTCAGCGTCCTCCTTCCGCCCTGCTGGGGCTGCGCGCTCCTTCCCTGCTGCTGGACTTAGGGCGCGCCCGCGCCCTCCCCCGCTCTTAAAGGAGCCGCGCGCATTTTTCAAATAAGTCCCCGGCCAATGCCGGAGGACTCCACCCTATATTAAGGGCTTCCTCCTTAATGGAGGTGCCCGAGCAATGTTGTTGTTGCACTGTTTCACTCTGCTTCAGCCCTCAGGTCCCGTTACCAGTTACCTGCCTGTTTCCTGCCCGTTTGCTGTATGCTACCTGTCCGCAAGTCTACCCGGAGGTTCGGACGTCACAAGTGGTGATCCACGGCTATTCCAGAGACTCTTGCCTGCTCACTTGGGAGCGATCATCTGCCATCTGACTGCAGCCCTACCCGAAGGTTCGGACGTCACAAGCGGTGATCCCCGGCTATTCCAGAGACTCTTGCCTGCTCACTTGGGAGCGATCATCTGCCATCTGACTGCAGCCCTACCCGGAGGTTCGGACGTCACAAGCGGTGATCCCCGGCTGTTCCAGAGACTCTCGCCTGCTCACTTGGGAATGTCCATCCGCCATCTGCCTGCTAGCCTACCGGGAGGCTTCACCATCTCAGGTCGTATATACCTGTCCATCTAGAGACTGCCCCGGTTACTTGCCGTGACAACCTGCCTGTCTATCCAGAGACTACCCCGGTCACTTGCCGTGACAATCTGCCTGTCAATCCAGAGACTGCCCCGGTCACTTGCCGTGACAACCTGCCTGTCAATCCAGAGACTGCCCCGGTCACTTGCCGTGACAACCTGCCTGTCAATCCAGAGACTGCCCCGGTCACTTGCCGTGACAACCTGCCTGTCTATCCAGAGACTGCCCCGGTCACTTGCCGTGACAACCTGCCTGTCAATCCAGAGACTGCCCCGGTCACTTGCCGTGATCCTTTCCCGTATAACCAGAGACTGCCCCGTCACTTGCCGTGACTTCCTGTCCGTCTCCCTGGGCGCCACCCGCTCTCTTACAAGTATAACCTTCTTGTATAAATAAAGCTCAGAGGTTCCACCTACCTGACCCGTTACAGTTTGCTCGGGCCATGGAACCCGGTGGCACCCAAACCCCTTCGCTATCTGACCTGTGTCATGAACTGTCTCGTCAGAGGTCTCAACAGGAGTCCATCCTGGGTCATCTGCGGTGTGTTAATTCCCGCCTGGACACTCTGAATACTTCCCCGACAACCACCGTGAGCACCATGACTCGCAATCCGGCAGTTCCGCTGCTTACCAACTCCGTGGTTTCTATTCCAGGACCTCGACTTTCAGCTCCTCCTCGGTTTGGAGGCGACCCTGCTCTGGCTCGGGGTTTCATCAATCAATGTACCCTGCATTTTGAACTCCTGGCACACCAGTTTAACTCTGACCGGGCCAAAATTGCCTTCATCATGTCACATCTCACCGGAGAGGCCCTGGCCTGGCTAAATCCTCTTTGGGAAAGAGAAGATCCTCTGGTGTCTAACCTGTCTGCTTTTCTCTTAGCCTTCCGGAAGGTATTCGATGAACCCGGACGGAAGACCTCCTCTGCATCATCTCTGCTGCGTCTTCGTCAGGAGAGTCTCACCGTGGGTCAATATGCCATAAGGTTTCGTACCCTTGCCTCAGAGCTGGCTTGGGATAATGACGCTCTGATAGCTGTCTTCTGGGAGGGCCTGTCCGGCCGCATTAAAGATGAACTTGCCGGTCGGGACATTCCAACCTCTCTCGATGACCTAATAACTCTGGCCAATCGAATTGATCTACGGTTCCAGGAGCGAGCCAAAGAGGTCACCCGTGAGAGAAGGTTTCCTCGCCTAGCTCCTTCATTTCAGAGACCTGTAACTCCTTCCGTATCTCCTCAAGTGCCCCCGGCAGAGCCCATGCAGGTCGACCAGACCAAGATGGTCAAAGCCCGTCAGGACTCACGCCGTGCTGAGGGGAGTTGCTTCTACTGTGGCAGTAAGGAGCACCGGATTCGTACCTGCCCAGAGAGGTCGGGAAACGCCTGTGTCTAGGTTCGCTCGGAGAGGTCCATCTAGACAAGAATAAATCCTCTTCATCTCTGCTGCTGTCTGTCTCAATTCTCCTCGGTGGGAACCGTTACTTCGAACTAGCCCAACTTGATTCTGGAGCAGCTGGGAATCTCGTTTCACAGGCTCTGGTAGAGAAATATCGCATTCCCACCAAACCTCTGCTTGAACCAGTATCTGTTGCTGCTGTAGATGGGGGTCTTCTACCACGTCCCATCCAGCTTATCACCGAGGCTATAACCCTGCAGGTGGGAATGTTACATTCTGAGAGTATCTCATTTCATGTTCTACCTGGACTCTCTCACGCTTTCTTACTAGGTCTGCCTTGGCTCCAAAAGCATGCACCCGTGCTCGACTGGCAGACTGGAGAGATTCTTCGCTGGGGACAGGACTGTCATCAAACGTGTCTGGTGCCTGTTCATCCTGTCCATCCTTGTCCTACACCTGATAATCTACCAGGACTCCCGATTCCATATTGGTCTTTCGCTGATGTCTTTAATAAAAAGGAAGCAGAGACATTACCCCCACACAGACAGTATGATTGCCAGATCGACCTGCTACCTGGTACTACGCCTCCCCGTGGGCGTATTTACCCATTGTCCGCTGCTGAGACCAGGTCGATGTCCGAATATATCGAGGAGAACTTGGCCAAAGGATTCATCCGGAAATCTACCTCCCCAGCGGGAGCAGGTTTCTTCTTCGTAAAAAAGAAAGACGGATCTCTCCGTCCCTGTATTGACTACAGAGGCTTAAATTTGATCACGGTGAAGAATAAGTACCCTCTTCCGCTCATTCCAGAATTGTTTGATCGACTTAGAGGGGCGAGAATCTTCACCAAACTGGATCTTCGTGGGGCATACAACCTGGTTCGTATCCGTCGGGGAGATGAATGGAAGACGGCATTCAACACCCGGGACGGCCACTACGAGTATTTGGTGATGCCCTTTGGTCTCTGTAATGCTCCAGCAGTCTTTCAGGAGTTGGTCAATGACATCTTTCGGGACCTCCTCTACTCTTGCGTTGTGGTGTACCTAGACGATATCTTGGTCTTCTCTCCGGACCTCCAGTCTCACCGGAGGGATGTTCGTCAGGTTCTGCTCAGGCTCAGGCAGAATCACCTCTTCGCCAAATACGAGAAGTGCCTCTTTGAGCAGACCTCGCTTCCGTTTTTGGGCTACATCATTTCTCAGACAGGCCTACGAATGGATCCGGAGAAACTGTCTGCCATCGAGAAGTGGCCTCGACCGGAGGGGTTGAAGGCCATTCAGCGGTTCCTGGGATTCGCCAACTATTACCGCCTCTTCATACCGCACTTCTCTTCCAGGACTGCTCCAATCTCCGCGCTCACCCGCAAGGATGCTAACCCCAAACAGTGGACGCCCGAAGCAGAGGAGGCCTTTCTTTCCTTAAAACAGGCCTTCTCTTCCGCTCCAGTGCTGCATCGCCCGGACGGCAACAAGCAGTTCTTCCTGGAGGTGGACGCTTCCTCCTCTGGAGCCGGAGCGGTACTCACTCAAAAATCTTCATCCGGGAGGATGGTATCCTGTGGCTTCTTCTCCAAACTCTTCTCCTCCTCCAAGCGCAACTACTCCATAGGAGACCGAGAGTTATTGGCCATCAAGTTGGCATTGGAGGAGTGGCGTTACCTACTCGAGGGGGCTCTTCATCCGGTAATCATTTACACGGACCACAAGAATCTGGCTTACCTCCAGCATGCTCAGAGACTTAACCCTCGCCAAGCCCGGTGGTCCTTGTTTTTTGCCCGCTTCGATTTTCTCTTGCATTTTCGCCCGGCTGACAAGAACGTCAAGGCTGATGCCTTGTCCCGGTCTTTCCTGGTGTCAGATCTCGAGGAAGAACCTAAACATATCATCGATCCCGCCAGAGTGATGCGGGTGGCTCCCGTGAGTCTAAATCGTCTCCCTCCTGGTAAGACGTTCGTATCAGTAACCGACCGGAAGAGAATCCTACACTGGGGTCATTCGTCTAAACTAGCTGGCCACGCTGGTCAGAAAAAGACCCTCCAACTCATAACCCGGCATTATTGGTGGCCTACCCTGCACAAGGACGTAATAGACTTTGTATCTGCCTGTGTCTCCTGTGCCCGCAACAAAGTTCCGAGACACCTGCCTGCCGGCCGTCTTCTTCCGCTTCCTGTACCCGCTGCCCCCTGGCAGCATATAGCCATGGACTTCATAACAGATCTGCCCGTTTCTGCCGGTTGTACGGTCATTTGGGTGGTCGCTGACCGCTTTTCCAAGATGGCTCACTTCATTCCTCTGCCAGGTCTTCCGTCTGCACCCGAGTTGGCTAAAGACTTTATCCGCCACATCTTCCGTCTCCATGGTCTGCCTCGTCACATTGTGTCGGATCGTGGGGTACAGTTCACCTCACGTTTCTGGAGAGCCACTTGTAAGTTGTTAGACGTCACCTTGGATTTCTCCTCCGCTTACCACCCGCAGTCCAATGGTCAAGTCGAGCGAATCAATCAGAATCTGACCAGTTATCTCCGGCACTTCGTTAATGCCCACCATTCTGACTGGGTGGAGCTCCTGCCTTGGGCCGAATTCTCTTACAATAATCACGAGAGCGAATCTTCCTCCAAGTCTCCGTTTTTTGTAGTCTTCGGTCAGCACCCTCGGATCCCTGTTCCTGTCACCATCTCTGTGGACAATCCAGCTGCGGAATCTCTGGTTAGAGAATTTTCCTCCATATGGGAGAGTACCCGATCCGCACTCATTCAGTCTTCCGAGCGTATGAAGAGACATGCTGACAAAAGACGTCTGGATCCTCCTCAATTCCGTCCTGGGGATAAGGTCTGGCTTTCGTCCAAGTATGTCCGGCTCAAGATTCCTTCCTACAAGTTAGGCCCTCGGTTCATCTGTCCCTTTGAGATCATCAGTCAGATCAACCCGGTGTCCTATAAATTGAAACTCCCGGCCAATTTGCGCATTCCTAACTCTTTCCATGTATCTCTCCTCAAACCGGTGGTACTTAACTCTTTTTTCAAGTCTACAGGTACACCTCCTGCTCCAGTGTCTGCTGACCATGAATTTGAGGTAGAGAACATTCTGGCCACCAAAAGGGTAGGAAGAGAAGACTTATTTTTTGGTGGATTGGAAGGGGTTTGGTCCTGAGGAGAGAACGTGGGAGCCTCGGGAGAACATCCATGCCCCTCTCATCCTAGCTAAATTTCTTTCTGGCCTAAAGAGGGGGGGGCCTAGAGGGGGGGTACTGTAGCGTCGGCGTCCCTGCCTTCTGCCAGGCAGGGACGCTGTTCCCCTGCAGCAGCGTCCTCTGCCAGGCAGGGACGTCGCCCCCCTTACCCTTCCTCAGCGTCCTCCTTCCGCCCTGCTGGGGCTGCGCGCTCCTTCCCTGCTGCTGGACTTAGGGCGCGCGCCCGCGCCCTCCCCCGCTCTTAAAGGAGCCGCGCGCATTTTTCAAATAAGTCCCCGGCCAATGCCGGAGGACTCCACCCTATATTAAGGGCTTCCTCCTTAATGGAGGTGCCCGAGCAATGTTGTTGTTGCACTGTTTCACTCTGCTTCAGCCCTCAGGTCCCGTTACCAGTTACCTGCCTGTTTCCTGCCCGTTTGCTGTATGCTACCTGTCCGCAAGTCTACCCGGAGGTTCGGACGTCACAAGTGGTGATCCACGGCTATTCCAGAGACTCTTGCCTGCTCACTTGGGAGCGATCATCTGCCATCTGACTGCAGCCCTACCCGAAGGTTCGGACGTCACAAGCGGTGATCCCCGGCTATTCCAGAGACTCTTGCCTGCTCACTTGGGAGCGATCATCTGCCATCTGACTGCAGCCCTACCCGGAGGTTCGGACGTCACAAGCGGTGATCCCCGGCTGTTCCAGAGACTCTCGCCTGCTCACTTGGGAATGTCCATCCGCCATCTGCCTGCTAGCCTACCGGGAGGCTTCACCATCTCAGGTCGTATATACCTGTCCATCTAGAGACTGCCCCGGTTACTTGTCGTGACAACCTGCCTGTCTATCCAGAGACTACCCCGGTCACTTGCCGTGACAACCTGCCTGTCAATCCAGAGACTGCCCCGGTCACTTGCCGTGACAACCTGCCTGTCAATCCAGAGACTGCCCCGGTCACTTGCCGTGACAACCTGCCTGTCAATCCAGAGACTGCCCCGGTCACTTGTCGTGACAACCTGCCTGTCTATCCAGAGACTGCCCCGGTCACTTGCCGTGACAACCTGCCTGTCAATCCAGAGACTGCCCCGGTCACTTGCCGTGATCCTTTCCCGTATAACCAGAGACTGCCCCGTCACTTGCCGTGACTTCCTGTCCGTCTCCCTGGGCGCCACCCGCTCTCTTACAAGTATAACCTTCTTGTATAAATAAAGCTCAGAGGTTCCACCTACCTGACCCGTTACAACAATGCACCATCTCATGCTGCAAACAATACCTCTGAGTCATTGGCTGCTATGGGCATAAAAGGAGATAAACTCATGGTGTGGCCAGCATCTTCCCCTGACCTCAACCCTATAGAGAACCTTTGGAGTATCATCAAGCAAAATATCTATGAGGGTGGGAGGCAGTTCACTTCAAAACAGCAGCTCTGGAAGGCTATTCTGACTTCATGCAAAGAAATACAAGAAGAAACTCTCCAAAAACTCACAAGTTCAATGGATGAAAGAATTGTGAAGGTGATATCAAAGAAGGGTTCCTATGTTAACATGTAACTTGGCCTGTTAGGATGTTTTGGAGTTAAGTAGCTTTTTGTTCAGAGAATGTGACCTTCTAATGCTGCAAATTCCACAAATAAGCATTTTCAGTTCTTTAAAACAGATCAAATGTTCAGAAATTCTACTGTGCCTAATAATTTGGAACAGTGCATTTTGAGTTTTTTCCATTTTGAGATTATACTGTTATCATTGGGAGGTTTCTTCAATAAAATTCGATGTATACTCTAACGGGTGATGACTTTTATTAGACTGACTGTCATTTGCACCGACCACTTAGGAAAATCAGAGAAAAATATCATTTGCATAATAATTTGGAGCATAGTGTAGTCTGGTAAGAAGGTGTACCTGAAAATAAATATGAGATGTTACTAGTGGAACTAGTGAGGAGAGTAATACCCAATGCTGTATGTCATAGGTATAGTATCCGTTAGTACTTAGAGTCACAATCCATTAACTGTGAGCTGTAAGGAGGAGAGGATCACAGCCAGCAAAGTGTACAGTGAGGAGTGTGCAGAGATCATACAACGGTATGGATACCGGTAGGCTCTGGTAGGTCTTTAGGTAGCCCCACTGAGGGAATAACAATATCAATAGGCAGCCAAAGGAGGGCACAGAGTGCTAAAGGCAAGGAGGCTAGGAGAGCCCTTTTGGCTATTAGCCAAACTAGTGTGGTAAAAGAGGGTATTACTTTAATTTTCATTGTGTATGAATTAGCATACCGGGTATCAGAGCATCAGGAAGATGACGTGCCCCGTATTCCTGTATAGTGTGTGAGGTGGGCAGAAGACAGCGATAATGGCCAAAAGGGCTCTCCTAGCCTTCTTGCTTTTAGCACTCTGTGCCCTCCTTGACTGCCTACTGATTTTGTTATTCTCTCAGTGGGGCTACCTGAAGACCTACCAGAGCCTCCAAGTACCCATACCGTTGTATGATCTCTGCAC
This sequence comes from Oophaga sylvatica, assembly GCA_033576555.1. Classification (NCBI taxonomy): domain Eukaryota; kingdom Metazoa; phylum Chordata; class Amphibia; order Anura; family Dendrobatidae; genus Oophaga; species Oophaga sylvatica. Next base: position 209,195,845 of record JARQOD010000004.1, on the reverse strand, counting down.
ACGCCTCACTGGACGCTCTGCTGGCTGTGATCATCTCCTCCTTACAGCTCACAGCTAATGGATTGTGACTCTAAGTACTAACGAATACTATACCTCTGACATTCAGCACATCTCACATTTATTTTCAAGTACACCTACAGTTGTGCTCAAAAGTCTATATACCCTGCAGAATTTTTGCTTTCTTGGCCTTTTTTCAGAGAATAAGAATGATAACACCAAAACTTTTTCTCCACTCATTTTTCACATAAACATCATAGTATTGTTACTTAGAGCTGATATTTAGGATATATTAAGAAGATAATGAAGCAAAATGGGTCAGTGCCAAAGAAAATTTGAGTGAAAACACATCATCAACATACAGTATGTAGCTGAGGAATACATACCGTAATGTAAGGAGAAGGTGCTCCTCTGCAGAGATACATTGGCGCATCCTGTTGTCCTGGTAGGTGATCCCTGGCCGCACTGTCTCCAACAAAACATCAAAGGTGGCAATGCTCATCCAACAATATAGGAAAAACTTGTCGGGATGTGTCCGAAGAGATGCATAAAGGCGGTGAAAATGGCATTTATTGAGGCGTTGCCTCAAATGCGGATGCACCCACATTCGTCTCCTCCTCCCCAGATCAACTATCACTGGGTATGGCTGCCCAAAGCGGCGGGACAAAACCCAGTTGTGCAGAACGCGATCAGTTGGGGTGAACTGAAGTGTGTCAGACATTTTGGCAAACAACCAGCAGTACTCCAACACAAGCACAGCAGTAAAATGGCTAGATTGGGGGCTGGCACCTGAGGCAGAGGCAATAAATAGGGTTGCTGATGATGGTTTAAATGATTTTCAGGCCTAAAAAAACGTTATATGTTCATTTTGCAAGGTCGTGAGAAAAAAACGCAATACAGATAACATATGGATTACATACGGATGCTTACATGCGCAAAATACGCAGCCACACCTTGACAACGGATGACATACGGATCACTGTTCAGGGAACTTTTCTGCGTATTAAGTCCGTACAATACGGTCCGTATTTTTATACTTTGTGTCTGACGCCGGCCATATACTGACCCCCAGGCTCACCCACCCACTTCCTTGACCACTTTTATGCATTGCGGCTACACTTCATGTCCTCAGAATTGACAACCCTTATCCTGGGAGAATTCAACAGCTCAACCTCCCCAACTGCATCCCAGCTTCTATCTCACAGTTAATCTCCCAACTAGATGACTCACCTCTTACCCTTTATCCCCCATGAAATTAGGAGTATAACCATAATTTAGGCATTTTTAGGTGCTCCCTAAAAACACATCTGTTTAGGGCGGCCTATCACGTTCCCTAATCAAAGTCCTTTATATATATATATATATATATATATATATATATATATATACTAGCTGTAGTACCCGGCTTCGCCCGGGTTAATTAATAACTGCTGTTAGCTGTAACAAAATAGACTATGTTAACAAAAATTTATTCTGCACATAAAAATCACACACCAAAACGTGCGGGGGTTAAAATTTCCATTCAACACATAGCCTATGATGCTCCTGGGGTTGAGATGTGCGGGCATGCAAAATTTCATGCCCGTAAGTACAACGGTGCAGATTCCTATCCCGGGCCAAAATTATTTGCCGATTTGGAATGCGCGGGGTTAAAATTTCGACTCAAAACCTAGCCTATGACGCTCCCGGGGTCGAGACGTGCGGGTGTGCAAAATTTCATGCCCATAAATGCAGATTCCTATGCCGGACATACACACAAGCATTCAGCTTTCTCCCCATTATGTAGATAGGGCCAAAATTGTTTGGTGATTTGGAACGTGCGGGGGTTAAAATTTCCATTCAACACATAGCCTATGATGCTCCTGGGGTTGAGATGTGCGGGCATGCAAAATTTCATGCCCGTAAGTACAACGGTGCAGATTCCTATCCCGGGCCAAAATTATTTGCCGATTTGGAATGCGCGGGGTTAAAATTTCGACTCAAAACCTAGCCTATGACGCTCCCGGGGTCGAGACGTGCGGGTGTGCAAAATTTCATGCCCGTAAATGCAGATTCCTATGCCGGACATACACACAAGCATTCAGCTTTCTCCCCATTATGTAGATAGGGCCAAAATTGTTTGGCGATTTGGAACGTGCGGGGGTTAAAATTTCCATTCAACACATAGCCTATGATGCTCCTGGGGTTGAGATGTGCGGGCATGCAAAATTTCATGCCCGTAAGTACAACGGTGCAGATTCCTATCCCGGGCCAAAATTATTTGCCAATTTGGAATGCGCGGGGTTAAAATTTCGACTCAAAACCTAGCCTATGACGCTCCCGGGGTCGAGACGTGCGGGTGTGCAAAATTTCATGCCCGTAAATGCAGATTCCTATGCCGGACATACACACAAGCATTCAGCTTTCTCCCCATTATGTAGATAGGGCCAAAATTGTTTGGCGATTTGGAACGCGCGGGGTTAAAATTTCGATTCAAAACATAGCCTAGGACGCTTTCGGGGTCGAGACGTGCGGGCGTGCAAAATTTCATGCCCGTAAGTGCGACGGTGCGGATTTCAATCCCGGACAAACATACCCACATACATACACACATACATACATTCAGCTTTATATATTAGATATATATATATATATATATATCTTATTCATACTTCAGTGAACATAATTCGCCATCAAACTCAAATGTACACAAAAGGCTTATGCAGCCTTTATCTACCCCCCATTTCCTCGGTTGTACCATCATTGTAAATAAGCACCTGTTATTTGTGTCATCCCCCACCTCATTGTAGATTGTAAGCTCTGAAGAGCAGGGTTGTCATTATTTTTGCTTTAATTTTTGATTATCTTAACCTTAGTAACTTTTGACTGTTTTATATAAATTGCTGACTTGTAAAGCTATGCGGAATGTGTTTGCGATATATAAATAAATAAATAAATAAATAAAAGTTATTATTAGTAGATTGAAGATGGTGAAGTTCAAACTGTTAGCTTTGCCATGTGTAGGAGGAAAGAATCTTTTACTTAACCACAACTGCACAAACGAGGGTTTGCTGCTGTGCTGACACAGGGTGGAGTAGGGTGAACACGACAAACTACTGGACTGTGAGAGAGGTACAGGCGGAGATGTTACGGTGGATTGAGAAAGATGGGGTGTGCTTGGTATGTAAGATCATTGAAAAACAGCAGGCATATTCAATTCCATATCAGCTGACAGGCTCTCAGTCACCCAACTGTAGGAGGTAAGCAAGTGGAGGTTCTTTTGGCCTGAGACCTGTGTGACAACACTTGCCATGGTGAGGGAGGGGGCAGAATCAGAAGATGCGGTTGATGTGGTGGATGGTGGTTGGCGATGCCCACTAGTCTGCATTTTAGCACAGTGACATTCCCAGATTGAAGCATGTTGATCGCGCATGTGCCAGTTCATGCATGTAGTATTGATATTATTTAATTTTTTTACTCTCCTAGGTCTTTTATTAAAAAGTTGACAGCTAACGTGATCTTTTAGATTTTTGCCGGTCTTAAAAAAGACCCAAGAGAGGCAACAGCAGAACCGCAAATGCTGCTGTCCACTGCCAGAGTTGGGCCTCAGGATGCATTGGTTATTGTGTTTGAATAACTGTGTCTACGTAACCTCCTCGTCATCCTCCTCCTCCTCCTCTGCTGAGCTATTCAGCTGCATGCCTCTGGGTTTACACCAAGTGTGATCTACTACCTCATCGTCTCTGTTCTCCCACTCTTTGCCCCTAGAGTCACCCTCCTCCTCTTCCTGCCTTGACAGCACAGTATAGTCTGCGGCCGCCTCAAGTATCTGAGTCTCATCACAAATGGATCACCTTCACCCAATAGGGTTAACGTCTGTTGACAAGGGTTTGGTTTATGCTTGGACCAAACGTCGTCCGGCCATGGATCAAAGTGAGAAAAAATCTGGCCATCGGTGCAGATGATTTCATACTCTTGATTTTGTGAATCTTTAGAGTACACTTCCTATGCCTATGGCATACAATGTATGGAGATATCTGCAGACTCAGCCATCTGTGGTTTCCAACAATCAGTTGGGCGCTTGGAGAGTTGTGATGTGGGGGAAAAAAAGGGTTATTGGGGTGCCACCACTGAGGACTGTACTGTGTGTGTTAAGGTGGAGGAAGAGGAGCAGAGGCCACTTGATGCAGTGCTTGCCATCTACTGGAGCACATGTTATTTCTGGCCCTCATCTACAAAGCGTACCATTGTACAGCTGCCAAATAAAGGGAGTGGAGTTGCCCGTCTAGTAAAAGAAGTTGTAAAAATGTTGTGCAATTGCTCACTGCAGCAAAACAAACCGACTTCTCATCCCTCATATCATACGTGTCTCACAACCCTAAACAGCTATTCAGTACTTTCAATTTTTTCCTGCGTCCACCAGCGCCCCCTCCCTCTCAGCTGAATACTATGCCATCTGTGAACTTGACACAATAACGTCCCACCTCATTCCAAACTTTACCACAGTCTTCATCATAAGCCTAACCCACCTCTTCAGCCTGCCGCTAACAACTGGTGTCTTCCATCCTGATTGAAACATACCTCAATCACACACATCCTCAAAAAGCCCACCCTTGACTCATCCTCTGTGTCTATCTACCGCCCCATATCATTTCTCCCATACGCCTCCAAATTACTGGAACAACACATCCATTTTGAACTGTCTTCCCACATCTCCCCTTGCTCCCTCTTTGACTGCTTACAATCTGGCTTCAGATCGCACCATTTCACTGAAACTGCCCTGACTAAAGTCACCAATGACCTACTAACTGCCAAATGAAAGTAACGTGAGTTTGTCCTCCTCCTTCTCCTGGACCTGGCATCTGTCTTTGACACAGTGGACCATTCCCTCTTACTACAGACTTTCTGATCTGCTGACATTACAGACTTGGCCCTTTGTTGGATCTTCTCGTGCCTAACAGACAGGACATTCAGTGTCTCCCACTCACACATCACCTCCTCACCTCGCCCCCTATGTGTCAGTGTCCACAACTGTTCAGTTGTAGATCCGGAAACTATGCTTAGAGGGTGCACATGAACGCTCCCTCCCTCCTAAAGGGACTGCCCACATCAACCTAAGGTATTCACTGCCTATAGCTGGGCGACACCTTCTATTTAAGGCTTCTCCTCCAATATGGAGGTGCCTGAGCTACATTGTTAGTTTGCCTTGCATGGTTGCTAGTTGTCAGGTTCCCAAGATTCGCCTGTCTGCTGTCTACCCTGTATCCGTCTGCTCTAACCTGTCTGTGCCCATCTACTTGTACCGGTCTGTGCTCTTCTGTCCATCAGCTGGTCCAGATCGCACCTGGCAGCGCCCATCTGTCTAACACCCGGTCCAGCCCCCACCCTGTCAGTGCTTTTCTGTTCCTCAGCCGCTCCCATCTGCACCCATGATTCCAGAGTCCCTACTGTGCCTGCCTGCATTTTTCATCCCTCCTTTGGGCCATAGCAGCTTGCCCACTGTAGGGGGTCGGCTGCCACCTTCTGTAGGTCAGCCATGGAGTAGCACCTGGTGCCACCTTGTTGTCCCTATTTGGTCGCAGTTTTCACCTGCTGCCACTTGTCCGAGTAGGGATTTGGTAGGCCACCTACTTACTTCCCTTCCAGACTTTCAGAGGGATATGAAACAGTGATTCCACCACCTTGCCCATTACAGTCTCCATTTGCTGGGTTGGCTGTAGTGAAAGAGGTGTCGGTCCCCTAATTCTACTTTATTGCAATTGATGCCACTTTGTTGGGGTCTGCCACTAATTTTTTGTAAATGAGTAGACTCCTGGTTGGGTCGCCTTCATGCGTGTTGCCAGTAGCAGTAAGCCTCCAAGACTGTCAGGCCTCCACTTCCTTGGAGTCAACTACCCGTGTTACTATCCTTAGATTTTTCTGACAATAGTAGTCTGAGAAATTTATATGATATTTGTGCCACCTGAGTGCGGCTGAGTATGAAAACAGGTTAAGCTATTGCATGTGGAATCAGGGCTACCAACGCAGGAGGCCTACACCGATCCCTCACCCACCTCGTCTTACTGTGACGTTGAATTGAAAGCTGTAAATGCTGTGCCAGACCCCGATACCGCATGCCTGTATGATTGGTGCAGTGCCATGCTACAATTAGTACTGTGGGTGAATTAAGGTCATTTTCCTGGTGTCTGCCCCTAATTTGATGTGTTTTGGCGGTATTTGGAGCCGTCATAAGGTGTTTTGCATGTGTTTGTTTTTGCCTCCCATTGACATAAATGGCGTTTGGTTATGTTTGGCAAATATTCGATTAATTAATTGGTGAATATTGCAAATCCAGCGATCATAATCCAAAATGAACATTGAAATATTCGCTCATCTCTATTTGCAGTTTAACCGTCACTGCTGCACTGACACAAGTTGTTTAGATCATGGACTGTGCATGATCTAACTAACTTGATTGAGCCTGGTGGCCTGGATGTAATCATGAAGACATTGGGCCACCATGGCCCCCGCAACGACGATATATGCCGTGGGGGTTAATTTTCCGGAAGCGGTGTGGGCACCACTCCTGACAGTGCTCGCAAAATCGCCATGTTGTATGGATATGTCAAAGGTCGTGAAGGGATTAAGTGTGTTAGGGTCTGCGGAACGCACCTAATAAATAATGTAGAGAGGTGCGTTCGCAGCCTGGGGTCCACCATGCAGGCAGAGCCTGCTGCTAGTAAGATGGCGTAAGTAGCGAACTCTGTTATCCCGCAGAGTCGCTAAAATAAACGCCATAGCGCGCTGAGGCAGTTAGTGTAAACTCTGTTAATCCACAGAGCTGCTAGCGGGAATGCCACAGCGCTATATGGCGATAAGTGCGAACTCACTTAGCTTCAGTGAGCCGCAAAGTAAAACGTGAGGGCGCTGACTAGCGTTTTACAGTGAACCCTGTTGCGTCACAGAGCCGCTGAGAAACCCTACTGTGTCCAGGTACACAGTTAACTGCTGTGCGGATAGCAGTCTGTGGTCATGCAGTCAGCAACGCAAACAAGCAGCTCCTCACCGGAATATTCTAGAAGCTATTTCAGCCAAGCCCTGAACACGTGCATACAAAACTCCTCACCGGAGGTGCCAGTATTCTAGGGGCTTATTTCAGCCGAGCCCTAACCGCATGCGTGCATGATCACACTGGCGCAAAGCACATAACACAATTGATACTAGCGCACGGCCGTGCGGTCAGGAAAACTTTTTATAGCAGCCACGAGTAGAAGACCTTCCAGAAAGGACCAATAAAAGCTGCTTCAGATCACAAACAGCTACAGGACCTTCCTGGAGGACCAATAGGAGTCGTAGCTGTATCTGAGCATGTGACCCCTGATCTCCAATGGGAGATCTTGCCCTGGGCATGCTCAGAAGAAGAAACAGAGGACTTAGTCCCAAATCTGCCTGCTCCAGCACTGGTTATAACCGAAGATCCAGGAGAGGCAGCACCAAGTCTCTGCACAGTATTAGACCGGGCAAGACGCTGGGACCAGTGTCTCTGCTGAGCAGACTCCACTGCGGCCGGAGACGGATGGGGGACCGCAGCGGGAATGGCTCGAGATTCCCCTTGTGAAGCATTGGGAACTCGAACCCTAACAAAGTGTTTCTACTAAAGTTTCTTTGGCACCTTTCAACATTTTTTCTACTTCTTTTTCTACTTTTCATAAAATACATTTGAAATAGCACCACTCACCATTCCCCCAATGCCCCACCTGCAGCACTCACCATCCCCCCAATGTCCCACCTGCAGCACTCACCAATTCCCCAATGCCTCACCCATGTCTAGTAGGCTAAAATAAAAGTGTCTCACTTGACACAAAGATACTTTTTAGCATTTCAGCAGAGGATGAGTATGCTTTCCCTGTGTCCAATACTGATTTAGGCCACGTTCACATGTTTAGTATTTGGTCAGTGGTTTATATCAGTATTACTAAGACAAAATCAGGACTGGATTCAGAAGACAAGTACAGTATAATAGAAACACGTCACCACTTCAGTATTTTTAAGTCAAAATGAAGAGAAACTGAAAAATGCAGATGTAAAATACTGACCTTGTGAAAGTGGCCATAGGTATTGAGAAAAATGCCACATTCCTCTTCTCTTTTTACCTCATACAGTGAAGAGTGACCTCCAGCATGGTGCCTTAGGACTGCAGCTGAAGCAACCCTGCAGCAACAGACCCAACAAGGGCCCCATACCCTAAAAATGATGAGTCTATGGGCTCGCTCACACCGCCAAATTAATCAGACGAGTTGTCACGTGGCAGTAGTAGGAAAACAGGGGATGAAGAACCTGGGTCCCTGAACTGCCCCTCAGGCTATGGGGGTGCCTGTCTTTCCTTAACTTGGGGGTACTCTAGAAGGTAGGGAGGCCAAAGTCACCTACCTGTCCTTTTCTCCTGTTTAGCCCTGAGCTAAACCTCCAACCCCCTCCCCAGGAGGTGAGACAGGGAATAAAGTGAACTGCACCAATATAGCCAAAGGGAAAAGAAAGACAGACACCTATGGGTAAAATCAACTAAAGAACAAAACTTATCTTTCTCTGCTGCAAAGCACAACACAGCAGAGTAAGGCACCAGATCACAGTATACAGCTGCAGCACCAGAAAAGCTCCTGACTCCAGCTTGGTTGGTCTCCAAAGAGGAAGTGTATCACCAACAGTCAGCTGATGTATCATGTGACCTTTTTAAAGGATGGTGGGAGTGGTCACCACCTGCGCCAGCAAACTCAGCACCAATGTAATTACACCAGCGGCCACCGGCACCGGGGAAAAGACTGACATTAACTGAAAGGAAAAAAGCTTTAATATGAAAAGCAAAATCTGCCACAGATCCAAAAATGGATCGTGACACGAGTGCTGTGCAATTTTTTTATCTGATAGCACTTAGATCAATGATATGTAATGGGGCAGTGCTGATCAACAATTTTTTTCTCTTATCAATTTGGCATAAAGAATAAATTGCAGCATGCTGCATAAATTGAATGAAAGATAAGTCTATCGGTGTGTGAAAATTTTTGCGGACTCACTGAATGAAGATGGGGAGATTTTGTTCTCCATCTTCCCACAGTGTGCTCCGTTTTCACATTCGAGAGAATCAGATCACACTATGCTGACACTCAACTCATATTAAACTCTGATCAGAGTTTGATCTGAGTATCATTAGCATAATTGATCCAATGCTTTCAGATGAGAGAATCTGCGGTCTTGTGAACCCAGTGGTAGCTAAAAGGGCCAGAAATTTGGGAAATACAGAAATACATTGGCATTGTACATGTGTCAGCATAACTAATGTATCAGTGACTGATGGCTATCTGTGTATGTACAGTACAGACCAAAAGTTTGGACACACCTTCTCATTCAAAGATTTTTCTGTATTTTCATGACTATGAAAATAGTCGAATCACACTGACGGCATCAAAACTATGAATTAACACATGTGGAATTATACACTACACTTTACAAAAAAGTGTGAAACAACTGAAAATATGTCTTATATTCTAGGTTCTTCAAAGTAGCCACCTTTTGCTTTGATTACTGCTTTGCACGCAGAAAAGGTGAACGGATGGACTGTACATGCCTAGTTCCCACCGTGAAGCATGGATGAGGTGGTGTGATGGTGTGTGGTTCTTTGCTGGTGACACTGTTGGGGATTTATTTAAAATTGAAGCGGTGAGCGGTCCAGCTCACCCCAAGCCATATCGATTGGGTTCAGGACTGGTGACTGTGGAGGCCAGGTCATCTGGCATAGCACCCCAACACTCTCCTTCTTGGTCAAATAGCCCTTACACAGCCTGGAGGTGTGTTTGGTGTCATTGTCCTGTTGAAAAATAAACGATGGTCCAACTAAACGCAAACCTGATGGAATAGCATGCCGCTGCAAGATGCTGTGGTAGCCATGCTGATTCAGTATGCCTTCAATTTTGAATAAATCCCCAACAGTGTCACCAGCAAAGCACCCCCACACCATCACACCACCTCCTCCATGCTTCACGGTGGGAACCAGGCATGTAGAGTCCATCCGTTCACCTTTTCTGTGCGCAAAGCAGTTATCAAAGCAAAAGAGGACTACTTTGAGGAACCTAGAATATAACACATATTTTCAGTTGCTTCACACTTTTTTGTAAAGTGTATTGTATAATTCCACATGTGTTAATTCATAGTTTTGATGCCTTCAGTGTGATTCTACAATTTTCATAGTCATGAAAATACAGAAAAATCTTTGAATGAGAAGGTGTGTCCAAACTTTTGGTCTGTACTGTATCTTATCTCCCAGAGTCCCTAATAAAATGGAACAATGTCATACTTGGCTTGATTATAAGTGTTTTTTCAAATGTGGTGTAAATAGATGCGGCATATGCCACCTCGCAATGGTCACCAAAACCTTTTTTGATAGTAATCAAACTCAAGTAATTAGTATCAAACAATACATCAATTGCAATAGTGATCACGTAGTTTATGTTATAAAATATACCTCATGTTAAAAACTGTATTTGGGGTGTACTATATGAAAATTGAAAAAACGCATATCAGAACATCTTACAGATATATATAGCACCTCTAACACAAATCGTACCCTCTCTCATGCATCCAGACATTTCATTTCATAGCACAATAAAAACACTACCTCAATGCAAATTTTTGGAATAGAGCGAGTAGCTGCTAATCCCAGGGTGGTGACATCAGAAAGCGTCTCTTGGACAGGGAAACATATTGGATGCTTAATCTTGACACATGTCATCCAAATGGTTTAAATCTAAAACAGGAATTAATGTTTCACTATTAATGTTATATGCTTTGCTTTGTTTGCATGGCATTCTTTTTCAAAGAAAAAATATTTTTATGTGTTTCTTGTTATTGTTGTTTGTTCACACACTTTTGTAATGGTTTTATCATTATTCACTCATATGCGTTTTTCACATCTAGTTCCATGTGGTGATTTTATTCAGTTATGACACTCTATCATGTGACTGACCATCTGTGTTCCAATTGGTTTATGGTTGTATAAATTACTCTGCATTCAGCATATGGAAATATATAGGAAAAATTGTGTTTTAATTTGTGCAGCCCATTCTCTCCTATTAACCTTGTGAAAATAAAAAAAAATTGGGCTAAACTAATATGCTTGTGAAGAAAAAAAATGCAATTATTAATTTTTACATCCCAATGTTAAAAAAATTGTGAAGCATGTTTGGGTCCAAAAAGGTCACTACACATATAGATGAATTCCTAGATGGTTGTAGTTTTCTATATTCCAATAATTTTTATTTGGGGAAATTTTTTTCAACTTTGGGGAGGGAAGATAAGTAAAATACAAGGATATAAGAATAACAGGTAAACTGTACAAAGATGGAAGATGGTGGAGGGAAAGAAGAGAAGGAGGAGGGGAGGGGGAAATCTTGGAGGAGGAAGGGAGCGAAGGGAAAGAAAATAAAAAAAGGAAGGAGAGTAGGAAAGAACAAACAATAGTCCTCTGAGAATGGGTTGGTGTTGTGAATGGGCTTGAGATGAGTTCTGAGCAGAGGCTCCCTCTGGTGGTTACAAGCGGTACTGGTCTGTTCAGTGAAGATTGTGAGGACTGGGAATCAGGTGTTACTGACTGGTCTTATATAAGGGAGTCACCTTCCCATCAGGGTTGCCGGTGATCAATTGTTCTGGTCTGAATCCTTGATTCCAGTTTCCCTTGTAGCCTGCTGTGTCGTGTCTGCATCTCCTTCTAACAGATAAGACATTTTCTTCTTTTTGTTTCTGTGCTTGATTTTTGCATTTTGTCCTGCACTTCTGTGGGGGCCTTCTGGGTCCCCTCAGGGGCTTTTGCCCTCTCAGTTTAGTTCAGCCACTGATGTTTGTACTTTTGCTTTTTCCAGTTTTTTCAGTGGCTGCTGTTTTGATTTTGTTACACCAGAGAGCTAATTTAGGTGGTAGAGGTCGTGTGATCTCAGGTGTTTTTGAAATTAGTAGAGTTGGTGCTTTCAGGGTTTTTTTGGGATTGCAGTAAGTACCCTTCCTATCCTTTTCTATTTAGTTAGTTTGGGCCCCAACGTTTGCTCATACTATTTTCTGTCTGTGTCAGTATTTCGTCTTGTCTAACCGCCATTACATGTTTGGGGGCTTGCTATTATCTTTGGGGTTCTGCTCCGGGGCAGATAGCTTTCCTATTTCTATCTTTAGGTGTAGTTAGTTTCTCAGGCTTTGACGAGGCGTCTAGGACCAACGTAGGAACGCTCCACGGCTGCCTCTAGTTGTGGTGGTTAGTCAGGGTACTGCAATCTCATAGATTCCAACTGCTCTGGTGTATTGCCTTTTCGCCTGCACTCCTCAGCTACCGAATCATAACAGTATCACCGGCCCAAAAAATTGAAAATTGTATGGTACTCACAGAAGGGAAAAAATATTGTGAAAGAAAAAAAAAAAAGGTTGTCAGAGTTGTCAGAGATATTTTTCTGTTTGTTGCATTTTTTTTTTCCCTCTGTATCTCTGGGTGCTGGGGAGGATTTTTTTTTCTCTCAATGGAGTTTGCACAGTTGTCTGGCCGTGTGGATCAGCTTGCCACTGAGGTTCGGAGTATTGCTACCTATCTTGCTGGGTTGCCTGTTGTGGAACCTAGGATTCCCATGCCAGATTTGTTTTTAGGGGATCGAGCTAAGTTTCAGAATTTCAAAAATAATTGTAAATTGTTTTTTGCCTTAAAATCTAAGTCCTCAGGAAACGCAGCGCAGCAGGTTCAAATTGTCATCTCTCTCCTGCGCGGCGATCCTCAGGATTGGGCTTTTTCCCTGACACCTGGGGATCCTGTTTTGAGTGATGTTGATGCATTTTTTCAGGCTTTGGGGTTATTGTACGATGAGCCTAATGTCACTGATCAAGCTGAAAAAGCCTTGTTGGCATTAAATCAGGGGCTTGATGACGCTGAGTTATACTGTCAGAGATTCCGTAGGTGGGCAGTCCTGACCAAGTGGAATGACGACGCTTTGGCGGCCCTTTTTCGGAAGGGGCTGTCAGATAATGTAAAGGATGTTATGGTGGGATTCCCTGTCCCCTCTGGTCTCAATGATTCTATGTCATTAGCGATTCAAATTGACAGACGTTTGCGTGAGCGGAGAAGTATGCGTGGAATAGTGTTGCCTTGTGAACCTGCTTCTGAATCCATGCAGTGTGATAGAGTGGTGTCTGGGGCACAGCGTCACGAGTTTCAAAAGCGCAATGGGTTATGTTTCTTCTGTGGTGATGCCTCTCATGCTATTTCAGTCTGCCCTTAGCGGGGAGGACGTTTTGCACGCTCAGTTGTCTTGGGTAGTGTTCAGACTAAGTTTTTACTAACTGTCACTCTGATATGCTCTCTGTCCTCATTTTCTGCTCAGGCTTTCGTTGATTCTGGAGCAGCTATTAACCTGATGGATTATGATTTTGCTAAACATTGTGGGTTTCCCTTGTTACCCCTACAGAAGTCTATTCCCCTTCTAGGATCGATTCTACCCCTTTGGCTGAGAATAAACCTCAGTTCTCTACTCAGGTTATAATGAGGGTTGAACCTGATCATCAAGAGTGCTGCAAATTTTTGGTTCTGTATAATCTGCATGATATTATCGTACTGGGTTTCCCTTGGTTACAGTCTCATAATCCTGTTTTGGATTGGAAATCTGTGTCTGTAACCAGTTGGGGCTGCCAATGTGTTAATACCAACACTCCTGTTTTTTCTGCCTCCCCCCAGGCTCAGGATGTTCCTGACTTTTTGATTGATTTTTCTGATGTGTTTAGCGAAAGTAAATCTGCATCCTTGCCTCCCCATAGGAGCTATGACTGCGCTATTGAATTAGTGCCTGGTAGTAAATTCCCTAAAGGTCGCCTTTTTAACTTGTCTGTACCTGAACATGACGCTATGCGGTCTTATATCAAGGAGTCATTGGAGAAAGGTCATATCAGACCATCCTCTTCACCCTTAGGTGCCGGTTTTTTCTTTGTGGCCAAAAAAGATGGTTCATTAAGGCCGTGTATTGATTATCGTCTTTTGAACAATATTACTGTGAAATATCAATACCCGTTACCCTTGATTTCTGACCTGTTTTCCAGGGTGAAAAACGCTACTTGGTTTACCAAGCTTGACCTCAGGGGGCATATAACCTTATTCGCATTAAGCACGGGGATGAATGGAAGACGGCATTCAACACCCCGGAGGGGCATTTTGAGTACCTTGTGATGCCCTTTGGGCTCACTAATGCTCCTTCTGTCTTCCAGTCCTTCATGAATGACATTTTCAGGGATTTTGTGGATAAATTTCTGATTGTTTATTTGGATGATATCTTGATTTTTTCCAATGACTGGGACTCTCATGTGAAACATGTTCGAACTGTATTCCAGATTTTGAGAGAGAATGCTCTGTATGTGAAGGGATCAAAGTGTCTTTTTGGCATACAGAGGATCTCATTTCTGGGATTCATTTTGTCCCCATCTGTTATTGAAATGGACCCGGTCAAGGTTCAGGCCATCTGTGATTGGGTCCAACCTACTTCATTAACCCCTCTCTGACATTAGACGTACTATCCCGTCCATAAAACCCGTGCCATTCTGACCATGGACGGGATAGTACGTCATGCCCTTTAATGCGACATCGCGACTTAAGTAGCGGTGATCGCATTAAAATTCCGACGCCAGCTTACCTCTTGGAAGTTGGCGTCGGCATCCCGGGCTGCGTCCTCCCCCCTCAGGCCTCCCGATCGCTGTGATTGGCTGTTGAATTCTGAACAGCCAATCACAGCCTTTCTCACTGTTTCAGCCAATCAGAGCGGCTAAAACAGTGAGATCGCAGGCTAGGATCGAGTACCGATGTAC
>JARQOD010000004.1:209157084-209180919 GCA_033576555.1 Oophaga sylvatica | reverse complement strand
TTTGTGATTGGACGCCCGCGTCTTTAAAAGACGATATTAGACTACTTTCACCTCCGTTTTTTTGAATCAGGCGCGATCCGGCGTGTTTCTAAAAAAATGGATCCGGGACGGATGGTTTTTTTTTTATTCACTTAATTAGCGCCGGAGCGCCTGATGCCCACTGGTTGCATTCGTTTTTGTCGGATCCGTCGGAAATGTACTTTCCCGGGCAGGGGGACAAGACGCTGGCTGGCAACTTTTTTTTTTTTCTTTTCCGGGCCGCCTGACAGTGCCTGAATCGGCACTTCGGCGGCCCGGAAAAACAATGCAAACCTATGGACCCCGGACAAATCCGTCAGAAAATGATCCGGAGTCCAAGGTCTCTCTTTTCTCTCTCTCACAGGATCGCAAAACCCAAACGTTTGTATCCTGTAACAACGTACAAAGGATGGATGTTGTGGCCACAAATCGAGCTGAGGGGCGTTTAAAAACCTAGCCCCGCCTGCGCCGCTGACAAATGAGTCGCCAATGAGGTGCTCGTCGTTTCATAAAGGGTGTCAAACTCTGCAATTAGGCTCACCGCGGGACGCCCCCGATCAAAAAGGGGGGTCCAAAAAGTTCGTGACAATCAGGACATCGCAGCGGGGGGCCACATCGCTGCTACATGTCACACAAGGGGGACAACACTGCCGATGTCGTGCTCGTATAAAATCGGTGTCGCTTAAGCGATATCTTTTAGCGTCTCGCCTGTGTGACGTCCTTAAGTATCTTATTTTTCCTATTAATAGAGCAGAAATGCAAATCTCATATTTTTTCATGTTTACACGCTATAGCGCTAATAGTGCTACTTTATTTGTTATTTTTGTGTAATATAAATATTGTTATAATGGTTTAAAAATTCAAAGTTTGAAAGTGCACATTTTTCAACATTTTCACCAAATTTGATATTTTCTTAAAAAAATGCGAATTTTCTAAAAATGTCACCACTATCATAAAGTACAATGTGTATTGAAAAAAACAATCTCAGAATCCTTGGATTTTGTAGAAACATTCCAGATTTTACCACATAAATGACACATTTCAGATTCAGAAAATCGGGGCTCTGCCAGGAAGGTGAAAACAGGCTTCGACAATAAGGGGGTAAAAGTGTTTGGTGGTCTATACTATGCTCTACAAAGCAAAATAGGAATTCTGGAACTGCTTAATTTAAGCAAATGAAGCATGAATTGTACAATTAAAAATAAACAAAGTGCACCCTTTGCCAACTCTCCACCTTCCAATTTGTCCTAAGTAGTAGCCCGGGCTGATGCCTCCTTCCTGTGCCAGTCATTTTTACAGGTTGCCCCCACTTTTAAAAAAGCAATACAAACTTATCACACTACCCTCAAAGCTTTTACAATGCTGCACTGCCCTGCATCTCCTGCCTTTGTTTAGCAATGATCTATGGGCCCATTTAGATAGACCAATAGACAGTAAAAGAGCGTTTGTTAGCTTGATTTTAAAAATTCTGGCAATTAATCTTAAAATTGCAAAATATTGTCCAAGAGTGATTTATTGTTCATGGGAAATCATCTAGGGTGGTATATCCTCCCGTGTAAGCATTATGTGGTGCTCTAGATATTATGTTAATAGAAGATATTCTATTTTAAAAAAAAGAACGATCCGTTAATGTTGTTCTGTACACATAGAATTCTGGTGGGTCTTTTTAAAAAAGGCCCCTCAAACGTCGACCATCAGAGGTATTTAAGAGCCTGATTGGTTGTTTAAGGGGCCACAAGAAAAGCATCCCCTAAATCAGAACCCCCTTCCATCATGAGGCTTTTCTAAGCTGCAGCAGTTTTCTGGAGTGTGCTCCCCAGACAATTAAGTTAATTTCCAACGCCCAGTTTTCAGCATGCCCAAAAAAAATACTTCCTTTACATAAACCTATCACTCATTTATCTCTTCTAGGTTTTCCTTCTATATTATTGCTCATAAATGATCTCTTCCTTTGAAGTAAGCTCCAAAGTCTGTGGCAGTCTGTTTGAATCCGTTTTTATACGCTAAAAGCTCTTGATAATTTCAAGTCCATTTACAGTTTCCTTATTCCGAATTTCAATGTACCGTGAAAAGGATGCTGTACACATGGCATCAATTTTTTTTGTGCACCCTATACTTGAGGATTTCCCATCCAATTTATGGAAGAAATTTTAGTGCATGCTGCAATTCATTTCAAACAGATAAAGTGAAAAAAATCAGTCTTTACATGATCCATTGAATAACGTTGGTCCCAGTGCGGTTGTTTTTCAAGGAAGCACTTTGGATAAAAAATACGGTCATGTAAGTGCCATGCCCAGGAAACCCCCTACACTCTATGCACACAATAGCACTCAAACCCATACATACAGAGATACGGCGGGTGACCGGTTTCTGTAGCACCTTCTTTACTGCCCTATTTAGAATAATAGAAGGCTGGACCAAGTGCAAAACAAGCCTTTTATTGATCAGATGAAATGTATTTTGGTTTTTTACTTTTAAAGTTAATTCTTTTTTTTGTATGTCCTTTAATTTGTAAAATGGTGCAATATGTTAGGTTTTACATTGGTTGGAAAGTATTCGGCCCCCTTTAAATTTTTCACTCTTTGTTTCATTACCCCATTTGGTAAAAGAAAAAAAAGTTCTTTGTTTCTCATTAATGTACATCTGCCCCTTTGACTGATAAAAAACAGAATGTAGAAATTTTTTGCAAATTTATTAAAAAGAAAAAACTGAAATTACATGGTCTAATTTTCAGACGCTTTGCTCAGAACTCATTTTTAATCACATGCTGTCCATTTCTTTTGTGATTCCTTGAAGATAGTTCTATCGTTCATTGAAGTCAAGTGTCTTTAATCACATAGTCCAGACTATGAGAAATAAGATTTTTTGGTCTGTGATATGAAGATGATCTTTTTGGTGATAATTCTAAGTGGTATGTGTGGAGAAAAACCAGGCATTGCCATTTACCTGCCCAATCAATACCAACACTGAAACATGGTGGTGGCAGCTTTTTTGCTATGGGGGTGTTTTTCAGCAGCAGGGATAGGACGACTGGTTGCAATTGAATGAAAAGAATGGGCCCAAAAACAAAAAAAACCCCGGGTGGGGAAAAACCCTCCAGAGTTTCTGGACTGAATTGGCCAAAAAGGGGACCTTCCAACAAGACAATGGAACCAAGCACATGGTAAAATAAGAAAAGGGTGGCTTTTGAACAATCTGTGACCATTCTTGACCCCGGGCCCGCCCCGGCCCTGACCTAAACCCAATTTTGCATTCTGGAGAGCCTGAAAAGGGGTGTTCAGACGTTCATGTTGTGAATGGGTTTGAGATGAGTTTGAGCAGAGGCTCCCTTTGGGGGTTACAAAACGGTACTAGGAGGATTGTGAGGACTGGGAATCAGGTGTTACGATTTTGGCTTATTAAGGGAGTCATTTTCCCATCAGGGTTGCGGTGATCAATTTTTGGTTGAAAACCCTTTTTCCGTTTCCCTTGTGTGTGTTTTTGTTGCATCTCCTGCTATAGTAAGACAATTTCTTATTTTTTTTTTTTGTATATTTTTGCATTTTGTCCTACTTCTTTGGGGGCCTTCGGGGCCCCTCTGGGGGCTTTTCCCTCTCGTTTAGCTCGCCCTGATTTTTTTTATTTTTTCTTTTTCCTTTTTTTTAGTGGCTGTGTTTTGATTTTTTTCACCAGAGAACTAATTTGGGGGTTAAAATCGTGTGATCTCAGGTGATTTTGAAATTTAGTAGAGTTGGTTTTTTTTCGGTTTTTTTTGAGATTGCAGTAAGTCCCCCTTTCCGTCCTTTTCTTTTAGATAGTTTGGGCCCAGCGTTTGCTCATACTATTTTCTTTCTGTGTCAGTATTTTTCCCTTGTTAACCCATTAATGTTTGGGGGCTTTCTATTATCTTTGGGGGGTTTTTTTCCGGGGCGTAGTTTCCCCTTTTATCTTTAGGTGTAGTTGTTTCTAGGTGTGAGAGGCGTCTAGGACCAAGTGGGAACGCTCCCCCGGGCCTCTAGTTGCGGGGGGTTAGTCAGGGTCTGCAATCTCATAGATTCCAAAAACCGGTGTATTTCCTTTTTTTCCCCCACTTCCCTTCCTTAAAAAACAGTACACCGGCCCTAAAAATTGTATGGTTACAGAAGGGAAAAAAAAAATTTTAGGAAAAAATTTTTCAGAGTATTTTTTTGTTTTTTCATTTTTTTTTTTTTTCCCTGTATCTCTGGGTGTGGGGGGGTTTTTCTCCCAATGGGTTTCCGTTTTTGGGCGTGTGGATCAGCTTGCCCCTGAGGTTCGAGTTTGCTGCATATCTTGTAGGTTGCCTGTTGTGGAACCAGGACCCCCCTGCCAGTTTGTTTTAGGGGTCGGCTAAGTTTCAAAAATTTAAAAATAATTGTAAATGTTTTTCCCCTTAAAAACTAAGTCCCCGGGAAAAAGCGGCGCAGGTTCAAATTATCTTTTCCTGCGCGGCGATCCTCAGGGGGGGTTTTTTTTCCCGATACTGGGGATCCTGTTTTGAGTGATGTTGATGCATTTTTTGGCTTTGGGGTTATTGTACGAGAGCCTAATGAAAATGATCAAGCTGAAAAGCCTTGTTGGCTTAAAATCAGGGGCTTGATGACGCTGAGTATATGCAGGATTGTAGGGGGGAGCCCTGACCAAATGGAATGACGGCTTTGGCGGCCTTTTCCCGGGAAAAGGGCTGTCGGTAATGAAAAGGTGTTTTGGTGGGTTCCCTGCCCCCTGGCTCAATGATTCTATGTTTAGCGATTCAAATTGACAGATTTTTCGTGGGGGAAAAAAATATGCGTGGAGTGGGTTCCTTGTGAGCAGCGCTGAGCCCTGCGTTGATGGAGTGGTGTTGGGGCACACGTCAGGGTTTTTGAAAGGCAATGGGTTTTGTTTCTATGTGGGGAGTTTGCTATTTAGTCCCCCAAGGGGGAAAGAATTTTGCCGCTCATTGTCTTGGGAGTGTTCAGACTAAGTTTTTTTTAAAAATGTCATCTGTATGCTCTTGTTCATTTTGTCAGGCTTTGTTGATTTGGGCGTATTAATGAGGGGGTTATGTTTTTGTAAACTTTGGGGGGGGGTTTTCCCCTTTCCCCCAAAAAATTATTCCTTTTTTGGGGACGATTTACCCCTTTGGGGGAAAATAAACCCAGTTTCTACTCAGGTGATAATGGGGTTAAACCTGCCCCCGGGGAGTGCTGCAAATTTTTGGTTCTATATAATCTGCATGACTTTAGTGTGGGTTCCCCCTTGGTTGGTTCATAATCCTTTTTGGGGTTTAAAAACTGTGTTGTAACCATTGGGTCCAAGTGTTAATACCAACCATCTTTTTTTTTTCGCCCCCCGGGTGAGGTTTTTTCCTGTTTTTTGTTTGATTTTTTGATGTGTTTGCGAAGTAAATCCCCCCCCTTTTCCCTCCCCATAGGAGCATGACTGCGCTTTAAAAATTAGCCCCAGTAGAAATTTCCCCCAAAGGTCGCCTTTTAAATTGTCTGTACCTGAACATGACCTATGCGGTCTTATAAAAAGGAATCATTGGAGAAGGGTCATATCAGCCCCCCTCTTCACCCTTAGGTGCCGGTTTTTTTTTGGGGCCAAAAAAAATGGTTCATTAAGGCGTGTATTATTTGTCTCTTGAAAATATTACTGTGAAATATAATACCGTTACCCCCTTATTTTGACTTTTTCCCCGGGGGGAAAAAGCTACTTGGTTTTTCCCAACTTGACCTCAGGGGGGGTATAACCTTATTCGCATTAAGCACGGGGGGTAAGGAAGACGGCATTTAACACCCCGAAGGGCTTTTTTGTACCTTTATGCCCCCTTTGGGGGACTAAAACTCCTTCCCCCCCTTCGTCCATTAATGACATTTTTAAAGGGTTTTGTGGCAAGTTTCTGTTGTTTATTTGGTGAATCTTGATTTTTTCAAAAAATGGGATCTTGTGAAAACATGTTCGAACTGTATTCCGATTTTGAGAGAGAATGCCGTAGTAAAAGGGAAAAGGGTTTTTTGGGGTACAGAAGATCTCATTTTGGGATTCATTTTTCCCATTTTTTTGAAATGGACCCGGTAAAAATTCAGGCCATTGTGTTTTGGGGCCAACCTACTTCATTAAGGCTCTTCAGAGATTTTTGGGGTTTTCCAAATTTTTTGAAAAAATTTTTGGTTATTTCTGGTTTTGTTAAAAACCCTTAATGATTTGCCAGAAAGGGTTCTGTGTGGTAATTGGGCCCTGAGGATCCTGCGTTTCGGAATAAGCGAGATTCACTTCTGCTCCTGTTCTAGGGGAGCCTGATTTTCTCTGCCTTTTTGGTGGGGTTGTGCCCTGAAATTGGGGCGGTGCCGTTTTGCCCCCAAAAGATCCAGAGACCTCTAAAAGTAACCCTTGTCCCCCTTTTTTTTCAAAATTTTCCCTACTGAAATAATTATGAGGGGTAATCGGGAGTTATTGGCCGAAGGGGCTTTGAAGGTGGGACATTGGCTGGAGGGAGCCAAACATCAGGTGGTGGCCTTTTCGGCCATAAAAATCTGGTCTTTGGGAAAAACTCCAAGCGACCAATCCTGACGGGGAGGTGGGCCTTTTTTTTTTCACACGTTTTTTTTGGGTTTTCCTTTCTTCCGGCATAAGAATGTAAAGGCGGAGCCCTCGGGGGTTTCCCTTTGGGGCTCCCCGAGCTATCTGATCCCTCTGTTATTTTAAGGGGGTGTTTCTTTCCCCCTCCCCCAATTTGAGCTTGTTGGGGGGGGTTTTCAGGGGGATGGCCCCGGCGCTCCCCCGTTGGAAAATTGTTTGTCCCGGCCAAAGGGGAAAAAGAGTGTGTTTTTTTGAGTCATTTTTCCGCAGGGGTGGGCCCCGGAATTTTTGGTACCGGGGACTTGGTTAGTCGGCCCCTTTTGGGGGTCTACCTTTCTGCGTGTAGGGTTTTTGTGCAGCCCCGGGGATTGCTCTCGCTCAAGCCCTTGTCCGCCCAGTGGTTTGTTTATGCCTTTGCCTTGGCCCCAAGGGGCCAGGGGCCCCTATTCTATGGATTTTTTCCCCTTTTCCTGTTTCTCAGAGAATGACCCCATCTGGGAAATTTTTGATGGTTTTTCCTGTAACCCCGTGCCCTTCCTAAGTTGCCTTCCCTCTAAAATTTGGTCCCCTTGTTCCTTCGACGGGGTGTTTACACGGCTTCCTGAGAAATTGTTCTGACGAGGAGCCCCGTTTGTTTCCGATTTTGGAGGGGACTTTTTGTTCTAAATGGGTGTTCAATTTCTTTCTCCTCGGCATTTCATCCTCAGCCAATGGTCAAATGAAAAAAAACCCCAGACATTGGGATTATCTAAGATGCTTTGTGTTCTGATCAGGAGATGGGTTTTTTCCTTTGGCGGGGGAGTTTGCTCTTAATATTGGGTAGCTCTGCCCTTTGATGTCTCCGTTTTTCTGTAATTCGGGGTTTTTTCCCCTCGATTTTTTCGGACAGCGGGGCTTCTGTCTCCCCGGGTTAAATCTGTTGGGAGGTATGCAGCGATTTGGGACCGGTAGGGAAAAGGGTTGTCCTCTTCGGAAAAAGGCCCCGCGGTTTTTAACCGGATAGGACTGATGGCCCTCGGTTTAAAGTGGGGGACTTTGGTTGGGGTTTCCTCAAAGAATATTCCTATGAGGTAGCTCTCCAAAATTTTTAAAACCTAGGTTTTGGCCTTATAAGATCATGGAGATTTTTAAAACCCGTTTTTTTGTTTGCTTTTTCCCCGGGAATTTAAGCCCCCCTAAGTGTTCCACAAGCCCTTTTTTTAAGGGGTTTTTTTGAGCAGTGGTTCCTGTGCTGTGCTTGCCCCTTTTTGGTTTTGGGGGGAATTGAGTATGTGGCTGGAAAATTTTTGGTTCTCGATTTTCTAGACGAGACCCCGTATTTGGTTAAAGGAAGGTTTTGGAGGAAGACAATTTTTGGGGGGTTTTTGGAATCATGCAGGAGATTATCGGGGGATAATTAATCATCTAAACGACTGGTTGCTAAAAAGAGGGTTGGTGACCCCCCTAAAGGGGGGGGTACTGTTTTTGAAGGGTTTTTAGAGAGTTTTGAGCAGAGGCCCCCCCGGGGGTTAAGGGTATAGGAGGATTTGGGGGCTGGGAACAGGTGTTACTGATTGGTTTTTTTAAGGGAGTCATTTTCCCATCGGGGTTCCGGTTTGATAATTGTTTGGTCAAAAACTTCTTTCCAGTTTTCCCTTTAGCCTGCTGTGTCGTGTCGATTTGCTATCAGATAAGACAATTTTTTTTTGGGTTTTTTTTCTTATTTTGCATTTTGTCTGCATTCGTGGGGCCTTCAGGGTCCCCCGGGGGTTTTGCCCTCTCAGTTTGCTCAGCCATGATGTTTGTACTTTTTTTTTCCAGTTTTTTGTGGCTGCTGTTTTGTTTTTTTTCACCAGAAACTAATTTGGGTGGGAGAGGGGTTTTATCTCAGGTGATTTTGAAAAATTGTAGAGTTGGTGTTTTTTTTTTGGGTTTTTGAGATTGCGTAAGTACCTTCCCCTCCCCTTTTTATTTAGATGTTTGGGCCCCAGCGTTTGCTCATACTATTTCTTTTTTTGTCAGTATTTCCCCCTTTTCTAACCGCCCAGTTTGGGGGGGTTTCATTATTTTGGGGTTTGCTCCGGGACAGATAGCTTTCCTATTTTATCTTTGGTTTTTGTTGTTTTCAGGCTGTGACGAGGGGTTTTAAAGTGGGAACGCTCCCGGGCCCCCTGTTGCGGTGGTTGTAGGGGTCGCAATCTCTAATTCAACTGCTTGGTTATTTTTTTTTACCGCACTCCTAGCTACCCAACTAACATTCACCATCCAAATGACGGAATGGGGGGTCTATAAGGAAGAATGACAGAGGATCCCCCCAAACCAAGTGTGAAAAAATTGTTTTATTTCCCCCAAAAAAAAACCCCGGTGTCTAGCTCAAAAGGGTGCTTCTATCAATCTAAACAAAGGGTGTATTTACTTTACCCCGTGATATTTTTGTTTTTTTTTTTTAATAAAAATTTGGAAAAAAATTTACATTTTGTTTTTTTTTTTCAAAATGGGTGAGAGTGACATTAATGAGAAAAAAATGAACCCCTTTTTTCCGGCTGCATGAAACAAGGAGTGAAAAATTTTAAAAAAGGGTTAATACTTTCCGAAAAACCCCCTGTAAATATAGGTTATTTTAATTTTTTTTATAGATGGTGGCCCGATTCTAAGCTCCGGTATTTAGAAAAAGTATCTGCGGGGTTATAGAGGTGCGGTGTGGGGGGGTCGTGGGGGGGCGCCGGTCGGGTCTTCCGCTGTGAGAAAACCCGGAGATGACTGGTGGTGCCGGTCATCTCCCCGGGTGCTCGCCGTGACCCCCTGCGGCAGGAGTTGACCCCCCGGTACTGTCGGGGTCGCGGCGCTACGGTGGGTGCATGGTTAAATCCCACAATTTGCGGGAATGCGTGTCGCTGATTGGGCGTCCGATTGAGGTGCCCCAACAGCGCAAGGGGAATTTGTACGAAGACGAATCCTGTATGCTGGCCCCCCCCCCCCCCTCCTGATATGTTTTTCCCCCCAACCCCCAAAAATGTATGCATGGTCCCCTCACCCCCTTTTCCCCAATCAGGTGTTGTGAACCGTTGGGGCGACTTCGGAGCTGGGCTCCCTCCCCCGGGGTTGTGGGGTAATGAAAAACCCAATTGCTAATGCTTTTTGTGGGGGATTTTTCTGATATAAGTGACCAACTTTTCCCCGCCTTGCGGTAACAATTGTTGTTCCAATCTTTTGGTTGGGGTCAGCTTGCATTCCTGCTATCATTCAGATAAGGACTTGCTTTTTTTTTCCCTGGTTGGTTTTCCTTCTGGTTTTGCCTTCAGCGGACTTCTGCCTGGTCCCCTTTGGGGCCCGGCACTGCATTTGTGCTCAGTTTGTGTTTCACTTTTGTCTTTCCGTGTACTTTTTATTGCTAAATTGCTGTTTTTTTCACCGAGTTTTGATTTGGGGTAGAGATCGTGTGATTCAGGTTTTTTGTTTAATCAAAAAATGGGGGTATTTTTGTCGGGGTTTTTTTTTTGGGTTTTTTCCCCCCCCCCAAATTCTTTCCTATACTTTTCTACTAGACAGTATTGGCCCAGCGTTTGCTCATTCTTTTTCTGTTGTGTTCGTTTTTTTTTCTTTTTTAAACCGCCTTAAATTTTTTGGGGACTTATTTTTCTTTCGGGGTTTGCTCGGGGCAGTTAGTTTATTTTCTGTTTTTGGTGTGCATCTCTCCGGCTGTGACGAGGCTCACCGTAGGTAGCTCCAGGCCTTTAGTTTGCAGTTAGTTTGGGTTCTGCATCCCTTTTCCCCCCTTGTGGTTTTTTGCTGTTGGCTATTTTTGTTTTTTTCCTCAGCTACCGAAAAAAACAGTTTACCGGCTAAACGAAAAATTTCCCCATGGTACTCAACAGAAGGGAAAAATAGAAAAAAAAGGAAAAAAAAAAGGGGGTTGTCAAAATTTTTTTTTTTTCGTTTGTTGCTTTTTTTCCTCTTTTTCTTGGGGTGGGGAGGATTTTTTTTTTCCCCAATGGAGTTTCCGTTGTTGGCCTGTGGGGCGTTCCCGCTGAGGTTAGAAGATTTTGCCATTTGTGGTTCCCTGTTGTGGCCCCAGAATCCCCCCCCCCCGATTTTTTTGGGGGGATGGTCTAAATTTTAAATTTTTAAATTTTAAAGCAAGTTGTTTTTTCCCTTAAACCCCAAACCCAGGGAATGCAGCACGGGGTTTAAAAAATTGTCATTTTCTGCTGCGGGCGACCCTCAGGAGTGGGCCTTTTCCCACATTTTGGGGTCCTGTTTTGAATGTGTTGATGTTTTTTTTTAGGCTCTGGAGTTATTGACGATGAACCTAATGTCACTTTTTAAACTGGAAAAAAAACCTTTTGGCATTAAATCAGGGGTGAAGACGCTTTTTGGAGCCCTTTTCGGAAAGGGGGTTTTGTCGAAATGTAAAGGACGTTATGGTGGGGTTTTTGTTCCCCCTTGGTTCAATGATTCATGTCTTTGGCTATTTAAATTTTGGGAAAACGTTTGGTGAGCGCGAGGTTTGGGTGAGATAGTGTTGCCTTGGAGCCAGCCCCTGGCCATGAGTGTGTGGTGTGATTTGGGGTCAGCTAAGGTTTGAAAGGCAATGGGTATGGGTTTTTTCTGTGGTGAGCTTTCATGCTATTTCCTTTCCCCAGGGGGAAGACGTTTGTGCGCTCAGTTGTTTTTGGGGGGAGTGTTCAGACTAAATTTTGATGAGTTACCCGATTTGCTCCCTGTCCACTTTTCGGCCAGGCTTTTGTTGATTTAAAAGGGCAGTATTAACCCCAGGTTTTGACTTCGCCTACTTTTTTTGGGTTTCCCTGATACCCCCGGAGTCATTCCTTTGTGGGCATTGATTTACCCCTTTTTTGGGGAGAATAAACCCCCCTTTTCTACTAGGTGATAATGGGGGGAACCGATCATCAGGGGGGGTTGCAAATTTTTTTTTTTTGGTTTTATAATTGCATTACATTATTGATGGGTTTCCCTGGTTAAGATCTAACCTGTTTTGGATTGGAAATTGTGTCTGTCCAGTTTTGGGGTGCCAAGTGTTAATACTGACCCTGTTTTTTCTGCCTCCCCTGCTAGGATGTCCCGACTTTTTTTTTGTTTTTTGTGTGTTTAGGAGAGTAAGTCAGACCCTTTCCCCCTCCAGGAGCTATGATTGCGTATGAGTTAGTCCCCGGTGGAAATTTCTAGGGTCACTTTTTAATTTATCTGTACCTAAAAACGATGCTATGCGTCTTATTCAAGGAGTTTTGGGAAAAAGGGGATATCGCCCTCCTTTCCCCCTTTGGTGCCGGTTTTTTCTTTGGGGCCAAAAGGATGGTTCATTGGGCCGGGTTTTTTTTACTATCGCCTCTTGTAAAAACACTGTTAAATATAAAAACCGGGTTCCCCCTTTATTTTGACCTATTTTCCAGAGTGAAAAGTGCTAGTTTGGTTTTTCCAAGCTTGCCTCAGGGGGCGCTTTTTCCTTTTTAAAAACACGGGGTGAAGGGAAAAAACGGGTTTTTAATCCCCCCGAGGGGATTTTGAGTACTAGTGATGTTTTGGGCTTACTAATCCCCTTCCCCCTTTTCCAAACCCCTTTTTAAAAGTATTTTGGGGGTTTTGGGGATAAATTTTGTCGTTTATTTGGTGTATCTTGATTTTTTCCCAAAGCTGGGATCTCATGTGAAAAAATGTTCGGACTGGTTCCGTTTTGAGAGAGAAGATGTTGTGAAGGGTCAAAGTGTCTTTTTGGCGCAGAAGGTTTATTTTGGGGGTCATTTTGTCTCGTCTGCTATTGAAATGGACCCCGGTAAGGTTTGGCCCTTGTGATTGGGTTCAACACTAATGAAGGCTCTTCGAGATTTTTTTGGGTTTTTTCCAAAATTTTTTTTGTAAATTTTTGGAAATTTTTCCGGTATTGTTAAACCATTGAATGTTTGACCCAAAAAGGGTTCCCCCATGTGGGGGAATTGGGATCCTGAGGCAGTTTCTGCGTTTGGAACTTAAGCAGAGATTATTTTGTCCTTGCTAGGGGCCTGATGGTTTTTCTACCCTTTCAGATGGAGGTTTTATGCTTCTGAGATTGGGGGCAAAGGGGCCGTTTTGTCCAAAGGGATCCGGGGGGGCCTCTAAGAGTAACCCCTTTTGCCCTTTTTTCTCGAAAATTTCTCCAAATGAACTAAAATGACGTGGGTAAACGGGGGTTATTGGCCTGAAGTGGGCCTTTTTTTTGGAAAATGGGACATTGGTGGAAGGGGACAAACATCAGGTGGTGGTGTTCAAGACCTAAAAAACCTGATTTATCTGAATCGCCAGGATCAATCCCAGACAGGCCAGGTGGGGGTTGTTTTTTAACGTTTTAATTTTTTGGTTTTTTTTTCTTCGGGCACTAAAAATGTTAAGGGGATGCCTCTCGAGGGTTTCTTTGTGGTTTTTCCTGAGTTAATGACCCTGCTGTTTTTTTGAAAGGGGTTTTGTAGTACTTTCCCCCATTCACCCTTTGGCTGGTTGGGAGGGGTGTCGGAGGTAAACCTGAACGTTTCCCCTATTGGAAATTGTTTGCCCCAGACCAGGGGAAGAAAGAGTGTGATGTCTGAGATTCATTGTTCGCGTTGGCTGGTCATCCGGGTTTTTTGGTTCAGAGATTTGGTGGTGGCCCTTTTGGTGGCCTACTTTGTTGTGACGTCAGGGACTTTGTGCAGCCCTGTGGGACTTGCTCTCGTTCCAAGCCTTGTCCCTTTGGGTTTGTTTAGCTTTACCCGTCCCCGGGAAACCCCCTTCCCCTTTTTATGGATTTTATTTTGACCTCCCTGTCTTCAGGAAGACCCTTTCTGGGTAATCTGTGGGGGTTTCCATTTCCTTTCATTACCCCCCCCCCCCCGGGTTTTGTTTTTCCCGGGTTTTTTTTTTGTTTGGGGTTGGTTTCCCGAGGGTCCGTTTGTTTCCGGGGGAAAATTTTTTTAAAAAGGGGGAAACCCTGATTTAAAACCCAGAAAGAAAAGGGGGAGAAGAAAGACGGAGAATTTGGTGTTTTGGTTGGAAGAGAGGGTTTTTTTTGGGGGGGAAAATTTTTTAAAAAAGGGGGGGGAGGGGGTTTTTTTGAATTTGGGGGAGTTTTTTTTGGGAAGGGGGCCCCTAGAAAAAGAAAAGGAAAAAAGAAAAAAATTTAATTACAAGGGGTTTTTTAAAAAACGGGGAAAACAAAAGGGGAACCAATTAGAAGAATTTTTGGAAAAAAAACATTAATGAGATTTGAAAGGGGAACAAAATTTTCCCCAAGGGAAAAAAAGAAAATTAAAATGGGTCATTTCCTAGAGAAAAAAAAAAGGTAAAAAACAAAAGAGATAAAAAGGGGGTTTTGTTTGGGGGAAATTTTCCGGAAAAAAAGGGCACCCCATTTTAGGATTTTTTTGGCCCTCCCTGTTTAAAGGGGTTTTTTGGGAACCCCTGTAAGGGTTTTCCGGGTTTAATCGTCCCTTTTTTTGGGGCCCCCCCCCTTTGGTGCCCGTTCTTTGGGGGGTTTTTTCGGAGGGTTTGGGGGGGTTGGTGGGAAAAGGGGAGTCCATTTTGAGTTTTGGAGAATTTTTGTTCAAAACTTTTTTCAGTTTTTTTTTTGATTTATGAAATAAAAAACCGAGGAAAAAAGTTAATTATTTAGATTTTTTGTTTGCTGTAGGCTGGGTTTTTTTTTTGGGGGGTTGCTTTTTTTTGGGGGGGCCCCCCCCCCTTTTGGATGTTTTTTTTTCCCCAAGGGGGGGCCCCCCTTTTTTTCGGACGGGGGGTTTTAAAAGTTGACTTTATGTTTTTTTTTAATTAAAGGTTTTTTTTTTTCTTCCCTTTTAAAATTCCCCCCCCTTTTTTTTATTTTCTATTTTCAAAAAGTTTTGGGTATTCATTAAATTTTGTTAGATTTAAAAGGGGTAAAATAATTTATAAGGGAAAAAAAAGTATAAATAAAAAATTTAAATTTTTTAATTTTGTTTTAAAAAATTTTTAAAGGATTTTTTTTCCCCTTTTTTTAAAAAAAGGGGGCCCGGTTGGAATTTCGTGGGGAAAAAAAGGCACCCCCAATTGGAAGAAAAAGAAAAGTTTTATTTTTTTTTTAAAGAAATTAGAAAAAAAAATTAATTTTTAAAAAAATTTAAAGTTAAAAAAAAAATTTTGGGGGTTAAAAAAAGAATTGACAAAATTTGGGGGTTTTAAAATTTTTTTTTTCCAGTCTCAAAAAAATATTATTAAATTCATTTTTTGTTTTTTAAAGAAAAAAAAAATTTTAAAGAATGGTTTTAAGAAATATCATAACATTAACAGACAATAAATTATTTCTCATGAATCTAACAAAGGCTGTGCTCTTGTGGCGGTTTTTTTTTTTTTTAAATGGGAAAAAAAGGTTGTTTTCCTTTGCGCAAAATATCAAATACAAAAGTGTATTTAATGCATCCTACGGTCATTTTCTACTTTAAACCCAATTTTTGGAAAAAAAACTATTTCCCAAATTTTGAGTTCTTTTACATGGGCGAATTTACCAACACAAAAACTTGGTAATTGCAAACTATTCAGATCTGACACAAGTCACGGTGTATTTCTTGCCGGCAAACTCTTATTTTGTCCCCCTGGTTTCCATCACAAAATGGGGCTGCAGTAGCCCTGGTTACATGTGTGGATTACTTCAAAAAAACAATATGCATCGGGAAAATGAGCGGATTATTTCTTGTTGAGTCCCCTGCATTCTTTCATTTTTAAATGCGGGGGAATGATCATTGAATGAATAACTTTTTTGGGCGATTATCATTTCTTTTGTAAAAAGCCCTTTTCGGTATCATCTCGATAAATTTTGAGCGTTTTTTTTTAATCAAAATGTCTGATAGTGTAAGTTCCCTATGCGTCTTGGGGCTTGGGTTGGGGGAAAACACATGGACATAGGTTGATATGAAAAGACTTGTTTATTATAAAGCTGCAAAAAGGTCACCACATTTTGCGGGAAAAACGAGGCAGGGGAAAAACACAGCAGGCCAGAGTAACTTAAAGCTCACAAAAACTCTCCAAGCGGTTCAGGATCTCTTTTGTACCGTATTTTCCTCGCAAACTGGTTTTCCACAGAAAGCAAAAAAAAAAAGAGAGAAAAAACTGATTTCAAGGAACATGTCAAAAGAGACAAGAACCTTACATTACTCCCCCCCCCAAAGGCAACCCCTGGTTGACCTCAGACCAGGCTTGTCAGGGTACCTTATGAAACTGGCGGAGCAGGCGAGGAGATTTTTAAATTATTGACCGGTTCCCATGAGTTGTCCTCCCCTGGGTAGTGCCATTTATAAAAAATTGCAATGATTTTGTACAAAACCGGAATCTAGAATCCTTTCCTAAATTTTTCCCGACCATCGCGCCTGGGTCAGGGCAAGGGTAAGACGTCCAGGAAAGTTTGGGTGTTGCAGCCTTTAGTAGGGATACATGAAAAAAAGGGTGGATTCTCTAGTTCTGGGCAGTTGAAAAACAACAAGAAAAGATTTAATCTTACTGACTTTTTAAGGGCCAAAGTACTTTGTCCAATTTAGACGATGGAATCTTTTTTTTTAAGTTTCTGGTTTACAGCCGGCCAAAAACTCCTACCGGGAAAACTGGTGGGAGGTTTACGAAATTTTTTTGCTGCTTTTTTGTACCTTTGGCCAAAATTTTTAAAAATTTTCCTTTGAAGATCCATTTCTTTTGTTAAAGAATGATTCTTTCAGCCATGCCGGGAAGGGCGGGGATTTTAGGGGGAAATCGAGGAAGAATGTTAGGATGTAACTAGATTTGGGGTAAAAAGGAAGATTTGTGGAGGCGCTCTGAGAGTTATTAAAGGAACTAGCCAGTGGAAGTAGATCCACCCCAACTTTGTAGGTGGGGCGAAAAGCAGCGGAGATACTTCCCCGGGTCTTTGGTTCGTTCTTCTGTCCCCTTGTTGGGGATGAAAAGCAAAAAAAAAGGTTTTTCTTTTAATGTCAATGCGGCACAAAAATTTTCCAAAAAAATTTAAATGAAATTTCACCCTTTTTCCGAAAAAATTTCTGTTCTAGTAAGCGAAACACATTCTTAATATCAAGTCTGAGTTGTTTTTGCGTGGGTAAGCCCACACAAAGGGATTTTAAAAAGGCTGCCTTTGTTTGACGATCAACCACCCCTGAATGGTGTTCTTCCCCTTTAGGGTTGGTAACTCCACATTGAAAGTCCATGAAAAGGATCCCCGGGCGGGACGGGGGGGGGAAGAGGTTGTAACAGCCGTTGGTGAGGGGAGGTGTTTTGTTTTGCACAGATTCACTGAATGACATAGTTTAAAACACTTTCCTGAAAGTGGGCCCAAAAAAAAACGGAAAGAAATTCTTGTGTCTTTAAAATTCCCCCTATCCCCCGGCTATCTTGGAATGTGGGGGATTTTGCAAAACTTAATCTGACTGTTTAGGTATATACGAATTGTCCCTGAACCCAACACATTCTTAAAGAAAAGATTACGCCCCTTGGGGGTTGACCCAACAAAGAATCCGCATGGTATGCTTCCTGATGTCCTTAAGTAGGTCTTGTTAGAATCACCCCCGGGAAATTAGGTAGGAGAATAGTTTTGGGAGTAAGTGGAGTGTCTTGCTGAATGAACCCCAGAGAGTGCATTGCTTTCCCTTGCGCGTCCTGGTCTATAAGAAATGAAAAAATTAAATTGGTTTGGGAAAAAAGATTCCAGCGAGCCGGGCGAGGAGTCAGGCATTTAGCGACCTGAAAAAATTAAAGTTGATGGTTTCAGGAGGGTATTTGCTGTGCAGCTCCCCGAAGAAAGGTGTCTCCATTTCCCTTTAAGGCGGCAATAAAGGCCAACAATTCTTATTGCCCAATTTGTAGTTCCTCTCGCCGAGAAACCCCGCTGGGAAGAAGGCACAGGGATGCAAGGGGCATTCTTTCACCTGTTCTTGAGAGAGTATGCTCCAACGGACGTCTGAGATCCCCTTTATGAAGGCAAGCTCGGGGTTGGGGGGTACTAAGATTGGTGCGTGGAAATTGTCCTTTTAAAAAGGAAAAAAGCTTCTGAGCTTTCGGGGGCCAGGAGAACTGACTGTTTCCGGGGGTGTTGGGTGATAGGTGCATACCTCAGAGAATTCCCAATGAAAAAGTCTATGAAGTTGGCAAAAACCCATGAGCGCTGACCCCCCTTACATTTTTAAAGGAATTGGCCAATCCCTTTATGGCTTGGGGCTTGCTTTCCCTCCATCTAAACCCCGGTTTGATAGAATACCCGAAAATTTAATTTGGGCCATGGAATTCACACTTTTCAAGTTTTTATGAGAGATGGTTTTGGTCTTAGGGTTTAAAACCATTCTCCATGTCATGATGTTCCCCTTTTGGGTTAGAAAAAATTAGAAAAATCATCAGTAAACACCACAAAGTATCTAGGAGATCCTGAAATGTCATTTCCCCAAATGTGGAAAATGGCTGGGGGGGGGGGGACTCGACCAAAAGGCATAACTAGATATTCGAAGTGTCCATGGTGACCTGAATGCAGTTTCCATTCATCCCCGGTCAAATACGGCCCAAGTTTTTGGCCCCGGGATCCAGTTTAAAAAAAATTTTGGCGTCCCGCACTCTCTCCACAACTGGGGTTTAAAAGGAAATGGAAAAGGGTTTTAAAATAGTAACCTTATTGGTTCCCTATAGTTAGCAGGGTCTCAGAGATCCATCTTTCTTCTTCACAAAAAAGGGGGCACTGCGGGAGATGAAGAGGGGCGTATGAAGCCTTTGGCTAGATTTCTCATGTAGTCTTCAAAGTTTTGCTGGGGCCCCCGCTAGGGGGTAGATTTACCAAAAAGGTATCTCGGTCCAGGCATAATTCGATTGGACAATCTATGGACGGTGGGGGAAGGATCAGCGTTCTTCTTGACATAAATCCATAGTCCCGGTATACAGCTGGTAGTTTGGGACTGAATGGTTCCTTTTGGAAAAAGAGCAAGCTGAAAACTCCTTGGGTCATTGTTTCTCCGGAAAAATGTATTCCTTGGTCTCCCGTTAATCGTAGGATTTTGCGCCGCGCCCTGGTAGCCTAGAAAAATGGGAAAGTGGGGGGAAGAGATAAGCATAAAAAAATTTTCTCCCGATGATCTTTTCCCTAAGGACCCTTAAAGGCTCTGTTTTTCCCTTTACTGGTCCCGAGGTGAGGGAGCCTCCCTCTCCACTTAGGAGTAGCCCTTTTCATGAACGTTTCCCCTGTTTCAGGCAAGGAGATATCCATAAAAAATTTCCCCTTGTCCTGAGTTTTGTATAGCAGAGCTGACACCCCCGACTGGTCCACCCAGATTTTATGGAAAAGGGAAGCAATGAGAATTATTTCTTTTACAACTCAGCTGGGGGCACGGAGGAAACTTTAAAATTCAGCGTTTACCCTATTGTCCCCAGAATAACAGAGTTTAAGTCGAAAAATCAAGATCTCTTGCAGCAGATCTCTTGGGTTGGGTCGGGCATGCAGAGCTTCTCGCAACATCACAGGCTGACTGGCGCAGTCTTTTGAGAACGGCTGGGGCAGTTTAAAATGAATTGCCCTAAATACCACAGTAAAAACATGATTTTCCTTTTACGATGTTCTTTGGGGATACAACCCGTCTTTGTAAAGAGCCCACCTGAGGGGTTCGGGTTTGGTTCCCCTTGGACCCTACTCAAAGGTTTTAGTGGGGGGAGGTGGGAAAAGGTTAGTGCGATTATTTCGCCCCATCCTCCTTTTGATTAGTCAGAGAGATCAAACGGATACAAAAGTTAATAAAGTCACCTAACGCATGGGGGGGTCGGCAGAGCAAGTTATCCTTAATCGTGGAGACAACCTTTCCGAAAAAAATAGATTTTTGGGGGGAAGTGTCCCAAGTGATACAAGAGCCATCTCCTGAAAAACCAAGGGTTTCGGTACTGAGCTTCCTTGGCGCAAAGTTAACATGGGTGTTCGCTGTTGCACCTCGATTGGGGTCATCAAACCCCTGCCCCCGGTGAAATAAAAGCATCAAGGTTTATTCAAAAATATCCTCAGTCTCAAACAGAGGGTTTGCCAAATCAAAACCTTATTGGTAAGAACATGATTATAGTAGCATTTTTGGATGTTCGTGGGAAATTGTGAAACTGTGAGAGAAAAATGTTGCATTGGTTAAAAAATCTCCTGAATTTCTCACGTTTACGCCCCCAAAAAGAAAAGGAGGTAACTTGGATCCCGAACTCGGGGGGGTTATGGCGGGCCCGGACTCTTCCCAGAGCCTCAATCCTGCCGTAATTCCTGGTAGTTTGTCCAAACACTTGCAAATTTGATTAGTGAGGTCCTGTGGTTGAAAAAACGGGTTTTTATAGTCTTTTATATCTGCAAGGATTGTATCAGCATCCCCCCAAAGCTCTTTTTGCGGGCCTCCATCTTCCAGTTTTTTTTTAAGCAGAAGGCTGGAAGGGGAAAAGAGGAAAGGAAAAAAAAAAAAACAATAGTGTTTACCTGGGGTAACACTCCAGAGTAACATTTAGGGAAGCGCTCACGGAAGGGTTGTGAGAAGCAAAACCACTGTCACACAAAAGGGTATTAAAGGAATTTGTATCCACAGTCACAGCAGACACGGTTTTCCCAGACAGCAGACATAAAATTGGCCCGGGAATCTTGTCATGTATAGGTAAGTTCCTATAGGTTTGTGTTTGGGTGGGGGAAAAAAACACATGGAAATAGGTTGATATGAAATGACTGTATTATTCAACAAGCATGCAGAAAAGGCAACAGTTTGCAGGAAAGAGGCAGGAGACACAGAGGGCCGATAACTTCAAGCTCTACAAAAAATCTCCAAGCGGTTCGGATCTCTTCTCTGTACCCTAAATTTCCCCTGCAAACATGGATTCACCAACAGCGGTTTCCAAAGTCCAAAAATGTTCCCAAAATTTCCCCAGTAGGAAATAGCTGGATCCAAAATCCTTGGTTTCCCGGGTCAGGTCACAGTGATGGGCTTGATTAGGGCACTGATTTTTCAGTGAGGGGGGGCTTAAGAAGCAAGGGGGAGAATAGGGCGGGGGAAAAAGAAAATGGAAAAATCCATATTAATGAGGGGAAAAGCTGCAGAAAACAGAAAGCAAAATGGCCCACGGAAAAAAAGAGTTTAAAGGAACTGTCAAAGAGACAAGACCTTACCAAAATTTCGCTAAAGGTAGTCTGTCCCCCCAAAATGAAAATTAAAAAATTCAAACTTTTAAGGCAATTAGCCCCCCCTATAAAAAGTCATGGCGGCATGCACAAAGTGAGGTTGGGAAAGGCATAGTTTTTGAGCGACGATCCCGCAAGATGGGTATCGGGTTATTAGTTTATCGGCCTTTCGATACTTTTTTCGTATTTTCCATATATGTATCCGGGAATGGGAATTTCCAAAATTCTTTGAGAGGCAATGGGATTTTAGTCAGCCAAGGGGAACCCTAAAAAGTGGGGGCACATCCCTGTACTGTGCGGTCTGTTAATAAGGGGCATGGCTGTGTAGGATGCTGAAAGATTCAAAATGCACTAAAAAAGGCGCCGCCCCCATTTTGGTCACTGTGCTTGAATTCAGAAAGGGACAAAAACGTGCTGTGCTGACTCTGAGGGACAGTTAAGATTGCGATTTAGTGTACTGTGTTTTGGGGCCCAGGCTGCCCCAAACCCGCTGTGTAAGTTTTTTCCCTGCAGTGTTGTTTTAACAGTTGCAAGGTGGTTGGGCAGGTGCGCTGCAGTTTGCTCTCATGAAACGCTGTCTGTAGGATCTGCACGTGTCACTACAGACTCTTTTTTTTTTCTTCGTGTAATTCTTGCAGCCCCATGAAATTTAACTATTAGTTGAGCGCTTCCATCCGTACCCAAACATTGGTTGCAAAACAAATAGAAGTAGAAAAGGAGTACCCTTTTTCACAGTTTGGGAACAGTTGGTTTCAGTTTTCATTCGTCTGTGTTTTTTTTTTTTGGTGCACATCACGCTTTCTTGTTAAAGCCTGTGCTTTTCTGCTGAGGTGTTCAGGCCTACCCTTTTCATTTTTCCCCAAATTGGGTTCTGCCCATTCCCATTAAAAATATTCTATTAGTGTGACGCGCTTCCACCCGTTCCAATACTTTGGTTGCAAACACTTAAAAGTAGACAAGGAGTACCCTTTCACAGATTGTGAACAGTTGTTTTCGTGTTCATTCAGTTTGCGTAAAAACCCACTTTGGCCTTATAACTTTTTGACTTTCTTTTAAATTACAGATGAAAAAGTCAGTGAGTAAGGCCGTGGGCGTGTCGTGGAGTTTCAGAGGGAGAGGACGTGGGGATTCTGGGCGCTCCCGCCCTCAGGACACAGATCCCCCTTTTTTCCCCATGAGCTTTCCCTTTATGCGCATTTGGGTAGGAGTCGGCTCCCCCCCTGCTGCGGGAAGAACAAATTAAAGCCGTTGTGGTTGGATGGCAGCAATGCATCGCTTAAATTCCTTCCCCTCTTCGGGAAACCCAAAAACACTGTTGAGAAACCATCTGTTGTTCACCCCCTGTCAAATTCCCCGGGCCCTCAGAGAGTTTTTTAAGGGCCCCCAGCTGAGTCTCTGCTTTGTTTTCAGAATTGTTGGCCGCAAACCGGGCACAGGCAAGCAGCATTTTAAATTTGAAGAAGGGGAGTATGCAGTGATTTTGGGAACAGCTGGTCTCTCCAATTGAAGAGGGGGTGAGCCAGGCGAGGACAGGCACACCCCAGAAAAGCTTTTGATGATGATGAGATCAGGTGCAGGTTTTTTGGGGGCTGGTGTGCCCTACCATCCCAAAAGCAGCCCCGGGGGGTTGGAAGAGGGGAGTGGAGATGATGAAGTCCGGAACCCAACTGCGTGAGCAACAGGAAAGGGGGGGGGGGAGCAGCTTGGGGAAAAGAAAATTTTCCCCAAAGGTACAAAAGGGGGGAGGGTAGGTGCAGACTCGCTTTCCTGTAGCCTCCCGTTTGGCACTGTTGGGGGCAGTTCTCTAGAAAAGTCAAAATTGGCGCTCCTGACTTGCATGCGTGGTCCTTTTTTGACAGATTGTAGTGATATTTTCTTTTTTCAATGAAAATGTGTAAGCAAAAGTTAAAAGAGGTAAAAATATCAGTAACCTGAATACCACAAATATGTGGAAAAATGTTGGAAACCCCAAAGCAGTAGCTGAGTTACAAAGAACACGGGGGATGTAGGTAACTACAGCAGCCTACATTTCAGGGCGTGTTCGAGCCTTCCTCCCGCTACACAACCCGGGTTGGTTTTCACAGGATCTCCCTGGAAGAACCCCGGTCATGTTGTAAAAGACAAACTGTTATTCCCCACAGCAGCAAGTTCACAGCATCGTCACACTCCAGAACAAAAAACAGCATCGGTACACAGGCTTTGGGGTAAAAGACGGGGCCCTCTCGGCAACCATCCCGAGCACAGGCTCTGAATGCTGGCATTGCAAAAAATCCTGTCCTTGAAAAAACTGTCATTCGGCTGGTGGGGGAATGGGCAAATTTCGGGAAATTTATTTGGAATTTGGGGGTCCACAATATAATGTGCCAAGCCCATTTTATTTCAGCAGGCAAGTGTTCCCCGCTCTGCAAAAAATGTCGAGGGGGAAAATTAAACATGCCGCACTAAACGCCGTCAGTAAACGGGTCCAAAATGACCAAACCCAAAGGTGGGACCCGTACCCCTGGCCAAGGACGATACCTTTCCCCACTGCCCCTTGGGTCAAAGTTGTGGAGCGGGGAAAATCTTGCCAGTGGCGCTGTACTGTTCTTCCAAAATCCAAAAGGGGTTGCAGGGAAACCAAATCTGTACACATTGAATCCTTCCCAATCCCCGTTTCCCCAGAATCAACGCTGCACGGCCGTCACGGGATAACCCCCCAAAGGACCCCTTTAACGCTTACCCGTTGCGACCAAAATGAGCACAGCCGTGGCCCAAAGTCAAAGGCCCTCCTGAAAAATTAAAATTTTCCCTGGGGAATCGAAAACCCACAGCGCAGGAAACTTTTGGGATGCCATCAAACAGGAGAGCGACGTGTGGTTTTTTTTAAACTTTTAAACTCCCGCCAAAGGGTTTTGGGAGTGTGTGCGATGGCCAAATCTGGTTTGGGAGTCTGGGCCTTGGCAACCCCACTCACATACCATGGGCTGGCACCTGTGCCCCAACTTGGTCGTGCAGAGTTTTTTAACTTCCCAATCATTCCCCCAAATCCCCCTTCCCCACTTTAATTACCCAAATCTCTAACCCTTTTCCCCCCCTCATTCCAAACTTTTTCCTACCCAAATAAAAATTTCCCCCACATATTTCTTTTACCC
>JARQOD010000004.1:209112004-209156984 GCA_033576555.1 Oophaga sylvatica | reverse complement strand
AGGGGGCAGGGTAGATGGAGATGCCATACACATGGGAGGCAGGCAGGATGGTGCCCTGAGGGTGAGGGGCCCAGCGGCCATTGCTCCAGGGTCAGGGTAGATGGAGATGCTTACACATGGGAGGCAGGCAGGATGGTGCCCTGAGGGTGAGGGCCCAGCGGCCATTGCTCCAGGGTCAGGGTAGATGGAGATGCCATACACATGGGAGGCAGGCAGGATGGTGCCCTGAGGGTGAGGGGCCCAGCGGCCATTGCTCCAGGGGTCAGGGTAGATGGAGATGCCATACACATGGGAGGCAGGCAGGATGGTGCCCTGAGGGTGAGGGGCCCAGCGGCCATTGCTCCAGGGGTCAGGGTGATGGAGATGCCATACACATGGGAGGCAGCAGGATGGTGCCTGAGGGTGAGGGGCCCAGCGCCATTGCTCCAAGGGTCAGGGTAGTGGAGATGCCTTACACATGGGAGGCAGGCAGGATGGTGCCCTGAGGGTGAGGGGCCCAGCGCCATTGCTCCAGGTGTCAGGGTAGATGGAGATGCCATAACATGGGAGGCAGACAGGATGGTGCCCTGAGGGTGAGGGGCCCGCAGCCATTGCTCCAGGGTGTCAGGGTAGATGGAGATGCCTATACAATGGAGGCAGACAGGATGGTGCCCTGAGGGTGAGGGGCCCAGCGGCCATTGCTCCAGGGTCAGGGTAGATGGAGATGCCATACACATGGGAGGCAGACGGATGGTGCCCTGAGGGTGAGGGGCCCAGCAGCCATTGCTCCAGGGTCAGGGTAGATGGAGATGCCTATACACATGGGAGGCAGCAGGATGGTGCCCTGGGGTGAGGGGCCCAGCGCATTGCTCCAGGGGTCAGGGTAGATGGAGATGCCATACACATGGGAGGCAGACAGGATGGTGCCCTGAGGTGAGGGGCCCAGCAGCCATTGCTCCAGGGTCAGGGTAGATGGAGATGCCATATACATGGAGGCAGACAGGATGGTGCCCTGAGGGTGAGGGGCCCAGCAGCCATTGCTCCAGGGGTCAGGGTAGATGGAGATGCCATACACATGGGAGGCAGCAGGATGGTGCCCTGAGGGTGAGGGGCCCAGCAGCCATTGCTCCAGGGGTCAGGGTAGATGGAGATGCCATACACATGGGAGGCAGACAGGATGGTGCCCTGAGGGTGAGGGGCCCAGCAGCCATTGCTCCAGGGGTCAGGGTGATGGAGATGCCATTACACATGGGAGGCAGCAGGATGGTGCCCTGAGGGTGAGGGGCCCAGCAGCCATTGCTCCAGGGGTCAGGGTAGATGGAGATGCCATACACATGGGAGGCAGACAGGATGGTGCCCTGAGGGTGAGGGGCCCAGCAGCCATTGCTCCAGGGTCAGGGTAGATGGAGATGCCATACACATGGGAGGCAGACAGGATGGTGCCCTGAGGGTGAGGGGCCCAGCAGCCATTGCTCCAGGGGTCAGGGTAGATGGAGATGCCATACACATGGGAGGCAGACAGGATGGTGCCCTGAGGGTGAGGGCCCAGCGGCCATTGCTCCAGGGGTCAGGGTAGATGGAGATGCCATACACATGGGAGGCAGGCAGGATGGTGCCCTGAGGGTGAGGGGCCCAGCAGCCATGCTCCAGGGGTCAGGGTAGATGGAGATGCCATACACATGGGAGGCAGCAGGATGGTGCCCTGAGGGTGAGGGGCCCAGCAGCCATTGCTCCAGGGGTCAGGGTGATGGAGATGCCATACACATGGGAGGCAGGACAGGATGGTGCCCTGAGGGTGAGGGGCCCAGCAGCCATTGCTCCAGGGGTCAGGGTAGATGGAGATGCCATACACATGGGAGGCAGGCAGGATGGTGCCCTGAGGGTGAGGGGCCCAGCAGCCATTGCTCCAGGGGTCAGGGTAGATGGAGATGCCATACACATGGGAGGCAGACAGGATGGTGCCCTGAGGTGAGGGGCCCAGCAGCCATTGCTCCAGGGGTCAGGGTAGATGGAGATGCCATTACACATGGGAGGCAGACAGGATGGTGCCCTGAGGGTGAGGGGCCCGCAGCCATTGCTCCAGGGTCAGGGTAGATGGAGATGCCTATACATGGGAGGCAGACAGGATGGTGCCCTGAGGGTGAGGGGCCCGCAGCCATTGCTCCAGGGGTCAGGGTAGATGGAGATGCCATACACATGGGAGGCAGACAGGATGGTGCCCTGAGGGTGAGGGGCCCAGCAGCCATTGCTCCAGGGGTCAGGGTAGATGGAGATGCCATACACATGGGAGGCAGACAGGATGGTGCCCTGAGGGTGAGGGGCCCAGCAGCCATTGCTCCAGGGGTCAGGGTAGATGGAGATGCCATACACATGGGAGGCAGACAGGATGGTGCCCTGAGGGTGAGGGGCCCAGCAGCCATTGCTCCAGGGGTCAGGGTAGATGGAGATGCCATACACATGGGAGGCAGACAGGATGGTGCCCTGAGGGTGAGGGGCCAGCAGCCATTGCTCCAGGGGTCAGGGTAGATGGAGATGCCATACACATGGAGGCAGACAGGATGGTGCCCTGAGGGTGAGGGGCCCAGCAGCCATTGCTCCAGGGGTCAGGGTAGATGGAGATGCCATAACATGGGAGGCAGACAGGATGGTGCCCTGAGGGTGAGGGGCCCAGCAGCCATTGCTCCAGGGGTCAGGGTGATGGAGATGCTATACACATGGGAGGCAGACAGGATTGGTGCCCTGAGGGTGAGGGGCCCAGCAGCCATTGCTCCAGGGGTCAGGGTAGATGGAGATGCCATACACATGGGAGGCAGACAGGATGGTGCCCTGAGGTGAGGGGCCCAGCAGCCATGTCCAGGGTCAGGGTAGATGGAGATGCCATACACATGGGAGCAGGACAGGATGGTGCCCTGAGGGTGGGGGCCCGCAGCCATTGCTCCAGGGTCAGGGTAGTGAGATGCATACAATGGGAGGCAGACAGGATGGTGCCCTGGGTGAGGGCCAGCAGCCATTGCTCCAGGGGTCAGGGTGGATGGAGATGCCATACAATGGAGGCAGCAGGATGGTGCCCTGAGGTGAGGTGCCAGCAGCCATTGCTCCAGGGTCAGGGTGATGGAGATGCCATACACATGGGAGGCAGGCAGGATGGTGCCCTGAGGTGAGGTGCCAGCAGCCATTGCTCCAGGGTCAGGGTAGATGGAGATGCCATACACATGGAGGCAGACAGGATGGTGCCCTGAGGTGTGAGGGGCCAGCAGCCATTGCTCCAGGGGTCAGGGTATTAGGATGCCATAACATGGGAGGCAGAGATGGTGCCCTGAGGTGAGGGCCAGCAGCCCTTGCTCAGGTCAGGGTAATGGAGGATGCCATAACAATGGGAGGCAGACAGGATTGTGCCCTGAGGTGAGGGGCCCAGGCAGCCATTGCTCAGGGTCAGGGTAATGGAGATGCCATAACATGGAGGCAGACAGGATGGTGCCCTGAGGATGAGTGGCCGGCAGCCATTGCTCAGGGGTCAGGGTAAGGAGATGCCATACATATGGAGGCAGACAGGTAGGTTGCCCTGCGGATAGGAGTGCCCAGCAGCATTGCTCAGGGGTCAGGGTAGATGAGATGCCATACAATGGGAGGCAGACAATGGTGCCTGAGGGGAGGTGCCCAGCAGCCATTGCTCCAGGGTCAGGTAGATGGAGATGCCATATACATGGGAGGCAGACAGGATGGTGCCCTGCAGGGTGAGGGCCCCAGCAGCATTGCTCCAGGGTCAGGGTGGATGAGATGCCATACACATGGGAGGAGCAGGATGGTGCCCTGAGGGTGAGGACCCAGTGCATGCCCAGGTCATATAAGATGCCATACATGGGAGCAGAAATGGTGCCAGGGTGAGGGCCCCAGCCATTGCTCCAGGTAGGTATCAGTGCCATACTCATGGAGGGACAGATGGTGCTGAGGGTGAGGTGCCAGCAGATGCCAGGTCAGGTAATGAGATGCCATACACATGGAGGCAGAGGATGGTGCCTGGGACCCGGCCATTGCTCCAGAGGTCAGGGTAGATGGAGATGCCATATACATGGGAGGCAGGCAGGATGGTGCCCTGAGGGTGAGGGGCCGGCAGCCATTGCTCCAGGGGTCAAGGTGGATGGAGGATGCTATACATATGGAAGGCAGACAGGATTGTGCCCTGAG
Organism: Oophaga sylvatica; assembly: GCA_033576555.1. NCBI lineage: Eukaryota > Metazoa > Chordata > Amphibia > Anura > Dendrobatidae > Oophaga > Oophaga sylvatica. Next base: position 209,152,820 of record JARQOD010000004.1, on the reverse strand, counting down.
GGTGAGGTGCTCGGCAGCCATTGCTCCGGGGTCAGTGTTAGCTGGAGATGCCATACATGGGAGGCAGATTAAATGGTGCCCTGAGGATGAGGTGCCCAAGGCCAGTGTTCAGGCAGATGGAGTGCCATATACATAGAAAGTAGACAGGATGGTGCCCTGAGGGTGTGGGGCCCGGCAGCCATTGCACCAGTTGTCAGGGTATATCAAGATGGCATACAGAATGGTGCCCTGAGGATGAGGTGCCTGGCTGCCGTTGCCACAGTGATCAGGGTTTATCTAGGTGCCATACATATGGGAGGCAGATGACATAGTGCCCTGAGGATGAGGTGCCTGGCTACCGTTGCCACAGTGATCAGGGTTTATCTAGGTGCCATACACATGGGAGGCAGATGGCATTGTGCCCTGAGGATGAGGTGCCAGGCAGCCATTGTCCCAGTGGTCATGGGAGATGATGATGCCATACACATAGGAGGCAGATGGTATAGTGCCCGACAGGTATTTCTCCAGTGGCCAGGATATATGTAAATGCCTATGGCAGTGGTCCGGGTATATCTAGGTGCCATACACATGGGAGGCAGATTTGTTGGTGCTCAGCAGTCATTGCCCCAGTAGTCAGGATATATGGAGGGTCCATATACATGGGAATTTTTAATGCTTTGCAGTCATTGACCCAGTTGTCAAAATATAAGAAGATGCCATACACACAGTTTACTGTAGTTTGCAGTTGTTGGGCCGGGTAGTCTGGATATATGGAGATGCCATACACATGGGAGATTGTATGTTGCTGAACAGGCATTCCCCCATAGTCAATATATGGAGATGTCATACACGTGGGAAATTAATTGTATGGTGACCTGAGGCTCCCAGTAGGCATTTCTCCAGTAGTCAGGATATCTATTTATGGTAGACAGTGCATGGTGCCCAGCAGGCATTACCTCAGGTAATCGGGATACATGAAGGTGCCATACAATTGAGACCATATGGTGCCAAGCAGGTATTGCTCCATACACATGGGTGACTGTAGTGTGCAGTCAATAGACAGCATGGTGTGCAGCAGGTGTTGTGCCAGGTACTCTGGATATATGGAGATGCCATTCACCCTACAAGTGTCCTTGTGCCGTCTGTAAGGGAATGTGGTGGGTGGAGGTGGTTGGGGGGGTTAACTCTAATAGTAAATCATCAAGAAAGAAGCGCAAATCAGCACCTCCGCCGCGTGATCTCAAGTCAGGCAGTACAAGAGGACATCCAACTTAGAGGGTTGTTCCATTAATGGCGTAAACTGTGACAGTGCTGTAAATGTCTGAGATGAGAATAGTCCTTTATGGTTCAATTGTAATGTGAACAGTTATAGCGAATTGGCTCTAGCTGAGATCATGGGGGTGTATGATCCATGGGCCTCAAGTTTGTGCTTTTTGGGTAGGAGGGCAGTCTTTTATTGTTATATTTTCCAAGCAAGCCCTTCAGTTAAAGGAAGATCCCCACCAAGAAAATCTACTCACGCTGCGGATGAAAGCTTTGAGGAACTGCTCCTAAAATATAAGCAGATTAAACTGGAACTGGAGTCAATCAACAAGAATGAGAAACTTGCTCTCAAGGAAGAACTTGCAAAAGAAGAAGTGAGCGTTGTGCAAAGCAGCGAGGAGCTGCCTGTGCCTGAAGAACAAAGTGTTGTGGAAGACGTGGCCCCTGTAATTGACGAGAAGCCCCCAATAAAGGCATTTCAGGCATTTGAACTTAAACCCCTTAGACATAAGTTAAAACCAATTACTGAAATAAAGAAACTGATCATCTTGGAAGAATCCAAGCCATCCGAAAGTGTACCCGAAGAAAAAGTCGTGCAAAGTACTGTATGTGCAAAGGGTACGTCCACGTGTGCTACTATTGATCCCGTGCATAGGGTAGAGACGGCCTACAACAGGGTTTTATCATCTGCAAATATTTCTACCTGTACATCCAAGCTGGGGTCCGCATGTGTGCAGGGGGCTCCACTTGCTTCACACGCGACACCTGCCTGTAACAGTATCATCTGGCTGGTTATCTATAGAACATGCGGGAAAAAAATAACATAAAAATGAAATCCAAGTTAAACATATTTGGCATTGTCGTGTCTGTGAAAGTCTGAAGTATCAAAATATAACAATAATGAACTCCTGACAAAGTGGATAAAAAAAGTCGAAATTTTTTCCTTTCAGGTGAACCATGAAAATTAGATAAAAAGAATAAAATGTATATACACCATAATGGTATCAATACAAACGATAGCCCAGCATGCGGAAAGCCAGCCTTTGTTTGGCTCCATAGCTGGGAGGTTAAAAAATTGGGGGACAAAAATTTTCTACAAAGTTCTGAATTTTTTTTTTTTAATCATTAAGTAATAAAAACATATACAAGTTTGGTATTGTCGTTGTACTGGCCTGAAGAATCGTATTGCCAGGTCATTTTTTTTATCATACTATGAAGACTGTAAATATGAAACCCCAAAAACACTGGCAAAAAAAGCATTTTTGTTTTCAACATTTAATTCTGAATCCCTTTCACTCTCGTTTTTCATTTCGCTATTTTCTGAAATGAAAGGCGTGAATCAAAATTACAACCCGCCTTGCATACACGCCCTCATACAGCTATATTGCTAGGAAGGGGACAAGAGAAACGGTGCAAAAACAACAAATTGCCCTGTCCTTAATGGGTTGATAGTATGTATGCAGACACACACACTTTCTTCTACAGATATGATATTTAGAGCTAACAGTTAATAAACATTGTGAGAAATGCAGCCATTTACTACAGGAGCTACATTGCTGTGAAATCCTAAAATATAGAAATGCTGTACTTTATTCTTTTCCAGAACCTGATGAGACTGAGCAGACCGTTCCTGCTGAAATCAACACTACTGATGTTGTTGCAGTAAGTCATGTATTTCATTATTTTTTTTTATGTAAAGGAGTGTTCCCACTACAAAGATTCATCACCTATCCACAGGAGTGGTAAGTGTATGATCTCTGGAGGCACAGCAATAAGACCCTGACTCATCTCTGGAACTGGGGTCCCAAAGTACTCTCTGAATGGAGCAGCAGTGTGCTGCATTCACTGTCTTTGGGACTGTCATTGCTGTGCCTCCTGAGATCATACACTTATCACCCATCTTGTAGAAAGTTCAGATGGCGCAAATGGATTCACAGGACGCAGACCAGTGGCCATGTCAGTAATCTCTAGCTGTCAGACGGGGGCCCAGTGAAATGCCTTCTATCTGCCAGCACCCATAGCTCTTTTATTGATGACCCGGTCTGTCGCAACTTCACGTGTGCGTCACGCTGCAGCGATGACTTCATGCTATTAAAAAGCGGAGCCTGTGAATGCAGTCCGGTAGGAGGTAATTCTCAGATTTTCCTTCCAGCAGCCAGAGACTAGTGACTTAACCTGTGGTATGGGTCCTGTGAGTCTATTTGTGCCATAAAGAGTAGACGCGGAATACATCTATTTAGTGGGAGGAACGCTTTTAACAGTAACTTGTCTTGTTAAACATGCATGAGACTTTATATGGTGGGCTTGTAGGAAAAGATTGATATCTCTGCTTTTTCTGGGCTTAACAGTCAAAGGGGCATCGCTAATCCAGTGATTGACAGCCTTCTGCATGTCTACTGAATTAGCTGTCAATCAATAAAGACCGCCTACTTGACTGCTAACCCCAAAATGAGCAGAGATATTAACGAAGAAAATACAAGTTTTACTTAATCTTTACCACAGACCTAATATAGATCCTTCTGTTCAGCATGGCCAGCTTTATAACATGATGCCCATAAAGCGCACAGTGTTTCCAAACTGGCCGGTTCCCTTTAATTTAGGAACTGGTTGTGCAGTATTAACTACTGCACCCTAAGGAAGGAATGTAGAAAGCGTCTACCAAGTGTGGCCCCATACATGATGTTATGGGGGACTGGTTGTCTTAGAATTGGCATTTGCGCTTAGTAAGTGTCAGAATTTGTGTAATGGCTACTTGTTGTCAGTCATAGTAACCAGAACAAGGCGATTGTGAGCAGGACCTGGCCTCGCTTCTATGGCTGCTCTTGGGTCAGGTTGTGACAATGTCTTTATTTTTTTTTTTTTTTTTACAGATACCTGATGTAGAGGAAGAGCAGTTGTCAGAACTTCATTTACGTCTCTTGGCTTTGCAATCTGCAAGTAAAAAATGGCATCAGAAAGAACAATTGGTATTAAAAGAAAGCAAGGAGAAACTGTCAAAGGGCAAGATGGAGCCTCCGGAAGAGGGGGTGAAGCCAGAACCTCAGAAGGATAAGAGCAATACAAACTCTGTTTTGACGCGTAAAGCTTGTAGTACAGCTAATGCAGGTAAGCCAACAACCTACCCAACTTTTTGGGTCAGATGTGCGGTCACACCATGGGCTGTTAATGCGGTACTACAAAAAATCGTGTCCAAAAGCAGAGAATGTGATAGAATAACAAAGCACCCTACACTCATCTGCTAGTCTTCCACCGCTCGTCTTTACTTACTTGGCTGTAGCAAAAATGTTCCATGTATGAAAACTTAATTCCAGCTCACCCAGTTGCTCTATACTCATCCACTTGGGGCTCAGACACCAGCCTCGCCCTGGCCTCACATCAAGGATAATAGAAAAAATTGGAGTCCGGCTTAACAGGACTGGATTTTCCTTTTCTTTTTATTTTTCAAAAGAATTTATAGTGCATACCAAAGAAAATGTTCATGGTCGACATGACCCAGTTGACGTGTTTCGATTGCAGTAAGCAGTCTTACTCATCACTCATGAGTGTCAAGGGTAAGATTGCTTAGTGCAGTCGAAACGCGTCGACTGGGTCGTGTTGACCATGAACATTTCCTTTTGTATCCACTATAATTTCTTTTGAAAAAGGAAAATCAAGTCCTGTTGAGCCGGACTCCAATTTTTTCTATTATCCTTAATGTTTCATGTAGCCATGTGACTGGCGGTGTCAATGAATGACGCAAGTGGTGGTGACAGCATGTAGCATGCACAGCATAAGACCACTGATTGGTTGCCAGCAGGAGATTTAACACGTGATATATAGATTTTTTTATATATATACACCGTATATACTCGTGTATAAGCCGAGATTTTCAGCACCTTTTTTGTGCTGAAAATGCCCCCTCGACTTATACACGAGTCATTTGGGCAGAAACCAGTGGGATAGGGGATGCCGCAGCAGGAGCCGGTGGCTGGGACATCATACTCACCCTCCCCGTGCCATCGCTGAACGTCCTGGCAATCCTGCGTTGTACCCGGCTTCCTGCAGCTCTCCTGTGCTGAGCGGTGACGTGATACCGCTCATTAAGGTCATGTAATATGGACGCGACGCCACTCCCATAGGCGTGGCATCCATATTCATGGCCTTAATGAGTGGTATTACGTCACCGCTCAGCACAGGAGAGCTGCAGGAAGGCGGGTACAACGCAGGATTGCCAGGACGTTCAGCGATGGCACGGGGAGGGTGAGTATGATGGAGGAGGATGGGGGAGCTTGGAGGAGGACAAGGAGCACGAAGCAGGACGGGGGGGAGGACGGAGAGCACAGAGGAGAACAGAGCAGGACGGGGGAGAATGGAGAGCACGGAGCAGGACGAGGGGAGAATGGAGAGCACGGAGCAGGACGAGGGGAGGATGGAAAGCACAGAGGAGCACGGAGCAGGACGGGGTGAGGATGGAGAGCACGGAGCAGGACGAGGGGGGAGGATGGAAATCACAGAGGAGCACGGAGCAGGACGGGGGGGCACAGGAGGACGGAGCAGGAAGGGGGTAGCACAGAGGAGGACGGAGCAGGAAGGGGGTAGCACAGAGGAGGACGGAGCAGGAAGGGGGGAGCACAGAGGAGGACGGAGCAGGAGGGGGGAGCACAGAGGAGGACGGAGCAGGAGGGGGAGCACAGAGGAGGACGGAGCAGGAAGGGGGAGCACAGCGGAGGATGGAGCAGGAAGGGGGAGCACAGAGCTGAATGGGGGAGCACGGAGCAGGACGGGGGGGAGCACAGCAGGACGGCGGTTTATACACCCGGCTTATATTCGAGTCAGTAAGCATACCCAGTTTTCCATGGCAAAATTAGGGGCCTCGGCTTATACTCGGGTCGGCTTATATTCGAGTATATACGGTATATATAATTTTATGACTTTATTTGTCCAATTATTTTTGCCATTTCGGATATTCACTTTAACCCCTTTATGCTTCATGATGTATACATGCATAATGTAGTGGTCAAGGTGTATGGAGTGGGCTCAAGAGCTAGCTGTGTTATGTAGAGGCGTTTAATTTGTGCTATGATGACAACGAGTCAGTTGAGACATCCATCAATCCACTCTGTGGGGTACTGATGGGTTGCCATGGCAGCTGGGGGCCTGCTGAAGACGCTCGTCTCTGCGATTTTGGTACTCCTGTGATTCTGAGCCACCTATTGGACATTATAGTTTGTACTATATTTTGCAATACTGATGTTTCACTGTTACTTTACATTATTGTAAATTAATAGTTGCAGATATGCTGCAGAAAATATTCAGCATCAAAAACGTACCAAATACTCATTGTGGGAACTTGGCTTTATGATTCTTGGAATAAGCGGAAAAATCAAAATTAAAAGGGTTGTCCTGTGTGACTGCAGACATATGCATCTCCCCTAACGCATGCACTGTGGCGGGGGTTCGCTGGTTTCTGAGCTGGAACTGGAGGGTATGTATGTGTTATACGTACTCTTGGGCAGTGTCCGTCCAGTTGGTGTGTCCTCATTCAATACAATTGTATGGAGTGAGACCGTGCTGTCTAGACTGGTTCTGGACGGGAGTATGTATAAGGCTAGGTTCACATCGCGCCATGGCACTCCGTTTAACGGACTGCGCTAATCTTTTGATTGCGTTTGTGCGATCTCGTTGGTGCTCGTTCTGCGCTAGCCGTGACGGACCATCACAGCATAACGGGACATAACTAACGCATGACGATTTTGTCATGCGTTAGCGATGCGCTAGGTTATGACAGTCTATGGGTGCGTTAACGGATTTGTTACATCGTGTTAATGCCGCTTTGGAACGCATCCGTTAAACGGACTGCCATAACGTGATGTGAACCTGGCCTGACTCATACATACTCTCTGGTCCTGGATCAGAAACCAGCGAATCCCCATGTTATGGGGGATTCATGAGTCTTCAGTCACAGAGTGACTGCAGCGTTATCAATCAGGACCAGACATCCCCTTCAACTGTCCTTCAGGGGTTAATGGCGTATCTGATATGTGGTTTGTTGAATATGTTTTCTCCTTATAGCTAAGCAAGCACGAAGAAGGCAGCAAACAAAAGCTTGGAAAAAGTTGCAACAACAGAAAGCTGAAGAAAAGCGGAAAGAGGAGGAAGACAATAGGAAACAAGCTGAGGATGAGGAGAGAAGAAAACGAGAGGAGGAGATTCGAAAGATTAGAGATCTCTCAAATCAAGAAGAGCAGTACAATAGATTTATGAAGCTTGTAGGGGATATTAAGACTAGACGCAGCAAGGTACGCTTCAGACTATATTCCCACAGTAATTATGGCCGTACACTGATGAATCACATAAACTCGCTTTGTGCCTCAGAAAATAAACTGTTGTTTAAAGTGGTTGGCCCATATGCAATGGTTACTTCCTATCCATAAGATATGAGATACAGTGGGTACAGAAAGTATTCCAGCTGCAGGTTTATTAGTTGCTTGTACTTCCATATATTTTTGGATTATCTTTAAATTAGAATTCTACTTTAATAAAACAGGCCAGATGAAAGTCTCATGCCATCCATGGCGCTATTGCAGCACAGCTTTTTATGTGAACCACTTCTTACGTATTCCACTTTTCCCAGTCTTTTGATGCAGAGCAAAAACGTGCTGAAAAGCATTGCTTGGAAAATTCTGGTGGGATATACCAATATGATAACTATGAGGAGGTTGCAATGGACACAGATAGTGAAACAAATTCTCCAGGTAATGTGCATTCTTTTTTTCTAACCATTTTTTAATGTATTTAGCATTAAAGAGGTTGTCTGCTACCCTAAGTCAGTTACTATTTATTGCCATAAACGCCTAAGAATAATCCCCCTAGAGATCTGCATAGACCTTATCTGCCATTTTATTAGTTCTCATGAAAAGGGCATGTAAGGTAGTAGCCAACCCCTTTTATGTGTCAGTTAAGCTTATGGCAAACTCCTATTCCTTGCTCATTGGCTTATACTAGCCATTTATTGGCTTAGTTTTTGAATGCTTTTTTTTGCAGGTATTGCTGAGTGATGTCTATGAAAAGCTGTGCAGACATAGCCATTAAAATGCCCTAATTTGCTGTAAAAGCACATGACGCACAATTTCCTGACATTTATGCATTGAACAAGGGCCATGACCTGGATTTGCAGTTTTTGTCTGTTGTCTTAAGCAACTTCTCCCCATATGAGTTACAATTTTATTATTTTTAGTTACAAGTTTCCCACTTTTAGGGTATGTTTCCACGGTCAGGAAACGCTGCGTGTTTGATGCTGTGTACAGCCACAGCTTTAAACACGCAGCGTCCAGATGTTACAGCATAGTGGTGGAGGGGATTTCATGAAAGGCGTCAGACCTGCGTAAACGGACATGCGGCGTGTCTTTTCAGATCGCAGCATGTCCTTTTATTACTTTGCGGCAAAGCTCCATCGCCGCAAGGTAAATAATACAGGCCTATGTAGTGCTGCGGTGATTCCGGATGTGTTCAATGAACACATCCGGATTCAACGCGATTTCAGAAGGGGGCGGGGCTTTTGTTGGAGCGGGATTTCCGCTCCGTCCAAAACGCCAGTCTTCCTGAAAAATGGACTTAAAGCGAACGTGTCACCAGGTTTGGCCGATATTAGTTATGGCCACCGCCTTTCAGGGCTTATCTACAGCATTCTGTAATGCTGTATATAACCGCCCGATCCAACCTAAGAGAAGAAAAAATAAGTTTGATTATACTCTCCCGGGGGGGTCCGATCCGATGGGTGTCGCATGTCCTGGTCCGGCGCCTCACATCTTCTTGTGATGCCGCCCTCCTGCTTGCTTCATGGCTCCCCGGCATCGCGCTCCTGCGCAGGCGTACTTATCTACTCTCTTGAAGGCAGAGCAAAGGACTGCAGTGCGCAGGTGCTGGGAAAGGTCAGAGAGGCCCTGCGCACTGCAGTCCTTTGCTCTGCCCTCTACAGGGCAGATAAGTACGCCTGCGCAGGAGCGCGATGCTGGGGAGCCATGAAGCAAGCAGGAGGGTGGCATTGCAAGAAGATAAGAGGCGCCAGACAAAGAGGGGGCGAGTATAATAAAAGATATTTTTCTTCTCTTGCAGGTCAGATCGGGGGCTTATCCTCCAGCATTTTAGAATGGTGTATATCTGCCCTGAAAGGCAGTGGCCGTAACTCGTATCAGCCAAACTTGGTGACAGGTCCCCTTTAAAACTTTGCCAGTCATATAAAACAATAAAAGCAGAGAGCACTTACGTTTCCTCCTTGGGTCCAGCACCAGCTCTCCGCTGCGGTGTCGGTGTTACCAGTACAGCGAAGATGTCACATCAACGGCTCATATCACTGCAGCCAATCACTGAGCTCAGCTGATTGGACGAGGTAGACGGCACAAGGCACTTAGCTCAGTGACTGTCTGCAGTGGTGATGTGAGCTGTGGTTGTGACTTCATAGCTGCAAAACACTGAGCAGAGCCAGCAGTGGTGCTGGGTAGGATGATTACTAACTGCTTTTGTTGCTTTATATGATGGGCATCATTTGAGGACCACTTTTCTTAAAGTGAGAAACCCCTTTAAAGTGCTCTTTATGCTAGAAGATATTGCATCTCATCAACTTTGGGGCAGGAGCATTTATGTAAAATCTGTATGATATTCCTCTGTTGCTTATTCAATTTTGTGAAAAATGCAAATATTTCTGTTGCTTAGGGGCCTCGCCGTCAAGATCTTTTCTCCCCGGGAATACAGTGGGGTGTGTGCCGTCAGTATTGTGTGTGACTGAGCAATTCCCTTCTGAAGTTTGGGTAAGCTTCTTTGATATCCGAGCGAAGCCAGACTGTGATAACATATGAAAGCGCTCAATCAAGTGCTGATGAAACACATATAATGTAAAAATACATACATATTTTTTGTTTTTAGCCTTCCCGTTGTGAGGGCTCAATGTATGACCCAGTCATTTCTAAGAGTTCTTCAGAGGTGCCACTACCACTTCCCCCACTGCCACCTGAGGAGCCTGAGCAGCCACCTAAACCTCCATTTGCAGATGAAGAGGAGGAAGAAGAAATGATGTTGCGTGAGGAGCTGCTGAAGTCTTTGGCTAACAAAAGGGCTACTAAAGCTGAGGTATTGCGAATCTGTTGGTTTTTATTGGTTCATGTGTTAAACTTGAAAATGAATTTGACATGAGAGGTGTTTCTTTTTCTTATCACTACTATACTCCCCTCTTGCAGAAAAGCTGCCCAGCTCCTCTAAACCTTTTCCATCCATACATATCTGACCGATGTTAAATATTTCCCATGCATGTCATTGGGGATGCAGCACTTTGGGTTATAGCTGGTAGACACTGTTTGCTCCTCACCCCAGCTATACCCCCCTGCAGCCGAGCTGATCAGTTTTAGCTCAGTGGCTATAGGAGTCAGACCTCTCTGCTTGCTAATTACATCTTTTTATTTTGCCTCTTATGGTACTGCCACACTACACAATCCCGCTAGCGATCTCGTTAGCGTCGCATACTAATGAGATCGCTAGCGGGATTGTTTCTATATCGCTAGTGTCGGCCACATTTAGCGATATCGTTAAGGACGCTATCGCGGTTAGCGATCTCCTTAACGACTTTAGCGGTACAAAAGTACCGCTAAATCGCTAAAAAAGGTGCCACAATTAGCGATATATACTTACCCAGCGGGGCGCCAGCGACGAAAATAGGGTCCGGAACGATTCCAGCGACGAGCGAGATCACAGCAGGAAGCTCGTCGCTGGCAGATGCCGCACACAACAACATCGCTAACGGATCGCTAATAGTGACGTTTTTTAGCGATCCGTTAGCGATGTTGTTTAGTGTGGCATACCCTTTAGGATGGGGCAATATAGGCTGAATAATCTTCTTGATACCCCACGCGAGAAGGGAGAACAGTTCAGTGTAACCTCATGTTACCATCCCTTCTGCTAGAATAGGTGGCCCGCCAGAATTGGGATCATCCGTTGCTCTGATCTCCCACACCAAAGGAAAAACAGCGAAGGGGGTCAGACTGCTGTATGCTAGGGAACCACTACGTAGGTGGTATGCCTTTAATTAAACATTCATTTGTTCATGGTAATGTCTTTGTAGGAACAAACCAGTAACAACCTACGTTCCTCACCACTGCACATCAACATCATGCCTGTACCAAGGATTACGCTGACATGTTCCAATGTAAATTCTTCCTCACATCGCAGAACAACCACTCAGATAGTAAGAGTTCTGCGACCAATCAGGCGTGTAATAAAGGTAGGTACACCTCTCACCGCTTGCCGTGATCACCCGCTGCAACTAAATATTATCTCAGGCTAAAATGAATAGAATATGCAGTGTTTGTGAATGGTATACTGTGTCTGAATAGTAAGAAGGAAAGCCTCTCCTGCAAGTGCTCAATTCATCACTGTACAATACATTGAATGGATTTAGTATAACACCGGGGCCAGAATATTGATTTATTCATCTGTATGAATTTACCAGCCTTCTGGTGGTGTGCACTGAAGAGCCTGCTTATGTGATAATTCTTGTACTTGGAACGGGGGGGATTTAGTTTGGGTACAGCAATAGTAGTGTTGTATAAGGAAAGCTTATTAATATGTTAAACTACCTTATTGCTGCTCTTGGTCTCACACACAATCGTGACTATGAACTATAGATTATAGGTAATCGGGGGAGTGTGTGTGCCGCATACTGTAGATTATAGGTAATCGGGGGGAGTGTGTGCCGCATACTGTAGATTATAGGTAATAGGGGAAATATGCGCGTGCATACTGTAGATTATAGGTAATCGCAGGGGAGATGTAGTCGGAGTGTGCACCGCATACTGTAGATTATAGGTAATAGGTGAAGTATGCGCATGCATACTGTAGATTATAGGTAATCGCGGGGGGGTGTAATCGGTGGAGTGTACACCACATACTGTAGATTATAGGTAATCAGGGGAGTGTGCGCCACATTCTGTAGATTATAGGTAATCGGTGGAGTGTGTGCTGCATACTGTAGATTATAGGTAATCGGGGGAGTGTGCGCCACATACTGTAGATTATAGGTAATCGGTGGAGTGTGCGCCGTATACTGTAGATTATAGGTAATTAAGGGAGTGTGCGCGTGCATACTGTAGATTATAGATAATGGGGGAAGTGTGCACGCCGCATACTGTAAATTATAGGCAATCGGGAGTGTGTGCGCCGCATAATGTAATTTATAGGTAATTGGGGGGAGTGTGTGCCACATACTGTAGATTATAAGCAATCGGGGGAGGGGGGAGTGTGCGCGCCGCATACTGTAAATTATAGGCAATCGCAGGGAGTGTACACGCCGCATACTGTAGATTATAGGCAATCAGGGTGAGTGTGCACTCTGCATACTGTAGGTTATAGGCAATCAAGGTGAATGTGCACGCCACATACTGTAGATTATAGGCAATCGGGGGGAGTGTGTGCGCTGCATACTGTAGATTATAGGCAATCGGGGGGGAAGGGGGTGGAGTGTGTGTGCCACATACTGTAGATTATAGGCAATCGGGGGGAGTGTGCGCGCCCCATACTGTAGATAATAGGCAATCGGGGGTGGGGAGTGTGTGTGCCGCATACTGTAGATTATAGGCAATCGGGAGGGGTGTGCGCACCGCATACTGTAGATTATAGGCAATCTGGAGGAGTGTGCGCGCTGCATACAGTAGATTATAGGCAATGGGGGGGAGAGTGTGCGCGCCGCATACTGTAGATTATAGGCAATCGGGAGGAGTGTGCGCGCTGCATACTGTAGATTATAGGCAATGGGGGGAGAGTGTGCGCGCCGCATACTGTAGATTATAGGCAATCGGGAGGAGTGCGCGCTGAATACTGTAGATTATAGGCAATCGGGGGGGTGTGCGCACCGCATACTGTAGATTATAGGCAATCGAGGGGGGGGGAGTGTGCGCACCGCATACTGTAGATTATAGGCAATCGGGAGGAGTGTGCGCACCGCATACTGTAGATTATAGGCAATCGGGAGGAGTGTGCGCACCGCATACTGTAGATTATAGGCAATCGAGGGGGGGGGGGAGTGTGCGCACCGCATACTGTAGATTATAGGCAATCGGGAGGAGTGTGCGCGCCGCATACTGTAGATTATAGGCAGTCGGGAGGAGTGTGCGCACCCCATACTGTAGATTATAGGCAATCGGGAGGGGTGTGCTCACCGCATACTGTAGATTATAGGCAATCGGGAGGGGTGTGCTCACCGCATACTGTAGATTATAGGCAATCGGGAGGGGTGTGCTCACCGCATACTGTAGATTATAGGCAATCGGGAGGAGTGTGCGCGCTGCATACTGTAGATTATAGGCAATCGGGGGGCGGGGGGGGAGAGTGTGCGCGCCGCATACTGTAGATTATAGGCAGTCGGTGGAGTTTGTGTGTGCATTGTCTTCGTGTAGTATCATATTTTCCCTGTAGAGGGGAATGAAGTGAAAATCATCTAGGTTGATGTAGTCTTTTTTGACAAAATCATTTTCCAATGGCTCTTCAAATAAGACCTGCAGAGTTCAGCTGATTGCCGCAGTCGCACCAATATGAAGAAAGTTGTCTGTGGTGAGACAACCCCAGTAACACTATCCTGTTTTGTCTGTTTGGGAGGCCATAGCTAATAGTGAAGAGGACACCACTATATTGTTTCAAATAGTTTGTATCTGAACCGCAATGCCTGGGCTGACAGCAGGTCCCATGACCTAAGTCCACATCTTTATGTATGCCTATGAGGCTGTAAGTCCACGTCAGGAAACCCACAATCAGTCTGGGCGTTGCGATTCAGATACGGAGTCTGAAATGCAGCTGTCTGACTTTGGCCTTGTAAGGGTTGTCCAGTATTGGATGATCCCTGTTTCATTAATTCAGGGCCCCATAGAAAATAAGCAACATGAACTCGCCTTCTGCAGCGGCGACATTCTAGCAATGTTGGCAATTGCTATCCCTGGTGGGGTGACGTGACATTCTGTAACGCGACCACTAGAGCCAAATTAGTGGCCAATGCTTGGCTTCTGCTCATCAATATTGAGTTAGAGTAAATGTCTGCTGTGACGAAATAGTAAAGCAAGAAAGCAGTGACCGCTGAATGGTTTCTGTGATCTCACGACAAATTGTTGTCACCTGCCAGGAACAGCAGCATCAATATGAAACACCGCGGCGGGAGGTGAGTATACATTGTTTTTATTTTCTATGGGGCCCTGAAATAATTGTCTAGTAGTGGACAACCCTTGAATCTAAGATGTGCTACAGACAATCCTCACACTGCACTGAGAACTTACAGTAATACCTCAAAGTTATTATTTTATTATATTGCTGTCATATTATATGGCACTGTGTTCTTAAAATTGCTCATTTTGCCCTTTTACCCAGCTAATTCTTGTCTTCCATTAGGTCTGTGACACATTATTAAATACTGACTAGCTGAATCCTTCTAAGCTCTATGTAGAAACAGGAGGTCAGTTTTCCCTGTATGAGTCATAAGTCACTGCAAAAGTCCCTGGCAGGTGAGGTGACTAGGCAGCAGCTGGATCAGGAGTTGAAGAGGGGAATGAGTCATTTAGGGGCAAAGGACTCTCTGTTTCTACATAGAGCAGAGAAAAGAGCAGAAATAACAGGGTAGAACGGAAAAATTAGCAATTGTAAGTACACAGTGCTATATAATATGACTGCAATATATTAAGAGGATAAAAACTTTGATGGGAGGAGGAGTGCTTCTTTAACCCCTCTCTGACATTAGACGTACTATCCCGTCCATAAAACCCGTGCCATTCTGACCATGGACGGGATAGTACGTCATAGGCGATTAGCTGCGCTCCCCGAGGGAGCGCAGCTAATCGCCGCCGGGTGTCAGCTGATTATCACAGCTGACACCCGTGACTGTGTGTCAGGAGCGGTCACGGACCGCTCCCGGCACATTAACCCCTTGCACACCGCGATCAAACATGATCGCGGTGTACTGGGGGCACAGGGGAGGATCGCGCAGTGTGGGTGCTCCCTGCGCGCCCCCCTGAGACCCTCAGACCAGCGCGATGTGATCGCGCTGCTCTGAGGGCTTCCTCCCTCCCAGGACCCGGATCCAAGATGGCGCTGGGGTCCTGGAGGGAGGCGGCTTCCTCAGTGCCTGCCGAGAGCAGGCACTGAGAAGCCTGCTGCACTGCCTGAGCGATCGCTGGTGTGACAGAGTGCTGTGCACACTGTCACACCAGCGATCTGATGAAATACAGTGATGTCCCACCCTGGGACAAAGTAAAAAAGTAAAAAAAGTAAAAATAAACATGTGTAAAAAAAAATCCAAAAAAAAAAAAAAAATATTCCCCAATAAATTCATTACTTATTGTAAATAAAAAAAATAAAACAATAAAAGTACACATATATGGTATCGCCGCGTCCGTAACGACCCCCCCTATAAAAATGTCCCACTAGTTAACCCCTTTTGTGAACCCCTTAAAAAATAAAAAATAAAAACGAAGCAAAAAATCAGTGCTTTATCATCATACCGCTGAACAAAAAGTGGAATAACACGCGATCAAAAAGACGGATATAAATAAACATGGTACCGCTGAAAACGTCATCTTGTCCCGCAAAAAACGAGCCGTCACACAGCATCATCAGCAAAAAAATAAAAAAGTTATAGCTCGCAGAATAAAGCGATGCAAAAATAATTATTTTTTATATAAAATTGTTTTTATTCTATAAAAGCGCGAAAACATAAAAAAATGATATAAATGAGGTATCGCCATAATCGTACTGACCCGAAGAATAAAACTGCTTTATCAATTTTACCACACGCGGAACAATAAAAACGCCTCACCCAAAAGAAATTCATGAATTGCTGATTTTTGTTCATTCTAACCTCCCAAAAATCGAAATAAAAAGCGATCAAAAAATGTCACGTGCTCAAAAATGGTACCAATAAAAGCGTCACCTCGTCCCGCAAAAATTAAGACCTCACATGACTCTGTGGGCCAAAATATGCAAAAATTATAGCTCTCAAAATGTGGCGATGCAAAAAACTACTTTTTGCAATAAAAAGCGTCTTTTAGCGTGACAGCTGCCAATCATAAAAACCGCTATAAATAGTAAATCAAACCCCCCTTTATCACCCCCTTAGTTAGGGAAAAATAATAAAATAAAAAAAATGTATTTATTTCCATTTTCCCATTAGGGTTAGGGTTAGGGTTTCGGCTAAAGTTAGGGTTAGGGTTGGCGCTAAAGTTAGGATTAGGGTTAGAGTTTGGATTAGGGTTAGGGTTGGGATTAGGGTTGGGACTAGGGTTAGGGGTGTGTTGGGGTTAGGGTTGGAGTTAGAATTGGGGGGTTTCCGCTGTTTAGGCACATCAGGGGCTCTCCAAATGTGACATGGCGTCTGATCTCCATTCCAGCCAATTCTGCTTTGAAAAAGTCAAACGGTGTTCCTTCACTTCTGAGCTCTGCCATGCGTCCAAACAGTAGTTTATCCCCACATATGGGGTATCAGCGTACTCCGGACCCAAGAGTTATTGTGAAATTTGTCCTATTTCTTCTGTTACCCTTGGGAAAATAAAAACTGGGGGCGAAAATATTATTTTTGTAAAAAAAATAAGATTTTTTTGTTTTTACGGCTGTACATTATAAACTTCTGTGAAGCACTTGGGGCTTCATAGCGCTCACCACACATCTAAATAAGTTCCTTGTGGGGTCTATTTTCCAAAATGGGGTCACTTGTTGGGGATTTCCACTGTTTAGGCGCATCAGGGGCTCTCCAAATGCGACATGACGCCCCCAGACCATTCCATCAAAGTCTGCAATCCAAAACGTCACTACTTCCCTTTCCGAGCCTGACATGCGCCCATACAGTAGTTTTCTCCCACATATTGGGTATCAGCGTACTCAGGACAAATTGGACAACAACTTTTGGGGTCCAATTTCTCCTGTTACCCTTGTGAAAATAAAATATTGGGGGCGAAAAAAATCATTTTTGTAAAAAAAAAAAGGATTTTTTATTTTTACGGCTGTGCGTTATAAACTTCTGTGAAGCACTTCGGGTTCAAAGTGCTCACCACACATCTAGATAAGTTCCTTGTGGGGTCTATTTTCCAAAATGGGGTCACTTGTGGGGGGTTTCCACTGTTTAGGCATATCAGGGGCTCTCCAAATGCGACATGACGCCCCCAGACCATTCCATCAAAGTCTGCAATCCAAAACGTCACTACTTCCCTTCCGAGCCCTGACGTGCACCCATACAGTAGTTTTCTCCTACATATTGGGTATCAGCGTACTCAGGACAAATTGGACAACAACTTTTGGGTTCCAATTTCTTCTGTTACCCTTGTGAAAATAAAATATTGGGGGCGAAAAAATCATTTTTGTAAAAAAAAAAAAGGATTTTTTATTTTAAGGCTGTACGTTATAAACTTTAGTGAAACACCTGGGGGTTCAAAGTTCTCACCACACATCTAGATAAGTTCCTTGAGGGGTCTAGTTTCCAAAATGGTGTCATTTGTGGGGGGTTTCCACTGTTTAGGCAGATCAGGAGCTCTCCAAACACGACATGGCGTCCAGCCAATTCTGCGTTGAAAAAGTGAGACGGCGCTCCTTCCCTTCCAAACTCTGCCATGCACCCAAACAGTGGTATACCCCCACATATGGGGTATCAGTGTACTCAGGACAAATTGCACAATAACTTTTGGAGTCTTGTTACCCTTGGAAAAATAAAAATTCGGGTGAAAAGATCATTTTTGTGGAAAAAATATGATTTTTAAATTTTACGGCTCTACGTTATAAACTTGTGTGAAGCACTTGAGGGTTCAAATTGCTCACCAAAGATCTAGATAAGTTCCTTAGGGGGTCTAGTTTCCCAAATGGGGTCATTTGTGGGGGGTTTCCACTGTTTAGGCACATCAGGGGCTCTCCAAATGCAACATGGCATCCAATCTCAATTCCAGCCAATTTTGGTTGGAAAAAGTCAAATGGTGCTCCTTCCCTTCCGAGCTCTGCCGTGCGCCCAAACAGTGGTTCCCCCCCACATATGGGGCATCAGCGTACTCAGGACAAATTGGACAACAACTTATGTGGTCCAATTTCTCCTGATACCCTTGGGAAAATAAAAAATTAGTGACTAAAAGATAATTTTTGTGGGAAAAAAATAGGATTTTTTATTTTCATGCCCGGGCATTATAAACTTGTGTGAAGCACTTGGGGGTTCAAAGTGCTCACCAAAGATCTAGATAAGTTCCTTAGGGGGTCTAGTTTCCAAAATGGGGTCACTTGTGGGGGATTTCCACTGTTTAGGCTCATCTGGGGCACTGCAAACGGAACATGACCCCCATCAACGTCTGCATTCCAAAACGTTACTACTTCCTTTCCAAGCCCTGCCGTGCGCCCAAACAGTTTTCCACCCCCACATATGGGGTATCAGCGTACTCAGGACAAATTGGACAACAACTTTTGGGGTCCAATTTCCTTGGGAAAATTCAAAAATTTAGGACTAAAAAATCATTTTTGTGGAAATTTTTTTTTTTTTTTTTCACACCCAGGCATTATAAACTTTTGTGAAACACTTGGGGGTTCAAAGTGCTCACAACAGATCTAGATAAGTACCTTAGGGGGTCTAGTTTCCAAAATGGTGTCACTTGTGGGGGGTTTCCACTGTTTAGGCGCATCAGAGGTTCTCCAAGCGCGACATGGCGTCCAATCTCAACTCCAGCCAATTTTAGTTTGAAAAAGTCAAACGGCGCTCCTTCCCTTACGAGCTCTGCCGTGTGCCCAAACAGTGGTTTTCCCCCACATATGGGGTATTGGCGTACTCAGGAGAAATTGCATAACAACTTTATCTGTCCATTTTCTCCTTTTACCCTTGTGAAAATAAAAAAAAAGTTTGTAAAAGATCATTTTTGTGGCTAAAAAGATAAATATTCATTTTTTCCTTCCACGTTGCTTTAGTTCCTGTGAAGCACCTGAAGGGTTAATAAACTTCTTGAATGTGGTTTTGAGTACCTTGAGGGGTGCAGTTTTTAGAATGGTGTCACTTTTGGGTATTTTCTGTCATGTAGACCCCTCAAAGTGACTTCAAATGAGAGGTGGTCCCTAAAAAAAATGGCTTTGTAAATTTTGTTGTAAAAATGAGAAATCGCTGGTCAACTTTTAACCCTTATAACTTCCTAACAAAAAAAATTTTGATTCCAAAATTGTGCTGATGTAAAGTAGACATGTGGGAAATGTTATTTCTTAACTATTTTGTGTTACATATTTCTCTGTTTTAAGGGAATAAAAATTCAAAGTTTGAAAATTGCTAAATTTTCAAAATTTTCGCCATATTTGCGTTTTTTTCAAAAATAAACGCAAGTTATATGGAAGAAATTTTACCACTAACATGAAGTACAATATGTCACGAGAAAACAATCTCAGAATCGCGAAGATCCGTTGAAGCGTTCCGGAGTTATAACCTCATAAAGAGACAGTGGTCAGAATTGTAAAAATTGGCCCGGTCATTAACGTGCAAACCACCCTTGGGGGTGAAGGGGTTAAGTAGCATCCAGCATTGTGATGTATACCTTATAATCTTTTCCAGGACGTCCCTCCTGACAGCACCATTAGGAGGTCGTCCTTCATATCCTTGATGGGGACAGGAACACACAAGAAGTTAAAAGGCCACTACCTCCACCACCCACCAGTGTTTTTATTTTTTTTATTAAGGACAAATGCATAAGATTATGCTCGTAGGAGCAAACGATTTTACCTTTCAGTTGAGTAGGAGCCCCTTACTGACAGGCGCAGGAGGATCGGTGAAGGTCCTCTCATCTCTCTCCTTCCTAATGCAGTAGTGTCTGGAGGTTGACACCTCTTTGAACAAGGGGTACGAGCCGCTTCCCCCTCGGGGGGCCTCTTGGTTCACAATGCCTATCCCTGTGTGCGGCTATAGTGCGCCAAAGACGCCGGCATGCAGGAGCATTTCTGGTTACAGAGGGGATGGCGTTCAGACCTCTAGTACCCGGCATGCGTTCCAGCGTGGACATCTCTTCCGGGATTTGAAAAAAAGAGCGCCAAGTCCTTATTAAAGGGTAAGCGCCTTTTGATGATTCAGATGGAAGGCAGGCGAGATGATACTATTTAGTGTTTTACCAGGGGAGCTGAAGTTACCAGTCCATTTAGACAGCCACCTATGGAAGGACAAACCACTGGCCGCTCTGATTCCCCTACTGAATGCCTGTTATAAGTGAGTGATAAGGGAAAATGTTCACACTTGTGTTAGGGCTTGCACACGAAATTGCCTGACACATACAGTGCCTACAAGTAGTATTCAACCCCCTGCAGATTTAGCTGGTTTGATAAGATGCAAATAAGTTAGAGCCTTCAAACTGCAAACGAGAGTAGGATTTATTAACAGAAGCATAAATCTTACAAAACAAAAAGTTATGTTGCTCAGTTGAATTTTAATAAATTTTAAACATAAAAGTGTGGGTCAATTATTATACAACCCCTATGTTTAATATTTCGTGGAATAACCCTTGTTTGCAATTACAGCTAATAATCGTCTTTTATAAGACCTGATCAGGCCGGCACAGGTCTGTGGAGTTATCTTGGCCCACTCCTCCATGCAGATCTTCTCCAAGTTATCTAGGTTCTTTGGGTGTCTCATGTGGACTTTAATCTTGAGCTCCTTCCACAAGTTTTCAATTGGGTTAAGGTCAGGAGACTGACTAGGCCACTCCAACACCTTGACTTTTTCCCTCTTGAACCAGGCCTTGGTTTTCTTGGCTGTGTGCTTTGGGTCATTGTCTTGTTGGAAGATGAACTTACGACCCATCTTAAGATCCTTGATGGAGGAGCGGAGGTTCTTGGCCAAAATCTCCAGGTAGGCCGTGCTATCCATCCTCCCATGGATGCGGACCAGATGGCCAGGCCCCTTGGCTGAGAAACAGCCCCACAGCATGATGCTGCCACCACCATGCTTAACTGTAGGGATGGTATTCTTGGGGTCGTATGCAGTGCCATCCAGTCTCCAAACGTCACGTGTGTGGTTGGCACCAAAGATCTCGATCTTGGTCTCATCAGACCATAGAACCTTGAACCAGTCTGTCTCAGAGTCCTCCAAGTGATCATGAGCAAACTGTAGACGAGCCTTGACATTACGCTTTTTTAAAGTAAAGGTACCTTACGGGCTCGTCTGGAACGGAGACCATTGCGGTGGAGTACGTTACTTATGGTATTGACTGAAACCAATGTCCCCACTACCATGAGATCTTCCCGGAGCTCCTTTCTTGTGGTCCTTGGGTTAGCCTTGACTCTTCGGACAAGCTGGCCTCGGCACGGGAGGAAACTTTCAAAGGCTGTCCAGGCCGTGGAAGGCTAACAGTAGTTCCATAAGCCTTCCACTTACGGATGATGCTCCCAACAGTGAAGACAGGTAGGGCCAACTCCTTGGAAAGGGTTTTGTACCCCTTTCCAGCCTTGTGACCCTCCACGATCTTGTCTCTGATGGCCTTGGAATGCTCCTTTGTCGTTCCCATGTTGACCATGTATGAGTGCTGTTCTCAAGTTTGGGTAGGGTCTTAAATAGTCAGAAAAGGCTGGCAAAAGAGATCATTAATCCACACATGTGAAGCTCATTATTCTTGGTGCCTGAACTACTTCTTAATACTTTAGGGGGACCAAACAGAATTCTTGTGGTTTGAGGGGTTGAATAATAAATGACACTCTGAATTAACTTTTAACGTTTTTTTAAAAAAAAAAAAAAAAAAATTAACACAAAAATTTTTGCAGCAGTGCATTTCCCACTTCCAGGCTGATCTACAGTACAAATGTCACAATGCCAAGTTAATTCCGCATGTGTCAATCAGCTAAATCTGCAGGGGGTTGAATACTACTTGTAGGCACTGTATGGGAAACATTTATGTCCAGAATAAATTGCCAAAATAGTAAATGAGTAACATTCCTCCTCCTATGATTGCTACCTTCCAAAAGGTGGCACTAGAGTTCTAGCTCTCTTCCTCTCTGAAGAGACAATTCGCATAATTAGCATATTTCCCAGAGGAGCATTGCGGCTTTAAGTCTCCTCATCTGCATGCTTAGCATGTTGATCTCCGCAAGGAGTGACGATATTTCTTGGACAATCCTCCTATAATATAACATTCCTCCTTCATGACCGATACGAGGGCCATAATAGGAGAAGAGGTCCAAAATTCTGTTACTTTCCCCTTATTCCTTCCAGACTACAGCTAAACAAAAAAGGACACGATGGGAGATGGAGTCAAGATTAGAGGAGGAGGTGGAATTGTCATATTATTCTGACCCTGAACAGAAGGAAGGTGCAGGTTTTAATCCCAAGCCTACCAGAGAGAAAAATAAATACCTTTTCTCTTAGGAAGACACTGATACACTTCTGCAGGCTGTGAGGAGTTGAGGAGAGACCCACCAATCACCCTCTGTACATGATGAGATGTTTGGGGAGGTTTAAGGTCCCGAAGGAACAAAGCATTCCCTGTCAATATGCACATAAGGAACTTGATCTTAGAGGAATGGGAAGACTTAGAAAAGACTGATTATACCAAGACGTTTCAGGTCTCATCTGCCATTTGAGCCAGAGGAGCTGAAATTATGGGAAGAGATCCCTAAGATAGAAATCCCTATAGCTAAAGTAGCCAAAACGACATCTATAACCTATGAGGATTCATCTACAAAGAGCTTCAGATGAGAAAAGGGGTTTCCACAGGAGAAATGCAAAATGGTATCATTCTTTCGGAGCCCTCGTTCACATGAGAAACCAAATTATACAGGTAAAGGGAAAACTGGAAGATGGAACTACCCCAAAGGAGGCAGAGGAAGGAGTACCTTTCCCAGTCCAACAACTAATACAGGGAGGCTATGACGCCAAGCAAGTGGGAGGAGGACTCCAATCCTTTTACAAGGCCTGGACAGAAGTATTCCAGAATCTGTGGATATTTCAAACAGTATCAGAGGATACAGGATTGAGCTTATACAGATTCCTCAAGGAAAATTCCACCTCACGACTTCCCAGTCCCCGCAAGTCTGCAGAAGGCTGCTAGAGGATTAAAAAAAAAAAAGTTGATGAATTCAGTATTGGTGATACCAGTACCAGAAGCAGAATGGTTTCTCTGATATTACTCAGATCTGTTTTCAATAAAAAAAAAAGTCCAGGGGAGAATTTCATACGAATATAAATTTAAAAGCCCCTAATCAAGAGGGTAGTATACCAAAAGATCAAAATGAAATAAATAAGATCAATGACTCCATTAATCAGAAAGGATATGGTAATGTGTACACTAGACCTCAAAGTGGCCTATTGTGCCTATTCATCCTCACAGAGATAGGAGATTAGCAGTGCAAGAATGGGAAGGGATTCAGCATTACCAATTTTGTTCTCTTCTGTTTGGTCTTTTCACAACCCCATGCATTTTCACCAAACTAGTGACAGAAATCATGGCTTTCCTGAGGTGGGAAAAAGGCATATTAATCGTACAATATTTGGACGATTTCTTTTTAATTGCAGTCTATTATAAACCATCTTAGTCCTAAAGAATTTAGGATGGATCATAAGCTGGAAAAAATCGGATCTCATCCTGGGAAAGCAAAAAATAGGTATTAGGTATTGTCTTGGTTTCAGGACTGACATACTTTCTGCCAGTGAGAAAACAAAACAAACTCAAAGACACAGTTTTGGGCTTTCAAAAGGAGATTGCTAGTTTCCATCAGAGAGAGCATGAAGATCTTGGGATTTATGACAGCTTTGATACCATGCGTTCGCTGGAGCCAATTCCACTCGAGGCCGTTACAGAAGCAAATCCTGACATCTTGGAACACATGAGGATGGATTACACAGGAAAATAAAATTGTAGCAACAAAAGTCGTTCATTTGGTGGACCTCTCTGAACAACCTGAAAAAGGGGAATATGTGAAATTTTCTTGGTTTGTGACTGTCACTATGGACGAAAGCAACAGTGGGATGGGGGCCCATGTTCAAGGTCAGTACCTACAGGGCACCTTGCCAGAACTAGGTTATCCCACATCAAGCTTCAGAGATCTTCAAGCTGTCTGGGAAACGTTGAAGAGATGTTGGTTAAATTTGAAGGAACAGCATATCAGAATTCTGTCGGACAACGTCATGACAGTAGCCTTCCCCAGGCATCAAGGTGGTCCGAGACATTGTCATCTTCATGATTTGGCCGAAAAGATTTTTCATTGGCAGAAAGACCATCCTTTCGGTGACAGCGATACACCTAAAAGGATTTCAAAATTCAGTGGCATATTTTCTCAGCCGGAAAGAAGTTCAACAGTCAAAATGGGAGCTGAACTGGGAGGAATTCCATTGCTTAACTTCGCTGGGGCACACCTCAGCTAGATATGTTTTCCACAAGGGGAAATGCAAAAGATTTTTATTCTCCACCCCCCCCACCACCCCCCCAAATTAAAGGGGCAACCCGATGGGAATAGATACCTTATCCCAGATACGGGACGTGGACTTGACATAGCTTTTCCAACACTGCCCCTAATTCCCGCAGTACTACGGAAAATCCAGGAGAATCAAGTCAAAGTGATAATGATACTACTGTTCTGGTCCTAAAGAAGCTGGTTTCCCCTGCTAAAGAAGATGGCTTTAGAAGTTCCCATCATCATTCCAGGTAAAGGTACGACCACCTTTTTCAAGGACCGATATTCTATCCAAATGTGAACTTCCTGCAATTGTCTGCCTGGATCCTGAAAGGCAGATCTTAAGATCCAAAGGGCTTTCAGATTTCGTCATATCCACTATCCAGAGATGTAGGAAGCCAGTGACGTCAGCAATATACCGAACATGAAGATTTTTATTATTTATATAGCGCCATTGATTCCATGGTGCTGTACATGAGAAGGGGTTACATACAAATTACAGATATCACTTACAGTAAACAAACTAACAATCACAGACTGACATAGAGGGGAGAGAGGATCCTGCCCTTGCGGGCTTACATTCTACAGGATGGTAGGGAAGGAGACAGTAGGTTGGGGGGTTGCAGCAGCTCCAGTGATGGTGAGGCGGTAGCGCCAGTAGTGGTGAGGAGGCAGCAGGGTTCATTGCAGGCTGTGGGCTTTCCTGAAGAGTTGGGTTTTCAGGTTCCATCTGAAGGATCCGAGTGTGGTTAATAGTGGGACGTGTTGGGGCAAAGAATTCCAGAGAATGGGGGCTATTCGGGAGAAGTCTTGGAGGCGGTTGGGTGAGGAGCGAATAAGCGTGGAGGAGAGAAGGAGGTCTTGGGAGGATCGGAGATTACGTGAGGGAAGATATCGGGAGATTAGTTCAGAGATATATGGAGGAGACAGGTTATAGATGGCCTTGTAGGTCAATATTAGTAATTTGAATTGGATACGCTGAGGGAGTGGGAGCCAGTGGAGAGATTTGCAGAGGGGAGAAGCGGAGGAGAGAGATGAATTAGTCGGGCAGTAGAGTTAAGGATGCACTGAGAGAGGTGTGAGGGTGTTAGCAGGGAGGCCACAGAAAAGGATGTTGCAGTAGTCGAGACGGGAGATGATGAGGGCATGCACAAGCATTTTAGTAGAGAGGGTTGAGGAAGGGACGGATTCTGGAAATATTTTTGAGCTGGAGGCGGCAGGAGGTAGAGAGAGCTTGGATGTGTGGTTTGAAGGACAGGGCAGAGTCAACGGTTACTCCAAGGCAGCGGACCTCCAGTACGGGGGAAAGAGTGATGTTGTCAATTGTTATAGATAGGTCAGGTAAGGAAGATCTGTGAGATGGGGGAAAGATGATGAGTTCAGATTTGTCCACATTCAGTTTGAGGAAGCGGGAGGAGAAGAAAGAGGATATGGCTGATAGACACTCCGGGACTTTGGAGAGCAGAGGGGTGACATCTGGGCCAGAGAGGTAGATCTGAGTATCATCGGCATAAAGGTAGTACTGAAATCCATGGGACTTTGAGTTGCCCCAGGCCAAGTGTATAGATTGAGAAGAATAGGGGTCCTAGAATCGAGCCTTGGGGGACTCCAACAGAGAGAGGGTGGGATGAGGAGGTAGTGTGGGAGTGTTGAGACGCTGAATGTGCGGTTGGAGAGGTATGAGGAGATCCAGGATAGGGCGAGGTCTTTGATGCCAAAGGAGGAGAGGATCTGTAGTAGGAGGCAGTGGTCAACTGTGTCAAAAGCAAAGGACAGGTCTAGAAGGAGGAGTATAGAGTATTGTCCGTTCGCTTTGGCTGTAAGTAGGTCGTTAGTAATTTTGGTCAGGGCTGTCTCAGTGGAGTGATGGGGCGGAAACCAGATTGTAGATTGTCAAAGAGCAAGTTAGATGAGAGATGGGGGGAAAGTTCAGCGTGTGTGTTATTAGGAGAGATCTGAGGTTGAGGAGCAGGTCAGCGGAGGAGGTCAGGTGGGGGGGCAAGAGGAAAGGGGAGATAATTACTTGGTTAGAGAGTGATGGGGTGTGTGGATAGCGAAGGAGAGTTAGGAGTAATGGAGGCAAAACCATTACATCATATGTCAGCATGGTAAAAGTAATTGTGGAGCTAACAAAGAAATTTAGTAAATTTAAACAGAGGTTAGGCGTACCTTCTGGTCACTTCTGGCTCATTTATAGCATATTTCAATTGTTATCCTTATAATGCCATCCTTATAATGACAGACCAAGGTCTATGCAGACCAATGTGTCTGAATTTATAACAGCTCAAATGCACATCAAACAGGCCAGGTGAGAACACGAGGGAGGGGCAGCAGGGAGTTTGGTCACACACACAGGAGGAGATTAATTAGAAGTCAGGAAGGAAAGAAAGAAAAAAAAAAAAGGATGTAGTCAGATCCAAAAGGACAGAAAAGCATTGATAGCAGACAGATACAGGGGTGATTGGGGTTCAGGAAAGATGGGTGATGATGATGGTATGGCAGTCAGGACACATACCATTGAAGATCTGGAAGAAGTTTTATGCACAATACCAGGAAACAGTGGTGGATATCTCTAGCCCCAAATATTCCAAAAATACTGGGTTTTCTCCAAATGGGATTTGATAAAAGTCTAAAGGTACTGACACACTAAACGCTCCCGCTAACGATCACAATAACGACGCATACTAATGCGATCGTTTTTGTGATCGTTTTAATGTCGCTAGTAGCTGCCACACTTAGCGATCTCGTTAACGACGCATAAGCGGCTAGCGATCTCCTTAACGACTTTGCGATGTAAAAAACAGCGCACATCGTTCACAAAACGTGCCAGACACAGCGATATAGGCTCACCAGCGGGACGCCAGCGATCAAAATACGGTCCAGAACTCTAGTGAACGATCAGCGAGATCACAGTAGGGGCCACGTCGTTGCTACATGCCACACACAACAGCGTCACTAACGAGATCGCTAAATAGTGACGTTTTTTAGCGATCCCGTTAGCGATCTTGTTTAGTGTGGCATACCCTTTAGACTCTGCACCTTGAAAGTATAAATTTCAACTCTGAGTGCCTTCATGGATTATCCATTAGCGAGCTATCTCTGGATTTAGTGATTCATTAAGGCCACAGGTAGGATTAGACCCACAGTGAAAGTCTCTGTTCCTCCATGGGACCTGAATTTCGTGTTAAATGGCCTATGTAAACCACCATATGAGCCTCCAGAAGACTCAGACATATAATCTCTCTCCTTAAAGACAGCTTTTCTGGTGGTCATAACCATGGCAATGCCAGTTTTCTCCATCCAGGATCCTCCATATCTAAGGATCTTAGAGGACTGCAGTATCTTAAAGCTAGATCCTGCCTGGTCTAAAGTGGTAACTACATTCCACATGAGTCAAGAAATCATCTTACCTTCCTTTGTTAAAACCATAAAGATAGTTGAGAAGTTGCGTTTCATTCTCTAGATGACAAAAGAACAGTCCTCCAATATCTGGAGACCAAGAAAAGCTGCCGGAGAGATTCCAACTTGTTCATTCAGGTTGCTTGAAAGAATAAAGGGAAGAAGACGTTAAAAGCGACCTTGGCAAGATGGATTAGGTCAGTAATCAGTCTGACCTATTTGTCAGAAGGAAAATCTTTTCTGGACATCATCGGAGCCTATTCTTTAGAGCAGTAGCTACAGTGGTGGCCAAAAGTATTGGCACCCCTGCAATTCTGTTAGATAATACTCAGTTTCTTCCTGAAAATGATTGCAAACACAAATTCTTTGGTATTATTATTTTCATTTAATTTGTCTTCAATGAAAAAACACAAAAAGAATTGACCTAAAGCCAAATTGGATATAATTCCACACCAAACCTAAAAAAGGGGGTGGACAAAAGTATTGGCACTGTTTGAAAATTCATGTGATGCTTCTCTAATTCGTGTAATCACCAGCAACTGTAACTTACTTGTGGCACCTAACAGGTGTTGGCAATAACTAAATGACACTTGCAGCCAGTTAACATGGATTAAAGTTGACTCAACCTGTGTCCTGTGTCCTTGTGTGTACCACATTAACCATGGAGAAAAGAAAGAAGACCAAAGAACTGTCTGAGGACTTGAGAAACCAAATTGTGAGGAAGCATGAGCAATCTCAAGGCTACAAGTCCATCTCCAAAGACCTGAATGTTCCTGTGTCTTCCGTGCGCAGTGTCATCAAGAAGTTTAAAGCCCATGGCACTGTGGCTAACCTCCCTAGATGTGGAAGGAAAAGAAAAATTGACATCAGATTTCAACGCAAGATTGTGAGGATGGTGGATAAAGAACATCGACTAACATCCAAACAAGTTCAAGCTGCCCTGCAGTCCTAGGGTACAACAGCATCAACCCGTACTATCCGTCGGCGTCTGAATGAAAAGGGACTGTATAGTAGGATACCCAGGAAGACCCCACTTCTTACCCCGAGACATAAACAAGCCAGGCTGGAGTTTGCCAAAACTTACCTGAGAAAGCCTAAAACGTTTTGGAAGAATGTTCTCTGGTCAGATGAGACAAAAGTCGAGCTTTTTTGGAAAAACTATTAACATAGAATGTACAGGAAAAAAAAAAAGAGGCATTCAAAGAAAAGAACACGGTCCCTACAGTCAATCATGGCGGAGGTTCCCTGATGTTTTGGGGTTGCTTTGCTGCCTCTGGCACTGGACTGCTTGACCGTGTGCATGGCATTATGAAGTCTGAAGACAACCAACAAATTTTGCAGCATAATGTAGGGCCCAGTGTGAGAAAGCTGGGTCTCCCTCAGAGGTCATGGGTCTTCCAGCAGGACAGTGACCCACAACACACTTCCAAAAGCACTAGAAAATGGTTTGAGAGAAAGCACTGGAGACTTCTGAGGTGACCAGCAATGAGTCCAGACCTGAATCCCATAGAACACCTTTGGAGAGATCTCAAAATGGCAGTTTGGAGAAGGCACCCTTCAAATATCAGGGACCTGGAGCAGTTTGCCAAAGAAGAATGGTCTACAATTCCAGCAGAGCATTGTAAGAAACTCATTGATGGTTACCGGAAGCGGTTGTTCGCAGTTATTTTGGCTAAAGGTTGTGCAACCAAGTATTAGGCTGAGGGTGCCAATACTTTTGTCTGGCCCATTTTTGGAGTTTTGTGTGAAATGATCAAGGATTTGATTTTTGCTTCATTCTCTTGTGTTTTTTCCTTGCAAGCAAATTAAATGAAGATAAAAATAGCAAATAATTTGTGATTGCAATCATTTTCAGGAAGACACTGAGTATTATCTGACAGAATTGCAGGGGTGCCAATACTTTTGGCCACCACTGTACATCATGGGCAGAAAGAGCAGGGGCCTCGGTCGACCAGATCTGTAGAGCTGCAACATAGACAAGTCTTAAAACCTTTTACAGACATTATAAACTGGACGTTTTATCAGGCCAAAAGACAGTCTTTGAAAGGAAAGCAGTAGTCTCAACCTGAATATCTCCTCTGGTATTCTCTTTATTGTGGTGTCAGGAAGGGTGTCCTGGAAAGTAGGCTTTAAGGGCCCGTCTCACATAGCGATATCGCTACCGAGATCGGTGCTGAGTCACTAGTTTTGTGACGCAGCACCGAGCTCACCAGCGATATCGCTGTGTGTGACATTCAGCGACGATCAGCCCCCCTGCCAGGTATCGCTGATCGTCGCTGAAATGTCAGGACATTTTTTTGATCGCTGGTCTCCCGCTGACAGGCACGCATCGCTGCGTGTGACAGGCGGGAGACCAGCGATCCGCTGGTAACCAAGGTACACAGCGGGTTTCCAGGCACAGGGCTGTGCCTAGAAACCCGCTGTGTACCTTGGATACCAGCGCCCTGATGCAGGGAGCTGGTATCCAAGGTACACAACGGGTTTCCAGGCACCGCGCAGCGCTTGGAAACCCGCTGTGTACCTTGGATACCAGCTCCCTGCATCAGCGCGCTGGTATCCAAGGTACACTGCGGGTAACTAAGCGATGTTACCCGCAGTGTCGCTGTGCTGATCGCTGCCTGAGCTGCCTGTTTGGCAGCTCAGCAGCGATCATGTAGCGATACACCAGCGATCCTGACAAGTGCATATCGTTGTCGGGATCGCTGGTGTATCGTTATGTGAGACACAGCCTTTAGTCTACCGGTAATTGGTTTTCCTGGAGTCCCTATTGACAGCACCAATTACATTCCCTGCCTTAAATTTCCTGCGTGCTGTGTGAAGGTAATGTATATAGAAGGAAACTCAACAAAATAGTTGCGTCTGTCCTGGTGTGGTACTTGGAAAATCACTGGGTGATGGAGGGATGGGCCTTTTAACTTCTTGTGTGTTCTTGTCCCTATAAAGGATATGAAGGATGACCTCCTGATGGTGCTAGAGAACTAAAATTTGGCACTCAACTCGTAAGGATCCGTTGCAAAGAGACTTTTTAATGCAGTCCAACAATGAAAAACGTTTCGGTCAACAGTCGAACTTCCTCAGTATGCTGCCGGGTACAATATTCAAATAAACCAATTAATACATCATAAATGTAATTACATTTGTGATTTATTAATTGGTTTATATTGTACACTGCAGTATAGTGAGAAAGGTCGATTGTTGACCGAAACTTTTTTCATTGTTGGACTGCATTAAAAAGTCTCTTTGCAACGGATCCTTACGAGTTGAGTGCCAAATTTTATTTCTCTAGTATATTTGGTTTGTGAACCTATTTGTGCACCAACACAGCTGTGCCACGATATATTTCTCCTGATGGTGCTGTCATGATGGACTCCTGGAAAACCAACTACTGGTGTGACTAATGCCTGCTTCTGTATTTTATCTCAAAAGCTTCCAAAGCACAAATCTGTAGTAGTTACTCTGAATGCGTCTGACGATAGCGAGTCTGACATGGAGCCAGCCAGTCCTGGACTTGGGGTATTTGGAGGACTCGAGTCAATGATCAAAGAAGCCAGAAGAACTGCTGAGGTAAGAGATCATCACAAATATGTTTTTATATAATAGGTTACATACATGGGTATATTAACACACACACTATACATTACCACATCTTGCAGAAACATACACTATATATCACCACAGCTTGCAGTTACTCACTCCCGCTCTCGCTCTCTCTCCCGCTCTCGCTCTCTCTCCGCTCTCGCTCTCTCTCCCGCTCTCGCTCTCTCTCCCGCTCTCGCTCTCTCTCCCGCTCTCGCTCTCTCTCCCGCTCTCGCTCTCTCTCCCGCTCTCGCTCTCTCTCCTCTCGCTCTCGCTCTCTCTCCCGCTCTCCGCTCTCTCTCCCGCTCTCGCTCTCTCTCTCCCGCTCTCGCTCTCTCTCTCCCGCTCTCGCTCTCTCTCCCCGCTCTCGCTCTCTCTCCCCGCTCTCGCTTCTCTCTCCCGCTCTCGCTCTCTCTCCCCTCTCGCTCTCGCTCTCTCCCGCTCTCGCTCTCTCTCCCGCTCTCGCTCTCTCTCCCGCTCTCGCTCTCTCTCTCCCGCTCTCGCTCTCTCTCCCGCTCTCGCTCTCTCTCCCGCTCTCGCTCTCTCTCCCGCTCTCGCTCTCTCTCCCGCTCTCGCTCTCTCTCCCGCTCTCGCTCTCTCTCCCGCTCTCGCTCTCTCTCCCGCTCTCGCTCTCTCTCCCGCTCTCCGCTCTCTCTCCCGCTCTCGCTCTCTCTCCCGCTCTCGCTCTCTCTCCCGCTCTCGTCTCTCTCCCTCTCGCCGCTCTCCGCTCTCCTCTCTCCCGCTCTCGCTCTCTCTCCCTCGCTCTCCCGCTCTCCTCTCTCTCCCGCTCTCGCCTCTCTCTCCCGCTCTCGCTCTCTCCCTCCCGTCTCTCCCGCTCTCCTCTCCTCCCGCTCTCTCTCTCCTCTCCCGCTCTCGCTCTCCCTCGCTCTCTCTCCCGCTCTCTCTCTCTCTCCCGCTCTCGCTCTCTCCCGCTCTCCGCCTCTCTCTCCCGCTCTCGCTCTCTCTCCCGCTCTCCGCTCTCTCTCCCGCTCTCCGCTCTCTCCCCGCTCGTCTCTCCGCTCTCTCTCCCGCTCTCGCGCTCTCTCCTCCGCTCTCCCCGCCTCTCTCTCCCGCTCTCGCGCTCTCTCCCTCTCTCCCGCTCTCTCCGCGCTCTCCCTCTCTCCCGCTCTCGCGCTCTCTCCCGCTCTCGCGCTCTCTCCCGCTCTCCTCTCCCTCTCCCGCTCTCCGCTCTCTCTCCCGCTCTCGCGCTCTCTCCTCTCCCGCTCTCTCCCGCTCTCTCCCTCTCTCCCGCTCTCCCCTCTCTCTCCCGCTCTCGCTCTCCTTCTCCCCCCTCTCGCTCTCTCTCCCCTCTCCTCTCTCTCTCTCCCGCTCTCGCTCTCTCCCTCCTCTCCTCTCCCCCGCTCTCTCTCCGCTCTCTCCCGCTCTCCTCTCCCGCTCTCTCCCCGCTCCTCTCCCGCTCTCTCTCCCGCTCTCCTCCCGCTCTCCTCTCTCCGCTCTCTCTCCCGCTCTCTCTCCCGCTCTCTCCCGCTCTCTCTCCCGCTCTCTCTCTCCGCTCTCTCTCCCGCTCGTCTCTCCCGCTCTCTCTCCTTCCGCTCTCCGCTCTCTCTTTCCCGCTCTCGCCTCTCCCCCCGCCTCTTCCCGCTCTCTCTCTCTTCCCGCTCTCGCTCTCTCTTTCCCGCTCTCGCTCTCTCTTTCCCGCTCTCTCCCTCTGCTCTTTCCGCTCTCCTCCTCTTCCCGCTCTCGCTCTCTCTTCCCGCTCTCGCTCTCTCTTCCCGCTCTCGCTCTCTCTTTCCCGCTCTCGCTCTCTCTTTCCCGCTCTCGCTCTCTCTTTCCCGCTCTCGCTCTCTCTTTCCCGCTCTCGCTCTCTCTTTCCCGCTCTCGCTCTCTCTTTCCCGCTCTCGCCTCTCTCCGCTCCCTCTCTCTCCGCTCTCGTCCTCTCCCTCTTCTCCTTCCCGCTCTCCCCCCTTCCCGCTCTCTCTTTCCCGCTCTCGCTCTCTCTTCCCGCTCTCGCTCTCTCTCTCCCGCTCTCGCTCTCTCTTTCCCGCTCTCGCTCTCTCTTTCCGCTCTCGCTCTCTCTCCCGTCTCCCTCTTTCCCGCTCTCCTCTCTCCCTCTCTCTCCCTCTCTCCGCTCTCGCTCTCTCTTTCCCTCGCTCTCTCTTCCGCTCTCTATTGCAGCCAGTAACAGTGCTCAGCAGCTCTGCCCGTGTTGACAGCACGAGCTGCTAAGCCTACTGGTTGGCTGAGGCGCTGTTGATATGACGTCAGTGCTGGAGACAGTAACCAGCTGCAGAGGCGAAGATTCAGTGTGGACCTGGGAAGGGTGACTAAAGCTTAGTTTCAGCTGCAGATGGAAGGAAGAGAGCCACAGTCATTACTAGTGGGTAGGCGGAGCCCAGATAGGATTGACACCTCAGATTAAAAAGAGTGTTGACCGGCCCCTCCAGCTCGGGCTCCTCCTACTCAGCTCTTCAGTTTACAATTTGAGGTCTCAGAGGATGGTCGCTGCTGGAAGCAGCTCCTCAGAAGATTTTATTATTTTTTATCGGACAAGAGACTTGGATCACCTAATGTGGTCTAGAGGTCTCAGGAGTCTCAGCGCTGCTGGACCCCAACTTCTCCCTTGGCGGATCTGTATTACCCTAATGGTGGTCCCTGCAGAACCCTGCCGGCCCGGGGGGATGAGGATGGCTTCCCTGGCGGGAGCGCAAACCGCGCTGCAGGGGTCACTGCGTCCCCCGCCCTGGGGGGAAGCATGGGCATAGCTCCAGAAACCCCTGGGGGTCCCTGTGGCGCTTCGGCTGGTGAGTACCACGCATTTTTATTAATGTGTGTGTGAGTGCTCAAGCGACTGCTGCGGCAGCCGCTGTACAATACATGTCGGTGACTGGTGTTTTTTGTCCGCAGGTGGATGCCTGCAGGACATAGGAGAGGAGTGCGCGCCTTTTTATTTGAATTTTCGCGCCGCTCTGAGCGCGCGCTTTACTGCTGTCTCCATTTCCGGCTTCCCTCATGGAGCACACGGAGGCACAGCGCGGCGGCCATTAAAGAAGCAGGCTGAAAGCTTCTTCTGGCTCTTCTCCCTCCTCCCCTCCCGGCAAGATGTTACACTGTTACCAGCTGGGTGAGTCGCTTCTAGCCCGCAGGCAGAAGCTTAACCCCTTCACCCCCACAGCGCGGGCGCCTTCTGGGACACTGAGTGACAGACTGCGCTGTCCTGCGGCTGTTATCGCATAAGGGGCTCGCACACTCTTTTCAATAATAATAAAGAGTTTGTGGGAGTCTGCGATTTTAATACTGCCACTATACGTTCCCACTAACGATCCTGATAACGACGAATACTAATGCGATCGTTTGTGTGATTATTTTTTAATGTCACTAGTAGCTGCCAATCTGGGCGATCTCATTAACATCGCATAAGCGGTTAGCGATCTCCTTAACTTTGGCGGTCATTGCGATATACAAAACAGCGCAATTTTTAGCGATCTTGTGGAACGTTTTTCTGTTAGTGTGGCATAAAAAGCTGTCCTGCAGCTGCTGCCTTATAAGAGGCACTTGGGGCTCGCACAACTTTTTCATTATCAAGGTTGTGGGGAGTCTGCTACTTTAACCCCTTCTTAGGCGGTTAACTATTAATGCTGGGGTAGCTCTATCTTTAAGAGCTTTAACCCTTCAGCGATTGTTTTTTCTTTAAGAAACACACTGTTCTAGTTACTGACAGGTTTAACCTGCCATATACTGTGCAAGGACATGTCAGATGCGGACTATCTGACACGCAGAACCCGACAGCGTCATGCGCAGCGGTCGGAGGTTCCAGTGGTGTCAAAATGGAGGCCCTCGCTAGTTTCTATGATGGCCTGTCTGACCTTCTAGGTTATGGAGTGTCAGCTAGATCCTCTCAAGGAAGCGACACAAATCGGTGCCTTCCTTCTCGCGTAGCGAAGATGTCCGTTTCAGACAAGGAGGATCGGCAAGGACACTCTGCCTCTCTCATGGACCGTACTATTGGAGCCATGAGGGCGTTACAGTTACCAGAGAGAGGTAACTAGGCGTCCTGGTAAGTCGGCCCGGATGTTTCAGGAGTCGCATAGGTCGCGACGGCTTTACAATCTGTATCCGTTTTCTACGGAGTTGATTGTTAATTGGATCTCCTGAAGTGAATGTCCCTTTATCCTGGTAAAGGAAGGCGAGTCTGCAGGACCTGCTGGAGATGGCAACAATATCCATCTGCGAGGCCGCGGGTCATGGATTCAGTATTAAGGATCTATGTGTACTTGTAAAGTTTCCCTGAGCCGTTTGGACCGTCTACGGACGGCGTGACAAGATGGATCCCCTCCATCGAGATAGATGGGCTTTTCAAGTTGAAGGATTCTGCGTCACTGCTATCCAGGGCGCAATCCTCGGCAGTCACAGTCAGAAGAGCACTGTGGCTTAGACAGTGGAACGCGGTTTCCAAGCAGGGTTGCTATCTTTAGCTTACAAAGTGGTCAGCTATTTGAATCTGACCTCACAGAGCTGATTTCTGAGGCAAAAGAAACAGCTTTACCGCAGCGCAGAGCTGTGACTTCTGCGTCTGGCAGGACTAGTGCCGGTAGTTGTCGGCGGTCCTTTCGGTCCAGGGGATGATCCGGTCAACCCTCTGGGGGTTTGGGTCGTTCCTCTCATTTTTTTTTTTTTTTAAAGAAAAGAGGGAAAAAAAAAAAGGGGGGGAATTTCTCAGAAATTCCGCATACCCTGGAAACAGAACTTCCATTAAGACAGAAGCTGGCAAAAAACCCGCTAAAGCGGTCTGACGTCTGGGTCTCACTCGAGCGCTCTCGAGTGGAGGGTCGTTTACTCCAATTCAAACCGACTTGGGTTTCCCGTGTGTCGGACGCCTGGGTAACACAGGTTGTGTTGGCAGGCTACTTCATAGAGTTTCTTTCTCGACCCCCGGACAGGTTTTGCCAATCTCGCATTCCGTCAGAGCCGAGCTATTTGCCGCTCTACTACGAGAGGTCGATTCCCTTCTGCAGAAGGGTGTGGTGATACCGGTTCCGCAGAGGACCGGGGAAGAGGATTCTTATTCCAACCTCTTTGTGGTCCCCAAAAAGGAGGACAAATTTCGCCCTATTTTGGATTTCAAAGATTGAATCGGCATGTTCACATCCCGAAAATTCCGCATGGAGTCGCTTCGCTCCGTTGTGGCAGCCCTGTCGCAGAACGTCTTTTTGGTCAATCGACATTCGCGACGTTTATTTGCATGTTCACGTCGGAAGGGCTCACCGGCGCTTCCTTCGTTTTGCCATAGGTCAGGACCATTGCCAGTTTGTGGCTCTGCCATTCGGCTTGGCCTCGGCGCCCAGAGTTTTTACAAAAATTCTAGCGCCCCTCATGGCAATTCTTCGAAGACAGGGGGTTACGATTTCCCTACCTGGACGACCTTCTGATTGTGGCGTCCTCAAAGGAGGAGGCGGGGACGGCTCGCAATCTATCCCTTCAGCTCCTGGAGGATTTCGGGTGGCTGGTCAATTGGGAGAAGTCGTCTCTGGAAGTCAATCCTGTTTTTGGGAATGCATTTCGACACTGTACGGACGGTGGTGTCCCTTCCTCCAGACAAGCGGGCATGTCTCTTTCGACATGTAGATTATGAGGTCTACGGCAGCAATGTCCTTTCGGAAGTGTATGCGCCTTCTGGGTTTGACGTCCATGGAGGCACTTCCGTTTGCCCAATTTCATTCCAGGGCCCTCCAAAGGCTCATTCTGAGTCGTTGGGATCGATCGCAAGCTTCTCTGAATTGCAGCGTCATCATCCCTCACAGGGTGCGAGAATCCCTAGGATGGTGGTTACGTCCAGGAGCGTTATTCCTGGGGAAATCTTTCCTCCCTCCGAGGTGGTCGGTCATAACCACCGATGCCAGCCCGACAGGCTGGGGGGGGGTGTCTGGAACGATCTTTGGATCCAGGGAGTATGGTCATCGGAAGAGTCTGTTCTACCGATCAACATCCTGGAGTTGAGGGCAATTTTTCCTTTGCCTACAACACTGGACGGTCCCTTTAAGCGGTCTACCAGTCCGAGTTAAGACAGACAACGCGACGGCGTTGCGTATATCAACCACCAAGGCGGGACAAGGAGCTCCAGCCTCATGATGGAGGTGTCTCGGATCCTGCTATGGGCCGAGACCAAGGTTCCAGCCATCTCTGCGATCACATTCCAGGAGTCCAGAATACCACGGCGGACTTCCTCAGTCGCGAGAAGATGGATCCTGGAGAATGGAGTCTTCATCCGAAAATTTTTGCGCTGCTGTGCTTCCGTTGGGGAACTCCCCAAGTGGATTTGATGGCATCCAGGTTCAAATGCCAAACTACCGACCTTCATGTCCAGGTACAAGGACCCGAAGACTGTGGCGGTGGTTGCTCTGGTGGCTCCGTGGGACCATTTCGAGCTAGTCTATGTGTTTCCGCCGATATCTTTACTTCCTCTGGTGCTGCGTCGGATCAGACTGGAAGAGAATTCCGGCTATGTTGATAGCCCCGGATTGGCCAAGGAGGACTTGGTTCTCGACACTGGTGTCGTTTTTGGCGGCACCGCCATTCCCACTTCCTCCTCGCCCGGACCTGTTAACCCAGGGGCCCGTTCGTCATCCGGACTTGAAGTCTCTGCGTTTGACGGCGTGGCTCTTGAGACCGAAACCTTGACCCGTACAGGTTTTTCAGCCGAAGTCATTGCCACTCTGCGAGCTGCCAGAGGTCCGGCTACTACTAAGATTTATCACAAGACTTGGTCTTTTCGTGGTTTCGGGTTCTTCAAGGAATCCGAGGATTTTTTTCCATTCCCAATTTGTTGGCTTTGCTACAGTACGGGCTGGACAAAAGGTTTGGCAGTTAGCACTCTGAAAGGTCAGGTTTCTGCTCTGTCTTTGCTATTTCGGAAGGCTATCGCCTCGCGTAGGGACGTACGTTCCTTTTTTCGCGGAGTAACCCGTCAGTTTCCACTGCGGAAGGCGCCTGTGTCTCCTTGGCGGCTCAACCTTGTCTTGGAGGCTCTTCAGCATATACCTTTTGAGCCTATGGGTTCTGCTAGCCTTTCTTTAATTTCTTGGAAGGTTACCTTCTTAGTGGCGGTAACCTCTTTAAGAAGGGTTTCTGAGTTGGCAGCTTTTTCCTGCTCGCCTCCTTTCCTGGAGTTTTACCGGATCGAGTAGTGCTTCGCACACGGGGCGATTTTCTACCTAAGGTGGTGTCGCAATTTCATGTTAACCAGGATATTGTGTTGCCCTCGCTTTGCCCGGGCCCAGGGAATGCTAAGGAACGGAACTTGCACAAATTGGATTTAGTGCGGGTCTTGAAGTTCTATTTTGTCTATTACTCAAGGTTTTCGAAAGTCAGATTCCCTGTTTGTGATTACAGCAGGTCGTAGGCGTGATCAACGAGTTTTCAAGGACTCTATAGCTCGTTGGATTCGGTCGGCCATTTTGGAGGCTTACCGTCTTAATGGCGAACCTTGCCCGATTAAGATTCGAGCTCGCTCCACGAGGGCTGTGACTTCATCGTGGGCCTTTCATCAAGGGCTTCGGCAGCTCAGCTCTGCCGAGCGGCGACCTGGCGTTTCGTCCACACATTTAAAAGTTTTATAAGGTGGACGTCAGTGCTTCCGCTGATGCGGCCTTAGGACGTAGGGTCCTGCAGGCAGCGGTAATTTAAAGTGTTTAGTTAACTTGTATTTGGCGCCTGTGGCGCATTTATCTAGGTTGTTGGGTTTCTGCCTATTTTGGTTTTTTCCCACCCTAATTTTTGGACTGCTTTGGGACGTCCCACTAGTAATGACTGTGGCTCTCTTCCTTCCATCTGCAGCTGAAAGACGGATTTTGGTAAGAACTTACCTGTAAAATCCTTTTCAGCGAAGGAAGGAAGAGAGACACAGCTCCCTCCCATGGCAGAAGTGTGTTGTTGTATTTACAGATGCAGCGTGACCCTTCTCTGATAGCGATTATCTGGACTGAGGTCGATGCGCTACGGCTCTGTTCCAGCATTGCCAGCTTATCGCAGTAGTCAGGTTCAGTGAGTAGTACCTGTAACTGTGTGATTTTTTTTTGCCGAATGCATGCATAACCTGTACTCTTATGTTTTTTCTCTGAAGTCCTTCAGAAGGGGTTATGTTGCTTCGCTGGTGATATTGTTCTTCCTTAAGCTTGGGTACGACTGAAGAGCTGAGTAGGAGGAGCCCGAGCTGGAGGGGCCGGTTAACACTCTTTTTAATCTGAGGTGTCAATCCTATCTGGGCTCCGCCTACCAACTAGTAATGACTGTGTC
This sequence comes from Oophaga sylvatica, assembly GCA_033576555.1. Classification (NCBI taxonomy): domain Eukaryota; kingdom Metazoa; phylum Chordata; class Amphibia; order Anura; family Dendrobatidae; genus Oophaga; species Oophaga sylvatica. The sequence goes on along the minus strand of JARQOD010000004.1, from coordinate 209,112,980 downwards.
TCTCTTCCTTCCTTCGCTGAAAAGGATTTTACAGGTAAGTTCTTACCAAAATCCGTCTTTGTTTGTTTTTCAAAACAAGCTGCAGCTGGAGGATTTGGATTTTCCAAAACTGGAGAGACCCTTTAATTGGCAAAGCTTCTGAAGAATCATTTCTTTAACATTGACAAACTGCTCCATAATAAATGCTTATGGTTTGTCTCGATGAGCCACAGCCGGTCACTCTGTTTCTTCATGGACTTTAGTGGATTGTGAAGTCCCATTATTGAGGCAGTCTGTTATAGGAGAGGACAAGACATAAGGCCTCAATCCATGCTTTCCAGTCTAGCATCCTGGAGCATGTCTCGGTTCATTTCTTAGACGCCATCCTTTCTGTTCTTCCACTTTGCCAGTATGGAACAATAGTAGTAACATCTCTTCCAAGCACCAAATTATGTGTTTGCGATAGTTTCTTGTGTATTTCTAGGCATCCAAACCAAAAGCACCTTCTAAGTCAGAAAAGGAAAATGACCCAATGAGGACCCCGGAGGCTTTGCCTGATGACAAGAAAATAGAATATCGTCTGCTCAGAGAAGAGATTGCCAGGTAACAGTGGTGTGCAGAGGTGTAGTCCCTTCCAGCTGACCCATTAGTTATTAAACACTTGATTTATCTGCTTTTTGTTCAGCCGAGAAAAGCAGAAACTCCTGAAAACTGATCTGTCAAAAGCAGGTTCATCTCCAACACATTCTGACCTGGAAGCAGATGGCAATAAAAGACTTGTCCCGGATCTGAAGGTGACAGAGGCAGAGTCCAGAAACATGAAGCAGAGGTACGTCACCAGAATGTAACCGTGACCAATGTGTGTGAGTTTCCATTATTAGTAATGTGGGTAGGAAATAGTTGTAATGACGTAAATATTATATTGATCCTGTCTTCTGTAGGATTGTATTCCACTTACGTCTAACTGCTATGCCACTGGAAAACAGGGGTGGAAAGA
>JARQOD010000004.1:208990075-209111904 GCA_033576555.1 Oophaga sylvatica | reverse complement strand
CAGGCCCATTCTTCCATGAAGGGTTTACAGAGATGGATGCACTTGTATTCAGATAAGCGGCGAGTGCATTGGCTACCAGCAGGACGTTTAATAGCAATAAGGTGACGTGATGCAGGTCAGTTGGGCTCATTCTTGGTTAGGCCGTGGTCTGACCGCTTAGGTAGCATTGATTCTGACCATGCTGGAGAAATGATGGGTAAGATTGCTTATTGTTTTTTTATTGGTTTTGTGTTTCCAGGATGTTACTATTAAAGGATGAATCTCTCTTAAAAAATCTGTTACAACAAGAAGAAAAGAAAAAAGAATCAATCCGAACTGCAGAGCTGAAGATCTCCAGACTCACAGAGCAGCTGCAAGCAACGGAGAAGTTTCTAAATGCCAATCGGGTGTTCCTGAGGAAACTGCAAGAACAAGTGAGCTCCACGTATATACAGCGAGTGTTTCTGAGACTGGCTGGGGTGTGGGGTCAGTGCATGAGACACTGAACCCACCCAGTCACGTACACGCATTGCAATTTCATTGATCAGCAGCAGCGCCATTTTCTGCACATATTTTAGCTATAAGGCCGGGGTCACACATGTGAGAAACTTGCATGATTCTCTCTCATGAACATCCGGCACTGCCGCCGGCTCTCGGATTGGAGCATGCAGCTGCATAGAAATACATGCAGCCGCGAGTGCCTGCGGCAGTGCCGGGTGTTCATGAGAGAGAATCATGCGAGTTTCTCGCATGTGTGACCCCGGCCTAAGAAAGATACTTTCCAAACATTTCAGATCTTGTCTGATTTGTTAAATCCATGAGCCATTATGGTTTTCCAGATTGCTGTGTTATGGAAATTTAATTAGGATGAATTTATCCTTCCGTGTTTGCTGCTTGCTTTTCCAAATCTCTATTTAATGTCTTTTTGAGCGCTCAGAACGAAATGAGACTGTCCACACGAAAGTGTCAGTATAGCAATTCGTCAAAGACATACATTTATTATTCATTCAAGGTTTTATACGTTTACAAAAAGGGGCTGGTTAGTCAATTAACATACAATTAAAAGCTGCTAGATGATTGGCTGTTCTAGTGTAAATATGATAATTATGATAATCATGGTAAAAGAGCTGAAGTTGCAGAATTATTGTTTTATATTCTTTTGACCTAGTTGTCTTGCATGACTATAAGGTAAACAACAGATATCTAATAAGACTCCATGTACTTGTTCCTTATGAAGGCCAGATTCGTTTAAAATGACTGATTATAGCTGGCATGAGCACAGGATTTCAGCAGCAGATGGAAGGAAGAGAGACACACTAGTCATTACTAGTGGGTAGGCGGAGCCCAGATGAGATAGACACCTCAGATTAAAAAGAGTGTTGACCGGCCCCTCCAGCTCGGACTCCTCCTACTCAGCTCTCCAGTTTAAAATTTGAGGTCTCAGAGGATAGTCGCTGCTGGAAGCAGCTCCTCAGAAGATTTTATTATTTTTTATCGGACAGAGACTTGGATCACCAGAAGTGGTCTAGAGGTCTCAGGGGTCTCCGCGCTGCTGGACCCCCACCTCTCCCTTGGCGGATCTGTATTACCCTATATGGTGGTCCCTGCAGAACCCTGCCGGCCCGGGGGGATGAGGATGGCTTCCCTGGCGGGGACGCAAACCGCGCTGCAGGGGTCACTGCGTTCCCCGCCCTGGGGGGAAGCAATGGGCATAGCGCCACAAATCCCTGGGGGTCCCTGTGGCGCTCAGCTGGGTGAGTACTCAACATGTTAATGTGTTTTGAGTGCTTCAGCGACTGCTGCGGCAGCCGCTGTTACGTGTATACATGTCGGTGACTGGTGTTTTTTGTCCGCAGGTAAATGCCTGCAGGACATAGGAGCGAGGGAGAGAGGAGTTGCGCGCCTTTTTATTTGAATTTTCGCGCCGCTCTGAGCGCGCGCTTTACTGCTGTCTCCTTTTCCGGCTTCTCTCATAGAGCACATCGGAGGCACAGCGCGGCGGCCATTACTGAAGCAGGCTGAAAGCTTCCTCGGGCCTTTCACTCCTCCCCTACCGACAAGACGCTACACCGTGACCAGCTGGGTGAGTCGCTTCTACCCGTCTGGGCAGAAGCTTAACCTCCTCACCCCCACAGCGCGGGCGCCTTTCTGAGGCACAAATGAGTGGCAGATAGCGCTATCCTGCAGCTGTTATTCCATAAGAGGGCTCGCACACTCTTTTCATTAAAGAGGTTGTGGGGAGTCTGCGACATTAATGCCACTATACGTTCCCGCTAACGATCCCGATAACGACGCATACTAATGCGATCGTTTGTGTGATCGTTTTGATGTCGCTAGTAGCTGCCAATCTGGACGACGCATAAGCGGATAGCGATCTCCTTTACGAATTTGGCGGTCATTGCGATGTACAAAACAGCGCAATTTTTTTAGCGATCTCGCTGAACGTTTCTTGTTTAGTGTGGCATAGCTGCCCTGCAGCTGCTGCCTTATAAAGGCACTTGGGGCTCGCACACCCTTTTCATTATCAAGGTTGTGGGGAGTCTGCTATTTTAACCCCTTCTTAGGCGGTTAACTCTTAATGGGGGACAGCTGAAGTAGCTCTCTCTTTAAGAGCTTTAACCCTTCAGCGTTCGTTTTTTCTTTAAGAAACACACTGTCCTAGTTACGGACAGGTTTATCCTGCCATATACTGTGCAAGGACATGTCAGATGCGGACCGTCAGGATCAGTCTCACGTATCTGACACGCAGACCTCGACGGCGTCATGCGCAGCGGTCGGAGGTTCCAGTGGTGTCAAAATGGAGGCCCTCGCTAGTTTCTATTGATGGCCGGTCTGACCTTCTAGGTTTTTGGGTATCGGCTAGATCCTCTCAAGGAAGCGACACAAGCCGGTGCCTTCCTTCCCGCGTAACGAAGATGTCCGATTCGGACAAGGAGGATCGGCAGGGACACTCTGCCTCTCTTTTGGGCCGTACGGAGGCTTTTATTGAAGCCATGAGGGCGTTACAGTTACCGGTGGAGGTAACTAGACGTCCTGGTAAGTCGGCCCGGATTTTTCAGGAGTCGCATAGGTCGCGATCAGCTTTACAACGTTTTCAGACACTGTATCCGTGTTCTACGGAGTTGATTGATAATTGGATCCCTTCTCCTGAAGGGAATGTCCCTTTATCCCAGCTTAGCAAATCTTCCCTTTAAAGGGAAGGAGAGTCTGCAGGACCCACTGGACAGAAAAACGGAGATGGCAGCAAGATCCATCTGCGAGGCCGCGGGTCATGGATTCAGTACTAAGGATCCATGTGTGCTTATAAAGCTTCCCTGAGCCGGTTGGACCGTCTACGGACGGCGTGGCAAGATGGATCTCCTCTATCGAGGTAGATGGGCTTTTCAAGTTGTTGGAGGATACTGCGTCACTGCTATCCAGGGCGCAATCCTCGGCAGTCACAGTCAGAGAGCACTGTGGCTTAGACATTGGACTGGGGACGCGGTTTCCAAGCAGGGTATGCTATCTTTAGCTTACAAGGTGGTCAGCCTTTGGATCTGACCTCACGGAGCTGATTGCCAAGGCAAAGGCAAAAGAAACGGCTTTACTGCAGCGAAGAGCTGTGACTTCTGCATCTGGCAGGACTAGTGCCGGTAGTAGTCGGCGGTCCTTTCGGTCCAGGGGACGGTTCGGTCAGCCCTCTTGGGGATCGGGTCGTCCCTCTTTTTCAGAAAAAGAGACCTCTCAGAAATCCCGCACTCCCTGGAAACAAAGTTTCCGTCAAGAAAAGCGAGAAGCTGACAAAAAGCCCGCTAAGGCGGACTGACGCCAGAGTCTCACTCGAGGGCTCTCGAGTGGGGGGTCGCCTGCTCCAATTCAAATTGTCTTGGGTTTCCCGCGTCCCGGACGCCTGGATGACGCGGGTTGTATCGGCAGGCTACTTTATAGAGTTTTCTTCTCGACCCCCAGACAGTTTTTTTGCCAATGATCTCTGGATTCAGGGAGTATTGTCGTCGGCTGTCCTGCCGATCAACATCCTGGAATTAAGGACAATTTTCCCTTGCCTCCAACACTGGACGGTCCTTTTAAGCGGTCTGCCAGTCCGAGTGCAGACAGCCAGTGCGACGACGGTCGCGTATATCGAAATCTAGGCGGGACAAGGAGTTCCAGGCTCATGGTGGAGGTATCTCGGATCCTGGTATGGGCCGAGACCAGAGTGCCAGCCATCTCTGCGATCCACATTCCAGGAGTTCAGAATATCACGGCAGACTTTCTCCGTCGCGAGAAGATGGATCCCGGAGTAAGAAGTCTTCATCCGGAGATTTTTTGCACTGCTGTGCTCCCGTTGGGGAACTCCCCAAGTAGATTTGATGGCATCCAGGTTCAATGCCAAGTTACCGACTTTCATGTCCAGGTACAAGGACCCGAAGGCTGTGACGGTGGATGCTCTGGTGGCACCTTTGGACCAATTCGAGCTAATCTATGTGTTTCCGCCGATACCCTTACTTTCTCTGGGGTTGCGTCGGATCAGACTGGAGAGAATCCCGGCTATGTTGATAGCCCCAAGATTGGCCAAGGAGGACGTGGTTCTCGACACTGGTGTCGCTTCTGGCAGCGCCTCCTTTTCCACTTTCTCTTCGCCCGGACCTGTTAACCCAAGGGCCCGTTCGTCATCCGGACCTGAAGTCTCTGCGTTTGACGGCGTGGCTCTTGAGACCGAAATATTGACCGTCAAGGTTTTTCAGCCAAAGTCATTGCCACTTTGCGGGCTGCCAGAGGTCCGGCTAATACTAGGACAAGTCTTGGGAAGCCTTCTTTTTGTGGTGTTCGGTTTCTTCAAGGAACCCGAGGATTCTTTCCATTCCCAATTTGTTGGCCTTTTGCAACGGGCTGGACAAGGGTTTGGCAGTTAGCACTCTGAAGGGTCGGGTTTCTGCCCTGTCTTTGCCTTTCGAAAGACTATCGCTTCGCGTAGGGATGTACGTTCCTTTTTTCGCGGAGTAACCCGTCAGTTTGGAGGCTCTTTAGCATGGGCCTTTTGAGCCTATGAACTCTGCTAACCTTTCTTTACTTTCTTGGAAGGTTGCCTTCCTAGTGGCGGTCACCCCTTTGAGAAGGGTTTCTGAGTTGGCGGCTCTTTCCTGCTCGCCTCTTCCTGGAGTTTTACCGGATCGAGTAGTGCTTCGCACACGGGGCGACTTTCTACCTAAGGTGGTGTCGCAATTTCATGTTAACCAGGATATTGTGTTGCCCTCGCTTTGCCCGGGCCCGAGGAATGCAAAGGAACGGGCCTTGCACACATTGGATTTAGTGCGGGCCTTGAAGTTCTATTTGTCTGTTACTCAAGGTTTTCGGAAGTCAGACTCTCTGTTTGTGATTCCAGCAGGTCGTCGGCGTGGTCAACGAGCTTCCAAGGACTCTATAGCTCGTTGGATTCAGTCGGCCATTTTGGAGGCTTACCGACTTAAAGGCGAACCTTGCCCGATTAGGATTCGGGCTCACTCCACGAGGGCTGTGGCTTCATCGTGGGTCTTTCATCAAGGGGCCTCGGCAGCTCAGCTCTGCCGAGCGGCGACCTGGCGTTCCGTCCACACGTTTACAAAGTTTTATAAGGTGGACGTCAGTGCTTCCGCTAATGCGGCCTTAGGACGTAGGGTCCTGCAGGCGGCCGTAGTTTAAAGTTCTAGTTAACTTGTATTTGGCGCCGGTTGCGCATTTATCTAGGTTGTTGGGATTCTGCCTCTTTTGGTTTTTTTCCCACCCTTAGTTCTTGGACTGCTTTGGGACGTCCCATTAGTAATGACTAGTGTGTCTCTCTTCCTTCCATCTGCTGCTGAAAGACGGATTTTGGTAAGAACTTACCTGTAAAATCCTTTTCAGCGAAGGAAGGAAGAGAGACACAGCTCCCTCCCATGGCAGAAGTGTGTTGTTGTTTTCAGATGCGGCGTGACCCTTCTCTGATAGCGATTATCTGGGCTGAGGTCGGCGCGCTAAGGCTCTGTTCCAGCATCGCCAGCTCATCGCAGTGGTCAGGTCCAGTGAGTAGTACCTGGAACTGTGTGGTTTCTTCCTGTTGCATGCATAACCTGTATTCTTGTCTTTTCTCTGAAGTCCTTCAGAAGGGGTTATGTTGCTCCGCTGGTGATATTGGCTCTTCCTTAAGCTTGTGTACAACTGGAGAGCTGAGTAGGAGGAGCCCGAGCTGGAGGGGCCGGTCAACACTCTTTTTAATCTGAGGTGTCTATCTCATCTGGGCTCCGCCTACCCACTAGTAATGACTAGTGTGTCTCTCTTCCTTCCTTCGCTGAAAAGGATTTTACAGGTAAGTTCTTACCAAAATCCGTCTTTTTAGCAAGTGAGATCTATCTAACTGTGAATACATATATATGTGAATATACTTTGAATATATGGAATACATATACATTTCCATGACAGTCCCCCCTTAGATACCACTTGCCCTAAAAACCTGCTCCTGGCCCAAAGCGCTGCAACTCTTTTGTGCTGCCGGCGAGTTGAGACACCCCTAGTACATGCCTCCCCCACCGAATACAGACTTTTCGCAAATGGGCGGTCAGGAGGACTGTCCCTGTCGGGGGTTTATGTGTTTGCAATCATAATCTCATAGTTGATAGGATGTTTCATCAAGGATGTGTATTCTCAGTCTGGAGGTAGTTCGGAGATCTGGTCAAGCCAGGCAGTTCCATCCGGACTGGTGCGAGGTCCAAGATGGTGAGTGGCAGTGGCATCAAATTGGTTGTCTCTTGAACAGTTTTTTCCATTTTCCTGCGGATACAAGGAATTACACAGCAACCAGTAATTAATGCAAAAATGAGAACCCCCATAATGGCTGTCCCAACCTGTGCCAACATTTTCTGCCACCCACTCATCCACCCAAAGTATCGATCCCATGGGTCAGTGACACCTGAGTTCTGTTTCAGTTCCTCTGATAACTCAGTAAGTTTCTGTATTGCCATTGTGACTTTACCATTTGGGCCAGTGTTGTCTGGGATGTAGGTGCAACAGGTGTCTTTGATCGTTTTGCAAACACCTCCTTTCTCAGCTAGAATCATATCCAAAGCCATTCTATTCTGGAATGCCATAATGGAAGTGGGGCCTAACTGTGCTGCCAAACCTTTTACAGCATCTATGGTGAAGTTAACAAATCTCTGCTGGTTATAATAGATGTAATTTATCCAATCAACATTTTTGTTTATAGTTACTAGTGGCAATAGTGACTCAAATCCTGCTTTAACTTGGTCTCTGGCCTTGAACTCATCAAGTAGGTCATCTCTCTGGTCAGTCAGAGCATCCACGACATCCTTCATGGCTTAGGTGTCTCTCCTGGTACGGGAGCTTCCTTGCAATGCGATACGTGGATCCAAACAGGCTTTCCCTCTAGTTACACAGAGGTTGGTGTCATCTGGGGCTCTTGGACAGGATCATCAAATCTGGCAGTGAAGAGAAAACTCGAGAATGGACATTAGTTTTTGACCAATTCAATTACATAAGTGTTATGATTTGGTAGCTGAGGAGAGCAGGCAAAAAAAGGCAATACACCAGAGAGGTTGGAATCTATGGGATTGCAGTACCCTGACTAACCACCACAACTAAAGGCAGCCGTGGAGCGTTCCTACGTTGGTCCTAGACGCCTCGTCACAGCCTGAGAAGCTAACTACACCTAAAGATAGAAAAAGGAAAGCTATCTGCCCCGGAGCAGATCCCCAAAGAACATAGAAAGCCCCCAAACATGTAATGGCGGTTAGACAAGAGGAAATACAGACACAGACAGAAAATAGTATGAGCAAACGTTGGGGCCCAAACTTCCTAAATAGAAAAGGATAGGAAAGGCACTTACTGCAACCCCAAAAAACCCTGAAAAGTACCAACTCTACTAATTACAAAAACACCTGAGATCACACGACCTCTACCACCTAAATTAGTTCTCTGGTGTAACAAAAACTAAACAGCAACCACTGAAAAAACTGGAAAAGGCAAATGAACAAACAACAGTGGCTGAACTAAACTGCAAGCACCAAAAAAACTAAAAGAAGAAAATGTCTTATCTGTTAGCAGAAGATGCAGGCACGAAACAGCTTTTCTGGGTCTCTGGGAGTGTGCCTTACGCTAAACAGTGCAATTAGGAGTGTGTCATGCCATGGTTTGCGTGTCTTTTGGGCAGTTTTTCAGCATTCTATTCTTAAGTGTTTCGTTCAGTTTTTTTCTACCTTCCTGCTGCTCTGGGGGTGGTAAGGAGTGTGTAGGCCTAGGTCTGACCCTACTGCTAATCGGGTCTCGTGTGTCAGATTTGCTGTGAATGCGGGTCCCTGATCACTTTCTATCATTTCTGGAGCCCCGTATCTGCACACTATTTTCTGAAAGTAGCTTCGTTGCAGTAGTCTTTGCTGACTTGGAAGGCTTCTGTTCATCTTGAAAATACTTCTTTTGACCACAATGGTGTATTTGAATCCTTCACTTGGCGATATCTAGATGTGGTCTATCTGGATCCTTTGAAGCTGGTAGAGTGGTCTTTCCAGATGAGGTGAGGGGGACTTTCTTCCATACGTCCAGGCTTGCATTTGCCGCAGGTCAGACAGCTGTTGGTGAATTTGGCTGTTAGGGTGGAGATCCCTGAAGCGAACCAGTAAGCACCAATCAGATCATTCGTCTGTGTCTTTGATATGTGGATGTGGGTCCATGTACCCATTGGACCACCATAGGGTGCATACTTTGTGGTAGGCAGAGTTTGAAGTCTATTATTGATAGCCTTCCTTCTTCACGTGTTGCTTTTTTCCCATTCAGCTCTTCTTCTCCTTTTGGAGCTTGGTCTTGTAACTTCTTGAGCAGATTCCAGGACGTCTCTTTGTCAGGTTTCTTGTCTTCAGTCGTCATGTAGTAGCCATCCGGCTCTACGACCTCTCCCACTTCTCCATGTTGTCTTCCTTTGGCTGCTTCTTTGGCTGCCATGTCCGCCATGTTATTGCCTCACGCCTCTTCTGTTCTCAGTTTTCCATGCACTTTGATTTTTCAAATTGCCACCATTTTGGAAGTTGGAGTATACCCAGTAGGTCCCTGAAGGCTCCATGATGCTTCACGGTTGTCCCGTTTGCTGTGATGAAGTCCCTTGTAGCCCAGATGGGTCTAAAGTCGTGTGCTATGCCATGCGAGTACCTGTAGTCCGTGTAGATGTTTGCAGTCTTGCCTTCTGCCATCTGGCAGGCCTTCGTCAGCACTATCAGTTCTGCTTCCTGGGCTGACAGGCTAGGTGACAGACTTCTGGACCACAGGATTTCTTGATTGCTGGTCACTGCACTTCCTGTGTTGAAACTTCTTCATCATCTGCAAATCTGGAGCCATCCAAGTATCCCCCCTTGGGAGTGGGAGTAGAGTGGCCGGGCTGAGGACTGTAGGTCTGGAGACGGTGACATTATGAGACAAAGGCAATAGAGGCGCCACAAAGATGCCTGGCGGTGGGGAGATTACTGTTGGTTGAGCTTGATTGAAGATTGCCAAGATGTCATGTGGAGTGAGAGTTTCCAGTGGCTGTCCAAGAGTGATGTCAGCAACCTTGTCCAGAAGGGTGTGTGCTGCAGATACTGCCATCAGGCAGGAGGGTGCTCTTCTTGCAACTGGATCCAAGCGGGCTGAGAGGCAGCCTAAAAGTCTCTGTTTTCCCCCGTGAATCCGTGCCAGGACTCCAGTAGCATGACCTTCTTTCTTCCATCAGGTAGACGGAAAGACTTTTCATAGTCAGGTAGGCGTGGTATTGGCGCTGAGACTGTGGAGTTCTTCCAATCTCCTGAATGGGTTGAAGGCTGCGTCTGATAGAAGGAGCGGGGTTGCGTTGATGCAAGCGTACAGAGGCTGCATTAGGACTGAGGCATCAGGGATCCAGGTTCTGCAATACGACACTAGACCAGGGAAGGCTTGCAGCAGTCTTGGAGTTGTTGGGGGAGCCATCTTCTCCACAGTGGTCTTCCAGTCTTTTGACATGTGTTTCGTCTGGTGGGCAATACAGTGTCCCAGGGATGTAACTTGCTTCTGGCATCACTGGACTTTGTTCTTCCAGACCTTACGTTGCTGTTCTTCCAGGTAGAGTGGGAGAGACAAGGAATAGACTGTGCAGGTGTCGATGTCAACCACACAAAAGAGAAGGTCATCCACGTGTTGTAGAAGAGTGACTCTTGCATATTCTGCAATCCAGTTGACGAGGATGGAGGACATTGTCTTGGTGAAACTTGAAGGGCTTGTTTTGAGCACCTTGAGGCAACATTGTCCATATGCACTGCACTGGTGCGTGAAAGCAGGCCTCCAGGTGGAGGGAAACACTGAAGAAGGTACTGGCCAGGTTGATCACCGTGAATACCGTTGCGGTGACTGGGACTCTTGAGAGCAGAGTGTGATGGTTCAGCACTGTTGGGGTTTCAAATACCGTAGCCTCTTTCGCGGCCTCCAGGCCTTGCACCATTCTAAACTCAGTGGGGTTTACAGTCTTTTTCTTCACTGTGGAAAGCTGGGATTGATTCCGATGGGCGAGGCAGCCCAGTTTGGCCTTGTCCTTCAGTATGCGGCAAGGGACTCCCATCTCCCGGCACAGAGCTGGCGAGAAAACAAGCCGTCTACTAGGATCCACATCATGAGAGATGACGACCAGCTGGCTTTCTTGTTCTCCACCAAGACAGTCACTGTGTTAGCACCTGCTCTGGTCACAGGGGGTCTTCTTGTTGGGACGTCTCCTTAAACGGCTGCTTTTCTCTCAGCACGGGCCATCAGTAGTTTCTTTTTCTCCAGCTCGGTCTCAGGTCAGTATTTGTGCACAAGTTTGAAGAGCTGAGTGGCCTTTTTCCGGTCTAGGGCCTGGGTGAACTGGTTGATTGCAGGGGGCACCTCCTGGTGCTTGCAAAAGATGAACCTCTGGCGTTTGAGCTGGATGAGGTGTTGCCATTCCATGAAGCGAGTAGGGTCCTTCTTGAGTTGAATATCCTGGCCAATGTCAAAGTTCTTAGGCGAGTTCACTTAGACCTTCAGTTGGTCAGAGACATCTTGACTCTGGGTGATGGAGTGGCTTTTCTGGTACTATGTCCAGCACCTCCTGTGATAGGTCTGCAGTGTGGTTGTTTGAGGTTCTTGTTTCTTCTTGGGTCAGGGGTGAAGAAAGTGTCATGGTCCCATCTTCCTGGAACACTCTGGTCGCTTTCAGCTTCTGCAGTAAGTCCACGCCCAGTAGGTTGAGGGTGCAGGTCTTTGACACAACAAACCGGGACATGATGGAGTGTTCTGGCTGAGTCCACACGCTCAGGGGCTTCATAATCTGGAAATATCTGACTTGACCATCAATTCCCATGCAGGAAGCAGAAGATTCTGATAGATAGGTGAGGTTGCGGAGTTCCACAAGAAAAGATCTGACTACGCCATCCACTCAGGATATTGGTCCCACTGGTGGGGTTCCCTGTGGACTTGGTGTGCTCTTGTCCTATGGACGGGGTTCTTCACTGCTTTCTGTGTTTCTTCTTTTTCTGGGTGAAGTCAGTGTTCTGCACCGGTTCCGGAAATGACCAAACTCGCCACAGTTGTAACACTTGACATCCCTTCTGTCCCGGCAGGACTCAATCCTTTTTGCTACTGTGAGCAGGGTATCCATTGCTATTGACGTGTACTCAGGCCTGGCTGCTACCAGTGGTTTCCTGATTGGTTCTCTCAGTCCATGCACAAAAGCCTGTGCCAACATCCGTCTGTGTGTCTGATCATGGGTAATGAGGCCCAAATCTTGAAACACTTGCATTACTCTGTCATGGAACTTCTCCACAGACTCTGTCTTGTCTTGACTCGTGACATGTAGGCTGAGAGTTTGTCCTGTCAGTCTGCTTTTGGCCCATTCTCTGAGTTGCTCAATTAGCTTTGGTCCTGTCTCCCAGGCATACCAAATAACTCTGTTGGAAGCTTGAAGTGTTCTCTCATAATTGGCCAGAATGCATCACCTGCTTTTATTTCCATTATGGTCCAGAGATCAGTCCAGGCTGCTGCATACGTTCGCTGGATCTGCTGCATTTTTTGGCAAAATGGCATGGGGTGTATCCCTGGGTCTGGCAGCATACTGATCACCTGGCTTGGGATGAAGGGCTCATAGGATGGTGCCTCTACCTGTCCCTGCTCTATTGGTGCTTGTGTGTTTTCTTCCCTAGTATTGGGCAGCATGTGTGACGTTGCATCTTCATCTTCATCAGATAAGAAGTGACATGGTGTACTTGGTGTATACACTGGGTGAGATTTGGGCTTTAAAGTTGTCTTGCTGCATGGGGATTTCCCACTTCCTTGCTGAGGCTGCGGTGGATCAGTGTCATGGTTCCATGCTAGCAGCCCTGTAGCTATACCACCCCCCTGTGAAGCCCTAGTTGTGGGCTGTTGTGTCTGGGGGCTACATGTAGCGTTTTGTGTAGGGAGATCTGCACTTTCTTCTCCTGATATAATGACTGGCAATGTTTGTACTGTGCTTGGGATAGACAGGGTGCCCTGTGCTGGAGACACTGAATACAGGGACACCACATTGCTTGGATTGGGCGTTGACCCAGTTGATAACGAAGTAGAAAAAAGAGGAAGAGAAGGGAGGTGTGAGGGAGGAGCGAGAGAAAGAGGAGGGGAGAGAGATGGAGGGGAGGGTGAAGAAGAGGTGGAGTGTGCCTGAGAGGAGGAAGGAGAAGAGCAAGCATGAGCAGGTGGGTGTGGTGTGGGAGGAGAAAGGGAGGAAAAGGAAAGAGGGGAGGGAGAGAAGAGTGAAAGGGGGAAAAGAGAGAAAGATGGAGGAGAGAGAGAGGAGAAAGATGGAGGGGAGAAGTAGAAGAAGATGAAGAAGAAGATTTGAGAGTTGGAGAGGAAGAGATAGAAGAAGAGGAAGATGAAAAAAATGGATGTGTCAGAGATGTGAGGGAGGGGAAAGAAGGAATGAGAGGGATGGCAGCGAGGAAAGAGGAGAAAAGTCTGAAGAAGAAGAAGGAGAAAGGGACTGAGAGAAGAAAAAGGAGAGGGTGTCCCCCCTGTGACTCTTGAGAGGGGATGGTTGAAACAAAAATGCCTTCTCCCTGTGGAGAGAGGCGGGGAGCGTTTTTCCCTGTTCAAGGCTCCTTACTCAATGAGAGCAGCCTACACCTGTCCCGTGTCTCCACATGATGGACATGTGATGTGTGTGACTCTGAATTCTGCTCTTGTGACATGTCAGTGATTTTTTTTCTCACAGACGATTTAACACCTTTTCAAACTTATTCACATAAAAAATCACTTCCTGGTCCGTTCAAATTAACTTGCTGTACCTTCTACACGATGCACCACTGCTCTTTTATAGCAGATGGTAATCTATTAACAAACTTTTCCGTTACCTTTCAAATAACCAAAAACAAGAAAAAAAAAAAACATTTCATTATGCAGCGTAAAGGCTGCCTGTCTATTTGCTTCTCACGTACTCTGACCTTCTATTCACATGCCTAGCCCTTCGATTCTCACGTACTGTGTCTATTCCAAAAACCTATTCAACAAAGGTGATTTAAAAATCTGAAAACTGCTGCACTCTGATTCTTGTGCGTCCTCACCGAATGTCCGACGGGAGGGGCTAGTCAAACCGCTGCGTAGTTTGTGTGTGCTCTCTCCCTCAGCCTGTAATTCTCCTTATCTGTGGAGTGACCTTGGTCTAAAGCAGGCTGGTAAAGGAGAAAGAAAAAAAAATGGTTGGAGAATAAAACTCTAAAATAAATTGCTTAGAAAAAAAAAACTCTCCAAAATTATTTAAAAATGTACTTAAAAGAAAACTTTAAAAACAAAAGTTAGATTTAGTAAAAAAAAACTCTAGAAAATGAAAAAAAAAAATAAATTCACCAAAAAGGGGAGAAAAGAAAAAAACGTATTAATCATAAAACTCTGAAAAACAACCCTTGTTACTAAAATAGCTAATTAAAAAAACAGAAAAGAGGTGGAAAAAACTGATTGTAAAATGATAAAAAACAAAAGTTTTGTCTGGTAGCGTAGGCTTTTTTCCTACTGCCCTCTGGAATGTCAGCTGGCTGCTGCCAGCACTTCCCCCCTCCCTTATATCTCTGCTTGCTGTCTCTCCAGACACTGAAATCACGTAAAAAAAAAAAATTATTATTCCTCAGAATAGCAAAAATGAATATAGTTCAGTCTGAATGCCTGAGAATTTTCACGTTAAAACCTGTAACCAAAAAAAAATCTAGCTTAAAAAAGATCAAAACCAGGAAACCGATGTAACCACGTGATTAGCAGAGGAGGGTGGGTCAAAGGGGTTTTCTCGCTGCTACAGCCAGCAGTGAATGAGGTACTGACAGAGCGCACGGAGATGTGATTTAAAGCGACAGTACCTGATACAGACAGTTGACACGTACAATGAGACAGACACCCGGGAGAATACGAATCCCTCTTTTGATGATCTGTGACCCATACAAGCTGCTCTGGTAACTGATAACTCACCAATTGCACTGAGTGCGGTGAGGCTCGAGGTCTATAGCTCTCTGTACCGTACGCCCTGTCCGGTCGCCGGTCACAGTAATCTGCAATAGCCTTAATCAAAATTCTCACTATCCACGTCTGATTTGACTGGGATGGCCTCCCGGTGCGTGGATGAATCCTTGTCTGATTTGACTGGGATGGCCTCCCGGTGCGTGGACGATTATTGTGAGAACTTTTCCAGCAATTTGTCTTTTGCTATACAGCCCCCAGATGACACATTCAGCCCCAGTTGGGCGCCAACTGTTATGGAAATTTAATTAGGATGAATTTATCCTTCCGTGTTTGCTGCTTGCTTTTCCAAATCTCTATTTAATGTCTTTTTGAGCGCTCAGAACGAAATGAGACTGTCCACACGAAAGTGTCAGTATAGCAGTTCGTCAAAGACATACATTTATTATTCATTCAAGGTTTTATACGTTTACAAAAAGGGGCTGGTTAGTCAATTAACATACAATTAAAAGCTGCTAGATTATTGGCTGTTCTAGTGTAAATATGATAATTATGATAATCATGGTAAAAGAGCTAAAGTTGCAGAATTATTGTTTTATATTCTTTTGACCTAGTTGTCTTGCATGACTATAAGGTAAACAACAGATATCTAATAAGACTCCATGTACTTGTTCCTTATGAAGGCCTTATGAAGGCCAGATTCGTTTAAAATGCCTGATAATAAAGCTGGCATGAGCACAGGATTTTTAGCAAGTGAGATCTATCTAACTGTGAACTGTGAATACATATATATGTGAATATACTTTGAATATATGGAATACATATACATTTCCATGACAGCTGCTGTAAGTAGTAATTGATGTAAAGCTATTTGTGGACCTGCAGTCTTATTTTCCTATTTTACACAAAAATCCACTTGAACTCTTTCTTGCTGCCGCCAAGTTTTGGTTTTGCACTTTTTTGCCCCCATTTTTTTTCCTGTGCACTTATATGTTTGAGGGCTATTTTTTACAGAATGAGTTGTACTTTTGAATGACACCATTTATTTACCTATAATGTACTGGAAACTGAAAAAAAAATTTAATGCAGTTAAATTGCGACAAAGATAACGCAATATTGACATTGCTCTATCGGGTCGTTTTTCAGCATCTTGTGCAGTAAAAATTTTGACATGGATTTCCTGATAGTATGTAGTGTACCAATTTAGGGTTTTTTTTTTCTTTATCTGTACATTAGGATTGGAAATGGCGCTAAAGACTAGGTTTCAGCGCGCTACTCAGAACTTCCTGTGCATTTTATTTCTCTATTGCATAATCTTGCGGTGGGGATTTTCTGGTGACGTCATACTGTCATATTCGATGCCATTGGGGTACATGGGACTTAAGCCCACAATCCTGAGGGGTCTGTGCGCTAAGCTTGTGTGTACTCCCGCATATTGTCATTACATAGTTGATAATGCTTTAGCTCTGTTGACCTTTATGGACATGGGTGTAAATATGCTTATTACTTTTGTTATAGGGGGGGAAATGTAATTGTGTCTTTTGTTATACTTATTTGTCCCAGGGTCAGAAATGCTTGCCAGATATAGGCGTAGTGAAGTAAGTGACGTGAGAGATCCTGCCGCCCTACACCTCACCATGTGCGGGGGGCTATTGAAGCATCATCCCTCCCGACATTACATTTAAATGCCACTGTCGTGATTGCAGCGGCTTCGATCACTGCTGTTCCCTAGATCGGCGGCTTAACACAGTATCTTCCTGGGCTCCCGCACCTGAGCTTCCTACTCCCGTCATTGCAACAAACCAGGATGGGTTTAAGTGATGCATTGTATTTCACGACTGTGCGCTGTACATACGCTATCCTGCAGGGCTCGGTGTTTCAAATCTGTAACCTTTTTATCTGACGGCCTGTGCATTTAACCTGTTGAATGCTTGTCGCTATTACATGGTAAGCGCTTCTTGGTAATCTCTCTATATTTACTTACCCTTCAGTCTGTTGTTATTGCTGTACCACGAGTTAAGAAAAAAAAATAAAAAAAATCAGAAAACTGCGTTTTGTCAGGTTGTGAAAAGAATGGAGCCCCGCCATATATGTAGTGAGACACTGGTCGAGACTGTGATGCATGGAAGCTTGTGGTACATATCCTACGATGTTTCCGCATGCAATTTGGTATCGCAGGCTCCTCCCTGCGTTTCTGCCCTCCTGTTCGCAGGTCACTGTTTTGATTTGGCCAATAATTGGATGCTTTGTAGTGTATTTATGTTTTTTCCTTCTTTGGAGTCAAAATGTGTAATCAGACCACTGCTAGTATCAAAAAAACAACTCAGACGCCATACACCGGCGAGAAAAAAGTCTCATAGTAGATGGGTAGGGTATGCCCTTAAATCAATGAAAGAAATGCATTCGAAAGAGAAAGGCAGGGGGCACTGCCTGTGGTCGAGAGCAGCGGACATTTGCATGCCAAGCGTGTTTCAGATTACCAGGAAAATAATTACCTGGGTAAATCAGAACAGATCTGTTCCTGGTATAACGAGCGATCAGAATCATCCGTGACCAGATCTTTACTAACTAACAGGCATGCAGGTAACTCTGGGACCGATATACACGTTTTGGTCAAAAGAGGACCAAACTTTCTTTGAGCAGACTTCACTCTAGTTTCCTACAACACACGTCAAGCGATGTTGGTCCTCTAAAATCTACTTGGAAGGTGAATTGTTTTTCTTTCAGATTAGTAAATCTCACTGCTTCCTGTTAAAGGGAAGGCGAGTTTGCAGGATCCACTGGACAGAAAAACGGAAATGGCGGCGAAATCAAATTATGAGGCCGCGGGTCATGGATTCAGAGCGATACTAGGATCCATGTGTGCTTCTAAAGCTTCTATAAGCTGGTTGGACCTTTACACAAGGCGTGGAAAAATGGATCTCCGTCATCTGAGATGGAGGAGATTTTCGAATGGTTGGACACTGCAGTCCGATATATCTATGATGCAGGTCTGGACACTGCGTCGCTTCTGTCCAGGGCGCAGGCTTCGGCGATCACGGTCAGAAGAGCGCTGTGGCTCAGACAGTGGGCCGGGGATGCGGTCTCCAAACAAGGTTTGCTGGCCTTAGCTTATAAAGGTGGTCATCTTTTTGGGTCTGACCTCACAGAACTGATTACCAGGGCAAAGGCAAAAGAGGCGACGTTGCCACAACGCAGAGCTATGGCTTCTGTGTCTGGCAGGACATATAGTGGTCGGCGGTCCTTTCGGGGCCGAGGTCGATTCGCTCAGTCTTCTTGGGGATCGGGTCGTTCCTCTTTCTCAGCAAAAAAGTCCTCCCAGAAATCTCGCATTCCCTGGAAGCAGAATTTCCGTCAAGACAAGCGGGAAACCGACAAGAAGCCCGCCAAGACGGATTGACGCCAGGAGCCCACTCGAGGACTCTCGAGTGGGGGGTCGCCTGCTCCAGTTCAAGGAGACTTGGATTTCTCGCGTTCCAGATTCATGGGTAACGCGGGTCGTGTCAGCAGGTTATTTCATAGAATTCTCTCTCGTCCCCCAGACACATTTTACAGTCTCGCATTCCGACAGAACCCGAGCTTTTGGTCGCTCTGCAGCGAGAGGTCGAATTCCTTCTTCAGAAGGGTGTGGTAATACCGGTTCCGCCAGAAGACCGGGGAAAAGGATTTTATTCCAATCTGTTTGTGGTTCCCAAAAAGGAGGACAAATTTCGTCCGATTCTGGATCTCAAAAGATTGAATCGGCATGTCCACACCCGGAAATTCCGCATGGAGTCACTTCGCTCCGTCGTGGCAGCACTGTCGCAGAACGATTTTTTGGTATCAATCGACATCCGCGACGCTTATTTACATGTTCCCGTTGGAAGGGCTCATCAACGTTTTCTTCGTTTTGCCATAGGTCGGGATCATTACCAGTTCGTGGCTCTGCCATTCGGCTTAGCCTCGGCGCCCAGAGTATTTACAAAGATTCTGGCGCCTCTCATGGCGATTCTTCGAAGACAAGGAATTACGATTCTTCCTTACCTGGACGATCTTTTGATCGTGGCATCCTCGGAGGAGGAAGCAGTGACAGCTCGCAATCTGTCTCTTCAGTTACTGAAGGACTTCGGTTGGCTAGTCAATTGGGAGAAGTCGTTTCTGGAACCGTCGCAAGCTATCCTCTTTTTGGGAATGCATTTCGACACGGTACGGGCAGTGGTGTCTCTACCTCCAGACAAACAGTCATGTCTTCTTCGGCATGTACAAATCATGAAGTCTTCGATAACAATGTCCCTTCGCAAGTGTATGCGTCTTCTGGGTTTAATGGTGGCGTCCATGGAGGCAATTCCGTTTGCCCAGTTTCATTCCAGAGCTCTCCAAAGGTTCATTCTGAGTCATTGGAATCAGTCGCAATCGCTGGATTGCAGTGTCACCATCTCTCGCAGGGTGCGAGAGTCTCTAGGATGGTGGTTACGTCCAGGAGCCTTATCCCTGGGGAAATCTTTTCTCCTCCGAAATGGTCGGTCATAACCACAGATGCCAGCCTGACGGGCTGGGGGGGTGTTTGGAACGATTCCTGGATTCAGGGAGTATGGTCATCGGAGGAGACTGTTTTACGATCAATATCCTGGAATTGAGGGCGATTTTCCTTTGCCTCCAACACTGGACGGTCCCTTTGAGCGGTCTGCCGGTCCGAGTGCAGACAGACAACGCCACAGCGGTTGCGTATATCAATCATCAAGGTGGAACAAGGAGTCCCAGACTCATGGCGGAGGTGTCTCGGATCCTGATCTGGGCCGAGGCCAGGGTTCCAGCCATTTCTGCAATCCACATCCCAGGGGTTCAGAATGTTACGGCGGATTTTCTCAGTCGCGAGAAGATGGATCCGGAGAATGGAGTCTTCATCCGGAGATTTTTGCAATGCTGTTGCTCCCGTTGGGAACTCCCAAGTGGATTTGATGGCATCCAGGTTCAATGCCAAACTACCAGTGTTCATGTCCAGGTTCAAGGACCGGAAGGCTGTGGAGGTGGATGCTCTGGTGGCTCCGTGGGATCAATTCGAGCTGATTTATGTGTTTCCACCGATATCCTTGCTTCCTCTGGTACTGCGTCGGATCAGACTGGAGAGAATCCCGGCTATGTTAATAGCACCAGATTGGCCAAGGAGGACGTGGTTTTCAACGCTAATGTCGCTGTTGGCGGCACCTCCATTTCCACTTCCTCTTCGACCGGACCTGTTGACTCAGGGGCCCGTTTGTCATCCGGACTTGAAGTCTCTGCGTTTGACGGCGTGGCTCTTGAGACCGAAATGTTGACTCGTAGAGGTTTTTCAGCCGAGGTCATTGCTACTCTTCGAGCTGCCAGATGTCCGGCTACTACTAGGATTTACCACAAAATTTGGGAAACCTTCTTTTCGTGGTGTTTGGGGTCCTCTCGGAACCCGAGAAAATTTTCCATTCCCAACCTGTTGGCTTTTCTACAGCATGGGCTAGACAAGGGTTTGGCAGTAAGCACTCTGAAAGGTCAGATTTCTGCTCTGTCCTTATTATTTCGGAGAACCATTGCTTCAAATAGAGACGTGCTCTCCTTTTTCCGAGGTATATCTCGTAAGTTTCCGCCGCGGAAGGCACCCGTGTCTCCTTGGCGGCTCAACCTTGTTTTGGAGGCTCTTCAGCATAAACCTTTTGAGCCTATGGTTTCTGCTAGCCTTTCTTTACTTTCTTGGAAGGTGGCTTTCCTTGTTGCAGTCACTTCCTTGAGGAGAGTTTCTGAGTTGGCAGCTCTTTCTTGTTCGCCTCCTTTTCTGGAGTTTTTTCCGGATCGTGTAGTGCTTCGCACTCGGGGTGATTTTTTTTACCTAAAGTGGTGTCACAATTTCATGTCGACCAGGATATTGTGTTACCTTCATTCTGCCCGGATCCGAAAAATGTGAAAGAGCGAGCTTTACACACATTGGATTTAGTGCGGGCCTTGAAGTTTTATCTATCTATTACTCAAGGTTTTCGTAAGACGGACTCCTGTTTGTGGTTCCAGCAGGTCGTCGGCGTGGTCAACGAGCTTCCAAAGATTCTATAGCTCGTTGGATCCGGTCAGCTATTTTGGAAGCTTACCGTCTTCGGGGTGAATCTTGCCCGATTAAGATTCGAGCCCATTCTACGAGAGCTGTGGCCTCTTCGTGGGCTTTTCATCAAGGTGCCTCGGCGGTGCAGCTCTGCCGAGCGGCAACTTGGCGCTCTGTCCACACGTTTACAAAGTTTTATAAAGTGGACGTCAGTGCTTCCGCTGATGCAGCCCTCGGACGTAGGGTCCTGCAGGCAGCTGTAGTGTAAAGTTCTAGATGAACTTGTGTTTAGCGCTGGTTGCGCTTTTTGTTAAGGTTGTTGGGTTTCTGCCCTTTGTTGGTTTTTTTCCCACCCTTATTTTTTGAACTGCTTTGGGACGTCCCATCAGTAATGAATACTGTGGCTCTCTTCCTTCCATCTGCAGCTGAAAGACGGATTTTGGTAAGACCTTACCTGTAAAATCCTTTTCAGCGAAGGAAGGAAGAGAGACACAGCACCCTCCCAGGGCAGAAGTGTGTTGATGTTTTCAGATGCAGCGCGACCCTTATCTGATAGCGATTATCTGGGCTGAGGTCAGCGCGCTAAGGCTCTGTTCCAGCATTGCCAGCTCATCACAGTAGTCAGGTTCAGTGAGTAGTGCCTGGAACTCTGTGGTTTGCCTTACTTTGCATGCATAACCTGTATTCTTGTGTTGTTTCTCTGAAGTTTCCTTCAGAAGGGGTTATGTTGCTCCGCTGGTGATCTTGGCTCTTTTCCTCAAAGCTTTGGTACGACTGAAGGAGCTGAGTAGGAGGAGCCCGAGCTGGAGGGGCCAGCCAGTCAACACGCTTTTGATCTGAGGTGTCATCCTGATCTGGGGCTCCGCCTACCCATCAGTAATGAATACTGTGTCTCTCTTCCTTCCTTCGCTGAAAAGGATTTTACAGGTAAGGTCTTACCAAAATCCGTCTTTTACCATATAATGTACTGGAAAACTGAAAAAAAAATTCTAAGTGCAGTTAAATTGCCAAAAGAAACTGCAATTCTGACATTGTTTTTTGGGATTTGTTTTTACAGCATTCATTGTG
Organism: Oophaga sylvatica; assembly: GCA_033576555.1. NCBI lineage: Eukaryota > Metazoa > Chordata > Amphibia > Anura > Dendrobatidae > Oophaga > Oophaga sylvatica. Next base: position 209,090,381 of record JARQOD010000004.1, on the reverse strand, counting down.
CAGTAAAAATTATTTGGTAACATGATTTCCCTGATCAGTATGATTAGTGATACCAAATGTATAGGTTTTTTTTTTTTTCCCTTTATTTTTACATTTAAGTGATTGGAAAAAAAAATCCGAAGCAAGCAAAAAAAAAGACTAGTTTCAGGCGCCATATTCAGAAACTTGTAGCATTTTATTTCTCTATTGATAAAGCTGTGTGAGGGATTTTCATTGTGTCATACTGTTCTTATTGATGCCATTTTGGGGTACATACGACTTTGAACACATTTTGTTTAGGTAGTGTTTCAACTAACTTCTTTTTTTCCCGCTTTGTCATTTACTATTCAGGTTGATAAATCCTCAGTTTTGGTTGACCTTTTATGGACATGGCGATGTCAAATATGCTTATTTCTTATTTGTTAGTAAGGGGGGGAAATGTGAAATTTTTTTTTTTTTTACGTTTTCATTTTGAGTCCCCTTAGGGTACTACTTGAACCTGCAATTTGTCCTTTTGTAATATACTGCAGTAGTTAATAGTTAAAATGACAAGTTAGAGAGACCCTGCCACTGCCATGACAACCCCTCAACCCCCAAGGTGCGGGGGCTCATTGAAGCACACATCCCTGCACCACAATCGTACTATTTAAATGCCACTGTCAGTGACTGGCTGCAGCAGGCTTCGATCACTGCTGTTACACTGAGATGCTGGCTGTGTAACACAGTATCTTCCGGGTATGGAGCGTTCCCCGCACCTGAGCATTTTCCATACAGTGGAACCCGACATTTGACATACTTAAACATCACATCGGGATGGGTTGAAAGCTGATGAGCTCTGTAGGTTTACGTGATGTGGTGCTCACACATGACAGATCACTGCATGGTTGTGTCTCGGTATGATTTCTGGGAAATCTGTAAACCTGTATCATAGACGGCCTGTAGCATAGTTAACCTGTTACGATTGCTTTGTCGCCTATTACATGTAAGCCGCTTCTTCAGCGTAAATCCCTGCTCTTACTTTACTTACGTCTACTCTTCTGATTTTTAGATTGCTAAAGTACAGCACAGAGTTGAAGAAAAAAGAACACTTTCTGTAAAATGTGGAGAAGAACTTGCCCGAGCAAAAGCCCTGGCTAGTCAGGAGTTGGGGAAAAGAAAGCTGGAGCCCAGCCATATTGTAGTGAGTACAACATGGTGCAGATCTGTGATGGCCATGGAAGCTTTGTGGTTGTACATATCCGATAGCGATGCTTTCTTACGCATGCAATTTGGTATACAGCAGGCTCCAGGTCCCTGCTTTTTCTGTCCCTCCTGTTCAGCCAGGCTTTACTGTATGTCTGTCATTTTGGCCAATGACCATTATGAATAGCTTTGTAAGTGTATTTTATGATTTTTTTCCTTCTCTTTAGGCAAGTAAAATGTTTAAATCAGACACAGGCCTGGCTAGTAGTCCAAAAAAACAATCTGCAGACGCCATAGCACGGGAGAAAAAACGTCTGCAAGAACTGGAGCAGGAGTATGCCCTTAAAATCCAAAAACTGAAAGAAATGCAAGCTCAGAAAATGAAAGAGCAGGCTGTGTGCCAACTGCCTGTGGTCGAGGAGCAGGCGGAATTTGCACTGCCACAGCCGTCGTTGCATGACCTTTCTCAGGACAAAATAACATTAGACTCTGAGGAGAATGAGCCAGATGACGAGGATCTGTCGGTCTCTGTTAAAGAGCGAAAGAGATCATTCCGTGACTCAACCTCTTTTACTAAACCTAACCTGAGGCATGCAGAGCTTACTCCCTACAGGGACATATCTAGCACGTCTTTCAAGGTGGCAACAGAAGGACCAGAACTTTTCTTGGGTTTAAATATTGAGGAGGTCAGAAGACTTCACTCTAGCTCCAGTAACCTAACACATCTACTGTCCAAAGGCGATGCGCTGCTGGTGTCCTCTGAAAAACTCTACTATGGGAAGGTGAACTTGTCTTTTTTCTTTTCATGATTAGTCAGATTTGTTTCTGGAATATGATTTGTTTAAGTGGGTCTGAACTTAGGTGTTGATAACAGGTTATTATCGTCAAAGTCCTGGCCAACCCCCCTTAAGACCGTGTTTTATGCATGTGGTACTTTGGTTTCCCATTTGCTGATAAACTCCCCTAAGGGCCCCGTCTCGCATAGCGACACACCAGCGATCCCGACAGCGATCAGGATCGCTGGTGTGTCGCTACATGATCGCTGCTGAGCTGCCAAACAGGCAGCGATCAGGACAGCGACACTGCGGGTAACGTCGCCTAGTTACCCGCAGTGTACGTTGGATACCAGCCCGCTGATGCAGGGAGCTGGTAACCAAGGTACACGTCGGGTTTCCAGTTGCTGCGCGGCGCCTGGAAACCCGATGTGTACCTTGGTTACCAGTAGATCGCTGGTCTCCTGCCTGTCACATGCAGCGATGTGTGCTGGCCAGCGGGAGACCAGCGATCAAAAAAAAAAGTCCTGGCATTTCTGACACAACCAGTGATTCACAGCAGGGGCCTGATCGCTGGTACGTGTCAGACATAGTGAGATCGCTGTTTAGCAGCGATCTCGCTATGTGAGACGGGGCCCTTACCCTAATAAACTCCCCATACTACCTGCATAGAAAACTCTAATTCCTCTTATTTTTTTACTGTAGTACCCAGAATCTCAGCTCCCCAGCGCTCATGATTCCACTGTGTAGGTCTCAAGACGAGTCGTCTCGCCATTAACCAACTTGATAATCTCCAATATCTGTGCCTGTGCTGAGTGACTTTAGTGTTGGTGCAAATGACGCGCTGTCATTATAGATAGAAAAAAAAATCCAGTTTCTGTCATTACAGGTTGTCCTTGATAGAAATATATAAACCCAGCCTGAGACTAGATTAAACAAGTAATCACTGAAAGAAATTTAAATATACCGTATATACTCGCGTATAAGCCGAGATTTTCAGCCCATTTTTTAAGGCCGAAAGTCCCCCTCTCGGCTTATACGCTAGTTATATACGCCAGGGGGTCGGTGGGGGTGTCAGATCATGCTCACCGACCCCTGACGCGTCTCTGCAGCCCCCCTACTTCTCCCATGGTATCAGGCTCCTTCCTTCAGCGGTCACGTGGTATCGCTCATTAAAGTCATGAATATGCACATATTCATGACTTTAATGAGCGGTACCACGTGACCGCTGCAGGAAGGAATAGCTGCTGGAGACCGCGGGAGAAGCAGGTGGGCTGCAGAGACCGCGCCGGGAGGGGGGAAATATAAGCGATATTCACCTGTCCCCGGTCCACCGCTGTGTGCTGCTCTATTCTCTGCGTCCTCTGGCTGTGACGTTCAGGTCAGAGGGCGCGATGACGTAGTTAGTGCGCGCCATGCCCTCTGCCTGAGCAGTCACTGGCAGAGGACCCGGAAGACAGCGGCGCACAGCGGTGGACCGGGGGCAGGTGAATATGTCCGGTGCCGGGGCCCTGAGCCAGCGGTGACACCGGCACCTGTCCCCCATAGTGCGCCGGTGTCCCTGCCTGCTCAGGACACCGGCACCTGGCCCCCAGCGACAAGAGGTGAGTATGTCATTTTTTTTTCTTTTCATTTACAGCAGCGGCAGCATATGGGGCCTATTCTGTGGAGCATCTTATGGGGTCTATACTATGGAGCATCATATGGGGGCATAATCTATGGAGCATTTTATGGGGGGCATAATCTATGGAGCATTTTATGGGGGGCATAATCTATGGAGCATCTTATGGGGGCATAATCTATGGAGCATCTTCTTAGTGTGGCAGAATCTATGGAGCATCTTATGGGGGCATAATCTATGGAGCATCATATTGGGGCATAATCTATGGAGCATCATATGGGGGCATAATCTATGGAGCATCATATGGGGCATAATCTATGGAGCATCATATGGCGGCATAATCTATGGAGCATCATATGTGGGCATAATCTATGGAGCATTTTATGGGGGCATAATCTATGGAGCATCTTATGGGGGCCTAATCTATGGCGCATTATATGGGGGCATAATCTGTGGAGCATCATATGGGGGGCATAATCTATGGAGCATCATATGGGGTAACAGTGGTGTTCTGAATAAAGGGTATCCGCAACTAATACATGATAACCCCTTCCCAACACTAAAAGCCATGTGCAATAGAATATCACTATAATCAGGTAATGATTGAAATGCCCCCTCAATAAGCAGAGAGAAACGCACATCTGGGTGAAGGCATGCAGTGCCTAATTAGGTTGTGGTCAATGCTGGTTTATGCAACCAGGCAGTACTGTCCAATTCATTACTGGCTTACAACCTCATTTTACTGACTGTATAAGAGAATGGCTGTTCGTATTGGGAAGGTGTTATCACTTTTTGATACCTTTCATTCATAACCACGCTGTTGTAGTTTCATGACACCATGTTTACTACAACAAGTCATGTTGCCGCATCCCCAGTCATTTAGGCACCTTTCTGACTTTAATCTGTTTTTATAATGATTCACATACGACCACTCATATAGTGGCAGTTGGCTGTTAGTGGTCTGAACCATGCATACCTAAGCGACTGCAATGCCTGCACATGAGGTAAGCGACATAGCTAATCAGGTGAACTATACGATATTTCTAATTGGAGGTATTTGCTAATATTATTATTACGCCTACTATGTATTGGGATAGGATCTTGGCGATGGGAATAGCCCTTTAACCTTTTCCAGAGTTCACTTATTTAGTCCTGGGAGCGATCTACGCTCCAGCTTTATGTATTTGTAGTTGGAGGTGTTACTTTATTGGACCCCTTCTTTATTATTGGGATTGTCCCTTTGATTAATCTGTCCTTGTTAGGAGAAGCATATTCCAAGAGTGAAAAGGTGCACAAGCCGCATTCTACTACAGTACATTAAGACTAGCTTCTGTGCAGAACAGTGATGCCTTTCTTTCTTGTCAGTGTCTCCTTGGACCTTAATCTAAGATATACTTACAGACCTGTAGAAGATCCTTCCATTATATGTGTTGTATGCAGACTACTAATGGCAGTGATCAATGTATTTCATTCTACCCTAATTGTTTCGAATAATTACAAAAAAATGAGAAGAAAATGTGGGCGGGAAGCAGATTTAGCCCAGTTTAAGTGCCCGACTCTGCCATTATCCACCAATTTTATGCGCTATGCATCCTCCTTCCAGATGCTCATGTACAATAATAAATTCAGACCACGTTATATTTTTCTCATTATTTTCCTAAATTAATAATTTGTGTTAATTTGGTTTTCAGTTTTCAATATCATTTTTGTTTTTCAGGAAATTCCTGGGGATGTAGATTTGTTAACCGTTCAAACAAAACAAACTGATGCAAAACCATTTCCTTTTGGCCCATATCGTAGTCCACTTCTGGTTTTCAAATCTTATAGGTAAGAAAAAACACATACTAGAGATGGGAGAATCAATTTGTCAGGTCTTCAGTCCAACAGCCATGCCAGTAATTCATGATCCCTGGAAGGCCTGCAGATCTTCTTTACCTCCTGTCATCCGCAGTGCCTCTCTTGATCCTTTCTTGATTAGGCCCCTTTCACACATCAGTTTTTTGCCATCAGTCACAATCTGTCGTTTTTTGAAAAAAATGAATCCGGAGACTGATGCTGCAGGATCCATTTTTTTCTCATACACTTGTATTAGCGACGGATGGCCTCATGTTTCATCCTCGTTCGATGGATCCGTCGAATATTTTTGGTCCGTCAGCCGAACACATCGCACAAAACAACGTTCTTTGTCTCCGTCGAAAAATCGGACAGTAAACCATGTCATATCAAAACGATTTATATATGTCAGTGTTTAATAAATTTAGTAGTTTGTGTTAGGAAAAATTTGGAACTCTAGGGGTTAAATTTAAGGCTATAATCGCGTAAAAAAATTGGTGGGCTCCCGCGCAATTTTCTTCGCCAGAGAGGGAAAGCCAGTGACTGAGGACAGATATTCATAGCCTAGTGAGGGACCATTGTTTTTGGCCACCCCCTGGCTACAAACATCTGCCCCCAGCCACCCCAGAAAAGGCGCATCTATTAGATGCGCCTTTTCTGGCACTTAGCCTCTCTATTCCCATTGCCTTTATGGGTGGCTCATGGGTTAATAAGGGGTTAATGTCACCTTGCTATTGAAAGGTGACTTTAATCCGGGTTAATAATGGAGGTGTCAATAAAACAACTATCCATTATTAATCCTATAGTAGTAAAGGGTTAAAAAAGGCACACACACACATTAATTAAAAATTCTTTTAATGAAATAATTACACAAAGTTTTTGACTAAATGTATTATTCTGCCAATCCATCTGAATCCCTTGTTCTCCTGTGAAAAATAATAAAATAAAAAACCAACAATATCCATACCTCTCTGCCGTTCAGTTAGGTCCCCTGTTGCAATCCATCACAAGGGATTAACTAGTTTACATCCGGGATCGGTGTTAATGCTTCCGGCCCGGCTGTAAAACACTGCAGAATGAATTAAATCATGTCTGCGCAGGCGCCCCGGCTGACCGGAGATGAACTTGGGAGCGTGGGTAAGTGGGATTGTGACTGACGGCAAAAAACTGATGTGTGAAAGAGGCCTTAGATGGGAACTATTCATGTACCTTAGTAAAAGTGGCCATAAACCTCAACTGTCATCTTCTCTCCATTTACCCCAATGTTTTCTAACTACTTTTTCCTAATACTTAATGGGGACCGTGTTTTTTATTCCCCCTCTCTCCTTTTTTTAATCACTTTTTTTTTAGTGAACAACCAAAGTAGCTTTTTTTGTGTTTTAATCTTTTTGCTGCAAGGAGTTGATCTGTTAGGCCTCTTTCACACATCCGTTTTTTGCCGTCAGGCGCGATCCGGCACTTTTTGAAAAAAAAATCCGGTTTTTTAAACCGCCGGATGCGTTTTTTTTGTCATTGACTATCATTAGCACCGGATGTCATTGCGTTGCGTCCGTTTTTTCCGGGATCCGGCGGAAATGTACATTCCGGCGGCCGGACAAAACTGTCACTGCAACGTTTTTTCTCTATCGCTTCATTGGGGGACACAGATAACCATGGGTGTATGCTGCTGCCGCTAGGAGGCGCTGACACTATGCATATGCAAAAATAAAGGTTGGCTCCTCCTCTGCAGTATACACCCCACCGACTGCAGGAAGTAAATCAGTTTTAGCTTAGTGTCAGTAGGAGGTGGACACGGGTCTCTTCGGAGACCCATATCTACCTAATGTGCGACTTTCCTTTTCAGGTTTTCCGGAGGGATACAGTGTGAATAGTCACTACTGTAGTCCCACGCAGAGGCTATGAGTACGGCGTGTACTGCCACCCCGTATCCTCATATGTCTACTCGGCAGGACCCCCATGATCCCTAACACGGACGTGTGTTTTAGGTGATCAAGATGAAGAAGTAGCAGAGACCCGGGCCTGCCTCCGTCTCCCACCCACTCGCCCACCAGAGCCTGTCGGATGACGAGACGCGGACGTCCTTCAACTGGCTTCCGGATGTCCGACGCTTATCAGAGGTATGGTCTCCCTCTTTCCTCTACAGAAGACCAGAAGAGTACAGAAGATTAGGAATAGCACTCACCGGGGGGGTTTCAGTGGCCCTTTGTTATGGCCCCCAGCCTCCCCTTCTTTGGGGCAACCTGGAGGCGCCCGGTCGTGCCGCTGCGCCTCCCTTGGGAGGGGGTTTTTCCGTTATGGGGATCATTAGGAAGCGAGCGGTGCCTCTGCCCCGGCCCCCCCTCCCCCCATCGGCGGCCTCGCTTTGTAATTGAGGCCCCGGCTTCACCTTGGGCCTATCTCCCCAGCGCTACCTTAGGCTCGGCCCAGACTGCCTCCAGCTCTTGCGGCGCCGCTGCCCTCTCCTTGCGGCGCCGCTACACGCTACAGCATCCGCTCGGTCAGAGGCCTCCGCGCCGTCCCCCCTGCATCTTCGGCCGCAGGCCCTAATCGAGGCCCCGGCTTCATCCCGGGCCTACTTCAGGCGCGGGCTCCGCCCCCTTATCAGGCTTCCGGGCGGTCTTTTTCTCCCGCCCGTCTCCTCTCCCTGGCGCGTCTTTAGGCTCCGCCCACCAATACCATCGTCGCTGTGGGCTGGAGCCGATGCCATATTACTGGGGGAGGACGTGCATACGGGTCCACGGGAGCACTGCCAGCCGTAAGTATCGTATGTTACTTTTGATTTATTCTTTGGCAGCAGTGTGAGTGATACCTTGGTTTTCATGCAAACCAATCCACTGACTAAGATTGTTGCAAAGCTTTGTAGGGTTGTACTGACACCTAGTGGTGACTTCTAATTCATTCAGCAATTATGCACTTTATGTGATAATCCTCTCACCTTGGATGAATTTGGTGTGAACCTTGCACCTTTTTTTGATGTGTTTTTTTTTATATAATACCACATTGTGATAATTTTTACACTATCTGTGACTCTAGTATTATTCACTCAATATTCTTTTGGTCACATATTCAGTTTTTCAGTAGCAGATGGAAGGAAGGGAGACACATTCATTACCAGTGGGTAGGCGGAGCCCACACAGGATAGAACACCTCAGATTAAAAAGAGTGTTGACCGTCCCCTCCAGCTTGGGCTCCTCCTACTCCAGCTCTCCAGTCTAAAATTTGAGGTCACAGAGGATAGTCGCTGCTGGAGCAGCTCCTCAGAATTTTTTTTTATTTTAGTTGGACAGAGACTTGGACCGCCAGTAGTCTAGAGGTCTCAGGGGTCTCAGCGCTGCTGGACCCCCACCTCTCCCTTGGCGGATCTGTATTACCCTGTAAGGTGGTCCCTGCAGAACCCAGCCGGCCCGGGGGATGAGGATTGCTTCCCTGGCGGGGACGCAAACCGCGCTTCTGGGGTCACTGCGTTCCCCGCCCTGGGGGGAAGCTACGGGCACAGCGCCACAAATCTCTGAGGGGTCCCTGTGGCGCTCAGCTGGGTGAGTACTCCACATTTTAATGTGTTTGAGTGCTTCAGCGGCCGCTGCGGCAGCCGCTGCTACATGTATTCAGTGTGGTGATTGTACTTTTGTCCGCAGGTGGATGCCTGCAGGACATGGGAGCGGAGAGCGGAGTGAGTCGCGCGCTTTTTTTGAAACCGGCGGGTGGCGTGGCTTCACGCTTTCCCATTTTTTCGCGGACTGCCTTTTCTCTTCCGGCTTCTCTCCTCTAGCGCGGCGGCCATTACTGACGGCCTCCTCGGGCTCCTCACTCTCCGCTCTCCCCGACCGACCGAAAGGAACAAGGACACTACACCGCGGCCAGCTGGGTGAGTCGCTTCTACCTGTCAGGGCAGAAGCTTGACCCCCTCACCCCCACAGCGCAGGGCAAGGTACTGTCACACGGAACGCTCCCGCTACGATCACGTTAGCGACGCATAATTTTGCGATCGTTTTTTGTGATCGTTTTAATGTCGCTAGTAGCTGCCACAGTGGACGATCTCATTGACGACGCATAAGTGGTTAGCGATCTCCTTAGCGACTTTGGCGGTCATTGCGATGTACAATTCAGCGCAATATGTTAGCGATCTCGTTGGCGTTCTTGTTTAGTGTGGCATACTTTTGAGGCACTGTCCTGCAGCTGTTACCTCATAAGATTCACCTGGGGCTCGCACACCCTTTTCATTAAACAAGGGTTGTGGGGAGTCTGCGACATTAACCCCTTCTTTGGCGGTTAACCCTTTATTGGGAGACAGTTGGGGTAGCTCTCTCTTTAAGAGCTTTAACCCTTCAGCGTTCGTTTTGCCTTTGAAAACCACACTGTTCTAGTTGCTGACAGGTTTTGACCTGCCATATACTGTGTGAGGGCATGTCAGATCAGGGTCCAGGAGGTGCGGACCGTCTCCCAGATCCGCTACAGGATCAGTCTCGCGTATCTGACACGCAGACCTCGACGGCGTCAAGCGCAGCGATCGGAGGTGTCAGTGATGTCAAAATGGAGGCCCTCGCTCGTTCTATTAATGGCCTTTCTGACCTTCTAGGTTATTGGGTGTCAGCTAGATCCTCTCATGGTAGGAAGCGACACAGGCCGGTGCCATCTTCCCCGCGTAGCGACTCGGAGATTTCGGGCATGGAGGGTTCCCCTTCAAGCTCGGATGGGGAGATGTCCGATTCGGATAAGGAGGATCGGCAGGGACACTGCCTCTCTTTTGAGCCGTACAGAGGCTTTTATTGGAGCCATGAGGGAGGCATTACAGTTACCGGAGGAGGTAACTAGACGTCCTGGTAAGTCGACCCGGATGTTTCAGGAGTCGCATAGGTCGCGATCAGCCTTACCATCTCTGGATGAGCTTAATGGGGCAGTGGAGAAGGAACGCCTGTGTCCAGATAAATGTTTTCAGGGGACACTGTTTTTTGAGACGCTGTATCCGTGTACGACGGAGTTGATTGATAATTGGATTCCTTCTCCTGAAGTGGATGTCCCTTTATCCCAGCTTAGCAAATCCTCATTACTTCCTGTTAAAGGGAAGGCGAGTCTGCAGGATCCGCTGGACAGAAAAACGGAGATGGCAGCGAAATCCATCTACGAGGCCGCGGGTCATGGATTCAGAGCAGTGCTAGGATCCATGTGTGCTTGTAAAGCTTCCCTGAGCTGGTTAGACCGTCTACAGACGGCGTGGTAAGATGGATCCCCACTATCCGAGGTAGAGGGGCTTTTCAAGTCATTGGAGGATGCAGCCCGATATGGCAGTGATGCAGTGGATACTGCCTCAATGCTGTCCAGGGCACAATCCTCGGCGATCACAATCAGGAGAGCACTGTGGCTTAGACAGTGGACCGGAGACGCGGTTTCCAAGCAAGGTTTGCTTTCTTTAGCTTAAAAGGGTGGTCAGCTATTTGGATCTGACCTCACGGAGCTGATTGCCAAGGCAAAGGCAAAAGAAACAGCTGTGACTTCTGCGTCTCGCAGGCATAGTGCCAGTAGTAGTCGGCGGTCCTTTCGGTCCAGGGGACGGTTCGGTCAGCCCTCTTGGGGATCGGGTCGTCCCTCTTTTTCAGGAAAAAAGAACGCTCAGAAATCCCGCACTCCCTGGAAACAGAGCTTCCGCCAAGACAAGCGGGAAGCTGACAAAAAGCCCGCTAAGGCGGACTGACGCCAGGGTCTCACTCGAGGGCTCTCGAGTGGGAGGTCGCCTGCTCCAATTCGAACCGACTTGGGCTTCCCGCGTGTCGGACGCCTGGGTGACGCGGGTTGTCGGCAGGCTACTTCATAGTTTCTTTCTCGACCCCCAGACAGTTTTTGCCAATCCCGCATTCCGTCAGAGCCCGAGCTATTTGCCGCTCTACTGCGGGAGGTCGATTCCCTTCTGCAGAAGGGTGTGGTGGTACCAGTTCCACCGGAGGACCGGGGAAGAGGGTTTTATTCCAACCTCTTTGTGGTCCCCAAAAAGGAGGACAAATTTCGCCCCATTCTGGATCTCAAAAGATTGAATCGGCATGTCCGCACCCGGAAATTCCGCATGGTGTCACTTCGCTCCGTTGTGGCGGCCTTGTCGCAGAACGATCTTTTGGTGTCAATCGACATTCGCGACGCTTATTTACATGTCCCCATCGGAAGGGCCCACCAACGCTTCCTTCGTTTTGCCATAGGTCAGGACCATTACCAGTTTGTGGCCCTGCCATTCGGGTTGGCCTCAGCACCCAGAGTTTTTACAAAAATTCTGGCTCCTCTCATGGCGATTCTGCGAAGACAGGGGGTTACGATTCTTCCCTATCTGGACGACCTTTTGATTGTGGCGTCCTCAAAGGAGGAGGCGGTGACGGCTCGCAATCTATCCCTTCAACTCCTGGAGGACTTCGGGTGGCTAGTCAATTGGGAGAAGTCGGTCTCTGGAACCGTCGCAGTCAATCCTGTTTTTGGGAATGCATTTCGACACGGTACGAGCAGTGGTGTCTCTGCCTCCAGACAAGCAAGCGAGTCTTCTTCGTCATGTACAGGTCATGAAGTCTGCGACAGCAATGTCCCTTCGAAGGTGTATGCGCCTTCTGGGTTTGATGGTGGCGTCAATGGAAGCAATTCCGTTTGCCCAATTTCATTCCAGGGCTCTCCAAATGTTCATCTTGAACCGTTGGGATCGATCGCAGTTTTCACTGGATTGCAGTGTCATCATCTCCCACAGGGTGAGAGAGTCTCTAGAATGGTGGTTACGTCCGGAAGCGTTATCCCTGGGGAAGTCCTTTTCTTCCTCCGGGGTGGTCGATCATAACCACCGATGCCAGCCTGACGGGCTGGGGGGGTGTCTGGAACGATCTCTGGATTCAGGGAGTATGGTCGTTGGAAGAGTCTGTCCTGCCGATCAACATCCTGGAATTGAGGGCAATTTTCCTTTGCCTCCAACACTGGACGGTCCCTTTAAGCGGTCTACCAGTCCGAGTGCAGACTGACAACGCGACGGCGGTCGCGTATATCAACCATCAAGGTGGGACGAGGAGCTTCAGGCTCATGATGGAAGTGTCTCGAATTCTGGTATGGGCCGAGGCCAGAGTGCCAGCCATCTCTGCTATTCACATTCCAGGAGTTCAGAATATCACAGCGGACTTCCTCAGTCGCGAAAAGATGGATCCCGGAGAATGGAGTCTTCATCCGGAAATTTTTGCCTTCTGTGCTCCCGTTGGGGAACTCCCCAAGTGGATTTGATGGCATCCAGGTTCAATGCCAAGTTACCGACGTTCATGTCCAGGTACAAGGACCCGAAGGCTGTGGCGGTGGATGCTCTGGTGGCTCCGTTGGACCAATTCGAGCTAATCTATGTGTTCCCGCCGATATCCTTACTTCCTCTGGTGTTGCGTCGGATCAGACTGGAGAGAGTCCCGGCTATGTTGATAGCCCCAGATTGGCCGAGGAGAACGTGGTTCTCGACACTGGTGTCACTTCTGGCATCGCCTCCACTCCCTCTTCGCCCGGACCTGTTAACCCAAGGGCCCGTTCGTCACCCGGACCTGAAGTCTCTGCGTTTGACGGCATGGCTCTTGAGACCGAAATCTTGACCCGTCAAGGTTTTTCAGCCGAAGTCATTGCCACTCTGCGAGCTGCCAGAGGTCCGGCTACTACTAGGATTTAACACAAGACTTGGGAAGCCTTCTTTTCATGGTGTTCGGGTTCTTCTAGGAACCCGAGGATTTTTTCCATTCCCAATTTGTTGGCCTTTTTGCAGTACGGGCTGGACAAGGGTTTGGCAGTTAGCACTCTGAAAGGGCCAGTTTCTGCTCTGTCCTTGCTGTTTCGGAAGGCTATCGCCTCGCGTAGGGACGTACGTTCCTTTTTTCGCTGGGTAACCCGTCAATTTCCGCCGCGGAAGGCGCTTGTCTCCTTGGCGGCTCAATCTTGTCTTGGAGGCTCTTCAACATGGGCCTTTTGAGCCTATGGACTCTGCTAATCTTTCCTTTCTCTCTTGGAAGGTTGCCTTCCTAGTGGCGGTCACTTCTTTGAGAAGGGTTTCTGAGTTGGCGGCTCTTTCTTGCTCGCCTCCTTTTCTGGAGTTTCACCCAGATCGCGTAGTGCTTCGCACACAGGGCGATTTTCTACCTAAAGTGGTGTCACAGTTTCATGTTAATCAGGATATTGTGTTGCCCTCGTTTTGTCCGGAGCCAAGGAATGCGAAGGAACGGGCCTTGCACACATTGGATTTGGTGCGGGCTTTGAAGTTCTATTTGTCTATTACTCAAAGCTTTCGGAAGTCGGATTCTCTGTTTGTGATTCCAGCAGGTCGTCGACGTGGGCAACGAGCTTCCAAGGACTCTATAGCTCGTTGGATTCGGTCGGCCATTTTAGAGGCTTACCGACTTAAGGGCGAACCTTGCCCGATTAAGATTCGAGCTCACTCCACGAGGGCTGTGGGTTCATCGTGGGCTTTTCATCAAGGAGCCTCGGCAGCTCAGCTCTGCCGGGCGGCGACCTGGCGTTCCGTCCACACATTTACAAAATTTTATAAGGTCAGTGCTTCCGCTGATGCGGCCTTAGGACGTAGGGTCCTGCAGGCAGCTGTAGTTTAAAGTTCTTGTGAACTTGATTTTTAGCGCTAGTTGCGCATTTATTTAAGTTGTTGGGAATCTGCCTCTGTTGGTTTTTTGCCCACCCTTAATTTCTGGACTGCTTTGGGACGTCCCACTGGTAATGAATGTGTCTCCCTTCCTTCCATCTGCTGCTGAAAGACAGATTTTGGTAAGACCTTACCTGTAAAATCCTTTTCAGCGAAGGAAGGAAGGGAGACACAGATCCCTCCCATGGCAGAAGTGTGTTGTCGTGTTTTCAGATGCGGCGTGACCCTTCTCTGATATCGATTATCTGGGCTGAGGTCGGCGCGCTAAGGCTCTTTTCCAGCATTGCCAGCTCATCGCAGTGGTCAGGTTCAGTGAGTAGTACCTGGGACTGTGTGGTTTTTTCGGCTATATGCATAACCTGTCTTCTTGTTTTTTCTCTGAAGTCCTTCAGAAGGGGTTATGTTGCTACGCTGGTGATATTTGCTCTTCCTTAGCTTGTGTACGGACTGGAGAGCTGGAGTAGGAGGAGCCCAAGCTGGAGGGGCCGGTCAACACTCTTTTTAATCTGAGGTGTTCTATCCTGTGTGGGCTCCGCCTACCCACTGGTAATGAATGTGTCTCCCTTCCTTCCTTCGCTGAAAAGGATTTTACAGGTAAGGTCTTACTCCGTCTTTTATTCGGAACCGTGCGTTGCTCTGCCTGCAGAGCTGACACTCTCCTCTGTCTCTTTTTTCTGCCCCCCAACCTTCTCGCATCAGTTAGGGAGGAGGGCTTGCTCTCTCTTGGTCGCAGTCTGTTGCGTTTTTTTTTCCTTTTCCTGGCAGTCGCCAGTGGATCATAGGTTTCGCCACGGGACCCTTCCAACTCAGGCCGCAAGAGGCCCAGACAGGAGCACCCAGCCGAGGCATCTTCGACGCGCCTCAAGAACATGAGTCTGACCTGGATCCAGACAGGCCTCCAGCATTCAGACATGGTGCAGAGCCTGATTACTGTGGTCCACCAGACCCTAGGCATCTAAGATACCTCTACGAAACTCGTAGATCAGGCGGTTTCGTTTAGACGGTCTACCTACCTTCCAGGGTCTTTTGCCCACAAGCTGAATTTGTGGAGATACGCAAGAGGGAAATGAACAATTCGACCAGACGCTTTCAAACAGGGAAGCGCCTCGGCATCTTACACCCTCCTCCCCTGAGCTCACCGCTATCTGGACGCCTTCCCCGGCTGTGGTTCCGCCAGTACCCAGACTGGCAACCAACTCGGTCCTCTACCTTCCAATACAGCTTCCCGCAAGGATTCCAACGAAAAAATCATAGGATCGCTGGAAAAATCAGCCTTGGGAACGACGGCTTCTACATTGTGCCCGGCCTCTACCAGAGGCCATAGCCAGATGGGCCAAAACAACTTCGTGAGGGCATGCGGGAGCCCTGCCGAGTGAGGTTGCCGTCCTTGCAGACCAGATTCCCTATGCAGGGACATATTTGGCAATATGGAGGCCATCTGTAGGAACATTTGGCTCAAAGCATGGCAAGCGGACCTTTCATCGGAGAGGTTGCTTAACTGTCTCCCCTTCCAGGGAGAATGCCGGTTTGGATCCACGATTGGACTAGATCATTAAAGGAGGCATCTGGAGCCACCAGTTCTCTCCTTCCTCAGTTCAACCTCGCAGGCCTCCTGTAGCGAAGCGGCAGTTCCGCTCCCCTTGGCCTTTTCACCGGGCGACGAAGGATCCCTTCGGTCAGCGCTTGCCGCAGACCTGTCAAGTCAGGAAGAAGGCTTCCGTCAGGCTCTCTCCCTGGCACCCTCATAGCTCCCACGGTAGCCCCACCAGGACTGGACCTGGCAGGTCCTCCTCGGCATCACTTTGATCCAGAGCCCACCGTATCTCCCAAGCCAGGTGGTTGTTTCCTGATCTCGAGAGTCCTCCTGGATCTTTTCAGGATGGAGTCCGCCCACTCAGTATTTGCTTCCACAGGGACGCAGAATCCTTTTGCGAATGATCCATAGTCATCCAAGACTCTCACCTCCACGTTCCGATTTGCCCAACTCCTCAGGGGTTCCCGCGTTTTGCAGTACAGCGGCGTCTCTTCCAGTTTCTTGCCCTGCTCTTCAAGCTTGTGACCGCTACCAGGGACTTCATAAAGATCATGACGGCATTCAGGGCCTTTTCGAGGATTACGGTCCTAGCCTCAGCGGTGGTATCCGTCAATCACCAAGGAGGGTCCAAAAGTCCCCTGGCGATGGTCATGATATCCAGGATTCTTCTCTGAGCGGAGACTACGTTTCCGACAATATCCGCAGCGCATATTTTCGGCGGGGAAACTAGACGGCCGTTTTCTCAGCCACGAGCTTCTCGTTGCAGGAGACTGGTCCCTGCATCAGGACGTCTTCCATCTGATCTGTCTTCAAGGGAGAACTCCGGACGTGGATCTCATGCCTTTCCCGGCTGTACAGGAAGGTTCCACGGTTCGTCTCCAGGTCCCGCGTCCCCCTCACGGGGTCGCTGATGCTACGGCCATTGCCTGGTCGCACTTCGCGTTCTCCCTTACCTTTCTTCCCAGGCCTTTAAAGTAGAACAAAGCGGAAGAGATGCTGGTCTTTTTGATCGCTCCACATTGGCCCAGTAGTTCTGGGTTCGTCAGTCTCCCGGCGGACACTCCTGGTAGCTACCAGACTGGCCAGATCTTCCGCCTTCTTTCCCTCCAAAGTGGTATCCACTTTTTTCACCTGATTGAGGACTTTGTCATCCCTTCCGTCTGCCCAGCTCCTACTCATTCTCTGGAGCATTCACTAAACAGGCTACACCTGGTCAGGGCAGTGAGGATCTATCTCACTAAGACCGCTTCCCTTAGGAAGTCGGATCTCCTATTCGTCATCCAGATGACGCATGCCTGCAAGGCTACGATTGCGCGCTGGATCAGGTCCGCAAGTTTGGAGGCTCACTGGTTAAGAAGAGGCTCACTCTTCCCGGGCAGTGGGCGCCTCCTGACCGGTACACATGGGGCATCCACCCTATAACTCTGCAAAGCGGCAACCCGGTCTTCCATCCACAAGTTTGCCAAATTGTTCCGGGTCCATACCTACGCTTCGGTGGACGCCAGCCTATGCAGAGGTATCTTGCAGGCGACAGTGGTAAGCTCTTTGAACGCAATAGAGTTTTCTGCTGTTTCCCTCCCCATGGACTGCTTTGGGACGTCCCATGGTTATCTGTGTCCCCCAATGAAGCGATAGAGAAAACAGGATTTTGGTTGCTTACCGTAAAATCCGTTTCTCTGAAGCCTTCATTGGGGGACACAGCACCCTCCCATGTTTTATTTCTACAACTCCTGTTTCTTTTTCTATGTGCTATTGTTACAGTTGAGTTGTCTGTTGGTTATTCTATCATGTTGTTCTACTGCTTTCTCACTAACTGATTTGCTTCTTTCAGTCGGTGGGGTGTATACTGCAGAGGAGGAGCCAACCTTTATTTTTGCATATGCATAGTGTCAGCTCCTCCTAGTGGCAGCAGCATACACCCATGGTTATCTGTGTCCCCCAATGAAGGCTTCAGAGAAACGGATTTTACGGTAAGCAACCAAAATCCTGTTTTTTTTTCTGCCGCACCCACCGGATAGCGCCTGAGGCGACGCATCCGGCGGCTGCAAACAATACAAGTCTATGGTGCCGGATCAGTCTTTTGTGCAATCTGGCAAAAGACTGATCCGGATTCTGGAAACCAAGGTGTCTCTCTCTCCTCTCTCTCTCTCTCCTCGGTCATGACATGCGTAACAAGCATTTCCAGGTTGAAAAGTTCAGGACGGATCCGGCAAAAAACCTGATCCGTTGCATCAGTTTTTTCTAAATCTGCGCCTGATCCGTCCTTTCAGTTTTTGGACGGATTGTGCCTGACGGCACAAAACGGATGTGTGAAAGAGGCCTTAGCTAAAATCTAGTAACATTTTAAAAAAATTTCAGGCATGCATCAAATCAGTTCAGAAGGGGATTGGAGTACCTTTGCACAAGATTTCATGACTTTTTAAAATGTTGCAATTTATGAATCGGCTGCAAATATCTGGAATCCCAAGCCCTGTCCACAATGGAGAACAAAAAATTTAAGTGTGAAAATACAGTAGAGAATGGACCCCCTTCGTCTTTAGCATTCATACAAATCGGATCTCCTGCTTTGCACTGATGAGCGACAAACACCATGAAACACGTCTGCTAATGAATTTCTGCGTGGCTTCTTAACCCTAAGTTATATGACAATGCTTCATTACAGGATTGATACTGACATTCAGTATTTCAGCTGCAGAATGGAAGGGAGGGAGACACAGGAATTCATTACTGATGGGTAGGCGGAGCCCCAGATCAGGATGTCACCTCAGATCAAAAGAGTGCTGACTGGCTGGCCCCTCCAGCTCGGGCTCCTCCTACTCAGCTCCAGTCTAAGATTTGAGGTCCCAGAGGATGGTCGCTGCTAATGCAGCTCCTCAGAAGATTTTATTATTTTATATTCGGACAGGAGACTTGGATCACCAGCTGGTCTAGAGGTCTCAGGGGTACCAGCGCTGCTGTACCCCAACCTCTCCCTTGGCGGATCTGTATTTACTCAAAGTCCCTGCAGAATCCTTGCCGGCCCTGGGGGATGAGGAGAGCTTCCCTGGCGGGACGCAAACCACACGTGCGGTCACTGCGTTCCTCGCCCTGGGGGGAAGCATGGGCACAGCGCCAGAAACCCCTGAGGGTCCCTGTGGCACTTTGGCTGGTGAGTACTCCACACAAATTTTTTATTATAATTATGTGTGAGTGCTTTAGCGTCTGAGTGAGCAGCGCTATTACATGTTTATCAGTGTATTTCACCAGCCTCTCCTTTGGCGGATCTGTAACTACATAATGGTCCCTGCAGAATCTTGCCGGCCCTGGGGGATGAGGAGAGTTTTCCCTGGCGGAGGGCGCAAACCACACACTGGGGTCACTGCGCTTCCGCCCTGGGGGGAAGCATGGGCATAGCGCCAGAAACCCCTGAGGGTCCCTGTGGCGCTAAGCTGGTAGTACTCCACACAATTTTTATTATAATAATGTGTGAGTGCTTTAGCGTCTGGGTGAGCAGCGCTATTACTTGTATGTCAGTATGCTTCAGCGCTGCTGTGACAGCACTACTACATGTATGTCAGTATGCTTCAGCGCTGCGGTGACAGCACTGTTACATTGTAGATGTGGTGATCTTTTGTCCGCAGGCAGATACCTGCAGGACAGAGAGGGAGCAGGAGCGGGGGAGTTCGCGCTCATTATTTGAGCTAGCAGGGGGCGTGGCCTAACTATTCCCGGTCTTCTGAGCAGGAAGACGCGCGCTCTGGCGTTTCTCCTGCGACTCCCTCACTGTGGCGGCCATTACACAGGCTCCTGGGCTCCTCAGACCGCTCCTCTCCTCATAAGACACCACGGCCAGCTGGGTGAGTGCTGATTCCTCACCCCGCAGCGCAGCGATCGCTATCCTGCAGCTGCAGTCTCATTAGAGACATAAAATTGGCTGGGGCTCACAAATATATATATTGTGGTGAGTTTGCAATATTAACCCCTCTGAGGGTTATTTCTACCAGCAAAATTTTTTGACTGAATACCGCTGGGGTAACCCTGCCTGGTGGAGCGTTAACCCTTCAGCGTTTAAAAAAAAAAAAAAAAAAAAAAAAAAAAAACGCATAGTTTTTGCTGGTATTACCGCTTTGACCTGCTCATACAGGTGAGACATGTCTGAACAGAGTTCAGATGCCGCGGACCACGTTCCAGTGCCATTGCGGCAATCAGATACGCAGACCTCCACAGCGTCTAGCGCTGCGGTCGACAGCGGTGAAAAATTGGATGATATCGCTCGATCGATCAACAACTTGTCTGACCTTTTAGGTCAATATGTGTCTGCTAATTCCTCTCAGAGGAAGCGACGCAGGCCGTTACCGGCCTCTACACGGAGCGAGTCAGATGTATCTGATATTGGGCAGAGTTCCCCTTTAAATTCGGATGGAGAAATATCCGATTCTGATGCGGATGAGCCGCAGGGGCGTTCCTCTATGGCGAAGCGTACGGAGGCATTAATTGAAGCCATGAGAGATATATTACAGTTACCGGAGGAGGTAACTAGTCGTCCTGGTAAATCAGCGCGCATGTTCCAGGAGTCCCGTGCTTCGCGTACAACATTGCCAGCTCTGGATGAGCTTAATAGTGTAATAGAGGAGGAACGTCTATGTCCAGATAAGCGTTTTCATGGAACGCATTTCTTGGATACTCTTTATCCTTGCTCTGCGGAGTTAAAGGCTAATTGGACTTCTGCTCCTGAAGTGGATGTGTCTTTATCTCAGCTTAGTAAATCCTCACTACTCCCTATTAAGGGGAAAGCGAGCTTACAGGAGCCTTTGGATAGAAAAACAGAATTGGCGGCAAAAGCAAGCTATGAGGCTGCGGGTCATGGATTCCGAGCAGTGCTAGGATCCATGTGTGCTGCTAGAGCTTCTCTAGGCTGGTTGGCACGTCTGAAGACGGAGTTGCAAAATGAATCTCCGTTATCTGAGATACGGGAAACTTGTGAATGGTTAGAAACGGCAGCCTGTTATATCTTTGATGCCGGTCTGGATACGGCATCTCTGCTGGCCAAAGCGCAAGCTTCAGCGGTCACAGTCAGAAGAGCTTTATGGCTCAGACAGTGGGCCGGGGACGCAGTTTCCAAACAAGGGTTGTTGGCCTTACCTTACAAGGGTGGCCATCTTTTTGGATCCGACCTCACAGAGCTGATTTCCAAGGCTAAGGCGAAGGAATCAGCATTACCACAGCGTAGGGCCATGACCTCGGTGTCCAGTAAGCCTGGTGTCTATAGTGGTCGGCGGTCCTTTCGGGGCCGAGGACGATCTAGTCACTCCTCGTGGGGATCGGGTCGTCCTTCCTTCTCAGGAAAGAAATCCTCTCAGAAAACTCGTACTCCCTGGAAGCGGAGTTTCCGCCAGGACAAGCGGGAACTTGACAAGAAGCCCGCAAAGTCGGATTGACGCCAGGGGTCCACTCGAGGATTCTCGAGTGGGGGGTCGCCTGCTTCTTTTCAAGGCGACTTGGATGGCTCGCGTTCCAGATTCCTGGGTAACGCGGATAGTGTCGGCAGGCTATTTCATAGAGTTTGCTTCTCGACCCCCAAATGTTTTTTGTCAATCTCGCGTTCCGTCGGAACCCGAGCTTGTTGTCGCTCTACAGCGAGAGGTCGAATCTCTGCTACAAAAGGGTGTAGTGATACCGGTTCTGTCAGAGGACCGAGGGAAAGGTTTTTATTCCAACCTTTTTATAGTTCCCAAAAAGGAGAACAAATTTCGCCCGATTCTGGATCTCAAGCGATTAAACCGGCATGTCCATACCCGGAAATTTCGCATGGAATCGCTTCGTTCCGTTGTGGCAGCTCTGTCACAGAACGATTTTCTGGTGTCAATCGACATTCGCGACGCCTATTTGCATATTCCCATCGAAAGGCTCATCAGCGCTTTCTTCGATTTGCTATAGGTCAGAATCATTACCAGTTCGTGGCTCTGCCGTTCGGCTTAGCCTCAGCGCCAAGGGTCTTTACAAAAATTCTGGCGCCCCTCATGGCAATCCTTCGAAGACAGGGGATTACGATTCTCCCTTATCTGGACGATCTTTTGATCGTGGCTTCCTCGGAGGAGGAGGCGTTGACGGCTCGGGATTTGTCTCTTCAGTTTCTGAAGGACTTCGGTTGGCTGGTCAATTGGGAGAAGTCGTCCCTGGAACCATCGAGGACAATCCTCTTTTTGGGAATGCATCTCGACACGTTTCGGTCGGTAGTTTCCCTACCACCAGACAAACAGTCATGTCTTCTTCGACATGTACAGATTATGAAATCCTCAACGGCAATGTCCCTACGGAAGTGTATGCGTCTTCTGGGACTGATGGTGGCGTCCATGGAGGCAATTCCTTTTGCCCAGTTCCATTCCAGGACTCTCCAAAGGTTCATCTTGAGTCGATGGAACCAGTCGCAATCGCTGGATTGCAGTGTCACCATTTCTCGCGCGGTGCGGGATTCTCTAGAATGGTGGTTACGTCCAGGGGCATTCTCCCTGGGGAAGTCTTTCCTCCCTCCGAAGTGGTCAGTCATAACCACCGATGCCAGCCTGACGGGCTGGGGGGATGTTTGGAACAATCTCTGGATTCAGGGGGTATGGTCATCGGAAGAGTCTGTTCTTCCGATCAACATCCTGGAATTGAGGGCGATTTTCCTTTGCCTCCAACATTGGACGGTCCCTTTGAGCGGTCTGCCAGTCCGAGTGCAGACAGACAATGCGACGGCTGTCGTGTATATCAATCACCAAGGTGGGACAAGGAGTTCCAGACTCATGGTAGAGGTGTCCCGAATTCTGATTTGGGCAGAGGCCAGTGTACCAGCCATTTCGGCGATTCACATTCCAGGGGTTCAGAATATTACAGCGGACTTTCTCAGTCGCAGAAGGATGGATCCCGGGGAATGGAGCCTCCACCCGGAAGTTTTTGCACTACTGTGCTCTCGCTGGGGAACCCCCAAGTGGATTTGATGGCATCCAGGTCCAATGCCAAGTTACCGACGTTCATGTCCAGGTACAAGGACCCGAAGGCTGTGGCGGTGGATGCTCTAGTGGCTCAGTGGGATCAGTTCGAGCTGATCTATGTATTCCCGCCGATATCCTTACTTCCTCTAGTACTGCGTCGGATCAGACTAGAGAGAATTCCAGCTATTTTGATAGCTCCAGACTGGCCAAGAAGGGTGTGGTTCTCGACAATAATGTCGCTGTTGGCGGCACCTCCTTTTCCACTCCCTCTTCAACCGGACTTGTTGACTCAGGGGCCCGTTTGTCATCCGGACTTGATGTCCCTGCGTTTGACGGCGTGGCTCTTGAGACCGAAATCTTGACCCGTAGAGGTTTCTCATCCGAGGTCATTGCTACCCTTCGTGCTGCAAGAAGTCCGGCTACTACTAGGATTTACCACAAAATTTGGGAAACCTTCTTTTCGTGGTGTTTGGGGTCCTCTCGGAACCCGAGAAAATTTTCCATTCCCAACCTGTTGGCTTTTCTGCAGCATGGGCTAGACAAGGGTTTGGCAGTCAGCACCCTGAAAGGTCAGATTTCTGCTCTGTCCTTATTGTTCCGGAGAACCATTGCTTCAAATAGAGACGTGCTCTCCTTTTTCCGAGGTATATCTCGTAAGTTCCCGCCGCGGAAGGCACCCGTGTCTCCTTGGCGGCTCAACCTTGTTGTGGAGGCTCTTCAGCATAAACCTTTTGAGCCTATGGTTTCTGCTAGCCTTTCTTTACTTTCTTGGAAGGTGGCTTTCCTTGTTGCAGTCACTTCCTTGAGGAGAGTTTCTGAGTTGGCAGCTCTTTCTTGTTCGCCTCCTTTTCTGGAGTTTTTTCCGGATCGTGTAGTGCTTCGCACTCGGGGTGATTTTTTGCCTAAAGTGGTGTCACAATTTCATGTCAACCAGGATATTGTGTTGCCTTCATTCTGCCCGGATCCGAAGAATGTGAAAGAGCGAGCTTTACACACATTGGATTTAGTGCGGGCCTTGAAGTTTTATCTATCTATTACTCAAGGTTTTCGTAAGACGGACTCCCTATTTGTGGTTCCAGTCGGTCGTCGGCGTGGTCAACGAGCTTCCAAGGATTCTATAGCTCGTTGGATTCGGTCAGCTATATTGGAAGCTTACCGTCTTCAGGGTGAATCTTGCCCGATTAAGATTCAAGCCCATTCCACGAGGGCTGTGGCTTCATCGTGGGCTTTTCACCAAGGTGCTTCGGCAGTGCAGCTCTGCCGGGCGGCAACTTGGCGCTCTGTCCACACGTTTACGAAGTTTTATAAAGTGGACGTCAGTGCTTCCGCTGATGCAGCCCTCGGACGTATGGTCCTGCAGGCAGCTGTAGTTTAAAGTTCTGGATGAACTTGTGTTTAGCGCTGGTTGCGCTTTGTTGTTAAGGTTGTTGGGTTTCTGCCTCTTGTTGGTTTTTTCCCACCCTTATTTTTGAACTGCTTTGGGACGTCCCATCAGTAATGAATTCCTGTGTCTCCCTCCCTTCCATTCTGCAGCTGAAACACGGATTTTGGTAAGAACTTACCGGTAAAATCCTTTTCAACGAAGGAAGGGAGGGAGACACAGCACCCTCCCAAGGCAGAAGTGTGTTGATGTTTTCAGATGCAGCGCGACCCTTATCTGATAGCGATTATCTGGGCTGAGGTCAGCGCGCTAAGGCTCTGTTCCAGCATCGCCAGCTCATCGCAGTAGTCAGGTTCCGTGAGTAGTACCTGGAACTCTGTGGTTTTTGGCTTTCTTTGCATGCATAACCTGTATCTTTGTGTTTTTTCTCTGAAGTTCCTTCAGAAGGGGTTATGTTGCTCCGCTGGTGATCTTGGCTCTTTTCCTAAAAGCTTTGGTACGACTGGAGCTGAGTAGGAGGAGCCCGAGCTGGAGGGGCCAGCCAGTCAGCACTCTTTTGATCTGAGGTGACATCCTGATCTGGGGCTCCGCCTACCCATCAGTAATGAATTCCTGTGTCTCCCTCCCTTCCTTCGCTGAAAAGGATTTTACCGGTAAGTTCTTACCAAAATCCGTGTTTTTACATCCAGTAACTAGCATTTGATTTTGTTTGTCCTCTTCCTTTCTGAAGAAGTTCCTTTCATGGAGCATTGCATGGCCTAAAAGTCTCCTTATGCCTACTTGGCACTCTACTACTTAGGCCCGCTTGCGTTCTCTTTGCTTTTGTCAAGACTGCAGTTCTAAAGGGCGTTAAACCACACTTAAACACAAGTTGGCCCCCTTTGACTAAACTTGGATCATGAAATTGTTCTGTTTAGGATCTTAGTGAAATACCTCCGTTCCATACAGTAAATGACTTTTCTGAAACTAGTGTTTAGAATTATTTGTTTCTGCTTTGCAACTATATACCATCACATTGTTATAATGGGCTATTAGTGAAGTACTTTTATATAATTCATCTTTGATGTTGCTTATGACTTCTAGATAAAGAATTAAGCAGCAACTGGTAGTCTAGTGGTGGGAGCCAAAAAATTCCTAGTCCCTCACTTGTATGTCGCAAACTATATATTGATGCATCTTATATTAGATTCTATGAAATCTATGATTTTTTTTTATTCTTTTCTTTGAAAATATCATTATTTGCTTTCTTCCATGTCTTCCAGGTTTAGTACATATTTCCGAACAAAAGAGAAACTGCCGCTGAGCTCTGTTTCTTACAGTAACATGATCGAGCCCAAAACTTTCTTCTGTCGATTTGATCTTACCGGCACATGTAATGATGATGACTGCCAATGGTAAGTAGTGAACCTTTCCAGGAGATAGTCACCACGAGGGCTTATATGTCACATAGTGACAGCTCTCCAGTAGTGCTGGAGCGACATTGTGGTAAACCCATAACCCCTTTTGTGTTTTTGGTTTCTAGGCAGCATATGCGTGACTGTACGCTAAGCAGGAAGCAACTGTTTCAGGATATCTTGTCTTACAATTTGGACCTCATTGGATGTTCCGAGAAAAACACAGACGAGGAAATTATAGCCGCAGCAGGTATACCTGTTTTGTGCTTTAACATTTAGTTCTTACATTTTAGCCAATTTCTTCCCAATAAGGTGACCTTAAAATGTCTCGTGTAACGTCAAATATTCCACTATGAATATTTTGGCAAGCCAGAAAAGCAGGTAGATTTAGTTCTGTAAATTCATGGGGTTATTTTTAAGTAACTTAATTGGTAAAATTGTATAAAACTAGTTGCCTAGGTTGCCTGCTACCTGTGCAGTATATCTGCAGTGGCTGATCTCCTAGACAGGGAGTGCAGCAGCAATTGACATGCTCTTTCCAATAGAGCGCTGGTCTGATTGCTTTATCCAGACTACTTCAGTATTCCTGTTCTCCTTCAACGAAAGAGAGCAAAGCTGTATCAGAGAGCAACACCATTCACGCCAGCGGTGCAACCACGCAGCTCCGCCAAGCTTCAGGTGTACCGCCAAGCGGCAAGCCAGGAGCTTTGCGGACTGATGTGCTCCTGAAAAGCCAATAAGACAACCACTTTGTTACTGATTTTTGGTTTCCCCACTAAAGAATAGCACCAATTTAGCATTTCAGCATGGTGATCTTTGCCCACACGTCATCATGTAATCACACAGCAATTGTCCCAGCATATTCTCTGTGCACATCAGAATGTGATGTGCATGTTATATGGAGGACAATCTGCACAGCCAAGTTCTTTCACAAGTTCTTGATGGTATCAGGAGAGATCCATTTTGCCTGCAGTGCTGTTGTGTTATCCTTTGTAATCCATGTTTTCTCCCGACATCGGGGCACATTTGGGCAGTCCACTACAAATTCAGTTCACTTGGAACATGTACCGTATTTTTCGGGCTATAAGACGCACTTTTTCCCCAAAAAAATTGTGAGGAAAATGGGGGGTGCGTCTTATAGCCCGAACGCAGCTTACCGGGGGGTTGCGGCAGCGGTGTGGCGGTGGCAGAGATGCGGCGTTGCAGAGGCGCGGTGGGCGGCGTGCACCTGAGCAGGTTCCCTTCCTCAGGTGGTGAGGTGACGCCGCGGCACCGAGAGCAGACAGGACAGCAGAGCCGGGATTGCCGGTGGTGGCGGCCATCTTCCTGAGGCGGCGCGTGCGCAGATACAGTACTCTTCTTCCTGTGGCTTCAGGAAAATGGCCGCGGCAGGCCGCGCATGCGCAGATAGCGATCGCGGCGGCCATTTTTCTGAAGCCCCAGGAAGCAGAGTACTCTGCGCACGCGCCGCCTCAGGAAGATGGCCGCCACCACCGACAAACCCGGCTCTGCTGTCCTGTCTGCTCTCCGTGCCGTGGCGTCAGCTCACCACCTGAGGAAGGGACCCTGCTCAGGTGCACGCCGCCCATCGCGCCTATGCCACCGCCGCATCTCTGCCACCGCCGCACATCTGCCACCGCCACACCTGCCACAAACCCAGCTCTGCTCTCCGTGCAGCGGCGTCACCACACCTGAGGAAGGGACCCTGCTCAGGTGCACGCCGCCCATCGCGCCTATGCCACCGCCGCATCTCTGCCACCGCCGCATCTCTGCCACCGCCGCATCTCTGCCACCGCCGCACATCTGCCACCGCCACACCTGCCACAAACCCAGCTCTGCTCTCCGTGCCGCGGCGTCACCACACCTGAGGAAGGGACCCTGCTCAGGTGCACGCCGCCCATCGCGCCTATGCCACCGCCGCATCTCTGCCACCGCCGCACATCTGCCACCGCCACACCTGCCACAAACCCAGCTCTGCTCTCCGTGCCGCGGCGTCACCACACCTGAGGAAGGGACCCTGCTCAGGTGCACGCCGCCCATCGCGCCTATGCCACCGCCGCATCTCTGCCACCGCCGCATCTCTGCCAGCACCGCATCTCTGCCACCGCCGCACATCTGCCACCGCCACACCTGCCACAAACCCGGCTCTGCTCTCTGTGCCGCAGCGTCACCACACCTGAGGAAGGGACCCTGCTCAGGTGCACGCCGCCCATCGCGCCTATGCCATCGCCGCATCTCTGCCACCGCCGCATCTCTGCCAGCACCGCATCTCTGCCACCGCCGCACATCTGCCACCGCCACACCTGCCACAAACCCGGCTCTGCTCTCTGTGCCGCAGCGTCACCTCACCTGAGGAAGGTGAGTACAGTATCAGCATCACCGCACCTCTGCCACACCACTGCCGCAACCCCTGCTGTACCACCGCCGGCCCACAGGTACCTTAAAATTCGGACAATAAGACGGACCCCCATATTGTAAAAATCGTTTTTTCTGCTATTTTCACCCCAAAATTTGGGGTGCGTCTTATGGTCCGGTGCGTCTTATAGTCCGAAAAAATACGGTATATAATGGCTTATGTGTTTATTAGCTTGTAATTTTTATTTATTTTTTAGAGAAATATGTTGACAAGCTGTTCGGTGTTAATCGGGATCACATGTCCATGGATCTGATGTCTGTTCTTCTTGTTAGTAAAGTCAATGAAAACCTACTTCAAAGTGAGTAAACTTCTGTCTCTCGTTGTTGGTTGTTGACTGACGTTGTTTCAACATGTCACTGAATAAAAGGATGTCATAGTGGCAGGCACAGGGCGGTGGGTCGCAGCTCAAAATGGAGAGCCACCATCACATAGTAGCTCCTAAGATAGCAGACTGGGTCTGGCTATATAAAAGTTTTTTTTTTTTTCTTCTTTGCAGGACTGTTATGAAGTAAATATTGATTTAATCATAAATTCATATCTATTTAATGTAATAATATAATTACTTTTCAACTTTTATTAAGTCCCTATCGTTCCCTTTCTATTCTCTAACTGCTTTAGCTATTTTTTTTTCTTTACTTCTGTTTTGTTGACATTTTGTTTGATAATCCCCAGTGCATGCTAGGATATTCAAATGAGACATTATCAGGACGGAGGGGCTGCAGTCACGGTGTCATCAGTAACTTCTGTTTCAGGGACTGGGCTGGTCCTTGCTCCGCTGAGCATGCCTCGATTATCAATTTAAACAAATGCTCAGAGCGAGATACCGATCTCCCCAAACCAACAACAGGTGGGATTGTGGAGTGTTGCCAACACATACCCCTCCTGCACCGATCAAGCCATGCCTAAGCTATTTTAGGGGCGACGGGTCCCTTCAGGGCACTGCTCTCCCAGCACCAGCCAGCAACAGACGGGAACATGGCGTGTCGCCTCCATGTACCCCCTTCTGAAGCAAGGCTTACAGCCGGACAACAGCCCTGTCCCATCCTAGGGGAGTTAACCCCTACAGAGGCACTGTTGGCGTCCGAGCGTCCCCCACTGCATCACCACTGGTAGAAAGCGGTGATGGAAGGAGGCGGACGGTCCCTCTCCACCTCCCTGACAAAGGGACGGTGGATTGAGGGTTCCTGCACCGTCCATACTGCAGCCCCCTGACCTGCAGGCAGAGCTACCGTTTCTTCTGCTCCGGTCATAGGCATCCCACGAAGAGGTGAGTGCCTGGGTTAAATCGACTGGAGGACTCCCGCAGCGCGCGTCGCTGCTACCCGGGTGCGTTCCCGACCGGCGCTAGAAGTTAAGTTCCTGGCTTTGGCCTGTGCTAGGCCGCAAGCTGGTAGCTCCGCCCACTCACTCGCGTCACGGCGGCGGCTCCGCCCACCCGCTTGGTGCTTCTCGTTCAGAGCGAGAGTGCCTTCCTTGATCCTGGCGGCCATTTTTACTCGCCGGCTGCTTGTCTGGGATCCCTTCTCTGCACTGGATTCCCTGCGCTGCCGCAAGTCTGCTGACAACGTGCCCAGCAGATCCCTGGCATCGGGAGGACCGCTCACAGGACCTGGGTAAGGGTTGCGCTGCTATATACCCACTGGCCTTTTCTACAGAGCTGTTCTGCTATATACACTTGGCCATTCTCTGCAGTATATATCTGGGGATCATTCTCTTTCTCCCTATTGGGGCAGGGATACATCATGTCTTTCTCAAAAACATCCAGGAGAGCTAATAAAACACATACACTGTTTTTCACCTCATGTACCACCTGTCAGACTTCGTTGCCACGGGGACAGAATACCCACTCTGTGAAGCCTGTGATCCCAAACGTGCTCAGGAGTCCTCTGCTGCGACCGATCCCAGTATACCTAGTCCCCCTGAGTGGGCTTCGTCACTGTCGCAGTCCATGGCTTCTCTAGCCAAAGCGATTGAGTCCTTCATGATCCCTCCATGGGTAGGAACATCCGTCTGCCTGTCTTAGAGGGTTCCTCTACCACACAGGAACAGTCGGCCTGCAGGGGCCGTTCTCAGTCAAGACACACAGGCATCTAGAACACTGACCCGTAGCACGTCTCCCGGGCCTTCTCGCGCCTTGGCATCCGTGATCTCCGTTTCTCGCTCTCTCTCACCAGGGGTTTGCAGCATACATAACTCGAGTACGAGTCTGAAGGGCCCCACGACCTGGACTCGCCGGATTATCAGGCGACTGTGGATAGTCTCATGGTGGCCTTCAACCAGACTTTGAAGGTTGACGAGGAATCTACCTCTACTCCAGACCACGCCGTGTCCTTCAAAAGGAACAATCGTCCTCATAGGGTGTTTGCCAATCACACCGAGTTTCAGGACACAGTGCGGCGCCATAGAGAACGGCCGGACAAACGCTTTCACAGGGCAGAAGCCTCTTGAGGCGAGATACCCTTTCTTATCGGATCTGCATAAGCAATGGGCGGAATCCCCTCCAGTGGTTCCACCTGTTTCTCGCTTGGCCTCCAAAACCCTCTTATCCTTGCCGGATGGATCCTCCATTATTAAAGATCCCACGGACCGTCTGATAGAGAGCCTTGCCTGTTCGGTCTTTGAGGCCTCGGGTTCGGCACTCTCTCCCTCCTTTGCTGCAACATGGGTAGCCAAAGCCATGGTCTCCTGGGCCAGAGACTGTTTGGTAAATGCATCCCTGAGCGCAGCTAACTGCTCTGCGCTTGTGGCCTCAAACGCTGTCTCTATTAGGCAGGCACTATGGCTCAGGGAATGGCGAGCGGACTCTGCATCCAAGAAGTCCCTAACCTCTCTGCCTTACCAGAGTGGTCGTTTGTTTGGAGAGAAGCCGGATCAACTGAATTCTGACGCCGCAGGAGGGAAGAGTAAATTCCTTCCCCAGCAGAAAGTTAGGTGACCCTTTCGCCACCAGCATCAGACACGTTTCCAGTCCACCACAACCAACTCTTCCGGATCGGGACTCTCCCCTCAGGGGACAGGGGTCCCTGGGTCTCGTATCAAACCAACCGGTCGTGGAAAAGTCAACACAAGCAGTCCAGATCTAAGGGATCCTGGTCCCAGAAATTCTCAGCTAAATGACTCGTGGAATTGTCCGGTCGACACCAGCAGAGTAGGCGGTCGTCTACTCAGGTTTTGCCATGCCTGACTCTGTTGTTCACGACGAATGGGTCAGGGACCTGGTGTCCTCCGGATACAAAATAGAATTTGCTTCCCGCCCCCCCCCCCACAACCCCGGCACGGTTCATCCCCTCTAGTCCCCCCAAAGCGGAGGCGTGGGCACGGTCCTTTTACTGAGCCCATCCTGGACTTAATACTCCTAAACAAATTTGTCAAGATCTGGCACTTCAGGATGGAATCCCTCCCTCCCTCCTTCTGGGGAGTTCTTAGTGTCCATCGACATCCGGGATGCTTACCTTCTTATCCCGATCTTTCCCTCTCACCAGAAGTTCCTGCACTTCACTGTCAGCAAGGCACATTTTCAGTTCATTTTCATCTTCGACCTCGCCACTGCTCCCAGAGTGTTCACGAAGGTCATAGCTGCAGTCGTGTCCATTCTGCACTCTCGGGGCATGGTCTTTCCATACCTAGACAAACTCCTGATCAAGGGGCCGTCCTTCCAAGCCTGCATGGAGTGCGTCAGTATCACATTGGATACACTTTCTCACCTGGGCTGGCTGATAAGCTTGAACAAGTCCTCCACCATCCCGACTCCGCAGATTTCCTTTTTAGGAATGACCCTGGACACCTCCCGAGGGTTGGTGATTCTCCCTTGAGTCAAGGTCTTAGCCCTTCAACAGGGAGCCTGGGCACTAAGTTGCCCACATCCTCATTCCATCCAATTCGGCATGGAGATCCTGGGTAAGATGGTGGCCGCGATGGAAGCTGTTCCCTTTGCCCAGCTACACCTCCTGCCTCTGCAGCATGTGCTTCTGGCAGCCTGGGACAGGAACCCATTCTCCCTTGACCGGCAGTGCCTCTTGTCTCCGCGGGTCAAGCAGTTGCTCAGATGGTGGACGTTGAGGTCTTCTCTCACCCAGGGGAAATCCTTTCTCTCGGTCCATTTGCTGATGGTCACTACCGATTCCAGCCTTCTCGGTTGGGTGGCTGTCTTCCGTCACCACACTGCCTAGGGGCGTTGGTCACCTGGGAGTCTCGCCACGCGATCAACGTCCTAGAGATTCGGGCGGTCCGGTGATTCCATCATCTCCTAGCGGGTCACCCCATCAGAATTCAATCGGACAATGCCTCGGCCGTGGCATATATCAACCACCAGGGGGGCACCCGCAGCAGGGCGGCGATGCGCAAGGTGAAATATATCCTCCCCATAGCTACCACAGATTATGCCCCATATGTTCCACAGATTATGCCTCATATGTTCCACAGATTATGCCCCATATGCTCCACAGATTATGCCCCATATGCTCCACAGATTATGCCCCATGTGCTCCATAGTATAGGTCCCTTATGCTGCTGCAACTTAAAAAAAAAAAATGATATACTCACCTCTCGTCGCTGGGGGCCAGGTGCCGGTGTCCTGAGCAGGTGGGGACACCGGCGCGCTATGGGGGACACCTGAGATATTTACCTGTCCCGGTCCACCGCTGCGCGGCGCTGTTTTCCGGGTCCTCTTGTCAGTGAGTGCTCAGGCAGAGGGCACGGCGCATACTAACTACATCATCGCGCCCTCTGACCTGAACATTCACAGCTAGAGGACGCAAGGACACAGTGGCGAGCAGCGGTGGAACGGGGACAGGTAAATATCGCATATACTTACCCCTCCGCCGGCGCGTCTCTGCAGCCCCTGCTCTTCTCCCGCAGCTCTTCCTTCCTACAGCGGTCACGTGGTACCGCTCATTAAAGTCATGAATATGAGCATATTCATAACTTTAATGAGCGGTACCATGTGGCAGCTGCAGGAAGGAGCCTGAGATTGTGGGAGAAGCAGGGGGGCTGCAGAGACACGCCGGCGGAGGGGTAAGTATGATCTGACACCCCTACTCCCCCTCCCCCACCGACCCCTCGGTATATGACTCACATATAAACCGAGAGGGGGACTTTCAGCCTTAAAAAATGGGCTGAAAATCTCGGTTATACGCGAGTATATACGGTATGTAATAAAGGATGGCACTATGCATAACAAGAAAGTACACTATATACTAAGCGAGAGCACTATACATTATAAGTGAATGCACTAGTAAGGGACTGTGCTATAAACCGCCCCTGCACAGGTTAGAGATTCGGGCGGTCCGGTAATCCCTTTGGTGATTCCATCATCTCCTAGCGGGTCACCCCATCCGAATTCAATCGGACAATGCCTTGGCCGTGGCATATATCAACCACCAGGGGGGCACCCGCAGCAGGACGGCGATGCGCAAGGTGAAATATATCCTCCGCTGGGCTAAGACCAACCATTCGGTCATCTCTGCAGTTCACAACACCAGGCGTGGAAAACTGGGCTGCAGACTTCCTCAGCCATCAGGGTCTCGCCTTGAGAGAGTGGTCTCTACATCCAGAGGTCTTCCAGCAGATCTGTCATCGCTGGGGGACCAAGGACGTGGATCTGATGGCTTCAAGGACGCCAAAGTGCCCGAGTTTGTAGCTCGGTCCCGGGATCCAGAAGCCATCAGGGCAGACGCACTGGTTCTTCCGTGGCGTCAGTTTCGTCCTCCGTACGTGTTTCCCCCGTTGCCATTACTCCCGAGGGTCATCAGGAAGATCAAAGTGGAGGGGGTCCCAGTGATCCTGGTCGCTCCGGACTGGCCACGCCGGGCGTGGTATGCAGAGTTTGTGCAGTTCGTTGCCGACGTTCCCTGGCAACTGCCGGATCGACTGGACTTCCTCTTTCATTGCCCGATTTGCCACCAGAACTCGGGCCCTGTGTTTAACAGCCTGGCTGTTGAATCCTGGGTCTTAACCCAAGCCGGTTTCTCACAAAAGGTAGTTTCCACAATGATCAATGCTCAGAAGCCTGTTTCGGTACGCATCGATCATCGCACCTGGAAAGCCTTTTTTGCTTGGTGCAGAGACCGCAGTCGCCGTCCTCTGGTTTTCTCCATTCTCACCATTTTGGAGTTCCTTCAGACCGGCCTGGACTCTGGTCTAGCGCTAAGCTCCCTCAAAGGTCAGATCTCCGCCTTGTCCATTTTGTTCCAGCGCAGGATCGCTTCCAAGCCGCAGGTGCGTATTTTCATTCAGGGGGTCGCCCATGTGGTACCTCCCTATAGAACGCCTTTGGAGGCCTGGGACCTTAACTTGGTCTTAGGTGTTCTACAGAAATCTCCCTTCGAACCACTGCATGATGTTTTGCTAACCCACCTTTCATGTAAGGTTGCTTTTCTTGTCGCAGTCACATCAGTCAGGCGGGTTTCGGAGCTAGCTGCCCTGTCCTGCCGAGCTCCTTTTCTAATTTTTCACCGGGACAAAGTGGTTCTCAGGCTGTCCCTGCCTTTCTTGCCCAAAGTGGTTTCCTCCTTTCACCTTAATGAGGACATTGTCCTACCCTCCTTTTGCCCGGTACACCGTGTGGAGAGGGCTCTTCACACTCTAGATCTAGTGAGAGCTCTCAGCAGGTACGGCTCACGGACAGCGTCTTTCAGTCAGACGGACGCGTTGTTCGTGCTCCCTGAGGATCACAGGAAGGGGCTAGCCGCTTCAAAATCCACAATAGCCAGGTGGATTCGCTTGGTTTTTCAAGAGTGTTACCGCGTCAGAGGCAAGCCTATCCCAGCTGGGATTAAGGCACACTCCACTCGGTCGGTGGGCTATTCTTGGGCCATTCGGCACCAGGCGTCAGCGGAATGGGTTTGCAAGGCTGCAACATGGTACAGTCTGCACACATTCTCTAAGCACTACAATGTCCATACTCTGGCTTCAGCAGATGCTGGCCGGGGCAGACGAATCTTGCAGGCGGGTTTGATCTGTTATGTTCATTTTCCCACCCAGGGACTGCTTTAGGACCTCCCAAGGTCCTGTGTCCCCCATTGTGGTGAAGGAGAAACAGGGATTTTTGTGTACTCCCTGTAAAATCCTTTTCTGTGAGCCACTCATTGGGGGACAAGGCACCCACCCTGTTGGCCTGAAGGCTGTTTGTTCGTTCTTTGGTTTGACAGTGTTGTACCTGTATTTGATGTTATGATCTCCAACTGCTTTGTCACTTAACTGGTTCGGGCTGGAGCCAGTGGTAGTTGTATACTGCAGAGGAGGAGCTAATTTTTTTATATTCACTTAGTGTAAGCCTCCTTGTGGCAGCAGCATACACCTACTGTCCTGTGTCCCCCAATGAGTGGCTCCCGGAGGGAGCGCAGCTAATCACCGCCGGGTGTCAGCTGATTATCACAGCTGACACCCGTGACTGTGTGTCAGGAGTGGTACGGACCGCTCCCGGCACATTAACCCCTTGCACACCGCGATCAAACATGATGCGGTGTACTGGGGGCACAGGGGAGGATCGCGCTGCTCTGAGGGCTTCCTCCCTCCCAGGACCCGGATCCAAGATGGCGCTGGGGTCCTGGAGGGAGGCGGCTTCCTCAGTGCCTGCCGAGAGCAGGCATGAGGAAGCGTCCTGCACTGCCTGTCACATCGCTGGTGTGACAGAGTGCTGTGCACACTGTCACACCAGCGATCTGATGAAATACAGTGATGTCCCACCCTGGGACAATGTAAAAAAGTAAAAATAAACATGTGTAAAAAAAAATCCAAAATTTAAAAAAAAAAAAAAAATATTCCCCAATAAATTCATTACTTATTGTAAATAAAAAAAATAAAACAATAAAAGTACACATATATGGTATCGCCGCGTCCGTAACGACCCCCCTATAAAACTGTCCCACTAGTTAACCCCTTTTGTGAACCCCTTAAAAAATAAAAAATAAAAACGAAGCAAAAAATCAGTGCTTTATCATCATACCGCTGAACAAAAAGTGGAATAACACGCGATCAAAAAGACGGATATAAATAAACATGGTACCGCTGAAAACGTCATCTTGTCCCGCAAAAAACGAGCCGTCACACAGCATCATCAGCAAAAAAATAAAAAAGTTATAGCTCGCAGAATAAAGCGATGCAAAAATAATTATTTTTTATATAAAATTGTTTTTATTCTATAAAAGCACCAAAACATAAAAAAATTATATAAATGAGGTATCGCCATAATCGTACTGACCCGAAGAATAAAACTGCTTTATCAATTTTACCACACGCGGAACAATAAAAACGCCTCACCCAAAAGAAATTCATGAATTGCTGATTTTCGTTCATTCTAACCTCCCAAAAATCGAAATAAAAAGCGATCGAAAAATGTCACGTGCTCAAAAATGGTACCAATAAAAGCGTCACCTCGTCCCACAAAAATTAAGACCTCACATGACATTGTGGGCCAAAATATGCAAAAAATTATAGCTCTCAAAATGTGATGATGCAAAAACTATTTTTGCAATAAAAAGCGTCTTTTAGCGTGACAGCTGCCAATCATAAAAACCGCTATAAATAGTAAATCAAACCCCCTTTATCACCCCCTTAGTTAGGGAAAAATAATAAAATAAAAAAAATGTATTTATTTCCATTTTCCCATTAGGGTTAGTTAGGTTTCGGCTAAAGTTAGGGTTAGGGTTGGCGCTAAAGTTAGGATTAGGGTTAGAGTTAGGATTAGGGTTAGGGTTGGGATTAGGGTTGGGACTAGGGTTAGGGGTGTGTTGGGGTTAGGGTTGGAGTTAGAATTGGGGGTTTCCGCTGTTTAGGCACATCAGGGGCTCTCCAAATGTGACATGGCGTCTGATCTCCATTCCAGCCAATTCTGCGTTGAAAAAGTCAAACGGTGTTCCTTCACTTCTGAGCTCTGCCATGCGTCCAAACAGTAGTTTATCCCCACATATGGGGTATCAGCGTACTCTGGACCCCAAGAGTTATTGTGAAATTTGTCCTATTTCTTCTGTTACCCTTGGGAAAATAAAAAACTGGGGGCGAAAATATTATTTTTGTAAAAAAAAATAAGATTTTTTTGTTTTTACGGCTGTACATTATAAACTTCTGTGAAGCACTTGGGGCTTCATAGCGCTCACCACACATCTAAATAAGTTCCTTGTGGGGTCTATTTTCCAAAATGGGGTCACTTGTTGGGGTTTCCACTGTTTAGGCGCATCAGGGGCTCTCCAAATGCGACATGACGCCCCCAGACCATTCCATCAAAGTCTGCAATCCAAAACGTCACTACTTCCCTTTCCGAGCCCTGACATGCGCCCATACAGTAGTTTTCTCCCACATATTGGGTATCAGCGTACTCAGGACAAATTGGACAACAACTTTTGGGTCCAATTTCTCCTGTTACCCTTGTGAAAATAAAATATTGGGGGCGAAAAAATCATTTTTGTAAAAAAAAAAAAAAAAAAAGGATTTTTTATTTTTACGGCTGTGCGTTATAAACTTCTGTGAAGCACTTCGGGGTTCAAAGTGCTCACCACACATCTAGATAAGTTCCTTGTGGGGTCTATTTTCCAAAATGAGGTCACTTGTGGGGGGTTTCCACTGTTTAGGCGTATCAGGGGCTCTCCAAATGCGACATGACGCCCCCAGACCATTCCATCAAAGTCTGCAATCCAAAACGTCACTACTTCCCTTCCGAGCCCTGACGTGCACCCATACAGTAGTTTTCTCCTACATATTGGGTATCAGCGTACTCAGGACAAATTGGACAACAACTTTTGGGTTCCAATTTCTTCTGTTACCCTTGTGAAAATAAAATATTGGGGGCGAAAAAATCATTTTTGTAAAAAAAAAAAAAGGATTTTTTTTTAAGGCTGTACGTTATAAACTTTAGTGAAACACCTGGGGGTTCAAAGTTCTCACCACACATCTAGATAAGTTCCTTGAGGGGTCTAGTTTCCAAAATGGTGTCATTTGTGGGGGGTTTCCACTGTTTAGGCAGATCAGGAGCTCTCCAAACACGACATGGCGTCCAGCCAATTCTGCGTTGAAAAAGTGAGACGGCGCTCCTTCCCTTCCAAACTCTGCCATGCACCCAAACAGTGGTATACCCCCACATATGGGGTATCAGTGTACTCAGGACAAATTGCACAATAACTTTTGGAGTCTTGTTACCCTTGGAAAAATAAAAATTCGGGTGAAAAGATCATTTTTGTGGAAAAAATATGATTTTTAAATTTTACGGCTCTACGTTATAAACTTGTGTGAAGCACTTGAGGGTTCAAATTGCTCACCAAAGATCTAGATAAGTTCCTTAGGGGGTCTAGTTTCCCAAGTGGGGTCATTTGTGGGGGGTTTCCACTGTTTAGGCACATCAGGGGCTCTCCAAATGCAACATGGCATCCAATCTCAATTCCAGCCAATTTTGGTTGGAAAAAGTCAAATGGTGCTCCTTCCCTTCCGAGCTCTGCCGTGCGCCCAAACAGTGGTTCCCCCCCACATATGGGGCATCAGCGTACTCAGGACAAATTGGACAACAACTTATGTGGTCCAATTTCTCCTGATACCCTTGGGAAAATAAAAAATTAGTGACTAAAAGATAATTTTTGTGGGAAAAAAATAGGATTTTTTATTTTCATGCCCGGGCATTATAAACTTGTGTGAAGCACTTGGGGGTTCAAAGTGCTCACCAAAGATCTAGATAAGTTCCTTAGGGGTCTAGTTTCCAAAATGGGGTCACTTGTGGGGGATTTCCACTGTTTAGGCTCATCTGGGGCACTGCAAACGGAACATGACCCCCATCAACGTCTGCATTCCAAAACGTTACTACTTCCTTTCCAAGCCCTGCCGTGCGCCCAAACAGTTTTCCACCCCCACATATGGGGTATCAGCGTACTCAGGACAAATTAGACAACAACTTTTGGGGTCCAATTTCCTTGGGAAAATTCAAAAATTTAGGACTAAAAAATCATTTTTGTGGAATTTTTTTTTTTCACACCCAGGCATTATAAACTTTTGTGAAACACTTGGGAGTTCAAAGTGCTCACAACAGATCTAGATAAGTTCCTTAGGGGGTCTAGTTTCCAAAATGGTGTCACTTGTGGGGGTTTCCACTGTTTAGGCGCATCAGAGGTTCTCCAAGCGCGACATGGCGTCCAATCTCAACTCCAGCCAATTTTAGTTTGAAAAAGTCAAACGGCGCTCCTTCCTTACGAGCTCTGCCGTGTGCCCAAACAGTGGTTTTCCCCCACATATGGGGTATTGGCGTACTCAGGAGAAATTGCATAACAACCTTATCTGTCCATTTTCTCCTTTTACCCTTGTGAAAATAAAAAAAAAGTTTGTAAAAGATCTTTTTGTGGCTAAAAAGTTAAATATTCATTTTTTCCTTCCACGTTGCTTTAGTTCCTGTGAAGCACCTGAAGGGTTAATAAACTTCTTGAATGTGGTTTTGAGTACCTTGAGGGGTGCAGTTTTTAGAATGGTGTCACTTTTGGGTATTTTCTGTCATGTAGACCCCTCAAAGTGACTTCAAATGTGAGGTGGTCCCTAAAAAAAATGGCTTTGTAAATTTTGTTGTAAAAATGAGAAATCGCTGGTCAACTTTTAACCCTTATAACTTCCTAAGAAAAAAAAATTTTGCTGATGTAAAGTAGACATGTGGGAAATGTTATTTCTTAACTATTTTGTGTTACATATTTCTCTGTTTTAAGGGAATAAAAATTCAAAGTTTGAAAATTGCTAAATTTTCAAAATTTTCGCCATATTTGCGTTTTTTTCAAAAATAAACGCAAGTTATATGGAAGAAATTTTACCACTAACATGAAGTACAATATGTCACGAGAAAACAATCTCAGAATCGCGAAGATCCGTTGAAGCGTTCCGGAGTTATAACCTCATAAAGAGACAGTGGTCAGAATTGTAAAAATTGTCCCGGTCATTAACGTGCAAACCACCCTTGGGGGTGAAGGGGTTAATGGGGTTTCATTATCTATTTTTTTGTTTTGTTTTTTTGTTAATACATACATAATACATGTCTTTTGTTCACTAGCGATTAGGTCACAGCTCGGGTTATAAGTGTATAAGTGATTACAATATAATTACCAAGCGCAAACATGGTTTCTATCTGTGTACTGTAGTGCTAAATAATGCCTCTATGTATGGAGTAAGGTTTTATATGAATAGTTTTACTCCATAATTCTGTAATTAATTATGTAATGATGTGTAGGTGTGTTAAAATACATACCGATCGCAGTCTTCCCGGTTTCCAATTCTGCTCCAGTTCTCTTCTGGCCCACATGAAAACGGACTAGTGAGATGACGCAGGGGTTTATGTCGACCGGAAGTTGTTGTCTCAATGCAATTCTATGGAGCATCGTGCGGAGTCTTGAACCCTGCAAAAGTAGACACCGAAGAGTTGCCAAGTGGGACCGAAGCTGGCTACCTGAAAAGACTGCAATCAATTCGTATCGTAATACACTTACACACAGTTATGTTTGTAATTAGATGAGTTTACAGAATAGAAATGTCTTCTATTTTTCCTTCATTTGCATTTGGTGTTATGTTCTTTGTTATTAGTACTGAAATACCTGAACTTTTCATCTCTTATCTCTTTTGTTACTGATATTGGCTCTTTACCTTTATAAAAGTGTGACTTTTGTATCTCACAGAGCCGCCTCACACCACCTATAAGGAAAAGCGAAAATGGAAACCCATGTATTGGAAGAAGCCATTGTCAGACAGTTGCAGTGATGAAGACGATTCTTCTAAGGCAATAAGCAGTGGTACAACCAATAGCTGTAAGTTGCGGTATACTATTGCCCCATATGTGCATACAAACTTCACAAAAAGCCACTGATTGTTGACCAGTCTTCCTGATTCTGAATATTTTTTTTTCAAATTTATTTTGCAGCACGACTTACAGAAACCAAGGCAAAGGTTCCCATCTATGATGCCGTCGTTACTTCAGATGATGTTAGATATTTCACAAATGAAACCGATGACATTTTCAACCTGGAAGCTAGTGTCCTTGAAAATCCTCAAGATATACAACTCTGGATCAAGCTAACATATAGATGCTTAAGTCAAAATGAGGGGTACGTTGCCTTTTTGTGTCCAAAGTATATTTTGCTAATCTTGTCTTGTAGAACATACTTTGTTGTAGCAGTTCTAAAATATATATAATATATATATATATCACTACTACAGTTGAAACCAGACGTTTACATACAATATAGAAAAAGACACATGCATGTTTTTCTCAATATCTGACATGAAATCAGAATAGACCTTTCCCGTCAATTAGGATGACCATATTTATTATTTGCCAAATGCCAGAATAATGAGAGAGAATGTTTTAAAGCATTTTTATTACTTACTGCAAAGTCAGAAGTTTACATACACTAAGATTACTATGCCTTTAAACAATTCTGGACTGCCTATATGATGTCAAGTTTGGAAGCTTTTGGTTTTTTTGGCAACATCTGAATTAAATAAAGACACACCTGTTGATTTGTATTTTAATGCACACCTGAAACACACTGCTTCTTCGTAGCATTATGGGAAAGTCTCAAGATATCAGGAAGAGAATTGTGGACTCGCACATGTCTGGCTCATCCTTTGGTACAATTTTCATCTCAAAACATCAGCCAGGAAGTTAAAGCTTGGGCGTAAATGGGTCTAACAAATGGACAATTATCAAAAGACCATCACTTCCAAACAGAAATCAGGTGTGAACAGGTGCTTACTAAGAGCAGCAATCTC
The DNA here is from genome assembly GCA_033576555.1 of Oophaga sylvatica. Lineage (NCBI taxonomy): Eukaryota > Metazoa > Chordata > Amphibia > Anura > Dendrobatidae > Oophaga > Oophaga sylvatica. The sequence goes on along the minus strand of JARQOD010000004.1, from coordinate 209,048,961 downwards.
CATATACAGCTAAACAAATAAAGTAGCACTCTGTAGCGCTATAGCATGCAAACATGAAATATGAAAATTGAATTAAATTTTCATGTTTGCATGCTATAGCACTACAGAGTACTGCTTTATTTGTTTAGTTCCAAATGGCCAATGACCCAAAGCATACTGCCAAAATGGTAACAAAGAGGCTTAAGGATAACAAAGTCAATGTTTTGGAGAGGCCATCACAAAGCCCTGATGTGAATTCTATTGAAAATTTATGGGCAAAGCTGAAAAGTCAGGTGCGAGCAAGGCGACCTACAAACCTGGATCAGTTACACCAGTTTTGTCAGGAGGAATGGGCCCAAAATCCTGCCAACTATCATGAGAAGCTTGTGGAATGGTATCCCAAACGTTTGACCCAAGTCATTCAGTTTAAGGGCAATTATTCCAAATACTAATAGAATGTATGTAAACTTTTGACTTTGCAGTAAGTAATAAAAATGCCTTAAAACATTCTCTCTCTCATTATTCTGGCATTAGGCAAATATTAATAATTATGGTAATCCTAACTGACCTAAAACAGGAAAGGTTTATTCTGATTTCATGTCAGATATTGAGAAAACATGCATAGGTGTCTTTTTATATAGTGTATGCAAACTTCTGGTTTTAAACCCCTTAATGACCGTCAATACGTCTTTTAACTGACCTGAGATATAAGAATAGCTTCCCCATACAGGTGACAATCCAGCAGCTGTCGGCTGTAAACTATATCTGACAACTTGCTGCACCAGCCGCGATCAGTGTTGTCACCGTCCATATCTGTTTAACCACTTAGATGCTGCTGTCAATAAGGACTATATCATATAAAATGTTTAACCCCTCTCTGACATTAGACGTACTATCCCGTCCATAAAACCCGTGCCATTCTGACCATGGACGGGATAGTACGTCATGCCCTTTAATGCGACATCGCGACTTAAGTAGCGGTGATCGCATTAAAATTCCGACGCCAGCTTACCTCTTGGAAGTTGGCGTCGGCATCCCGGGCTGCGTCCTCCCCCCTCAGGCCTCCCGATCGCTGTGATTGGCTGTTGAATTCTGAACAGCCAATCACAGCCTTTCTCACTGTTTCAGCCAATCAGAGCGGCTGAAACAGTGAGATCGCAGGCTAGGATCGAGTACCGATGTACTCGATCCTAGGCCTGGGCCTAGGAAGGTCCAGACCCCCCCCCGGATTGGCGCGATCGCCGATCACATCGATCGCGCCAATCGCAGGGCACAGCCGCGGTATATCCGCGCTGTGCCCTGCCTGGATCGGTGCAGTAATAGCACCGATCCTAGGCCAGGGCCTGTAGGGCATGAAGGAGCTGATTGGCGCGATCGATGTCATCGACGATCGCGCCAATCACGGGCACAGCAGCGGTGTGACCGCTCTGTGCCCTGCTAGGTGACCTGCCGGTGACCTGCCTAGGAATCGGAGCTGTGAGCTCCGATTACTAGGCCGGTGCCTAGCAACCGGCAATGCAGGGGTCACCTTTGATTGGTGGGATTGATGTGATCATCGATCCCACCAATGACAGGTCACAGCAGCGATGTGACCGCTCTGTGACCTGTCTGCAAACTGGATCTGACCTGTCTGACCGCACTGCAGGGGTCCTCACACTTGCTGAGGATTCCTGCTGTGCGGTCACACTGCCAGATCTCCTCCTGTGCTGGGCCTTGTGGTGCCACAGTATCCTGTAACACCACAACTCCTGCTGAAGAGAGAAAAAAGAAGAGAAAAAGAAGAGAGAAGAAAGAAGAGAAAAGAAAGAAAAGACTACAAACGTGAGTTTTTGAGCCCCGATCCACCCCAATCCCCCCATTCCCCCCTCCCCCCTTCCCTTTCCCCCTTTTTTACCCCCCCTTTGCGCCGCTGAGCGTTGATTGGTGACGCAGTTCACCGATCAACACTTTCGCACCCCCCTCCGTGCGCACATCCAGCAGCCGCAAACTTTGATAAGTGACAGCGGTCACTTATCAGAGCTCGTGCCTGCCGTTTTTTATTTTTCACCCCCCCCTTTCCGCCACTCCCGTGCGCACATCCAGCAGCCACGGAACTTTGATAAGTGACACCAGTCACTTATCAGAGCTCGTTCCTGCCGTTTTTTGTTTTTGTTCACCAACTTTTCCGCCACTCCCGTGCGCACATCCAGCAGCCACGGAACTTTGATAAGTGACACCAGTCACTTATCAGAGCTCGTTCCTGCTGTTTTTTTTTTGTTTTTTTTCACCAACTTTTCCGCCACTCCCGTGCGCACACCCAGCAGCCACGGAACTTTGATAAGTGACACCAGTCACTTATCAGAGCTCGTTCCTGCTGGTTTTTTTTTTTTTTCCACCAACTTTTCCGCCACTCCCGTGCGCACATCCAGCAGCCGCGGAACTTTGATAAGTGACACCAGTCACTTATCAGAGCTCGTTCCTGCTGTTTTTTTTTTGTTTTTTTTCACCAACTTTTCCGCCACTCCCATGCGCACACCCAGCAGCCACGGAACTTTGATAAGTGACACCAGTCACTTATCAGAGCTCGTTTCCTGCTGTTTTTTTTTGTTTTTGTTTTTTTTCACCAACTTTTCCGCCACTCCCGTGCGCACACCCAGCAGCCACGGAACTTTGATAAGTGACACCAGTCACTTATCAGAGTTCGTTCCTGCTGTTTTTTTTTTTTTTCCACCAACTTTTCCGCCATCCCGTGCGCACATCCAGCAGCCGCGGAACTTTGATAAGTGACACCAGTCACTTATCAGAGTTCGTTCCTGCTGTTTTTTTTTTTCACCCCCCTTTCCGCCACTCCCGTTCGCACATCCAGCAGCCGCGGAACTTTGATAAGTGACAGCGGTCACTTATCAGAGCTCGTGCCTGCCAGTTTTTTTTTTCACCCCCCTTTCCGCCACTCCCGTGCGCACATCCAGCAGCCGCGGAACTTTGATAAGTGACAGCGGTCACTTATCAGAGCTCGTGCCTGCCAGTTTTTTTTTTTTTTTCACCCCCCTTTCCGCCACTCCCGTGCGCACATCCAGCAGCCGCGGAACTTTGATAAGTGACACCGGTCACTTATCAGAGCTCGTGCCTGCCAGGTTTTTTTTTCACCCCCCTTTCCGTCACTCCCGTGCGCACATCCAGCAGCCACGGAACTTTGATAAGTGACACCGGTCATTTATCAGAGCTCGTGCCTGCTGGTTTAGACTTTTTTTCACAGGCCTTTTTCAGCTGCAGATGGAAGGAAGAGAGCCACAGGATTCATTACTGATGGGTAGGCAGAGCCCAGACGGGATAGTCACCTCAGATTAAAAAAGTGTGCTGACCGGCCCCTCCAGCTTGGGCTCCTCCTACTCAGCTTTCTCCAGTTTACAATTTGAGGTCTCAGAGGATGGTCGCTGCTGGAAGCAGCTCCTCAGAAGATTTTATTTTATATCGGACAAGAGACTTGGATCACCAAATGTGGTCTAGAGGTCTCAGGGGTCTCAGCGCTGCTGGACTCCCACCTCTCCCTTGGCGGATCTGTATTACCCTAAGGGTGGTCCCTGCAGAAACCTGCCGGCCTGGGGGGATGAGGATGGCTTCCCTGGCGGGGACGCACACCGCGCTCAGGGGTCACTGCGATCCCCGCCCTGGGGGGAAGCATGGACACGCGCCAGAAACCCCTGGGGGTCCCTGTGGCGCATGACGGGGTGAGTACTCCACATTTTTATTAGTGTGTTGAGTGATTTACCGGCTGCTGCGGCAGCCGCTGGTACAGTTCATGTGGTGATTTTTGTATTTTTGTCCGCAGGTGGATGCCTGCAGGACGGGGATCGCGGGACCGGAGAAGGGGAGTCCTGCGCTTTTTTTGAAGGCGGGGGGCGTGGCTTCGCGTCTCCCGGGCAGGAAGCACTCTCTGAGCGCGCTTTTCCTGCTGCCTTCTCTTCCGGCTGTCTCCTCAGTGCGGCGGCCATTACAGCGCTCCGGGCTCCTCTTCCTCTCCGTCTCTCCTGCACAAGCCTGGAAACAGCACTGCAAAACTGTGAGTCGCTTCTGCCAATCGGGGCAGAAGCTTAGAGAATTTTTTTCTCCCCCGTAGCGCAGGTTGCCACACGCTAAGTTAGCGACGCTATTTGAGTCGCTGGAGGTTTTGCGATGCAGAGTTGATCGCAATGATTTAGCTATTTAAGTGTGGTATTTTTGAGACTTTTTTTCTGTCTCTACCTGCTGCCTCATAGAGGCTCCTGGAACTCGCACATCTGTCACTTGAATACAGGTTGTGAAGAGTTTGGTGATTTTAACCCCTTATCAAGCGGTTAAATCTTAATGGTGGGCTGGGGTAACCTTTTTTCTTTAAGAGTTAACCCTTCAGCGTCTGGTTAAAAAGTTTTTTTCCTAAAACCACACTTTTCGTGTTACTATCAGGTGTAACCTGTCATTGTACTGGGTAAGACATGTCAGATCAGGGCACAGGTGCAGATCATCATCCAGCTCCGTTACGAGATCAGTCTCGCATATCTGACACACAGACCTCGACATCGAGTGCAGCGGTCGGAGGACCCAGTGACGCAAAGATGGAGGCTCTCACTCGTTCGATTGATAGCCTGTCTAACCTTATAGGTTGTTGGGTGTCAGCCAAACCCCCTCATGGCAGGAAGCGACATAGGCCGGTGTCTTTTCGCTCGTATAGCGACTCAGAGAGTTCTGACTTGGAGGGTTCCCCTTTAAGTTCAGAGGGGATATCCTAATCGGATAGAGAGGATCGGCAAACGCACTCTGTTTTTTGCTCGGGTCGTGTAGAGGCTTTAATTGAAGCAATGAGGGAGGCGTTGCAGTTACAGGAGGATGTAACTACTCGCCCTGGTAAGTCGGCCAGGATGTTCCAGGAGTCGCATAAGTCAGTCGCGACTTTGCCATCGCTGATTGAGTTCAACCAGGCAGTGGAGAAGGAGCGTCTGTGTCCAGACAAGCGTTTTCAGGGGACTCGTCTTTTGGAGTCACTGTATCCGTGTTCTACGGAATCTAATGATTTTTGGATTCAGTCTCCTGAGGTGGATGTCTCTTTATCTCAGCTTAGCAAATCTTCTTTGCTACCTATTAAGTGGAAAGCGAGTTTGCAGGACCCGCTAGACAGAAGAGCGGAGTCAGCGGCAAAGTCCATTTATGAAGCCGCGGGTTATGGCTTCAGAGCGATGCTAGGCTCCATGTGTGTGTATAAAGCTGCCCTGGTCTGGTTGGACCGTTTGCGGAGAAAATGTGAACCTCAAGTGCCTGAGGTGGATGGACTGTTTGAATTGTTAGAAAGTGCCTTACAATATGGCCATGATGCAAACCTGGACACTGTGTCACTGCTGTCCAGGGCTCAATCCTCGGCGGTCTCAGTCAGGAGGGCACTGTGGCTTAGACAGTGGACCGGTGATGCGGTTTCTATACATGGTTTGCTAGCCTTAGCTTACAAGGGCGGTCAGTTATTTGGATCTGACCTTATGGAACTGATTGCCAAAGCAAAGGCAAAGGAGACAGCTTTACCACAGCGAAGAACTATTGCTTCTACGTCTGGCAGGCCTGGTACCAGTGGTGGTCGACGGTCCTTTCGTTCCAGGGGACGATTCGGTCAGCCCTCATGGGGGTCGGGTCGTCCCTCTTTTTCGGGGAAAAAGACAAATCAGAAATCCCGCGCTCCCTGGAAACAGAGTTTCCGTCAAGATAAAAGGGAATCTGACAAAAAGCCCGCTAAGGCGGATTGACGCCAGGGTCCCGCTCGAGGGCTCTCGAGTGGGGGGGTCGCCTGCTCCAATTCAAATTGACTTGGGTTTCCCGTGTCCCAGACTCCTGGGTGATGCGGGTTGTCTCGGCAGGCTATTTTATAGAGTTCTCTTCCCGACCCCCGAACAGTTATTGCCAGTCTCGCATTCCATCAGAGCCCGAGCTATGTGCCGCTTTACTGCAGGAAGTCGAATTTCTTCTGCAGAAGGGTGTGGTGGTTCCGGTTCCACCAGAGGACAGGGGAAGAGGTTTTTATTCCAACCTCTTTGTAGTTACCAAAAAAGAGGGAAAGTTTCGCCCCGTCCTGGATCTCAAAAGATTGAATCGGCATGTCCACGCCCGAAAGTTTCGCATGGAGTCGCTTCGCTCCGTAGTGGCAGCATTGTCGCAGAACGATTTTTTGGTGTCAATCGACATACGCGACGCCTATTTGCACGTTCCTATCGGAAGGGCTCACCAGCGTTATCTTCGCTTTGCCATAGGACAGGATCATTACCAATTTGTGGCTCTACCATTCGGTTTGGCCTCGGCACCCAGAGTCTTTACAAAGATTCTGGCACCTCTCATGGCTATACTTCGGAGACAGGGAGTCACGATCCTTCCCTATCTGGACGACCTTTTGATTGTGGCATCCTCAAAGGAGGAGGCTGTGACTTCTCGCAATCTATCCCTTCAGCTCCTGGAGGACTTCGGGTGGCTGGTCAATTGGGAGAAGTCGTCTCTGGAACCGTCGCAGTCAATCCTGTTTTTGGGAATGCATTTCGACACAGTACGAGCCTAGTGGTGTCTCTACCTCCAGACAAGCAAGCATGTCTCATCCGACATACGCAGGTGATGAAGTCTTCAGTGACAATGTCTCTTCGAAGATGTATGCGTCTTCTGGGGTTGATGGTGGCTTCAATGGAGGCACTTCCGTTTGCCCAGTTTCATTCCAGGATGCTCCAAAGGTTCATTCTAAACCGCTGGGATCGGTCGCAGACCTCATTGGATTGCAGTGTGGTTATCTCCCGCACTGTACGAGAGTCTCTGGGATGGTGGATCCGTTCGACAGAATTGTCTCGGGGGAAGTCCTTTCTTCCTCTGAAGTGGTCAGTCATAACCACCGATGCCAGCCTGACGGGCTGGGGGGGCGTTTGGAACGATTTCTGGATTCAGGGAGTATGGTCGCCAGAGGAGTCTGTCTTGCCGATCAACATCCTCGAATTGAGGGCAATTTTCCTTTGCCTCCAACACTGGACGGTCCCTTTACACGGTCTGCCTGTCCGAGTGCAGACAGACAATGCGACGGCGGTCGCTTATATCAATCACCAAGGCGGGACGAGGAGTTCCAGGCTCATGGTGGAGGTATCTCGGATCCTGATATGGGCAAAGGCCAGAGTCCCGGCCATCTCTGCGATCCACATTCCAGGAGTTCAGAATATCACGGCGGACTTTCTAAGTCGCGAGAAGATGGATCCCGGAGAATGGAGTCTCCATCCGGACATTTTTACACTGCTGTGCTCCCGTTGGGGAACTCCTCAGGTGGATCTGATGGCATCCAGGGCCAATGCCAAGTTACCGACATTCGTGTCCAGGTACAGGGATCCGAAGGCTGTAGCGGTGGATGCTCTAGTGGCCCCGTTGGACCAATTCAACCTAATCTATGTGTTTCCGCCGATTTCTATGCTACCTCTGGTACTCCGTCGGATCAGGCTGGAGAGAATCTCAGCTATATTGATAGCTCCAGATTGGCCAAGGAGGACGTGGTTCTCGACACTGGTGTCACTTCTAGCGGCACCGCCATTTTCGCTTCCTCTTCGTCCGGACCTGTTAACCCAAGGGCCCGTTCGTCATCCAGACCCGAAGTCTCTGCGTTTGACGGCGTGGCTCTTGAGACCGAAATTTTGACCCGTAGAGGTTTCTCAGCCGAAGTCATTGCTACTCTGCGTGCTGCTAGAGGTCTGACTACTACTAGGATTTACCACAGGACTTGGGAAGCCTTCTTTCAGCTGCAGATGGAAGCAAGGGGGACACTTCATTACTTCTGGGTAGGGCGGAGCCAGATAGTAGGACTAACCTCAGGTTCTAAAAATGGGTGTTGTCCGGCCCCTCCGGCTCTGGCTCCTCCTGCCGTACACTCCAGTTTCGACTTGAGGTCCAAGTAGGAAGGACGGCTGCTAATGCAGCTCCTCAGAAATCACCTCAGAAGAGTTTATTATTTTACTCGGACAGGGTCCTGGACTTTATGTCTAGAGGATCAGGGGTACCGGCGCTGCTGGACCCCATCCTCTCCCCTGGCAATATGTATTCCCTAAATGGTGGTCATTACATTTTCTTGCCGGCCCGGGGGGAAGAGGTAGCTATCCCTGACAGGACGCATACCACGTTCTGGGTCACTGCGTTCCTTGTTCTCATGGGGAAGCAATGGGCACAGCGTCACATATCCGTGGAGGGTCCCTGTGGCGTTTTTGGCTGGTGAGTAATCTTCATTATATTTTGATATGTGTGAGTGATTACAGCGTCTGCGGTGACAGCGCTGACTGTTATTGGTGTTTCCACTATTTTCTCATGATTGGGCATTTTTTTAAAAAAAAAAAAGAGAAGAGAGCGATTTTTTATTTAATATGTGCTGTGTGTTTTCGGCGCTGCAGCGCCGTTACAGTGTACAGGGAGAGGAGTGCATAAGATCTCCCGCACTTTTTTGACTGAGCAGAGAGGGGGCGTGGCTTCGGGCTTCCCCGGCTTTCTGATTACAGGAAGTGACTGGCTCCTTCTCTTCCTGCTCTCTGCGGCAGCCATTACAGCTCTCCTGGTCTCCTCTCCTCCTTTTCTGTACACAGGCATTTGAGACAACACCAAGCCAGCCGGGTGAGTCGCTGCTATCGCTTAGGTAGCAGCTTAACCCTTTAGCCTCCCGCAGCATTTGTTTTTGCTGTTTGCGCTCTCTAGCGCAGCGCTGCAGTTTTCTGATCATTGGGACATTGTATCCCTCAGTAACGGTCTGTGAGCTGTCTGCAGCGGGGGGGGGCGCCTTTTTTCACTGCTGGGGTATTCTTTTGCTTTTAAAGAAGTTAACCCTTCAGCGTTTTGCTACTGTGTGAGACCACACTGCTCTGGTTATTTCTCATCACTATTACCATCTGAATAACCGGCATGTCAGATTTGAGTCAGGAGGCTGATCGTCTTCCTCGTTCTCTCCAGGACCAGCCCGCGTTTGACACTATAGAATCCTCTGCACCTTCTAGCGCCACTATTGGAGGTCGCTATGATGCCAAGTTTGATATGCTCACTACTGCTATTAGTGGGCTTTCTGACCTTTTGGGTCAGTGGGTATCCTCTAGACCTTCTCATAGCAAAAAGCGTCCCAGGATTGCTATGCCCTCCCCACTAAGTGACTCAGATTTGTCTGCGAGGGGGAGTTCTCCTTCAGTTTCTGAGGGAGAATGTTCTGATTCGGGCAGAGAGGATTTTCAGGAGCACTCTGCTTCCTTGTCGGGCCGTATAGATGCTTTTGTCAGAGCCATACGAGAGGTACTGCAAGTACCTGAGGACATGAATGATGATGAAGGTATTCCCAGATGGTACCATGGGTCGCAAAGATCCCGTTTAGCGATGCCAGCTATGAGTGAGTTTTCTAAGAAAGTAGAAAAGGAACGCGTTTGTCCAGACAAGCGTTTTCAGGGGACAAGGTTGTTTGAAACCTTGTATCCTTGTCCAGCAGACCTATTTGCTGGCTGGATTCCGTCCCCTGAGGTGGATATTTCTTTATCCAAGCTTAACAAAGCTTCTATGCTTCCCGTCAAAGGAAAAGCTACCTTGCAGGATGCGCTGGACAAAAAGTCAGAGATGGCGGCCAAGGCCGGCTATGAAGCTGCTGGTCAGGCCTTTAGAGTGGCTTTATCTTCCTATTGTGCTTCTAGAGCTTCCATGGGTTGGACAGCTCGCCTGCGGATATCCCTGCAGGATGGGTCCTCTTTACAGGCAATAGATGAGATCATTAAGTTAATAGAAGAATCAGACCAATATGTCTGTGACGCTCTTTTGGATATGGCTTCCCTAATATCCAGAGCTCAGGCTTCTACAATCACTGTTAGAAGAGCGTTGTGGCTTAAACAGTGGACTGGAGATGCGGTCTCCAAACAAGGTTTGCTATCTTTGCCTTACAAAGGTGGTCAACTTTTCGGCTCTGACCTCACGGAATTGATTGCTAAGGCTAAGGCTAAGGAGTCAGCGTTGCCTCAGCGTAGGGCAGCTACGGCTGCTTTTGGCAGGACCGGTTCCTACGGTAACCGGCGGTTTTTTCGTGGCAGGGGGCGAGCCGGTCACTCCTCTTGGGGATCGGGTCGTCCCACCTTTTCAGGGAAAAAGTCTTCCCAAAAGTCTAACGCTTCTTGGAAACAATACCCGCGCAATGACAAGCGGGAATCTGACAAAAAGCCCGCCAAAACGGACTGACGCCAGAAGTTCACTCGAGGATTCTCGAGTGGGGGGGGCGCCTGCTCCTGTTTCAAGCGGTTTGGGTCTCCCGCGTCTCAGACTCCTGGGTGACACGAATAATGTCGGCAGGCTATTTCATAGAGTTTCTCTCTCGCCCTCCAGATAGATTCTGTCAGTCTCGCGTTCCGTCATATCCCGACTTATTGACCGCTCTGCGGCAGGAAGTCGATTCCTTACTACAGAAGGGTGTAGTAGTGTCAGTTCCTCCGGAAGACCGGGGAAGGGGATTTTATTCCAACCTCTTTGTGGTCCCCAAAAAGGAGGGAAAGTTTCGTCCCATTCTGGATCTCAAGAGGTTAAATCGGCATGTTTACACCCAAAAGTTCCGCATGGAGTCGCTTCGCTCAGTGGTGACTGCCCTGTCACAGAACAATTTTCTGGTGTCCATAGATATTCGCGACGCCTATTTACACGTTCCCATCGGAAGATCTCATCAGCGCTTTCTGCGCTTTGCCATAGGTCAGGACCATTACCAGTTTGTGGCCCTCCCTTTCGGGTTGGCTTCGGCACCCGAGTTTTTACAAAGGTGCTGGCACCTCTTATGGCAATGCTTCGGAGACAAGGGATCATGATACTTCCTTATCGGGACGATCTTCTGATTGTGGCATCCTCAAAGGAGGAGGCAGTGACGGCTCGCGATTTATCCCTTCAGCTCCTGGAGGATTTCGGGTGGCTGGTCAACTGGGAGAAGTCATCCCTGGAGCCTTCTCAGTCAATCCTGTTTTTGGGCATGATTTTCGACACAGCGAAAGTGGTAGTTTTTCTGCCAAAGGACAAGCAAACCAGTATCCATTGTCTGGCACAGACTGTGCAGTCCTCAACGACAGTATCCCTTCGAAGATGTATGCGCCTTCTGGGGTTAATGGTCGCTTCAATGGAAGCTCTTCCGTTTGCTCAGTTCCATTGCAGAACGCTTCAAAGCTTCATTTTGAAGAGATGGAATCGTGCACAGGAAACACTGGATTGCAGGGTTTTAATCTCCCGCAAAGTGCGAGAGTCTCTGGACTGGTGGTTACGTCCGGAACGGTTTTTCCTGGGAAAATCTTTTCTTCCCCTGTCATGGTCGGTTTTGACCACCGATGCCAGCCTGACGGGCTGGGGGGGAGTTTGGAACAATCTCTGGATTCAGGGAGTTTGGTCACCGGAAGAATCGGTGTTACCGATCAACATCCTGGAATTGAGGGCAATTTTTCTTTGCCTCCAACATTGGACGGTCCCTTTGAGCGGATTACCAGTTCGTGTTCAGACGGACAACGCTACGGCGGTTGCGTATATCAACCATCAAGGCGGGACGAGGAGCTCCAGACTCATGTCGGAGGTATCTCGGATTCTGATATGGGCCGAGGCTCATGTGCCGGCCATTTCTGCGATTCACATACCAGGGATTCAGAATATCCAGGCAGACTTTCTCAGCCGAGAGAGGATGGATTCAGGAGAATGGAGTCTTCATCCGGTAATCTTTGCACTTCTGTGCTCCCGATGGGGGACTCCTCAAGTAGACTTGATGGCCTCCAGGATCAATGCCAAGTTACCAACTTTCATGTCCAGATACAGGGATCCGACCGCGGTGGAAGTGGATGCGCTGCTGGTTCCGTGGAGCCAATACCAGCTGGTTTATGTGTTCCCACCGATATCCTTGCTGCCGCTTGTGTTACGTCGGGTCAGGCTGGAGAGGGTTCCGGCTATTCTGATAGCCCCAGATTGGCCGAGAAGGACGTGGTTTTCCACGCTGATGTCGCTTCTGGCGGCGCCTCCTTTTCCTCTGCCTCTTCGACCGGACTTGCTCACTCAGGGTCCCGTGTGTCATCCGGGCCTGAGGTCTCTGCGTTTGACGGCTTGGCTCTTGAGACCGAGATTTTAACCCGTCAAGGGTTTTCAGAAAAGGTCATTGCCACTATGAGAGCGTCAAGAAGTCCGGCTACGACTAGGATTTACTACAGGATTTGGGAATCCTTCTTTTCATGGTGTTTGGGTTCTTCCAGGAATCCAAAGAAATTTTCATTACCCAACTTGTTGGTTTTTTTGCAGCACGGGCTGGATAAGGGTTTGGCAATCAGTACCCTGAAGGGTCAGGTATCTGCCCTGTCGGTGCTTTTTCGTAAAGCTATTGCCTCGCGTAGGGACGTATGTGCCTTTTTTCGCGGAGCAGCCCGTCAGTTTCCTCCAAGGAAAACTCCTGTGTCGCCTTGGCGGCTTAATCTGGTTTTGAAAGCTCTTCAAAGTGCTCCTTTCGAGCCTATGGATGCTATTAATCTTTCTTTGCTTTCTTGTAAGGTTGCCTTCCTAGTGGCGGTCACTTCCTTGAGACGGGTTTCCGAGTTGGCGGCTCTTTCATGTTCGCCACCTTTCTTGGAATTTTTTCCGGATCGTGTTGTTCTTCGCACGCGACATGATTTTCTCCCTAAAGTGGTATCTCAATTTCATGTCAATCAAGATATTGTGTTACCTTCGCTTTGTTCAGAACCAAAGAATGCGAAGGAGCGGGCCTTGCACTCATTGGACTTAGTGCGGGCATTGAAGTTCTACTTGTCAGTTACGCAGAGTTTCCGGAAGTCGGATTCTCTTTTTGTGATTCCAGCAGGTCGTCGTCGTGGTCAACAAGCTTCTAAAGATACTATAGCTCGTTGGATCCGGTCAGCTATTTTGGAAGCTTACCGTGTTATGGACGAACCTTGCCCGATTAATATTCGGGCTCATTCCACGAGAGCTGTGGGCTCTTCGTGGGCCCTTCATCAAGGGGCTTCGGCAGCCCAGCTCTGTCGAGCAGCGACTTGGCGTTCTGTTCACACCTTTACAAAGTTTTATAAGGTGGACGTCAGTGCCTCCGCTGATGCGGCCTTAGGACGCAGAGTCCTTCAGGCGGCTGTATTTTGAAAACTTCTAGTTAAGTTTATGTTGCGCCTGTTGCGCATGTATCAAGGTGTTGGCTTCTGCCTGTTTAAGGTTTTTTCCCACCCTTGTTTTTGTACTGCTTTGGGACATCCCAGAAGTAATGAAGTGTCCCCCTTGCTTCCATCTGCAGCTGAAATACGAATTTTGGTAAGATCTTACCTGTAAAATTCTTTTCAGCAAAGGAAGCAAGGGGGACACTTCTCCCTCCCATAAGGCAGAAGGTGTTGTTTCAGATGCAGCGCGGCTCTCTCTGATAAGCGAGTTTCTGAGCTGAGGTCAGCGCTCTACGGCTCTTTCCGGCATCGCCAGCTCATCGCAGTGGTCAGGTTTTGTGAGTGGTACCTGAGCTGTGTGGTATTCATGTTATGTGCATAACCTTGTTCTTTTGAATCCTGTCAGTTTGGTTATGGCGCTCCGCTGGTGATTTATTTCTCCTTAGCTTGTGTACAAAACTGGAGTGTACGGCAGGAGGAGCCAGAGCCGGAGGGGCCGGACAACACCCATTTTTAGAACCTGAGGTTAGTCCTACTATCTGGCTCCGCCCTACCCAGAAGTAATGAAGTGTCCCCCTTGCTTCCTTTGCTGAAAAGAATTTTACAGGTAAGATCTTACCAAAATTCGTATTTTTGTGGTGTTCGAGTTCTTCAAAGAACCCAAGAAAATTTTCTATTCCCAATTTGTTGGCTTTTTTGCAACACGGGTTGGACAAAGGTTTGGCCGTTAGCACCCTGAGGGGTCAGGTTTCTGCTCTGTCTTTACTGTTTCGGAGGGCTATCGCCTCGCGTAGGGACATGCGTTCCTTTTTTCGTGGAATAACCCGTCAGTTCCCACCGCGGAGGACACCTGTATCTCCTTGGCGGCTCAATCTTGTTTTGGAGGCTCTTCAACATCAGCCCTTTGAGCCTATGGATTCTGTTAGCCTTTATTTACTTTCTTGGAAGGTGGCCTTCCTAGTGGCAGTCACCTCTTTGAGGAGGGTTTCTGAGTTGGCGGCTCTTTCTTGCTCGCCTCCCTTCTTGGAGTTTCACCCGGATCGTGTAGTGCTTCGCACTCGGGGCAACTTCCTACCTAAGGTGGTGTCGCGATTCCATGTTAACCTGGATATTGTGTTGCCTTCTCTTTGTCCGAGGCCAAGGACTGTGAAGGAACGGGCCTTGCACACATTGGATTTGATGCGGGCTTTGAAATTCTACTTGAATGTTACTCAAGGTTTTCGGAAATCAGACTCTCTGTTTGTTATTCCAGCAGGTCGTCGACGTGGTCAGCGAGCTTCCAAGGATTCTATAGCTCGCTGGATTCGGTCGGCCATTTTGGAGGCTTACCGAATTAAGGGCGAACCTTGCCCGATTAAACTTCGAGCTCACTCCACGAGGGCTGTGGGCTCATCGTGGGCCTTCCATCAAGGGGCCTCGGCGTCTCAGCTCTGCCGGGCGGCGACCTGGCGCTCCGTCCACACTTTTACAAAATTTTATAAGGTGGACGTTAGTGCTTCCGCTGATGCAGCCTTGGGACGTAGGGTCCTGCAGGCAGCGGTAGTTTGAGTCTAGTTAATTTGTTTTTGGCGCCTGTTGAGCTTTTATTTAGGTTGTTGGGTTTCTGCCTATTTTGGTTTTCTTTTCCCACCCTAATTTTTGAACTGCTTTGGGACGTCCCATCAGTAATGAATCCTGTGGCTCTCTTCCTTCCATCTGCAGCTGAAAGACGGATTTTGGTAAGAACTTACCTGTAAAATCCTTTTCAGCGAAGGAAGGAAGAGAGACACAGATCCCTCCCATGGCAGAAGTGTGTTGTTGATTTACAGAAGCAGCGTGGCCCTTCTCTGATAGCGATTTCTGGGCTGAGGTCGACGCGCTACGGCTCTGTTCCAGCATTGCCAGCTCATCGCAGTGGTCAGGTTCCGTGAGTAGTACCTGGAACTGTGTGGTTTTTTGCCTATCTGCATGCATAGCCTGTATTCTTGTGTTTTTGTCTCTGAAGTTCTTCAGAAGGGGTTATGTTGCTCCGCTGGTGATATTGCTCTTCCTTAAGCTTGTGTACAACTGGAGAAAGCTGAGTAGGAGGAGCCCGAGCTGGAGGGGCCGGTCAGCACACTTTTTTAATCTGAGGTGACTATCCCGTCTGGGCTCCGCCTACCCATCAGTAATGAATCCTGTGTCTTTCTTCCTTCCTTCGCTGAAAAGGATTTTACAGGTAAGTTCTTACCAAAATCCGTCTTTTTTCCCTATTCGCTTTCTTTTCTTTTAGCTTTTTCTTTTCAGCTTAGTTTACATAAAATCACTATCCCCCCCCCACACACACACACACAGTTATAAATAAAGTTCACACAAAGCACCACATTCACAAAAAAAATGTCCCGCTCGTCACGCTCATCCCAACAGCGCTATTCAGTGGAGGAGGCATACGCTTTCCTTGCCTCCGACACTGATAGCGAGGGAGGGGATCCCACATTTCTTTATTTTTCAGATGAAGATTCTTCTTCCTCCTCATCTTCCTCCTCGGGTCCTGCGGAACCGCCACGCAGACGCCCCAGGACAGAACATGAGGCAGCGCCCGCCCTGAAAATGAACCAGCGCACCCCTATTCGGACCCCGTATGGACCCCTGCCCCCGAAAATTACGAGCCACTGATTCCTGATTTTGTGGCAGAATCAGGAATCAGGTTTGACTCCACCGGCTTCACAGAAATAGACTTTTTCAAAGTCTTTTTCTCTGAGGATTTAATTAACCTCATGGTGGAGCAAACAAATTTGTACGCTCGGCAATTTTTGGCGCAAAACCCCCGTTCATCATTTTCCAACTGGTCTCCTGTAGACGCAGTTGAAATGATGCGGTTTTGGGGCCTGGTCCTCCATATGGGGATCCTGAAGAAGCCAGAAATTCGGCAATATTGGAGTGTTGATATTTTATACAACACTCCACTGTTCCGAATGGTCATGGCTCGGACGCGTTTTGAGGCCATCCACAAATTCCTGCATTATAATGATAATGCACAGTGTCCCCCACGAGATGACC
This sequence comes from Oophaga sylvatica, assembly GCA_033576555.1. NCBI lineage: Eukaryota > Metazoa > Chordata > Amphibia > Anura > Dendrobatidae > Oophaga > Oophaga sylvatica. Next base: position 209,032,840 of record JARQOD010000004.1, on the reverse strand, counting down.
CCAACTTTGACCGCCTGTTCAAAGTTCGGCCGGTCATCGAACACTTCAACAAAAAGTTTGCTGAAGTGTACGTGCCCCAAAGGGACATCTGCGTGGATGAGTCCTTGGTTCATTTTAAGGGACGGCTCGCATTCCGCCAGTACCTGCCCAGCAAGAAGGCAAGGTACGGAATCAAACTCTACAAGCTGTGTGAGAGTACCTCAGGGTACACACACAGCTTTAGAGTTTACGAAGGAAAGGACACCAGGATTGTACCCCCTGAGTGTCCCCCCGTCCTGGGAGTGAGTGGGAAAATTGTGTGGGATTTGGTGCACCCACTGCTGGATAAAGGTTATCACCTTTACACTGATAACTTTTATTCCAGCATCCCACTCTACAAATCCCTCTCTGCGCGAGGTACCGCAGCCTGCGGTACCGTCCGCAAAAATCAGAGAGGCCTCCCAAAGACGCTACTTGGGCTGATGCTCAGAAAGGGTGAGAGCAGAGCCCAATGTAGCGACCACCTGTTGGTGGTCAAGGACAAGAGGGATGTCCTTCTCTTGACCACCATACATGGTGATGGCAGCGCCCCTCAGAACTGTACGGGGTACCTCTACACAGGTCCGCAAACCGGACTGTGTACTGGGGTACAATAAATACATGTGGGGTGTTGATCTCTCTGATCAACTCCTCCAACCGTACAGTGCTTTGAGAAAGGCCAAGGTGTGGTACAAGAAGCTGTCCGTGCACATCGTCCAAATGGCAATGCTCAACGCTTTCCTGCTGTCACGGTGTGCACGCAACAGCGATACGACGTACCTTCAGTTTCATGAGGTAGTGGTTAAGGCCCTGATGTTTGGCGCTCAGGAAACAGCGGGCCCCAGTACTTCCGGAACTGAAGGTGCTCGTATCATACCAGGTCAGCATTTCCCGGGGGTGGTCCCGCCAACTGGAAGAAAAGGTAAGCCGCAAAAAAGATGCCGAGTGTGTTACAAAAGGGGAATACGCAAGGACACCACTTACCAATGCGACACCTGCCCCGAAAAACCTGGCCTGTGTATGAAGGATTGTTTCAAATTGTACCACACCTCCATGCACTACTAATTTACTTTACAGGAAAGATTAGTTCCAGAAGGGGGGCACATTTAGAAAAGTTCCTTGGGAGTCTACTTTCCAAAATTATGTCACTTGTGGGTTTTTTTTACTGTTTAGGCACATCAGGGGCTCTGCAAACGGAACATGACGCCCGCAGACCATTCCATCAAAGTCTGCTTCCAAAACGTCACAATTTCCCTTCTGAGCCCCGAATTGTGCCCAGTTTTTTCCCACATATGGGGTACCAGTGTACTCAGGACAAATTGGACAACAACTTTTGGTGTCCAATTTCTCCTCTTAACCTTGGGAAAATAAAAAATTGGGGACTAAAACATCATTTGTGAGAGGTAAAAAGTAGGATTTTTTTTTTCACACCTGGGCATTATAAACTTTAGTGAAACACTTGGGGGTTCAAAGTGCTCATCACACACCTAGATAAGTTCCTTAGGGGGTCTAGTTTCCAAAACGGGGTCAGATGTGGGGGGTTTCCACTGTTTAGGCACATCAGGGGCTCTGCTAACGGAACATGACGCCCGCAGACCATTCCATCAAAGTCTGCATTCCAAAACGTCATTGCTTCCCTTCCGAGCCCTGCCGTATGCCCAAACAGTGGATCCCCCAACATATGGGGTATCAGCGTACTCAGGACAAATTGGACAACCACTTTTGGGGTCCAATTTCTCCTCTTACCCTTGGGAAAATAAAAAATTGGGGACTAAAACATCACTTTTGTGGGAAAAATTTTTTTTTTTTTTTTCACTCCAGGGCATTATAAACGTTAGTGAAACACTTGGGGGTTCAAAGTGCTCACCACACACCTAGATAAGTTCCTTAGGGGGTCTAGTTTCCAAAATGGGGTCACATGTGGGGGGTTTCCACTGTTTAGGCACATCAGGGGCCCTCCAAACGCGACATGGCGTCCGTTCGCAATTCCAGCCAATTTTGGTTTGGAAAATTCAAACGGCGCTCCTTCCCTTTCAAGCCCTGCCGTGCGCCCAAACAGTGGTTCCCCCCCACATATGGGGTATCAGCGTACTCAGGACATGTTGGACAACAACTTTTGTGGTCCAATTTCTCCTCTTACCCTTGGGAAAATAAAAAATTGGGGACTAAAACATCATGCTTGTGGAAAAAATATGATTTTTTTTCTTCACGGCTCTACATTACAAACTTGCGTGAAGCACTTGAGGGTTCAAAGTGCTTACCACGCATCTAGATAAGTTCCTTAGGGGGTCTAGTTTCCAAAATGGGGTCACATGTGGGGGGTTTCCACTGTTTAGGCTCATCAGGGGCCCTCCAAACGCGACATGGCGTCCGTTTGCAATTCCAGCCAATTTTGGTTTGGAAAAGTCAAACGGCGCTCCTTCCCTTTCGAGCCCTGCCGTGCGCCCAAACAGTGGTTCCCCCCCACATATGGGGTATCAGCGTACTCAGGACATGTTGGACAACAACTTTTGTGGTCCAATTTCTCCTCTTACCCTTGGGAAAATAAAAATTTGGGGACTAAAACATCATGTTTGTGGAAAAAATATGATTTTTTGTCTTCACGGCTCTACATTACAAACTTGCGTGAAGCACTTGAGGGTTCAAAGTGCTCACCACACATCTAGATAAGTTCCTTAGGGGGTCTAGTTTCCAAAATGTGGTGACTTGTGGGGGGTTTCCACTGTTTAGGCACATCAGGGGCCCTCCAAACGCGACATGGCGTCCGTTCACAATTCCAGCCAATTTTGGTTTGGAAAAGTCAAACGGCGCTCCTTCCCTTTCAAGCCCTGCCGTGCGCCCAAACAGTGGTTCCCCCCCACATATGGGGTATCAGCGTACTCAGGACATGTTGGACAACAACTTTTGTGGTTCAATTTCTCCTCTTACCCTTGGGAAAATAAAAATTTGGGGACTAAAACATCATGCTTGTGGAAAAAATATGATTTTTTTTCCTTCACGGCTCTACATTACAAACTTGCGTGAAGCACTTGAGGGTTCAAACTACTCACCACACATCTAGATAAGTTCCTTAGGGGGTCTAGTTTCCAAAATGGGGTCACATGTGGGGGGTTTCCACTGTTTAGGCACATCAGGGCCTCTCCAAACGCGACATGGCGTCCGTTCTCAATTCCAGCCAATTTTGGTTTGGAAAAGTCAAACTGCGCTCCTTCCATTCCGAGCTCTGCCTTGTGCCCAAACAGTGGTTTTCCCTACATATGGGGTATCGGCGTACTCAGGAGAAATTGCACAACAACTTTATCGGTCCTTTTTCTCCTTTTTCCCTTGTGAAAATAAAAAAAATGTTTGTAAAAGATCATTTTTGTGACTAAAAAGTAAAATGTTCATTTTTTCCTTCCACGTTGCTTCAGCTCCTGTGAAGCACCTGAAGGGTTAATAAACTTCTTGAATGTGGTTTTGAGTACCTTGAGGGGTGTAGTTTTTAGAATGGTGTCACTTTTGGGTATTTTCTGCTATATAGACCCCTCAAAGTGACTTCAAATATGAGGTGGTCCCGAAAAAAAATGGCTTTGTAAATTTTGTTGTAAAAATGAGAAATCGCTGGTCAACTTTTAACCCTTATAATTTCCTAACAAAAAAAAATTTTGTTTCCAAAATTGTGCTGATGTAAAGTAGACATGTGGGAAATGTTATTTATTAACTATTTTGTGTGACATATTTCTCTGTTTTAAGGGAATAAAAATTCAAAGTTTGAAAATTGCAAAATTTTCAAAATTTTTGCCATATTTGCGTTTTTTTTCATAAATAAACGTAAGTTATATGGAAGAAATTTTACCACTATCATGAAGTACAATATGTCACGAGAAAAAAATCTCAGAATCGCAAAGATCCGTTGAAGCGTTCCAGAGTTATCTAATATATAAAGCTGAATGTATGTATGTGTGTATGTATGTGGGTATGTTTGTCCGGGATTGGAATCCGCACCGTTGTACTTACGGGCATGAAATTTTGCATGCCCGCACATCTCAGCCCCAGGAGCATCATAGGCTATGTGTTGAATGGAAATTTTAACCCCCGCACGTTCCAAATCGCCAAACAATTTTGGCCCTATCTACATAATGGGGAGAAAGCTGAATGCTTGTGTGTATGTCCGGCATAGGAATCTGCATTTACGGGCATGAAATTTTGCACACCCGCACGTCTCGACCCCGGGAGCGTCATAGGCTAGGTTTTGAGTCGAAATTTTAACCCCGCGCATTCCAAATCGGCAAATAATTTTGGCCCGGGATAGGAATCTGCACCGTTGTACTTACGGGCATGAAATTTTGCATGCCCGCACATCTCAACCCCAGGAGCATCATAGGCTATGTGTTGAATGGAAATTTTAACCCCGCACGTTCCAAATCGCCAAACTATTTTGGCCCTATCTACATAATGGGGAGAAAGCTGAATACTTGTATATAGATATAATCATTACAATTTGTTATAACTAACCGTAGTTAGGTACTATGCCCGGGCAGCGCCGGGCTCTTCAGCTAGTAACCTCATAAAGAGACAGTGGTCAGAATTGTAAAAATTGGCCCGGTCATTAACGTGCAAACCACCCTTGGGGGTGAAGGGGTTAAAAGAGTGTGACTTTTCCCTCTTTATCTACATTGGCGACCTGAGACATGATTGTGTGGTCCTGCTGTTTGCCATGACAATTCACGAGCAAATAGTGGCCTTAGAGTCTCCCGTCTACAGCGGCCTGTTCAGAAGTCAGCGACATTTAGGGGGTAAAAATCAACTTTTACATTCCTATAATGCCACTTTGTATTAATTTCTGAAAAGCACCTGAAGGGTTAATAAACTACCTCACAGTAGTTTCCAGTATGTCGAGGGGTGCCGTTTTTAAAATGGTATCACTTTTGGGGGTTTTCCAATATATAGGACCCCTAAAGTCACTTCAACTCTGGATAGGTCCCTAAAAAAATATTGTAAATTTCCATGAAAAAAATGAAAAATTACCGTTACATTTTTAAACCTCCTACAATGCTAACAAAACAAAATAACATTTTACAGATGGTGCTGATGTAAAGCAGCTATGTGGGAAATATTTTTTATTAATGTTTTGCTATGGTATGACTATCTGAATTAAAGGGATAATCATTCAAAGTTTAAACATTGCTATTTTTTTTACATTTTTTTCTATATTCTATATGTATCATACATCTGTTTCTTGAAGCTGCATTGTAGGATTTAGGCTATGTGCACACGTTGCGGATTGGGCTCAGGAATTTCCTGAGCAGATTCTGCATCTCTTGCCAGAAAACGCATATAAAAATTCACGCGGTTTTTTTTGCGGAATTTTTGCGGATTGGTATGCGTTTTTACCCCTGCGGATTTCATTAGTTCAATGGGTGTAAGAACGCATGCGGATCCGCAAAAAGAATTGACATGCTGTGGAAAATAAACCGCTGCGGATTCCGTGCTGAATTTTCCGCAGCAAGTGCACAGCAATTTGAACGCATGCGGATCTGCAAAAGAATTGACATGCTGTGGAAAATAAACCGCTGCGGATTCCGTGCTGAATTTTCCGCAGCATGTGCACAGCAATTTTTTTTTTTTCATTGCTTAACTTTGTTTGGTCACGCACCTGCGGATCTGCTGCAATTCCATGCGGAAAATCCGCTGCGATCCACAACGTATTTTGAATAGTCTACTGTGTAATTCACCATTATAAATTCTTTGCAGGCCATTTTTGCATACAAAGGTGTGACAAGTGTGTTAAAGGAGTTTTCCACAATTACACTTTTCTACCCCATACCAGATACTTAGAGACCCGGTCACTAGGTTTTCCCTATATGAAGTACCGCTGACATCTTCCTGCCCTCTGTTACTACAAGCTAGAATGCTATTATTATGCCCCCAATCCAATCTGCAAATCACAAAAAACACCTTTTATTGTACTCTCCTACACAGCGGTTGGTTCCGATGGGTGTTGCTGGTCTTCCGGCGCTTCCTCTCTTCTTACGATCGCCATCATTCTTCCTTGCTTCGTGTGGATGACTCCTCCTAAATCATCTACACAGTGTCCCTCATCACGCTCTTGCGCAGGTGCACTTTTCTGCCATGCCGAGGGCAGAGAAAAGCACTATGGTGTGCATGCACCAGATTCACTTGCAGGTCATTGGCGCTCTTTGGCTTTCCCCATGCATGCGCAATACAGTACTTAGCTGGAAGATGTTAGCTGTACTTTATATTGGGGAAAATCTGGTGACCGGTTCCCTTTTAAAATAAGAAATAGCTTTGCTTGCCTTCACGTTTCAGTGATGGCTTCTAAAGACTTGTTAGCAAGCTACAATGTTGACCTGATTACAGTGAACATGACCCGCTGTAGCCAATCACTAGGCTTATTGGCTCAGCTAGTGTAGATTGCACAAGCTGCTGAGCCCCATTGATTGGCTTTTGCGGTCATGCTCGCTGTAGATGTGACATCACCGCTGTAGCCTGCCAGCAGAGACCAGAAGCAGTGGCAGAGAAACTGCTCTGGAGCATGTGTAGTTAAGTAACGTTCTGTTTAGTATTTTCTGGAATCCTAATGAGTAGAAATGTTCAAGTGTGGAAAGCCCCTTTAAAGGGAACCTGTCAGCAGGATTGTGGTCAGTAACCTACACACAGTGTCAGGTTGGCACCGTTATACTGATTAATATGATACCTGGGTGATGAAATCCGTCTTGTGGTTGTTGTTTTTAATCTATATTTGCAGTTTTCAGTTAATGAGATTCTGGTGCTTTATGTGGTGCTCTGCTTACATATTCATCCTTATGGCTTATGACAGGTCACTGATCCCTCAACGACCTGCCCCCTCTTTTACGTACTGCATTTCCTATTGTATGGGGAAAAAAAATTAACATTCATCAAAATGGCGCCTGCTCTGTGGCATGATAAAATAGATAATATGCATATTTTAATTTATGATTTAGTCATATAGTATTGTGATGAGAAAAAAATATATTTCTTTATCGCTTCATTGGGGGACACAGGTAACCATGGGTGTATGCTGCTGTTGCTAGGAGGCAGACACTATGGAAAAAAGGTAGCTCCTCCCCCGGCAGTATACACCCCCGGACAGGCACCAAGTACCTCAGTTTGTGCTTAGTGTCTGTAGGAGGCGGACCTGGATCTCCCCAGATTCGCAACGAATTCCCTTTTCCGGTTTTGTTGTGTTTTATTAATCTTTTCCTTTTATTTTTCAGATACAGCTATCAGGGTGTAAATTCTCACCCTGCCTTCCCATATCTATGCTTCTGAGCGAGCAGTGTGGTGTCGTCCGCACAGCAACTCTCAATCCGCAGGCAGGAACCTTTCCCCTATCACCTTTGGGTGCTATGGGCTCTTTGTGGTGGCTGGTCCTGCCAAATCCCCTCCTCACCCCTCCCTGGAGAGGGCTGAGAGGAAGACGGTGGTCACCAGCGGTGACCTCCCCCGTCTTTGATGGGCTGACGCCGTCTTCTGCACTGTCCAGACACAGTGCGGGGAGGAAGATCCGGGCTCCCAGCGGCCTTCTACATCCGAGGGCCCCTGCGGTTACTCCTTCCCTTTTCTCCCTGGACTACAGGACAGGGTTAGAGGATCATCATCAACAGGAAGCCTATGGGGCCTGCGCTGCCCTGCCAATACCCTCCCTCCTCCCTGAGCGCGCGCTTTTTTATTTAAAAAAAAAAAGTTTTCTGCTTTTACTCTCGCGTCTCTCTGCCACTGGTTTTCACCTCTCAGCCGGCTCCAGCATCGTTCCCGCCGTACTCGCTGCGCCTTCCTTCCGGCGCCTTATCTCCGCTGTGCTTGTGTGGCCTGACGGCGTCGCTACCGCCCGCCGCTTGTTCTCTTGTCGGGCGCGCCATCTTTCCTTCTCTTCACAGGGGGAAGCTGCCGGCCACGCCTCCTGAGCTGCGCGTACTCTGTTGGCGACCTTTCCCAGCCTATCTCGTGGGTACTTTCAGTTTTGAGCCCATCTGGCCGTGCCCCCGCCTCCTCTTAGCCTATCACACGCCTGGGCCGCTTAGCCAAGCCCACCGCTAAGGTCCTTTCGTTTTCTGTGGGACCCTGTGGACCCTGTCGCACCTCGTGTTCCGTCTCCTCTGCCGCAGATCTCTGCGCGGGGGACAAAGCCACTCCATTGCCTGCGGCGCTTCTGCTACTCGTTAGGCCCTCTCCTTTTCTATGCAACATCAGTCAGCCCTCCCTGGCAGTATTGTATATTTCCGGCATATAGCTCAGACTCTCCTATGCCCAACCCTGCAAGGGCTCCCTATACTAGGCCTAGCATAACCCACAAGGCCTGCGCACGCTGTAAGAAAAAGTGGACGGCAGGCCAGCCATCTCCCTTTTGCACGTCCTGCAGTCCTTCCACCATGTCAGCCTCGCAGGAACACTCTGACTCCTGGGTCGAGAGCACTCCCCCTCTCCCAGAGTGAGCCGTGGCTATGTCTCAGTCGGTCGCAGATCTGACTAAGGTATCACAGTCCCTGGTCCATGTCCTGGAACGACTTCCTCAGCTATCTGCAGCCACCAGTGCTCCGAACGCCTCTCACGGCGAGTCGTCCGCACCCATCCGGGACCTTCAAAGGGACAGACCAGGCAGAATTTCTATGAAGCGGGCCCTGTCTGGCTCTTCTTCCAGCTCACCAGGACCCGCCGCAGCATCCAAACTGCTTTATTCTCCCCAGCTCCCCTCCTCGGAGGAGGACCCTTGGTCGGACATTGAGTCCCAGTCCGGGTCTGTTTCAGATACAGACCAGACATCCAGGATGCAGGACATGGTGGATAGCCTTATCTCGGCTATCTCTCAAACCCTCAAATTGAAAGAGGACGAGGTTCCTCCTCAGGACTCCTCCGTCTCATTCAAACGGGTGAAGCAGCCCTCCCTCACCTTTCCCAACCACGAGGAGTTTGACTCGACTCTGTCAAAACATTAGGAACACCCCCCGAAAAGCGCTTTCAGGGAAGGAGGCACTTGGACGTCCTTGTACCCCTTTAATCCCGATCTCCTCTGCAAATGGGCAGATTCCCCCAAGGTGGATCCGCCGGTCTCTCGTCTTTCCTCCAAGACAGTCCTGTCTTTGCCGGATGGTGCGTCTCTTAGATGCGATAGACAGGCAGATCGAAGCTCTGGCCAAATCAGCATTTGAGGCAACTGGCGAATCCCTTTGTCCCAGTTTCGTTTCTACCTGGGTGGCAAAAGCCGTATCAGCTTGGGCTAAGATTCTTGGCAGGGGCATCTTAACTTCAGCCCCCCCAGACGAGCTGGCGGAGTTAGCAGACCAAATTGTCCTCGCTGGCAAATACATGTTGGCAGCCTCCCTTGACGCGGCAGGTTGTTCCGCCAGAGCAAGCAGCAACATCGTGGCTATACGCCGCATCCTCTGGTTAAAGGCCTGCAGTGCAGATTCTACCTCCAAAAGGTCTCTCACCAACCTGACCTTCCAAAGCTCCAGGGTCTGTGGGGCAAGGCTGGATCAGATAATCTCATGCGCTACTGGGGGCAAAAGCACCTCTCTCCCTCAGTCCAGACCTAAGCGTCCTTTATACAGAAAAGGCCTCCGGCCTTTAGGTCCTTTCGTTCCTTCCAATCTTCTGAATCTTCCCCCCCAGCAAGAGCGTCCCTCCGCTTCAGGAGAACGGAGAAAACCATCCTTCAAGCCCTCCCCACACTGGAGGCCAAAAGGCCGATCTGCAAAGCCTTCTGGTTCCCGCTCCAACAGACTTCTTTCCTTCAGAGACGCTTGGCTGTCAGTGGTCAGCGACGCCTGGATCAGGGAGATCGTTACATCCGGCTACAAGATCAAATTTTCTTCCCTCCCAGCAAGACGCTTCTTTCTTTCTCGCCCACCAAAACAGCCGGCCAAGACTCCAGGTTTTCTCCAGGCGGTTTCTTCCCTTATGGCACTGGAGTGGTCGTTCCTGTTCCATCAAATGAACGGTTTTCGGGCTTCTACTCGAATCTTTTCGTAGTCCCGAAAACAGACGGTTCACTCCGTCCAGTCTTCGACCTCAAACTGCTCAATCGGCACGTGCCGTTCGGAACCGCCACTTCAGGTTGAAATCCTTGCCCTCTGTGATTGCCTCCATGGAGCCGGGGGAATTTCTCTGCTCCGTGGACATTCAGGATGCGTATCTCCACATCCCTATTTGTCCACAGCACCAGAGATTCCTTCGATTTGCGATCCAGGACGATCACTACCAATTCATGGCCCTTCCCTTCGGCCCCCAGAAACTTCAGGAAGGTCATGGCGGCGGTCATGGCCATTCTTCGATCCAGAGGGATTCTCATAATCCCTTACCTGGACGATTTGTTAATCAAGGGCTCATCCGGTCGAGACTGTGCTCAGAGTCTTCAAGTCACTCTGGACACCCTGACCCGTCTCGGCTGGATCATCAACCGGGAGAAGTCCTCTCTATCCCCTTCTCAGCGTCTGACCTTCCTGGGCATGAAATTCGACACGAGCCTGTCCCGGGTGTTCCTCCCGAAGGACAAGTTTTCAGCTCTCTGCAAGGGACTCCGATCCCTGAGGCGCCCAGGCCCCCTCTCCCTTCGATCCAGCATGAGGGTCCTGGGGAAGATGATTGCTTCCATGGAAGCCGTACCATTCGCCCAATTTCACACTCGCCCTCTTCACCTGTTTCTCCTGTCCTCCTGGAACAAGACCACGACCTCTCTAGACCGGCCTGTTCGTCTGCCTCTCCAGATGAGACAGTCCGTGACCTGGTGGACTCTGTCTTCGTCGGTCCTGCGCGGGAGGTCCTTCCTTCACCTTCGGTGGCAGGTCATCACCACCGATGCGAGTCTCTTCGGGTGAGGAGCGATTTTCCTCCAGCACACAGCGCAAGGCTGCTGGAACGCCCAGGAAGCCCTTCTTCCCATCATCCTTCTGGAGATCAGGGCAATCTTCCTTGCCCTCCTCCGCTGGCAGTCTCTTCTGGCAGGCAAACCCGTTCTCATTCAGTCGGACAACTCCACGGCCATGGCGTACATAAACCATCAGGGCGGGACCCGCAGCAAGCAGGTGATTGCGGAAACAGCAAAAATTCTGCGTTGGGCGGAACGTCACGTATCGGCCATTTCAGCCGTTCATATTCCGGGGGTTGAAAATTGGGCAGCCGATTTTCTCAGCTGCCGAGGAATAGCATCAGGAGAGTGGTCCCTCCATCCCTCAGTCTTCAATCAGATATGTCAGCGTTGGGGTTCTCCGGACGTCGATCTCATGGCGTTCCGGATGAACCACAAAGTTCCTTGGTTCGTGACCAGGTCCCGAGACCCTGTGGCCATCGGCTACGACGTCCTGGTGATTCCGTGATCTCCGTTCCAGCTCCCTTACCTGTTCCCTCATCTTCCTTTACTCCCCAGGGTCGTAAAAATAATAGTCAGAGGGAATTCCGGTTATTCTGATAGCGCCAGACTGGCCAAGGCGCCCTTGGTATGCAGAACTGGTAAACATGCTTTTGGACACTCCCTGGAGACTTCCAGACCGTCTGGATCTTCTCTTGCAGGGTCCCCTCTTCCACCAGAGTTCTCAGTCTCTAAGTTTAATGGCATGGCCGTTGAGGCCGCTGTCCTAAGGGAGTCGGGATTTTCTCACCAGGTCATTCAGACCATGATCAGAGCCAGAAAACCTGCTTTTTCCCGCATTTGCCACAGGTACTGGAAGGCTTTCTTCAGATGGTGCGAGGAAAACGATGTGTTTCCTATGTTTTTTTTTTTCCCTTCCTTCCCTTCTAGCTTTCCTTCAATTAGGCCTTGATTCGGGTCTGTACCTCAGTACCCTGAAGGGACAGGTCGCTGCCCTGCCCATCCTTTTCCAGAGGGATCGGTCTTCCATTCCTCAGGTGAAGACCTTCCTCCTTACCGTTCTCTGTTGGAACCCTGGGACCTTAACCTGGTTCTGAGCGCTCTGCAGTCCCTTCAGGACATTTCCTTTTCCTTCCTCTCTTGGAAAGTGGCCTTCCTAATTGCGATTATGTCTATTAGGAGGGTTTCTGAGTTGGCAGCCTTATCCTGTCTCTCCCCATTCCTGATCCTGCAGTCCCTTCAGGACATTTCCTTTTCCTTCCTCTCTTGGAAAGTGGCCTTCCTAATTGCGATTATGTCTATTAGGAGGGTTTCTGAGTTGGCAGCCTTATCCTGTCTCTCCCCATTCCTGATCCTTCATCAGGACAAGGTAGTTCTCAGACCCGTGCCTTCATTACTTCCCAAGGTGGTATCTTCCTTCCACATCAATGAGGACATCGTTCTTCCTTCATTCTGTTCATCCTCTGGAGAGGTCTCTTCACAAGTTGGATGTGGTCAGAGCCATCCGGGTCTATCTTTATAGGACTGCCCCTCTTCGTCAAACCGATTCTCTGTTTGTCATCTCTGAAGGTCGCCGGAAAGGTCTCCAAGTCCACGATCGCTCGTTGGATTCGTTCTGCAATACTGGAGGCATACCGCGTTCAGGAGAAGCGGCCCTCTCTGGAAGCGAGAGCCCACTCCACCCGGGCTGTGCTGAGCTTCTTGGACTGTCAGTCACCAAGCTTCGGCACTACTACAGATCTGCAAGGCCGCGACTTGGTCGTCCTTGCACACATTTGCGAGATTCTACAGGGTTCATACCCAGGCCTCGTCCGATGCAGGCTTAGGTAGGAAGGTTCTGCAGGCGGCGGTGGCTCACTGGTCGACCTAGGTCCTTTCTTCGCGTTTCCAAAGTTATTTCCCACCCTTGGGACTGCTTTTGGACTTCCCATGGTTACCTGTGTCCCCCAATGAAGCAATAAAGAAAGAGGGATTTTCTGGTACTCACTGTAAAATCTTTCTTGGAGCCTTCATTGGGGCCACAGCACCCCCTCCTTGTTTGTTAGTTGTACCATGTTGGGTCTAGGAGCCTCTTGTTGGGTTGGTACATATTTTTGAGTTCTTGTTATTTCTCCTGCTTTTTTTCACCCACTGATGTACTTGGTGCCTGTTGAGGGGTGTCTACTGCCGGAGGAGGAGCTACCTTTTTTCCTTTTTTGCATAGTCTCAGCCTCCTAGCAACAGCAGCATACACCCATGGATACCTGTGTCAATGAAGGCTCCAAGAAAGAGATTTTACGCTGAGTAACAGAAAATCCTTCTATCTTCATCAATATGGTGCTGGAGGCGCCTGCACAGTAGAATCGGAATGTAATAGATGCTACTGCACAGGCGCTAGTGCCATTTTGCTACAGAAAACATTTTGGCTCCATCAAAATGGCATCGCAGGTACCTGCCCAGTAGCATCTATCGCCAATAGATGCTACTGCGCAGGTGCCAATGCCATTTTTATGGAGCCAATTTTTTTCCCCCTCTAGCAAAATGGCAGTGGTGCCTGCGCAGTAGCATGTATTGGAATGCAATAAATGCTACTGTGTAGGTGTGGCTACCAATTCCATTTTGCTGAAAACTTTTTTCCGTCACACAATATTCTATGCAGTATGTAAAATAGGGGGCAGATCTTTGAGGGATCAGTGACCTGTCAGAAGCCAAGCCATACAGATGAATACCTAATCAGAGCATCAATGAAGACCCCTCCCCTTTCCCCCCACAGGACTCCCCAGGGCGCGAGCATATCATTAACTCAAACTGAAAATGCAGATTAAACAACAATCACAAGACAGATTTCATCAACCGAGATATCATTTTAATCAGTATAACGGCGCCGACCTGACACTGTGTGTAGGTTACTGTGCACAATCCCTTTAAGCCAAAATGAAAACTCTACCATGTGATAGTACATGAGTGCTTCATATGGTCCATGTTTTCCATTTTCATTTACTAGACATGTGGTACCTCTGTATTAGTCCTAGCTGAGCTGATCCCAGGGCATTATAATGACTTGTGAGGAATTATGTATTTGCAGACTGTCATTGGACTGCAGACATTGGCTGACGTAAGAAATGGCTTGTCTGCTAGCACATTTACAAAGCCAAGTGCACATAGTTGGATCACTCCAACAGCTAATGAAGCCATTAATATTATAGAATTGTCATTTTACTGATGTTCAAGCAGCCGTTCTCCTATAGAAACCTGTATTATTTGGATTATTTATTAGGTTTAGGTTTGGAACTTTATGCTGCGTTCTTATCTGATTGGTTGTCATTTTATCAATAACACTTAACACAGCCAAAAGTCACTGCCTTTTCCCAAGTGAGTAGATATTGTGCTATCCTAATTTTCAGGCATGCTAAATTACTAAAGTGTGTTAGGTTCTTCTCTCTTGCCAGGGACTTATCAAGCTTTCAACTGCAAACACATCTTTGACAGTATTTTTTCCCATCTGACTAGGTAGTGTAGCAAGGGTGGACTTCTGGCACAGTTCAATACAGAGGCATCCAACAAAATTTTTTACCGCTCTCTATACATTTTTAACATTGGAGCCTATGCCTATACATTGGCATATATTATGGGTATATTCTGCTTTACAGTAACGAGAAAATGAGAGTCTATTCCATTTTTGTGTCTTGAGAATTCAGGGTATAACCTTCTTTTTCTAGTTAGGTCATTTCTTGAAAGCGCTCATAAGTGGACTGTGTCAATAAATGAATTATTATGATTTTATCTGCAGGACTTCATCAGAGTGCTTGGATTCGGCATTAAATGTGTTATCTCGTGCACTGGAGCACAATAGAGACAATCCTGAGATCTGGAGCCACTATCTCAAATTATTCTCCAAAAGAGGATCTAGAGAAGAAATCCAAGAAATGTGTGAAATTGCTGTAGAGTATGCGCCTTCATTTCATACTTGGTGGACAGTGAGTATTACTTGTACATATGATGTATTCAAAAGTGTGGAAAGCCCTCCATTCACTGCAGGCACACAGCCATGTAGTCTGCATAGTCACATTGGTTGCATTGATCTCTCTGAAGACCATTGGTACTGTGAATGTGGCACAGTCGTAGAATGCCATCAGTGCCACAAGACATCTGGTGAAGATTCTGGTCTGTGAGATCGGATCGGTCATAGCGGCTCTAATGCTGTGCAAGCAATATAAAAATTGCCTATATTTTGTTGCTCCAATCACTCTTAGCAGTAGTGATTTGGCATAAAAAACCCTCAGATGAATTCGATCAGATATTTTGAGCAAGGCCCTCTTGCCCAACATCAGCGTTTGATCTCACAAATTAATTGGAAAGTGTGTGCAAGTGCATACTCATTTTTGCATATAGCTGGGTATGATGGCCAATGCCAAATGTAATGGGGTTTTTTTTGTGTACAGATTGTAATGTACCCATCTGACAACACTTTAGGGCAGGGATAGGCAATTAATTTTCCTGAGGGGCCACAAGAGACCATGACTGTTGTGGAGGGCCAAACCAATAGGGTGAACTTACTTCTTGCCCTTAATATACCATGGGTCTAATCTCTTACCCAAAACCATAAGGGTATGTTTCCAAGGTCTGGATTGCCAGCGCTTTGGACGCAGCGGAAGCCTGCTCCACCCAAAGTGCCGCCCCCCTTTCTACGCGCGGTGATTCCGCAAGTGTTCATTGAACACATGCGGTATCACCGCATCATATCCATACACTGTATTTATCTTGCGGAGACAATCTGTCTCCTCAAGATAAATAGACATGCTGCGGTCTATAAAGATGCGCCGCATGTCCGGATTCGTGGGTGTGTCACCCACGTTTTAGTACGCCTAGTTTCTAGATTTCTTCAAATCCTCTCCACTATGCTGTAACATCTGGACGCTGCGGATTAAACGCTGCAGCTGTACGCAGCGTTCATTCCGCAGCTAGTCCGGATATATTCCGGACCGTGGTAACATACCCTAAGACACCCATGTTAGGCACCAAATATCACGTACTTTATCATGAGGGAATACTCCTCATCACCTGGAGACTAATGTGAGTCACCGGAGGATTAATCCAAGGTTTCCATACCTTATCAGATTTTTCCGGACCGTGTCTATTTTTATATACCCCATTTTCATATGAAGCTCCAATATTTGCCATATTGACCCAGTGTAAAATTTGTGGGAGTCTTCCTTCCATCCATTTCATGGCGATAGCCTTGCTAGCCAAAATCAATCAATATTTTTCTGAGAAGAGTGTGAGGGTAGTGAGGCCAGGTCTCTTCATCAAGGATTCCTTATAAACACTCTTTAGGGCAGAATAGTACAGGAGATTGTATGATCTCAATGAGGATAGCCATGACCTCTTTCCAAAAGTCTGCTATAGGATGGCAATATTCAATCAGGTGTATAAAATCTGCCTCCTCCCCACACCTTTGGCAGTCTGCATTGGTATATACCCATTTTATGTAACCTGCTAGGTGTCAGGTAGCATTGATGGACTGTATACATTTGGACTAGCTTGTTAACACTAGAACTACTGATGGAGTCATTTTGACTCCTTTCGTTTTTTATTTCTCTTCTGTGACTACATTTTTCAGAATTCCGGCTTGGAACTCGGTGACTTTTACTCAAATATGATGTGAAAAAAGATTTTGTGAGAATAAATAATTTTGGTGAAAAATTTGTGCGTTTTTTTCAAAATTTACCAAGAACTACTGAAGGGAGTCATTTTGACTCCCTACTATATTTTGAGGTCCTTTTGTCACTAAATGTTGCTATAAAGTTTTGTGCATAATTTTTTCACTCTGTCTTATTTACCCTGATGTTCATATAGATGTAGTTCAATTTACATGTCAACTTTTCACATTTTCCTTGTGTTTTACCTGCTTGTATTACTGTGTAATGCTGAACAAAATAGCTTGTTTACTCTAGGCTCTTATCTTATGCTAATTTTTGATTCATATATATTGACACATATAAAGAACTGTACGCTTGCAGAAGCATGTAGGAACAATAATTTACAGTTTACTCTATCTGATGAGGAGCTAGATGCATTCATTGCGATATTCTATGCTCGTGGAATATCTGGCACGAACCGTCACTCGATTAGCAGTATTTGGTGTAATGACTGGGGAATACCGTTTTGCAAAGCGACAATGTCTAGGGACCGCTTTGTTGAAATTATGAGGTTTCTCAGATTTGATGAGAAATCTACTCGATCGGAGAGACTGCAAACGGACAAGTTTGCTCTATTTTCTACTGTGTGGGACAGGTTTATTGAAAATTGTATTGCGTGTTACAAACCTGGCCCATACATAACGGTGGATGAGCAACTTTTCCCAAGCAAAACTAGGTGTCCATTCACGCAGTACATGCCTTCCAAACCAGATAAATATGGCCACAAATATTGGCTAGCTGTTGATAAGGAGAGCAAATATCTGGCAAATGGCTTCCCTTATCTAGGCAAAGATGACACACGTCGTGCTGAGGACCGTTTAGCTGACCATGTGGTAATGAAGTTATTGGACCCGTTTTTGAAAAAAGGTCGCAATGTTACAACCGATAATAATTTTACTTCAGTAAAATTAGCTAAACAGCTAAAAAGCAAAGGAACAACCATCGTGGGAACACTGAACAAGATAAGGCGAGAAGTGCCTAAATAAATAAAATCCATGAAAGAGGAATTGTACAACACTAAAGTGTTTAGAAATTAAGACAATTTTACACTTACAGTATATCAAGGAAAGCCCAACAAAAATGTTGTCATTTTGAGTTCCGTCCATCCAGATGTTGTTGTTGCGTCTGATTCCGCTAAAAAAACTCCAGAAACAGTAAAGTTTTACAATGAAACAAAATATGGAGTAGATGTAGTGGATCAGATGGCACGAAAATATACCACACGAACATGCACAAGGAGATGGCCTGTTCATGGATTTGAAAATGCCTTAGACTTTGCGGGTATAAATGCATGGATAATATTCAATGAGATAACCCACCAAAAAATGTCACGCAAGGCATTTTTGCAAACGCTTGTGAGAGAGTTGAGTGGTCCTTATGTCACAGATAGGGAAAAGGGTTCCACGTCCAATGTTTCTACATGCTCAGAAGTGATGGTTCAAACAAAATTTTGCCAGATCAAAGAAAAGTGCAAGAAAAATAGATCTGTCGGCAATTGTAAGACTTGTGGTAAGTCTTTGTGTGGGCAATGTACTGCCATAAATCAAAGGCAATGCCTAAAATGCGAAACACCAAATGTTTAGAAGGTGAATTCTGCGCCATATTTTCATTTTTATGCTCCTCCACCTACATTTTCTCTGCTTTTTGTTCTTCAGTTGTTGTTTATATGTGTGCACTTGAATAAAAAAAAAATGTTTGAAAAACGTCTATTATAATTATTATTTTCTGTAGAAAAATAAGAAAAGCAGAAAAAAAACAATCAAAGCATTACTGTTGGATCTCACAATAATAATACATTACAAAAAATATAATTATTAATAAATAACCACAAATGAAACTCTAAAAATAAAAGAAAACAAGCAAGGAGTCAAAATGACTCCTTTCAGTAGTTCTAGGCGGGGTCACGAGTCCAGTAGTCCTAGTGTTAAAAATTGCCGATGAAACGTATTGGCGGGAGGTCAAGGCCTCACTCCAATCCTTCTCTGATAGTGAGGGTGTTGTCCTTCATTTGTCCTCAACCAACAATGGTGATGGTGAGCATCGCCTGCTTAGTAACTGGGTGTATAAAAAGGAGATTAACCCCTTGGGTCCCTGGCTCCTCAGTATCCCTATCAGGGAGGTATAAGGCTATGAGAGAATTTCCAATGTCTGGGTACTGGGTATTTAGGGCATGTCTTAATTGCCGTTACCTAAAGAAAGCATGTCTGGGAACTTGATAGAGTCGTTGACATTGATCAAAGGAAAGAACACCCTAGATATATACCTGTGCCAGTGTCTTGACCCCTAAGTTCGAGCAAAACTAAGCATCTTTGCAGTAGCAATTTGGGAAAAGCACTTTTATGCCTTTAATGGAACTCAACTACTCTATCCTTGAATTGGCAAGAAGGAGCGTGAGTATTACTCTGGTACCTTCAAGACTCCCCCCACCCCCCCCCCACACACACACACCCCCCAACCCTAGACTGTGAAGACCCAAACGTAGCACAAGATGGTGTTCAGATTTAGGCAAATGATTTTCCAGTGTTTTTTGGAAAGCGAAGTTGGCCATCAAAGTAGTATAAGAGTGCTGTCACCTGCCTCATCCCTGGGCCTCTGAAGAGTGGTGAGTTTCAGTTTGTCTCTCTTTGAGCCCATATCTTTAGACCGGAGAAGCGTAATTATAATTAATATTAATTGTACCACTTAATATTGAGCTGAATTAAATATAGTGACATCCCCCTATATACTGTATAAGTCCGCTTACAGACCCCCGTGTATACAGTATGATGCCCCCATATATAGTATGAGCCCCACTCAGCACCCATGTATTGTAGTCACTGAATATGGCAGGGTGGTAAGCAGATTTCTATGATAAGATATATCACAATGTTTCTTATTTTCATGTGTACTATTGATTTCTGAAATATAAATGAAAACGAATTCACGACACTGAGGAGAAATCCTATAGCGCCCCCCATAGTTGGATTTTCTCCAGGGTCTCGGCTGCCAGGGGTAGCCGAGACCCCAGAGTACATGATTCGGGTCGGTTTTTACCGACCCCGGTGTTGCGATTGCCGTTATTAACCGTATAACGGCGACCGCTAAAAGAAAAAAAAAAGTCCGATGTGCCATTGCACATCAGAGGAGAGAGAAATAGGGTCCCCAATCCCACCCCCTGTACCTCCCGATGCTCCTCGGGCCCTCTTGCATCCTTCGGTGGGCGCCGCCATCTTCTTCCAGTTAGAAAATGGCGAGCGCATGCGCAATGCGCCCGCCGAGATCTGCCGGCCGGCAACAATAGGAGGATTTTTCCTATTGGTTCATTTTGGTCACTGTGATAAACGCTATCACAGTGATCAAAAAAAAAAGCAAATAACCCCCCCCCCCCCCTTTATCACCCCCTTAGTAGCAAAAAATAATAAAATATATGTATTTCCATTTTCCCATTAGGGTTAGAGTTAGGCTAAAGTTAGTTGGGCTAAAGTTTTAGGGTTAGGCTAAAGTGAGTGAGGCTAAAGTGAGTTGGGCTAAAGTGTTAGCGTTAGAGTTGGGCTAAAGTTTTAGGTTTAGGGTTACGGTTAGGCTAAAGTGAGTTGGGCTAGAGTTTTAGGTTTAGGGTTACGGTTAGGCTAAAGTGAGTTGGGCTAAAGTTTTAGGGTTAGGCTGAAGTGAGGGGCTAAATTTTTATGGATAGGGTTGGGATTAACATTAGGGGTGTGTTGGGGTTAGGTTTGTGGTTAGGGTTGGGATTAACAGGGGTGTGTCGGGTTAGGTTTGTGGTTAGGGGTGTGTTGGGATTAGGGTTGTGATTAGGGTTATGGTTAGGGTTGGGGTTAGGGGTTAGAATTGGGGGGTTTCCACTGTTTACATCAGTGGGTCTCCAAACGTGACATGGCGCCACCATTGATTCCAACCAGTTTTGCGTTCAAAAAGTCAAACGGTGCTCCCTCCCTTCTGAGCTCTGCCGTGCGCCCAAACAGTGGTTTACCCCCACATATGGGGCATCAGCGTATTCAGGACAAATTGCACAACAGCTTTAGGGGTCTAATTTATCCTGTTACCCTTGGGAAAATAAAAAATGTGAGCTAAAAAATCATTTTTGTGGAAAAAATTGAGGATTCAAAGTGCTCACCACACATCTAGATAAGTTCCTTAAGGGTCTAGTTTCCAAAATGGTGTCACTTGTGGGGGGTTTCCACTTTTTAAGCACATCAGGGCTCTCCAAACGCGACATGGCGTCCGATCTCAATTACAGCCAATTCTGCAATGAAAAAGTCAAACGCGCTCCTTCCAAGCTGTGCCGTGCGCCAAAACAGTGGTTTACCCCCACATATGGGGTATCGGCGTGTTCAGGAGAAATTGCACAAAAAATTTTGTGGTTCATTTTCTCTTTTTACACTTGTAAAAATAAAAAAAATTGGTTCTGAAGTAAAATGTTTGTAAAAAAAAAAGTTAAGTGTTCGAACATTCGGCATCTCGAACTGGGCCCATGGGACGACGAGTGCATCGCAGCCGAGCGCCATCGGGTCCTGGGATCTGGCCACGTACTGGGGGGGGACCTTGTGGTTTGATCGAGATGCCATTAGGTCAACGTCTGGGACGCCCCACCTCTGGCAGATTTGGTTGAAGACGGCCGGGTTGAGTGACCACTCGCCGGCTGCCAGCTCCTGATGACTGAGAAAGTCTGCTTCCCAGTTGTCCACTCCTGGAATGTGTACAGCGGAGATGGCCGGGACGTGGCATTCTGCCCAACATAGGATCTTTGCTATCTCGGTCATGATCTGCTTGCTGCGAGTCCCGCCCTGAAGGTTTATGTATGCCACGGCCGTGGCATTGTCCGACTGAAGGTGGACTGGTTTGCTCTCGAGGAGGGACTGCCAGTGGAGGAAGGCCAAGAAGATTGCCCTGATCTCCAGGAGGTTTATCGGCAGGAGGGCTTCGTGTGCGTCCCAGCGGCCCTGTGCTGTGAGGTGCCGGTAGACTGCGCCCCAGCCGTGCAGGCTGGCGTTGGTGGTGATGATCTGCCACCGGAGGGGCAGGAATGACCTTCCGCGTAGGATGGTGGAGGCCAGCATCCACCAAGTGAGGGACTGTTTCACCTTGGGCGGAAGGAGCACTGGGCGGTCTAGGGACGCTGGCTTCTTGTCTCAGGACGACAAGAGGGCAAGTTGGAGGGGGCGTGTGTGGAACTGCGCGTATGGTACTGCCTCCATGGAGGCGACCATCTTCCCAGGACTCTGAAGCCGAAACGTAGGGGAAGAGGGGCTGGTCGCTTTAGGGCTTTGATCCCTTGTTTGAGAGTAGTATTTTTCCTCCAGGATGAAGACTCGAGCACGAATGGTGTCGAGTTCCATGCCCAGAAAGAGAAGGCGTTGGGTTGGGATCAGCGTCGATTTCTCCCAGTTGACGAGCCACCCGAGGCGGGATAAGGTGCTCAGGGTGATCTGGAGGCTTTGGTTGCACTCCTGGCGGGACGGACCTTTGACTAGGAGGTTGTCGAGGTAGGGGATTACGAGGATCCCCTTGGATCGGAGGATGGCCATGACCGCCGCTATGACCTTCATGAAGACCCTGGGGGCGGAGGCCAGGCCGAACGGGAGAGCTGTGAACTGGTAATGGTGTCCCTGCACAGCAACGCGGAGGTACTTTTGGTGTTGGACGCAGACAGGTATGTGTAGGTACGCGTCCTGTATGTCCACGGAGCAAAGAGGTTCCCCCGGCTCCATGGATGTGATTACCGAGCGTAAGGAATCCATTTTGAAGTGGCGGATCTGAAGATGGCGGTTCAGCCGTTTGAGGTCTAGGATCGGGTGAAGGGAGCCGTCCTTTTTCGGCACTAGGAGGAGGTTTGAGTAGAACCCGGAGAACCGTTCGTGCAGGGGAACGGGGATGATCACTTCTGCTTCTAATAGGGAGGCGACTGTGCGGAGAAACCCTGGGAGATGTGAGGGCTGCTCTGGTGGGTGGGAGGCAAAGAAGCGTCTCTTTGGGTGGGAAGAAAACTCTATTTCAGCAGCAGATGGAAGGAAGGGAGACACATTCATTACCAGTGGGTAGGCGGAGCCCACACAGGATAGAACACCTCAGATTAAAAAAGTGTTGACCGGCCCCTCCAGCTTGGGCTCCTCCTACTCCAGCTCTCCAGTCTAAAATTTGAGGTCACAGAGGATAGTCGCTGCTGAAGCAGCTCCTCAGAAGATTTTTTATTTTTATCGGACAGAGACTTGGGCCCAGTGGTCTTGAGGTCTCAGGGGTCTCAGCGCTGCTGGACCCCCACCCATTCCTTGGCGGATCTGTATTACCCTGTAAGGTGGTCCCTGCAGAACCCTGCCGGCCCTGGGGGATGAGGATTGCTTCCCTGGCGGGGACTCAAACCGCGCTTCTGTGGTCACTGCGTTCCCCGCCCTGGGGGGGAAGCTATGGGCACAGCGCCACAAATCCCTGGGGGTCCCTGTGGCGCTCAGCTGGGTGAGTACTCTGCATTTTTTAATGTATGTGGGTGCTTCAGCGGCTGTTGCGGCAGCCGCTGCTACATGTATCATGTCGGTGACTAGTGTTTTTTTGTCCGCAGGTGGATGCCTGCAGGACATGGGAGCGAGGCAGGAGCGGAGGAGTTCGCGCGCATTTTTTTGAACGCGCTTTCCCGGTCTTCTCGGGCAGGAAGCGCTCTAAGCGCGCGATCTTTCCTGCCTCTTCTCTTCCGGCCTATCTCCTCTAGCGTGGCGGCCATTACTGACGGCCTCCTCGGGCTTCTCTCTCTCCGCTCCCCCGACCGACCGAAAGGAACAAGGACACTGCACCGCGACCAGCTGGGTGAGTCGCTTCTACCTGTCAGGGCAGAAGCTTGACCCCCTCACCCCCATAGCGCAGGGCAACTGCCACACTGAACGCTTCCACTAACGTTCACGATAACGATGCATTCTAATGCAATAGTTTTTGTGATCGTTTTAATGTCGCTAGTAGCTGCCACAGTGGACGATCTCATTGACGACGCATAAGTGGTTAGCGATCTCCTTAGCGACTTTGGCGGTCATTGCGATGTACAAATCAGCGCAATATGTTAGCGATCTCGTTGGCGTTCTTGTTTAGTGTGGCATACCCTTGAGAACTGTCCTGCAGCTGCTACCTCATAAGAGGCACTTGGGGCTCGCACACCCTTTTCATTAAACAAGGGTTGTGGGGAGTCTGCGACATTAACCCCTTCTCAGGCGGTTAACCCTTAATTGGGGGACAGCTGGGGTAGCTCTCTCTTTAAGAGCTTTAACCCTTCAGCGTTCGATTTGCCTTTAAGAAACCACACTGTTCTAGTGGCTGACAAGTTTAACCTGCCATATACTGTGTGAGGGCATGTCAGATCAGGGTCCAGGAGTGCGGACCGTCTCCCAGATCCGCTACAGGATCAGTTTCGCGTATCTGACACGCAGACCTCGACGGCGTCAAACGCAGCGGTCGGAGGTGTCAGTGATGTCAAGATGGAGGCCCTCGCTCATTCTATTGATGGCCTTTCTGACCTTCTAGGTTATTGGGTGTCAGCTAGATCCTCTCATGGTAGGAAGCGACACAGGCCGGTGCCATCCTTCCCGCGTAGCGACTCGGAGATCTCGGACAGTTCCCCTTCGAGCTCGGATGGGGAGATGTCCGATTCGGATAAGGAGGATCGGCAGGGACACTCTGCCTCTCTTTTGGGCCGTACAGAGGCTTTTATTGGAGCCATGAGGGAGGCATTACAGTTACCGGAGGAGGTAACTAGACGTCCTGGTAAGTCGGCCCGGATGTTTCAGGAATCGCACAGGTCGCGATCAGCCTTACCATCTCTGGATGAGCTTAATGGGGCAGTGGAGAAGGAACGCCTGTGTCCAGATAATCGTTTTCAACGGGTTTTTTGAGACGCTGTATCCGTGTACGACGGAGTTGATTGTGGATTCCTTCACCTGAAGTGGATGTTACTTTATCCCAGCTTAGAAAATCCTCATTACTTCCTGTTAAAGGGAGGGCGAGTCTGCAGGATCCGCTGGACAGAAAAACGAGATGGCGGCGAAATCCATCTACGAGGCCGCGGGTCATGGATTCAGAGCAGTATTAGGGTCCATGTGTGCTTGTAAAGCTTCCCTGAGCTGGTTAGACCGTCTACGGACGGCGTGGCAAGATGGATCCCCACTATCCGAGGTAGATGGGCTTTTCAAGTTGTTGGAGGATGCAGCCCGATATGGCAGTGATGCAGGTTTGGATACTGCGTCACTACTGTCCAGGGCGCAATTCCTCGGCGATCACAGTCAGAAGAGCACTGTGGCTTAGACAGTGGACCGGAGATGCGGTTTCCAAGCAAGGTTTGCTATCTTTAGCTTACAAGGGTGGTCAGCTATTTGGATCTGACATCACGGAGCTGATTGCCAAGGCAAAGGCAAAAGAAACGGCTTTACCGCAGCAAAGAGCTGTGACTTCTGCGTCTGGCAGGCCTAGTGCCGGTAGTAGTCGGCGGTCCTTTCGGTCCAGGGGACGTTGTGGTCAGCCCTCTTGGGGATCGGGTCGTCCCTCTTTTTCAGGAAAAAAGAACGCTCAGAAATCCCGCACTCCCTGGAAACAGAACTTCCGCCAAGACAAGCGGGAAGCTGACAAAAAAGCCCGCTAAGGTGGACTGACGCCAGGGTCTCACTCTCGAGGGCTCTCGAGTGGGAGATCGCCTGCTCCAATTCGAACCGACTTGGGCTTCCCGTGTGTCGGACGCCTGGGTGACGCGGGTTGTGTTGGCAGGCTACTTCATAGTTTCTTTCTCGACCCCAGACAGTTTTTTGCCAATCTCGCATTCCGTCAGAGCCCGAGCTATTTGCCGCTCTACTGCGGGAGGTCGATTCCCTTCTGCAGAAGGGTGTGGTGGTACCAGTTCCGCCGGAGGACCGGGGAAGAAGGTTTTTATTCCAACCTCTTTGTGGTCCCCAAAAAGGAGGACAAATTTCGCCCCATTCTGGATCTCAAAAGATTGAATCGGCATGTCCGCACCCGGAAATTCCGCATGGAGTCACTTCGCTCCGTTGTGGCGGCTCTGTCGCAGAACGATTTTTTGGTGTCAATCGACATTCGCGACGCTTATTTGCATGTTCCCGTCGGAAGGGCCCACCAACGCTTCCTTCATTTTGTCATAGGTCAGGACCATTACCAGTTTGTGGCCCTGCCATTCGGGTTGGCCTCAGCACCTGGAGGCTCCTCTCATGGCGATTCTGCGAAGACAGGGGGTTACGATTCTTCCCTATCTGGACGACCTTTTGATGGTGGCGTCCTTAAAGGAGGAGGCGGTGACGGCTCGCAATCTATCCCTTCAGCTCCTGGAGGACTTCGGGTGGCTGGTCAATTGGGAGAAGTCGTCTCTGGAACCGTCGCAGTCAATCCTGTTTTTGGGAATGCATTTCGACACGGTACGAGCAGTGGTGTCTCTGCCTCCAGACAAGCAAGTGAGTCTTCTTCGACAGCAATGTCCCTTCGAAGGTGTATGCGCCTTCTGGGTTTGATGGTGGCGTCGATGGAGGCAATTCCGTTTACCCAATTTCATTCCAGGGCTCTCCAAATGCTCATCTTGAACCGTTGGGATCGATCGCAGTTTTCACTGGATTGCAGTGTCATCATCTCCTACAGGGTGCGAGAGTCTCTAGGATAGTGGTTACGTCCGGAAGTGTTATCCCTGGGGAAGTCCTTCCTCCCACCAAGGTGGTCGATCATAACCACCGATGCCAGCCTGACGGGCTGGGGGGTGTCTGGAACGATCTCTGGATTCAGGGAGTATGGTCGTCGGAAGAGTCTGTCCTGCCGATCAACGTCCTGGAATTGAGGGCAATTTTCCTTTGCCTCCAACACTGGACGGTCCCTTTAAGCGGTCTACCAGTCCGAGTGCAGACAGACAATGCGACGGCAGTTGCGTATATCAACCAAGGTTGGACGAGGAGCTTCAGGCTCATGATGGAGGTGTCTCGGATCCTGGTATGGGCCGAGGCCAGGGTGCCAGCCATCTCTGCGATTCACATTCCAGGAGTTCAGAATATCACAGCGGACTTCCTCAGTCGCGAAAAGATGGATTCCGGAGAATGGAGTCTTCATCCGGAAATTTTTGCACTCCTGTGCTCCCGTTGGGGGACTCCCCAAGTGGATTTGATGGCATCCAGGTTCAATGCCAAGTTACCGACGTTCATGTCCAGGTACAAGGACCTGAAGGCTGTGGCGGTGGATGCTCTGGTGGCTCCTTGGGACCAATTCGAGCTAATCTATGTGTTCCCGCCGATATCCTTACTTCCTCTGGTGTTGCGTCGGATCAGACTGGAGAGAGTCCCGGCTATGTTGATAGCCCCAGATTGGCCAAGGAGGACGTGGTTCTCGACACTGGTGTCGCTTCTGGCAGCGCCTCCACTTCCACTCCCTCTTCGCCCAGACTTGTTGACCCAAGGGCCCGTTCGTCACCCAGACTTGAAGTCTCTGCGTTTGACGGCGTGGCTCTTGAGACCGAAATCTTGATCCGTCAAGGTTTTTCAGCCGAAGTCATTGCCACTCTGCGAGCTGCCAGAGGTACGGCTATTACTAGGATTTATCACAAGACTTGGGAAGCCTTCTTTTCGTGGTGTTCGGGTTCTTCTAGGAACCCGAGGATTTTTTTCCATTCCCAGTTTGTTGGCCTTTCTGCAGTACGGGCTGGACAAGGGTTTGGCAGTTAGCACTCTGAAGGGGCAGGTTTCTGCTCTGTCCTTGCTGTTTCGGAAGGCTATCGCCTCGCGTAGGGACGTACGTTCCTTTTTTCGCGGGGTAACCCGTCAGTTTCCGCCGCGGAAGGCGCTTGTGTCCCCTTGGCGGCTCAATCTTGTCTTGGAGGCTCTTCAACATGGGCCTTTTGAGCTTATGGACTCTGTTAGCCTTTCCTTGCTCTCTTGGAAGGTTGCCTTCCTAGTGGCGGTCACTTCCTTGAGAAGGGTTTCTGAGTTGGCGGCTCTTTCTTGCTCGCCTCCTTTTCTGGAGTTTCACCCAGATCGCGTAGTGATTCGCACACGGGGCGACTTTCTACCTAAGGTGGTGTCACAATTTCATGTTAACCAGGATATTGTGTTGCCCTCGCTTTGTCCGGAGCCGAGGAATGCGAAGGAACGGGCCTTGCACACATTGGATTTAGTGCGGGCTTTGAAGTTCTATTTGTCTATTACTCAAAGTTTCGGAAGTCGGATTCTCTGTTGTGATTCCAGCAGGTCGTCGATGTGGGCAACGAGCTTACAAGGATCTATAGCTCGTTGGATTCGGTCGGCCATTTTAGAGGCTTACCGACTTAAGGGCGAACCTTGCCCGATTAAGATTCGAGCTCACTCCACGAGGGCTGTGGGTTCATCATGGGCCTTTCATCAAGGGGCCTCGGCAGCTCAGCTCTGCCGGGCGGCGACCTGGCGTTCTGTCCACACTTTTACGAAATTTTATAAGGTGGACGTCAGTGCTTCCGCTGATGCGGCCTTAGGACGTAGGGTCCTGCAGGCGGCTGTAGTTTAAAATTCTTGTGAACTTGTATTTAGCGCTGGTTGCGCATTTATTTAAGTTGTTGGGAATCTGCCTCTGTTGGTTTTTTGCCCACCCTTAATTTCTGGACTGCTTTGGGACGTCCCACTGGTAATGAATGTGTCTCCCTTCCTTCCATCTGCTGCTGAAAGACGGATTTTGGTAAGACCTTACCTGTAAAATCCTTTTCAGCGAAGGAAGGAAGGGAGACACAGATCCTTCCCATGGCAGAAGTGTGTTGTTGTGTTTTCAGATGCGGCGTGACCCTTCTCTGATAGCGATTATCTGGGCTGAGGTCGGCGCGCTAAGGCTCTGTTCCAGCATTGCCAGCTCATCGCAGTGGTCAGGTTCAGTGAGTAGTACCTGGGACTGTGTGGTTTTTTCTGCTATATGCATAACCTATCTTCTTGTTATTTCTCTGAAGTCCTTCAGAAGGGGTTATGTTGCTCCGCTGGTGATTTTTGCTCTTCCTTAGCTTGTGTACGGACTGGAGAGCTGGAGAAGGAGGAGCCCAAGCTGGAGGGGCGGTCAACACTCTTTTTTTTTCTTGTATGTATATGAGTTGGTGACTCTAGGTTTAGCACCTGTTCACACTGGATCTATGTTTGGATGTGCCGGTCAGTTTTTTGATATATAAACACTCTTTTTTTAATCTGAGGTGTTCTATCCTGTGTGGGCTCCGCCTACCCACTGGTAATGAATGTGTCTCCCTTCCTTCCTTCGCTGAAAAGGATTTTACAGGTAAGGTCTTACCAAAATCCGTCTTTTGTATCCGGACGTGATGATCTCCCTTACCCAGGCGTCATCGACGACTGACAGCCAGGTGTCCCTGAACAAAAGGAGTCTTCCCCCCCAACCTGGGAGGGTTCCTGGGTGGGGGCGACCCATCATTTAGGGGGGAATCTATGATTCCTGCCACTGAATTCCATAGTAACGTGTCCCCCAATGAAGACTCCAAGAAAGAAATTTTACGGTAAGTACCAAAATCCTTCTTTTTTCCTTCCATATTGCTT
Source organism: Oophaga sylvatica (assembly GCA_033576555.1). Taxonomy (NCBI): domain Eukaryota; kingdom Metazoa; phylum Chordata; class Amphibia; order Anura; family Dendrobatidae; genus Oophaga; species Oophaga sylvatica. The sequence goes on along the minus strand of JARQOD010000004.1, from coordinate 209,003,810 downwards.
CAGTTCCTGTGAAGCACGTAATGGGTTAATAAACTTCTTGAATGTGGTTTTGAGCACCTTGGGGGGTGCAATTTTTAGAATGGTGTCACTTTTGGGTATTTTCTATTATGTAGACCCCTCAAAGTGTTCTTCAAATGTGAGGTGGTCCCTAAAAAAAAGTGGTTTTGTAAATTTTGTTGTGAAAATGAGAAATCGCCGGTCAACTTTCAACCCTTATAACTTCCTAACAAAATAAAATTTTGTCTCCAAATTTGTGCTGATGTAAAGTAGACATGTGGGAAATGTTATTTATTAAGTATTTTGTGTGACATATCTCTCTGATTTAAGGGCATAAAAATTAAAAGTTTGAAAATTGGAAAATTTTAAAAATTTTCGCCATATTTTCATAAATAAGCACAAGTTATATCGAAGAAATGTTACCACTAACATGAAGTACTATGTCACGAATAAACAGTCTCAGAATCAGTGGGATCCGTTTAAGCGTTTCAGAGTTATAGTCTCATAAAGTGACTGTGGTCAGAATTGTAAAAATTGGCCTGGTCATTAAGCTGCAAATTGGCTGTCACTAATGGGTTAAGTGAATAAGTCACTAAGATTCATAATGGTGATGTGTTTAGGATGAAACTTCTCTTATGTGCTTGTGATGGATGTATATTGTGGTCTCTTTGCAGTTCCTTACTTTGGAGAATTCCTTTGATGGAAAGGACCAAATCTGCAGTCGTACGTTACAGTATCTGGTGCAGCAGGTGGATGCCGGGCAGGGATCTGAGCTGCTGTCACTGCAGTGTCTTGAAGTATTATTGTACCGTGTGCATGTGAACCTGTTCACTGGAAGGCTGCAGAACGCTCTTGCCATTTTACAGGTGAACTGTGTTTTTTTTGTCATGCTTCGTAATCGTAGAGTCTTGGCAAGCTCCAAAGTGTGTCTTATTCCCAGATTTCTGAGCTCAGGTCGCATCTATGGTGTGCCATGCATCCTGCAAAGGGATGGATTTAAAGGCTTATGTTTCTGGACACTTAATGAGGATGGAGCACACTTTGAGTTTTCCAGGCTTATGATGTTGATGACTTGTTCTATTCAGGTGAATAGGAGCTGATCTGCAGTACCTGGAGACAGCCACTACAGCGTGTAAGAAGCTGTGGTGTTCCGCTTTTCGCATTGTTCACATGTGGCCAGAGCTGGTAACCAGCTGATTAGAGGGGGTTTACAGGTTGTAAGACCCCTACCTATCTGATAGTGACAAACTATCCCAGGGATAGGGTTTCAATATCAGCCCCATTCTGGACACACTTTTTCCAGAAAGCGTTATCGATATTTTGGTCATTAACACAACATCTAATGATTTTAGTTATAATCCCCTTTTCACTAAAGCTGTTCTAACACCAGGTTTCCCTTACATTGGCCGTGATGGGTGATGAGGGTTTGTTAATTCTCTACTTCAGATTTTAGGAACAAAGCACAGTGCCGCTTTTTCTAGCCAAGGTTCCGTTTGGTTATATATGTAAAATATGCAGAAAACCTTCCATTAGCAGAAAAACGTTCTCTTTTAACATCAGATTTTTTGATTTACAGAATGCTTTAAAGTCCCCTGTGAGAAGAGTCTAGCAGATCGCCTCCACCCCAAGGATCGCTGCTTAGCATGGCTTTCTTACATTCACCTCATGGAGTTCAGCTGCCTTCCTGCTAATTTCTACGACCCAACTGTTGCAACCCCCTCCAGGATTGTTAACAAGGAGCCATTTCTAATACCTTGGCTGAATCCCCAAAGTATAACGACTGATCCGGGCATGTTGCTTGCTCTATTCGAAGGTGTGTCATAGTTGCTGGTTTGCTCGCATACCTAACTTTCTCCTATGTTTTTCCTCTGCTCCTAATGTTCAGTGAACTGTCGCTAGTTTGAGATTCCCACTTTTTAATCTGTATCCATGAAAAGGAAATGGTGTGACGCCCCTCACTTTTCCATGTCATTCCAAGGGTGTTACCTTTTCTGCTGATTTTTTAAATTGCTTTGTAATCTTATTTTTCTCTAGTATTGGTCTCTTCTGTGACATATATGATCCTTGTAATCATGCATTATAACTTTGAGTGTTGCATGTAGAGTGGGGAACATTGAGGTATTTTCTCTAATGAAGGGTTTATCAGTAAGGCTATGGCTACACGGCCACTTTGGCTGCTGCTTCTACATCTCGGTGCAATAGAAATGAATGCGGCACCTACATGACCCAAGACAAGCAAGTACCAAAAATCAAGCAGAGTCTTTCAATTTTTTTTTTGCACCTTGCTTTTGTGGTAGTGTAGATGTTGCACTTCTATAGCACCATGTTGTAACTACAGCATGGAACAAACTTCGGTCTCCCGACTGATAGTCACCATGTAGCCCTAGCCATAGAGCCCAGTCAGTATGCCGTATGACACTAAGATCGCAATGCTCGGACTGGCCGCCGGCTCTCCTGACTCCATCATGACTGCTTCATGTGTTTCTGTGTAGCTGTCATGCTTAGGTGAAGAGAGCCGCCGGCCAGTCCGTGCACTGCGATGCGATCATCGTTCATTTCATGTGGCCGTCTGACTGCACCCTTATAGTAAATGTATGAAATGGATGTAAAACAGTTTTCCGTTTGACCGTGCATACAGTTGTCTAGATTATTAGATATCAAAATATGAAGCTACCTATAGGGGTAGTTCCTCAAGAAATGTTGTTTCCTCCAATAGCTGCTGTGTTTTCTTGCTCTGATGAAAACTTGAATGCTGAGGAAAGAATAGAAGCTTGTCTGCCACTTTATAAGAATATGATCTCGCTGCATGTGATGCTCGACAGGTAACCACACAGAGATACACTAACATTGGTAAGCTGTATGTGTACTATGGAGACCAACGTCTTGGCTTGTCTTTCAGGCATTTTGCTGCCGTGAGTCTATGTAACCAGCTCCTGGAGCGTTCTAGTGGGAACTGCCATGTACTGGACTCTTTATGCTTGGTGTATATGAAGAAAGGAGAGCCGGAAAAGGCCAGGGATGTCTGGATCACTGCATTCAGAAATAAGCCTTGCAGTGCACAAATCTTCTATAATGTCTGCAGATTTCTCGTGCAGCAGGTAAATGGTGTCATCTTCATGTGCATGGATGTCATCCAAAGCTGGCGAAAACCTCCCAGGGTACAACAGTGCACCTCTACCTGTGCCTTAACATTCCAGACCCTGTAGCACAATTTCGCACAAATTCATGTTCATGGCAACATTAAGTTGTATTCTTCCAGCTTATCACATAGTCATTCTACAAATTTCCAGCCATGGATACCAGCAACCAGTCCAAAAGAATACAGTCATGGCCAAAAGTTTTGAGAATGGCACAAATATTAATTTTTACAAAGTCTACTGCATCGCTTTTTCTAATGGCAATTTGCATATACTCCAGAATGTTATAAAGAGTGATCAGCTTAACAGCAATTACTTGCAAAGTCAATATTTGGCTAGAAAATGAACTTTATCCCCCAAAACACATTTCAACATCATTGCAGCCTTGCCTTAAAAGGACCAGCTAACCTCTTTTCAGTGATTGCTCCATTAACACAGGTGTGGGTATTGATGAGGACATGGCTGGAGATCAATCTGTCATGATTAAGTAAGAATGACACCACTGGACACTTTAAAAGGAGGCTGGTGCTTGGCATCATTGTTTCTCTTCTGTTAACCATGGTTATCTCTAGAGAAACACGTGCAGTCATCATTGCAATGCACAAAAATGGCCTAACAGGGAAGAGTATCGCAGCTAGAAAGATTGCACCTCAGTCAACAATCTATCGCATCATCAAGAACTTCAAGGAGAGAGGTTCCATTGTTGCCAAAAAGGCTCCAGGGCGCCCAAGAAAGACCAGCAAGCGCCAGGACCGTCTCTTAAAAGTGTTTCAGCTGCGGGATCGGGCTACCAGCAGTGCAGAGCTTGCTCAGGAATGGCAGCACGCAGGTGTGAGTGCATCTGCACGACATGTGAGGCGGAGACTCTTGGAGCAAGGCCTGGTCTCAAGGAGGGCAGCAAAGAAGCCACTTCTCTCCAGAAAAAACATCATGGACAGACTGATATTCTGCAAAAGGTACAGGCAGTGGACTGCTGAGGACTGGGGTAAAGTTATTTTCTCTGATGAATCCCCTTTTCGATTGTTTGGGACATCAGGAAAACGCCTCATTCGGAGAAGACAAGGTGAGCGCTACCACCAGTCTTGTCTCATGCCAACTGTTAAGCATCCTGAAACCATTCATGTGTGGGGTTGCTTCTCAGCCAAAGGAATCGGCTCTCTCACAGTCTTGCCTAAAAACACAATCGAACAAGTAAGGTCTCATGCACACTATTATTGGTAGGTGCTGCTGGGGAAAATGGATATCCAGTAATTACAATGAACACCCCGAGCACACTGAAAGAATTAGTCCAGAAATATTATGTTGGTTTGTGATATTTATTTCGGCATTCCGATGAAGCTCCAGCAAACGAAAAATCAGAAATACAAAGCCCCAACGTTTCGGCCTGCCCGGCCTTCATCTAGGGGGATTTTCTGCTTTTGAACAAATATAACACGAAAACAAAAAACAAGAAACATGTCACAATTAAGAAAAAACATAAGAAAATCATATCAATATATTTAGTTATTCACCCCATCCTATGTATGATTGTATGATATAGGGATACAAATATGCGTATAACTATGCGATATATGAGGATATTTCCATGTGCAAATCCAATCATAAAGGTCAATAACCATATAAAGGGAAATGTTTCCATAGTAGTCTATGTGCATTTATCTATAGTAATGATAATCCCTTAATGCTATTGGGAGGGGTAATTACTTAATTCACAACCTGTGATATATGGCCCTGTGTCGGGTCTTACCTTGATATGTGGAATATAAGTCATGAACAGTTGGTGGAATCAATCCTATTTGGTTCTGTAGTTCCACAGGAGTGCCTACATATAATGTTAAATACTATATTTCAGACACAAACACTTCAAGAAGAGAAACGTTGGGGCTTTGTATTTCTGATTTTTTGTTTGCTGGAGCTTCATCGGAATGCCGAAATAAATATCACAAACCAACATAATATTTCTGGACTAATTCTTTCAGTGTGCTCGGGGTGTTCATTGTAATTGCCTAAAAACACAGTCATAAATAAAGAATGGTACCAGAATGTCCTCCAAGAGCAACTTCTCCCAACCCTCCAAGAGCAGTTTGGCGATCAACAATGCCTTTTCCAGCAAGATGGAGCACCTTGCCATAAAGCAAAGGTGATAACTAAATGGCTCAGGGAACAAAACATAGATTTTGGGTCCATGGCCTGGAAACTCCCCAGATCTTAATCCCATTGAGAACTTGTGGTCAATCATCAAGAGACGGGTGGACAAACAAAAACCTAAATATTCTGACAAAATGAAAGCATTGATTGTGCAAGAATGGACTGCTATCAGTCAGGATTTGGTCCAGAAGTTGATTGAGAGCATGCCAGGGAGAATTGCAGAGGTCCTGAAGAAGAAGGGTCAACACTGCAAATATTGACTTGCTGCATTAACTCATTCTAACTGTCAATATAAGCTTTTGTTACACATATGTTTTCAACTATTATATTTCTGTCTGTGATTAAAAACATCTGTCAAACACACATAAAAACCAGAGGGCAGCAGATCATGTGAAAATATAATTTCAGCTGCAGATGGAAGGAAGAGAGCCACAGTATTCATTACTGATGGTAGGCGGAGCCCCAGATCAGGATGTCACCTCAGATCAAAAGAGTGCTGACTGGCTGGCCCCTCCAGCTCGGGCTCCTCCTACTCAGCTCCAGTCTAAGATTTGAGGTCCAGAGGATGGTCGCTGCTAATGCAGCTCCTCAGAAGATTTTATTATTTTATATTCGGACAGGAGACTTGGATCACTAGTTGGTCTAGAGGTCTCAGGGGTACCAGCGCTGCTGTACCCCAACCTCTCCCTTGGCGGATCTGTATTTACTCAAAGTCCCTGCAGAATCCTTGCCGGCCCTGGGGGATGAGGAGAGCTTCCCTGGCGGGACGCAAACCACACGTGCGGTCACTGCGTTCCTCGCCCTGGGGGGAAGCATGGGCACAGCGCCAGAAACCCCTGAGGGTCCCTGTGGCGCCTTGGCTGGTGAGTACTCCACACAAATTTTTTATTATAATTATGTGTGAGTGCTTTAGCGTCTGAGTGAGCAGCGCTATTACTTGTATGTCAGTATGCTTCAGCGCTGCTGTGACAGCGCTACTACATGTATGTCAGTATGCTTCAGCGCTGCTGTGACAGCGCTGTTACAAGAAGATGTGGTGATTTTTTGTCCGCAGGCAGATACCTGCAGGACAGAGAGGGAGCAGGAGCGGGGGAGTTCGCGCTCAATATTCGAGCTGGCGGGGGGCGTGGCCTAACTATTCCCGGTCTTCTGAGCAGGAAGACGCGCGCTCTGGCGTTTCTCCTGCGACTCCCTCACTGTGGCGGCCATTACACAGGCTCCTGGGCTCCTCAGACCGCTCCTCTCCTCATAAGACACCACGGCCAGCTGGGTGAGTGCTGATTCCTCACCCCGCAGCGCAGCGATCGCTATCCTGCAGCTGCAGTCTCATTAGAGACATAAAAATTGGCTGGGGCTCACAAATATATATATTGTGGTGAGTTGGCAATATTAACCCCTCAGGGTTATTTCTACCAGCTAAATTTTTTGACTGAATACCGCTGGGGTAACCCTGCTTGGTGGAGCGTTAACCCTTCAGCGTTTAAAAAAAAAAAAAAAAACGCATAGTTTTTGCTGGTATTACCGCTTTGACCTGCTCATACAGGTGAGACATGTCTGAACAGAGTTCAGATGCCGCGGACCATGTCCCAGTGCCATTACGGCAATCAGATACGCAGACCTCCACAGCGTCTAGCGCTGCGGTCGACAGCGGTGGAAAATTGGACGATATCGCTCGATCGATCAACAACTTGTCTGACCTTTTAGGTCAATATGTGTCTGCTAATTCCTCTCAGAGGAAGCGACGCAGGCCGTTACCGGCCTCTACACGGAGCGAGTCAGATGTATCTGATATTGGGCAGAGTTCCCCTTTAAATTCGGATGGAGAAATATCCGATTCAGATGCGGACGAGCCGCAGGGGCGTTCCTCTATGGCGAAGCGTACGGAGGCATTAATTGAAGCCATGAGAGATATATTACAGTTACCGGAGGAGGTAACTAGTCGTCCTGGTAAATCAGCACGCATGTTCCAGGAGTCCCGTGCTTCGCGTACAACATTGCCAGCTCTGGATGAGCTTAATAGTGTAATAGAGGAGGAACGTCTATGTCCAGATAAGCGTTTTCATGGAACGCATTTCTTTGATACACTTTATCCTTGCTCTGCGGAGTTAAAGGCTAATTGGACTTCTGCTCCTGAAGTGGATGTGTCTTTATCTCAGCTTAGTAAATCCTCACTACTCCCTATTAAGGAAAAGCGAGCTTACAGGAGCCTTTGGATAGAAAAGCAGAATTGGCGGCAAAAGCAAGCTATGAGGCTGCGGGTCATGGATTCCGAGCAGTGCTAGGATCCATGTGTGCTGCTAGAGCTTCTCTAAGCTGGTTGGCACGTCTGAAGACGGAGTTGCAAAATGAATCTCCGTTATCTGAGATACGGGAAACTTGTGAATGGTTAGAAACGGCAGCCTGTTATATCTTTGATGCCGGTCTGGATACGGCATCTCTGCTGGCCAAAGCGCAAGCTTCAGCGGTCACAGTCAGAAGAGCTTTATGGCTCAGACAGTGGGCCGGGGACGCAGTTTCCAAACAAGGGTTGTTGGCCTTACCTTACAAGGGTGGCCATCTTTTTGGATCCGACCTCACAGAGCTGATTTCCAAGGCTAAGGCGAAGGAATCAGCATTACCACAGCGTAGGGCCATGGCCTCGGTGTCCAGTAAGCCTGGTGTCTATAGTGGTCGGCGGTCCTTTCGGGGCCGAGGACGATCTAGTCACTCCTCGTGGGGATCGGGTCGTCCTTCCTTCTCAGGAAAGAAATCCTCTCAGAAAACTCGTACTCCCTGGAAGCAGAGTTTCCGCCAGGACAAGCGGGAACTTGACAAGAAGCCCGCAAAGTCGGATTGACGCCAGGGGTCCACTCGAGGATTCTCGAGTGGGGGGTCGCCTGCTTCTTTTCAAGGAGACTTGGATGGCTCGCGTTCCAGGTTCCTGGGTAACGCGGATAGTGTCGGCAGGCTATTTCATAGAGTTTGCTTCTCGACCCCCAAATGTTTTCTGTCAATCTCACGTTCCGTCGGAACCCGAGCTTGTTGTCGCTCTACAGCGAGAGGTCGAATCTCTGCTACAAAAGGGTGTAGTGATACCGGTTCCGTCAGAGGACCGAGGGAAAGGTTTTTATTCCAACCTTTTTATAGTTCCCAAAAAGGAGAACAAATTTCGCCCGATTCTGGATCTCAAGCGATTAAACCGGCATGTCCATGCCCGGAAATTTCGCATGGAGTCGCTTCGCTCCGTTGTGGCAGCTCTGTCACAGAACAATTTTCTGGTGTCAATCGACATTCGCGACGCCTATTTGCATATTCCCATCGGAAAGGCTCATCAGCGCTTTCTTCGATTTGCCATAGGTCAGAATCATTACCAGTTCGTGGCTCTGCCGTTCGGCTTAGCCTCAGCGCCAAGGGTCTTTACAAAAATTCTGGCGCCCCTCATGGCAATCCTTCGAAGACAGGGGATAACGATTCTCCCTTATCTGGACGATCTTTTGATCGTGGCTTCCTCGGAGGAGGAGGCGTTGATGGCTCGGGATTTGTCTCTTCATTTTCTGAAGGACTTCGGTTGGCTGGTCAATTGGGAGAAGTCGTCCCTGGAACCATCGAGGACAATCCTCTTTTTGGGAATGCATCTCGACACGTTTCGGTCGGTAGTTTCCCTACCACCAGACAAACAGTCATGTCTTCTTCGACATGTACAGATTATGAAATCCTCAACGGCAATGTCCCTACGGAAGTGTATGCGTCTTCTGGGACTGATGGTGGCGTCCATGGAGGCAATTCCTTTTGCCCAGTTCCATTCCAGGACTCTCCAAAGGTTCATCTTGAGTCGATGGAACCAGTCGCAATCGCTGGATTGCAGTGTCACCATTTCTCGCGCGGTGCGGGATTCTCTAGAATGGTGGTTACGTCCAGGGGCATTCTCCCTGGGGAAGTCTTTCCTCCCTCCGAAGTGGTCAGTCATAACCACCGATGCCAGCCTGACGGGCTGGGGGGGTGTTTGGAACAATCTCTGGATTCAGGGGGTATGGTCATCGGAAGAGTCTGTTCTTCCGATCAACATCCTGGAATTGAGGGCGATTTTCCTTTGCCTCCAACATTGGACGGTCCCTTTGAGCGGTCTGCCAGTCCGAGTGCAGACAGACAATGCGACGGCTGTCGCGTATATCAATCACCAAGGTGGGACAAGGAGTTCCAGACTCATGGTAGAGGTGTCCCGAATTCTGATTTGGGCAGAGGCCAGTGTACCAGCCATTTCGGCGATTCACATTCCAGGGGTTCAGAATATTACAGCGGACTTTCTCAGTCGCAGAAGGATGGAGCCTCCACCCGGAAGTTTTTGCACTACTGTGCTCTCGCTGGGGAACCCCACAAGTGGATTTGATGGCATCCAGGTCCAATGCCAAGTTACCGACGTTCATGTCCAGGTACAAGGACCCGAAGGCTGTGGCGGTGGATGCTCTAGTGGCTCAGTGGGATCAGTTCGAGCTGATCTATGTATTCCCGCCGATATCCTTACTTCCTCTAGTACTGCGTCGGATCAGACTAGAGAGAATTCCAGCTATTTTGATAGCTCCAGACTGGCCAAGAAGGGTGTGGTTCTCGACAATAATGTCGCTGTTGGCGGCACCTCCTTTTCCACTCCCTCTTCAACCGGACTTGTTGACTCAGGGGCCCGTTTGTCATCCGGACTTGATGTCCCTGCGTTTGACGGCGTGGCTCTTGAGACCGAAATCTTGACCCGTAGAGGTTTCTCAGCCGAGGTCATTGCTACCCTTCGTGCTGCAAGAAGTCCGGCTACTACTAGGATTTACCACAAAATTTGGGAAACCTTCTTTTCGTGGTGTTTGGGGTCCTCTCGGAACCCGAGAAAATTTTCCATTCCCAACCTGTTGGCTTTTCTGCAGCATGGGCTAGACAAGGGTTTGGCAGTCAGCACCCTGAAAGGTCAGATTTCTGCTCTGTCCTTATTGTTCCGGAGAACCATTGCTTCAAATAGAGACGTGCTCTCCTTTTTCCGAGGTATATCTCGTAAGTTCCCGCCGCGGAAGGCACTCGTGTCTCCTTGGCGGCTCAACCTTGTTTTGGAGGCTCTTCAGCATAAACCTTTTGAGCCTATGGTTTCTGCTAGCCTTTCTTTACTTTCTTGGAAGGTGGCTTTCCTTGTTGCAGTCACTTCCTTGAGGAGAGTTTCTGAGTTGGCAGCTCTTTCTTGTTCGCCTCCTTTTCTGGAGTTTTTTCCGGATCGTGTAGTGCTTCGCACTCGGGGTGATTTTTTTGCCTAAAGTGGTGTCACAATTTCATGTCAACCAGGATATTGTGTTGCCTTCATTCTGCCCGGATCCGAAGAATGTGAAAGAGCGTGCTTTACACACATTGGATTTAGTGCGGGCCTTGAAGTTTTATCTATCTATTACTCAAGGTTTTCGTAAGACGGACTCCCTATTTGTGGTTCCAGTCGGTCGTCGGCGTGGTCAACGAGCTTCCAAGGATTCTATAGCTCGTTGGATTCGGTCAGCTATATTGGAAGCTTACCGTCTTCAGGGTGAATCTTGCCCGATTAAGATTCAAGCCCATTCCACGAGGGCTGTGGCTTCATCGTGGGCTTTTCACCAAGGTGCTTCGGCAGTGCAGCTCTGCCGGGCGGCAACTTGGCGCTCTGTCCACACGTTTACAAAGTTTTATAAAGTGGACGTCAGTGCTTCCGCTGATGCAGCCCTCGGACGTAGGGTCCTGCAGGCGGCTGTAGTTTAAAGTTCTAGATGAACTTGTGTTTAGCGCTGGTTGCGCTTTCTTTAAGGTTGTTGGGAATTCTGCCTTTTGTTGGTTTTTCCCACCCTTATTTTTGAACTGCTTTGGGACGTCCCATCAGTAATGAATACTGTGGCTCTCTTCCTTCCATCTGCAGCTGAAACACGGATTTTGGTAAGAACTTACCGGTAAAATCCTTTTCAGCGAAGGAAGGAAGAGAGACACAGCACCCTCCCAAGGCAGAAGTGTGTTGATGTTTTCAGATGCAGCGCGACCCTTATCTGATAGCGATTATCTGGGCTGAGGTCAGCGCGCTAAGGCTCTGTTCCAGCATCGCCAGCTCATCGCAGTAGTCAGGTTCCGTGAGTAGTACCTGGAACTCTGTGGTTTTTGGCTTTCTTTGCATGCATAACCTGTATCCTTGTGTTTTTTCTCTGAAGTTCCTTCAGAAGGGGTTATGTTGCTCCGCTGGTGATCTTGGCTCTTTTCCTAAAAGCTTTGGTACGACTGGAGCTGAGTAGGAGGAGCCCGAGCTGGAGGGGCCAGCCAGTCAGCACTCTTTTGATCTGAGGTGACATCCTGATCTGGGGCTCCGCCTACCATCAGTAATGAATACTGTGTCTCTCTTCCTTCCTTCGCTGAAAAGGATTTTACCGGTAAGTTCTTACCAAAATCCGTGTATTTGTGTCATTCTCAAAACTTTTGGCCATGACTGTAGTGATGACCACGTTTCTCTTCGTACACTTTGCTTGTGGCATCTTGAACATGCAGAAAAGCAAATATGAAACATTGATTAAAAAATAGTTTTCTGACCCCCATGACTTGTAAACTCTTACTTTCCCAGGATCTTGTAGATCGCGTATCATCTTTAATGGAAGAATTTTTAACATCGTTCTTTGAAAACACTAATGAAAAATCTATACCAGCAGATCTTTTGAGGTAAAATATGATTTCTGTCCGTGTTTGTAAAATCTCTAAACAGTCTTGTCTTAATGATCACAGAAATGCTTTTTTAAAGGGAATCTGTCACCAGATGTTTGCCATCTAATCTGAGAGCAGCATAATATAGAGCCACAGACCCTGATTCCAGTGATGTCACTTACTGGGCTGCTTTCTGTAGTTTTGATAAAATCCCTGTTTTCTCAGCACATTCTCACCAGAGAACTAGTAAAACTGCTGCCATATAGTCCTCCATGGTCATGAACTCTGCCCCACCAGTGATTGGCAGCTTTCTGCCTACGGACAGTGTTGTACAAAACTCATGAATATGGAGGACTACCTGGCAGCAGGTTTACTAGTTCTCTGGTGATAATCTCCTGCGAGTAAAACTACAGGAAGCAGTCCAGTAAGTGACATATTGCTGGAATCTGGGTCTCTGCCCCTACATTATGCTGCTCTCAGATTAGCTGGCAAAAACCTCATGACAGATTCTTTTTTAAAGATAATTATTACGCCCAGAATCGTGCAAATTCTAGGAAGATGCATTTCTCATCACTGCAAGTATCTGATTACCTGGATCCTTTTAATAAGACACTAGTCCCAAAAGGGATAGAAAGTACACTCAGTATGACTTTGTTCTCATATATACCGGCCTGTTAATTACAGCAAAGAGACCATAGTTTTGTAATAATGAAACTAGTGATATGGCTCCTATGAAGCTGTGATATTTGGGAAATGTGTTACGTCTCCAGAATAGAAGCGTCTTGACAGCAAAGCAGACTGGTGATTTCATGTTCCCTACAGGCCTAAGCCCGTGAGCAGATGGGAGCTACTGTACAGCACCCTGTAGGTCTATAGGTGGACTCAACTGAATTTGGTCTGCAGTTGTGATTAGGGTACTATTAAAGGGTATTCTCAAGTTTGGACATTCTTCCCTAGCCCTGTGATAGCGTATAACTTCCTGATCACTGGGACTTCTACTGATTTCAAGAACCAAGGCTATCAGGAGCCCCATGTGATTGAAGCTGCGGGTCATACATGCACACCTTTGCTCCATTCCATACTAATATGACCGCTGGAGGTAGCCAAACGCGGCGTCTGGCTGGTCTTTGGAACTTCCATAAGAAATAATGGAACAGTGCGCATGATCGACCACGGCTACTTTCATGCGGGGCTTTTCAGAGCCCCAGTACCTAGGATCGATAGGGTCCCAGTGGTCAGACCCCCCGGTAGGAAATAACTTTGAAACTTGAGAATGCCTGTTTAAGATCTATAGTTTAACTGTTTTTCTTTTTTAGCCCCTATATCTTTCAAGATACTGTACGAACATGCCAAATAAGTTACTTTTTATTTTTAGATACCTCTTGAATTTCTCTGTGCCACTAGATTTCACAGCACCAGCTATTAAGAGCGACGTAGCTCTCATCATTTCTGATATGCAAAGACCATACCTCTGGCTTGTTTTGTGGTAAGCATTAAGAGAACATTTTGTTATATTTTGCTGAAAATAAGTGTAGCTGTGTGCGTTATTACTCATGATCTTTAATTAAAAAAAAAAGACAGCCTCCTTTTCACCCTCCAATGGGGGTGGTCTTTTTTTTTTGTCCTTTCTCATTCTCGGGTCCTCTACCAGGGGCCTGGGAGTTTGAGGGTTCTGCGCAGGATCTTAGTTGTTCCCAGCATTGTGCTTTTCTGAACAGAGAGCTCAGATGTTGCTCCTGAGTTCTGTTGTAGCCATTCTTCCAACTTAGGGGTCACTGCTCCAAGTGCTCCTTTCACCA
>JARQOD010000004.1:208788330-208989975 GCA_033576555.1 Oophaga sylvatica | reverse complement strand
TTTACCTTTTTAAATAATCAGTAATGAGAGCGGAACCCTCACAAAATGGGGTTTGGGCATATGCGCTGACAGGGACTTTGACTATAATGATGCAGACGGAGTCAGTGTATTGTCGTGGATCATATTAGGCTTGTATATGCCTAATTTGAGGCGGCAGCAAGACATAGTCTGTAACTAGATGCTTGACAATTTTTAGTTATAATCCTCTACCTCCTAAATTGCACTAGCGCTCATTGTTCTCTGTTACATTGTCATGGCTTGTTAAACAAGGGAACAGCATAATGTATGAAAATTAGGTCTAGTGGACGATAGTATTATCAATGACTTTCATATTTACCTTTTTTTTGGTATATAGAAGTAGTTCAGTTTATTGTACTGATGTGTTTATCTGATGACTGGTGATGTGGTCCAGACTCCTTTTCTCCCTGTTTGCTCTTTGCCTCGTTTATTGGAATATGCATGTCTGGTTGGAATTTGATTTTACTATATGTGTATTTGGTTTGTCAGCCGTTTTGTGTTAAATTACTAGTTAATACCCTCCATAAATTTAATTATGTAGTGTATTATACCATTATGTTCCTAGCGAAGCTGTATGAAGATTTCTGTAAACAGAAATCCTAATCTGCTGGAGAATCCCCTTTCATGTGTGTTTTGCTTGATGGTCACAATGCTGTCCTGCTAAATAGGCATGCTCTGTTGTGGCATTGTTGGCTCCCCAGCAGAATGCGCAGTACATGATAGGAGGGGTAGTCATAAGGCAGTCACAAGATGTTGTGTCTGACATGCTTGTAATGTCATGACAGACGTGATGGATCTCTTGACCGAAATTAATCACTCGATTTGCTGTCATGAAACGCTAATCAGCTCTGCCATTATCTATTAAGTAGGGGGTGTGTGTGTGTGTGTATGTGTGTATATATATATATATGTGGTATATATATATTATATTATATATATATATATTATATATATTATTTATATATATATATATTTTATTATATATATAGTTAGTATGTAGCAAAATAGTAAGGCATACATAAAAATATATATGCTCTTATATTTATCATATGATCCCAAAAGGCTCCAGAGTTCACTCCTATTGTTTGGTGTGTGTATATATTTTATATATATATATTACACACACCAAACAATAGGAGTGAACTCTGGAGCCTTTTGGGATCATTGATAAATATAAGAGCATATATATTTTTATGTATCCCTTTACTATTTGCTACATACTGGCAGAACGTGGGGCTTTTTGTTCTAATAGGGTTGCAATGTGCAAATATCAACTTTTTTTTTTTTTTTTTGAGACTCCCAACACTAAGCAAAGTGATGACATAACTGTCACTATATAGCAGTGATGTTAAACTCAAATACAGAGGGCAAAAATTAAAAGCTTGTAGAAAGTCGCAGGCCACCCTTGATATTTATTAAAAAGAAATGTCTACAATTGAGGATGGTTTTTTTTTTATCAAATGTAACTGAACTTTTTCATATGGAAACTAACTTTAAAGATGTCTCATGAGCAAAGTACATTGTAATAGATCTTAACATGTTTTAAAATGTTCTGTAAGCCAGTAAAAAGCATATAGCCTAATTTAAATATGTAACAGGATCCAAAAGACTTTAATAATGGAGTTTAAGTACAATGCAAACAAGTGCCCCTAACACCGTATGGTTTCCCACAGTAATTTTTTTTTTTTTCCATGTGTGTGGCATGGTGCCCCTCCATCGCAGCATGATCCTCCAACTGTAATGGTTACACGGCCCTCCATATAGTATAATGGGCACAAGTCCTCCATACAATAGAATGGGCCCCACATAGTCCTTCATGCTGTATAGCATGGCCCCCACATGGTGCTCCCTCTTTCATCACTGCTTTCAACTTTGTGAGCATCTAGGATAGTTGAAATTGTGATGCCGGGCTGTCATGGCCAAATATACCCACCCTGCGGGCCAGAGTTGATGTTCTATGTAGCCTGGGTCTAATTTCAGAAAATATGTAGTGGTGGATGTGTGATGTCTGTTGTTTTCCATAATTAAGGTTTGATCTGTCTTTATTAAACATGTGAAAATTCTGCCCATAAAGAATAAAGGGAGTCAGTCAGCCCCAAAATTAACTTTCAATGGACCTGTACCTGAGGAAACAATGTAATTCATAAGTGAATGAGGAGGCTTTGGAGCACCCTTGGTGTGGTCAAGAGCCTGGTGTACCATTACACCACATTTGCATATTGGATCCCCTTCCCCTACTTCTGATTGACAGGTCTCCCTTCCCAGAACAAGTGCTGTCTCAATGCTGCCTGTGTGTCTGGTCACCTGCATTCTTTTATCTGTCCCCTTTCTTCTGAAGTGCTCACTGCACTAATTCACCTAGAAGTACAGCTTGGCGTGTCAGATCAACCCCTTAACGACAGAGTTGTTTTTGTATTCTCGTTTTTTGCTCCCATTCTTCCTAGAGCCATAACTTTTTTTTTTTTTTTTTTCGGTGAAAATGGCCATATGCAGTCTTGTTTTTTTGCAGGACGTGTTTGTACTTTTGAACGACACCATTGGTTATAACATATCGTGTACTGGAAACGGTAAAAAAAAAAATTCCAAGTGTGGTGAAACTGCAAAAAAAAGTGCAATCCCAAATTTTTTTTACCATGTTTACTAAATGCTACAACTGACCTGCATTATGATTCTCCAGGTCATTACGAGTTTCATAGATACCAAACGTGTCTAGGTTGTTTTTTTTATTTTAGTGAAAACAAAATTGCGCCATTTTCCAATACCCGTAACGTCTCCATTTTTTTGTGATCTCGGGTTGGGTGAGAGCTTATCTTCTGCGTGCCGAGCTGACATTTTTACTGATACCATTTTGGTGTAGATACAATCTTTTGATCGCCAGTTATTGCATTCTAATGCAATGTTTCAGCGACAAAAAAAAACAACGTAATTCTGACTTTTTTTTTTTCCTCTTGTTACGCCGATTGGGTTAATTTATTTTTAATATTGATCGGGCAATTCTGAATGCGGCCATACCAAATGTGTATATTTTTTTATTTATTTATTTTTTTACTTGGGCGAAAGTGGGGTGATTTGAACTTTTATTTTTTAAAAAGCTGCAATACTTTGATCTGCTCTACTACACACAGGCGATGATCAGATCGCCTGTGTGTAGCAGAAATGCTCTCTTGCTATGACAACCATAGAGGTCTGCTGGAGACTGGGTCACTGATGGGCGGGTTTAATAACGCGTTTCCGGTAACAGAGAGTTAAATGCGCTGTCAGATTGACGCGGCATTTAAATAGGTAACGGCAGCCGCGTGTGGATCGCGTTTCCACCCGCGGCTGTTGTGCGCACATAATAAGCTGTGTAGATCAGCTGTCATGTGCCCGGAAAGGTGCGGGCTCAGCACCGGCGCCCGCACCAAACAGGGTGAGTCCGACATCGGCGTACTATTACGCCCCAATGTCAAAAAGGGGTTAAAGGAGACCAAAAGGAAAACGTGCGTGGCCGCGCACACACCGGCAGACGTTGCGCTGTCAATCAGAAGCCTAGGAAGGATGTCAATGTGCAAATAAGGAAGCCTAACACTGCACAGACTCTTGCTGCACCAAGTGTACACTGAAGTTTCCTCATTCGCATGTGAATTAAGTTATTTTCTCAGACATAGGTCCAGTAAGTGGCAGGGCTGTGAAGTTGGTATAAAATGGACGGATTCCTAAACTGGGTACAATGCAATGTGATGGAAAGTTGTGAAATGACCTATAAATGTCTGTTCTGTTCCTCATCTAAGGATCTCGACTTTTAGTTGAGATGAAACTGTGCTGCACTTTTAGTGACCAGTGCTGTGGGGTTGGGGAAATTAAGGAGTCGGAGGTTTGGCTTGCCAATTCCATAGCCTGGTAACAGGTACAGTACTGGTATGGTTGTTTAAAGGGCAAAGTCCTTCAATACTTTATAACCCATTTTAAAATACATTTTAGGGGTGATACTCCCTTTTAAGTGCCTACTGATCTCCCAAAATGCACTTCTCTTCAGTGATCAGAAACTGGTAAAGTTTGGACTGAAGTTGTTGATCATTTGAAGGGGATGTGCACACTTTGTGGATTTACCGCTGCGGATCAGCAAGTGATTCACAGTACAATGTTGTTTTACGGGGGAAAAAAAATGCTGTGCACATGCTGCTGAAAAATTTGCACGGAAATGCAGTTTGTTTGTTTTTTTTCCCCTCAGTATGTCAATTCTTTCCGCAGCGTTTTTACACCCATTCTATTATAGGAATCCGCAGGTGTAAAAACTCATGCCAAATCGCATAAAAAACGTGCAAATTTTGACCTGCGGATTCTTCAGAGATGAAAAATCCGCAACATGTGCACATATCCGAAAAGTGTTTTTCTGTGTGCATGAAGTACTCAATGTGTTCCTTTATTTTTAGGCATCCTTCCTTACAAAGAAGTTAAACATTGGCGGCAAGAGAGTAAACCTTGCTTTTGGGTATGTCTTTTTTTTTTTATTTATTTTTTTTTTTTTTCTGTGTTCTCTCTCCCTGTTTCTGCAATACATGATTTCTAAATGGTTTTTAGATTTGTGATCCTAGATGGTGTGTGGTTTAAAACCAACTTACATGCTGGATTTCATTGCATGGGAAAACCTGTATTACGGTATATACACTACTCAAAAAAATAAAGGGAACACTCAAGTAACACATCCTAGATCTAAATGAATGAAATATTCTCATTGAATACTTTTTGTGTACAAAGTTGAATGTGCTGTCAACATAATCACACAAATATCATCAATTTCAAAGAAATGCCACCCCACACCATTACTGAGCCACTGCTAAACCGGTCATGTTGAAGGATGTTGCAGACAGCAGGTTCACACTCAGCACATGTGACAGACGAGACAGAGTCTGGAGACGCCGTGGAGAGTGATCTGCTGCTGCAATATCCTTCTGCATGACCGGTTTGGCAGTGGGTCAGTAATGGTGTGGGGTGGCATTTCTTTGAAGGTCCGCACAGCCCTCCATGTGCTCGCCAGAGGTAGCCTGGCTGCCATTAGGTACCGAGATAAGATCCTCAAACCCTTGTGAGACCATATGCTGATGCGGTTGGCCCTGGGTTCCTCCTAATGCAGGACAATTCCAGACCTCATGTGGCTGGAGTGTCAGCAATTCCTGCAAGATGAAGGCATTGAAGCTACGGACTGGCCTGCCCGTTCCCCAGACCTGAATCTGATTGAGCACATCTGGGACAGCATGTCTCGCTCCATCCACCAACGTCACATTGCACCACAGACTGTCCAGGAGTTGACAGATGCTTTAGTCCAAGTCTGGGAGGAGATCCCTCAGGAGAACATCCGCAACCTCATCAGGAGCATTCCCAGGTGTTGTAGGGAGGTCATACAGGCACGTGGAGGCCACACACAATACTGAGCATCATTTTGACTTGTTTCCACTTTCATTTTTGGGGTCTCTCCAAATCCAGGCCTCCATTGGTTCAAAAATTTGATTTCCATTGATGATTTTTATGTGACTATGTTGACAGCACATTCAAATCGTACAGAACAAAGTATTCAATGAGAATAGTTCATTCATTTAGTTCTAGGATGTGTTATGAGTGTTCCCTTTATGTTCAAGTTCTTTCATTGGCTTTGTACACTGCTCAAAAAATAATGTGACTCTTCCACTTATTTATCCCAAAACTCATCCTTTTATTGAAATGTAAATAATGATATATATGAAAAAAAAAAAACATTTTGAAGTTCTCAACAGACCATGACCCTGACATAGAGGGCAAAAAAAGTATTTAGTCAGCCACCAAGTGTGCAAGTTCTCCCACTTAAAAAGATGAGGCCTGTAATTGACATCATAGGTAGACTACAACTATGAGAGTCAAAATGGCAAAACAAGTCCAGAAAATCGCCTTGTCTCATTTGGCAAGATTTATTTTGCAAATTATGGTGGCAAATAAGTATTTCATCACAAAAGTTCATTGCAATATTTTATGTCCTTTGTTGGCAGTGATAGAGGTCAAACGTTTTCTGTAAGTCTTCACAAGGTTGGCACACACGTTTGTGGTATGTTGGTCCATTCCTCCATGCAGATTTCCTCTAGAGCAGTGATGTTTTGGACTGTTGTTGGGCAGCACTAACTTTTAAATCCCTCCAAAGGTTTTCTATGGGGTTGAGATCTGGAGGCTGGCTAGGCCACTGCAGGACTTCATATGCTTCTTACAAAGTCACTCCTTCGTTGCCCTGGCGTTGTGCTTGGGATCATTATCATGCTGAAAGACCCATCCACGTTTCATCTTCAGTGCCGTTGCTGATGGAAGGAGGTTTGCACTTAAAATCTCACGATACATGGCCCCATTCATTCTTTTATGTACACGTTCAGTCGTCCTGGTCCCTTTGCAGAGAACAGCCCTAAAGCATGATGTTGCCACCCCCATTCTTCACAGTAGGTATATTGTTCTTTGGATGCAACTCTGTCTCCTCCAAACATGAGTTTTGTTTCTACCAAACAGTTCTACTTTGGTTTCCTCGGACCATGTGACATTCTCCAAATATTCTTCTGGGTAATCCAAATGCTCTCCAGCAGACTTCAGACTGGCCCAAACATGTACCGGCTTAAGCAGGGGGCACGTCTGGCACTGCAGGATCTGAGTCCCTGGCAATGTAGTGTGTTACTGATGGCAGCCTTTGTTACGGTGGTCCCAGCTCTATGCAGGTCATTCACTAGGTCCCCCCGGGTGTGGTTCTGAGATTTTTGCTCATCGTTCTTGCAATCATTTTGATCCTACAGGGTGAGATCTTGCGTGGAGCCACAGATCGAGGGAGATTATCAGTGGTTTTGTATGTCTTCCATTTTCTTATTATTGCTCCCACAGTTTTCATCACACCAAGCTGCTTGCCTATTGCAGATTCAGTCTTCACAGCCTACAATTTTGTTTCTGGTGTCCTTCGACAGCTCTTTGGTCTTCACCACAGTGGAGTTTTGAATGTGACTGTTCGAGGTTGTGGACGGGGGTCTTTTCTACTGATAAGAAGTTCAAACAGGTGCCATTACTACAGGTAGTGAGTGGGGCACAGAGGAGCCTCTTAGAAATGAAGTTACAAGTCTATGAGAGCCAGAAATCTTGCATGTTTTTAGGTGAGGAAATACTTATTTTCCACCATGTTCTGCAAAATAAATCTTGCCAAATCAGAAAAGGTGATTTTCTGGATTTGTTTTCTCATGTTGACTCTAATAGTTGTGGTCTACCTATGATGTCAATTACAGGCCTCTCTCCTCTTTTTAAGTGGGAGAACTTGCACAATTGGTGGCTGACTAAACACTTTTTTTTTTTTTTTTTTTTTTTCCCCCCCCACTTTGTCAGGGTCATGGTCTGTTGTGAACCTACCTACTGTAGGTTATCCACTGATCCTGTGAACCGGGGTTCCAAAAGTCCGAAATAGTGGTTTAGTGAGCACTCCATTCAGTCAGAAGTGAATGGAGTGGTAGTGAAGCATGTTTGTTGTTGCTTCATTTAGGCTAATTTCACACTAGCGTTCGGCAGGGCTGTGTACTTCCTCCGTTAAGCCCCGCCCACTTGCACCTCTTCCGTTCAGCTCTGCCTACCTCTGCATGCGTCCTGTGTACCCTATCTTTAACATTAGGTACGTAGGCCATGCGGATGTATGCAGATGTGTCCGCATGCGTCTGCATCGAACGCAACATGTTGCATTTTGTTGCGGTCGACGCAGCGTCAAAACGACACATCCTCATGGCCTGGGGACGCATTTAGATGTAGGCGGAGCTGAACGGAAGAAATGCGTCAGTGGGCGGGGCTTAACGGAGGAAGTATGCAGCCCTGCCTAACGCTAGTGTGAAACCAGCCTTATTCAAGGGACTCTGGCTCCTTTCTTGGCATCAGGTATTGTCCTCCCCCCCCCCCCAACAATCGTATATACACTGTGCATAGGTTCACTTTAAAAAGTATGCAGCTCTACTAGATCTGCAGCAGAGAAAATGGTCATTCTAAGGGCTCACTCACCCCACCCTATCAGCCTGAGGGTGGTCCTACAAAGCATCAGATCGTGCTTGGACCAATGTTAGTATATGGGGGCTGTGTGTGGGTGTTTTTTTTTCTTGGTGTGGCACCTCCTATCTTCTTGAGATGCCGTCCGCCTTCTTCGTGTGGATGACGCGTCCCTGCATCATTCACACAGTCTGCTTCACATCGTGCTCCTGCGCTGGTGTACTTCTCTGCCTTATTGAGGGCAAAGTATTGAGGGCAAAGTACTGCAGGCACTGGGCCTTTCTGACCTTTCCCAGCGCCTGCGCGCTGCAGTACTCTGCTCTTCTCTCACCAGGGTAAATAAGTATGCCTGCGCAGTGTGGTGCCGGGAAGACTGTGGATGATGCAGTGACTTGTCATCTGCATGAAGCAAACAGGAGGGCGACATCGCAAGAAGATGTGAGGCGCCGGACCAAAAGCAGCGACACCCATCGGACCGTACCGCCCTACAGGTCAGAATAATAACTTATTTTTCAGTTCTTGCAGGTCGGTTTTGGGGGCCAATATACAGAATTATAGAATGCTGTATATAAGACCTGAAAGGTGATGGCCGTAACTCGTATCGACCAAACCTGTTGACGGGTTCCCTTTAATAGTAGTTCTTGTCTGTATTACTTAGTCCAGTTCTCCTCTGCCCATCAGCATGATACTATGAATTGCTCCAATGCTGTGTAAAGCCAATTTTTTCTCTGATGAAAGAAATGCTGACGTTGTGGCTTTTACCCATTGATAAGAGTATTTGGCAATAGCAAGGCTGCTGTTTTGTGTTGTCATACTGTCAGTTGTTAATCTTGTATGTTTTTCTTTTGTATAGGACACCGCTGGTCAAGAGCGATTCCATGCACTTGGCCCAATTTACTACAGAGACTCTAATGGAGCTATATTAGTCTATGATATTACAGATGAGGACTCCTTCCAAAAGGTATCGCCTGGCCTGTGATGATTAACTGGGCTGTTGCATATGTACTTTGCATATTCTAACTAAGCTTGTCCTTTTGCACAGGTTAGAGTATAATATGTTTGTGATTCAGGTTATACAAACAAACACTGTAGAATAAGCCAGTCCATTTTATACAGTACGAGCTCTCCACTTTATAAAGGGCTTGTCCAGGCTTGGGACAAGTCTGCCGAATCTGACACCATCCCCTGTGCTAGTCGAAAGTCTCATAACCTCATGAATACTGTTTACATACTTGCAGACATGTACTGGCTAAACTCTATCCACTTCTCTCAATGGAAGGGGAGTCTGGTAGGCACAACTGTAAGTATGTAATTCGTTATGCACAGGGAATGATGGAAGTGTATGCATCTCATACTATCATGATTCTGCAATCACTTGGTGACTGCAGACTCTTGTCCCTAGCCATTGCGACACCTTTAAGATGCCCATACACGTTAGATTAAATTTTGATGAAAGTTGATGCTTTTAGCCATTTACCTGTTCCCGATTTTGGACACACTGGGTACGTCACAGCGGTGTTTGCTCACACAGGAGCTGTACGTGTGTGATCGCTGCCGGGTGATCAGCTAATATCACAGCTAACACCCGGCTCTCACAGCCAGGAGCGGTGCCCGTAATGCTTCCGGCAGTTTAACCCCTGCTGCATTTAGAAGGCAGGTAGAGCGAGGGGTCTCCCTCTGATCAGCGCCCCTGTCCGGGGCTTGATCATTGTCATGGCAACATCCAGGTCACCATACTACGGCAAGCCCCTCCGACCGCGCGCAGATCACGGTCTGAGGGGCTTGTCAGTGCAGCACTGACAGTTATAAGCCATTGCAATGAATCAGAACAATTATCAGACTGCTGAAGGTGCAAGTCCCATATTGGGACAAAGTAAATTTTTTATATATATATATAAATTAACCCCTTACTGCCAGATGACGGAATAGTACATCATCTGGCAGTTTCCCCCGCTTTGAGGTGGGAACCGGCTGTGAGCCCACCTCAAAGCCGCGACATGTGCCCGCAATAGGCACGAGCAGAATCGCAATCCGCCTGCGCCTATTAACTAGTTAAATCCCGCTGTCAAAGCTGACAGCGAGCATTTAACTAGCGCTTCCTGCCGCCGGGCCAGAAGTGAGCGCATCCCCAACCCCGTCACGTGATCGGGGGTTGGCGACGCATTGCCATAACAACCTGAGGTATCCTCGAGACCTCTATGGTTGTTGATGGCATATTGCTATGAGCGCCACCCTGTTTTTTAATTTTTTTTTTAATCCCCCCCCCCCCCCTTTCGCCCCAATCAAAATAAAACAATAAAAAATCAAACATACACATTTGGTATCGCTGCGTTCAGAATCGCCCGATCGATCAATAAAAAGAGGATTAACCCAATCGCTAGAAGGTGTAGCGAGAAAAAAATCAGAACTCCAGAATTACATTTTTTTTTGATCACTGCGACATTGCATTAAAATGCAATAATGGGCCATCAAAAGAACGTATTTGCACAAAAGTTGTCATTAAAAACGTCCGATCGGCATGCAAAAAATAAGCCCTCACCCAAACCCAGATCACGAAAATGTGGAGATGCTATGGGTCTCGGAAAATGTTGCTTTTTTTTTTTTTTTTTTTTTCTTTAAAGCAAACTTTGGAATTTTTTTTCACCACTTCGATAAGGGTATGTTTCCACTATCAGGAAACAGTCCGGAATTGCTGCGTGTTTGACGCTGTGCGTTGGCGCAGCGTCAAACACGAAGCGTCCAGATATTACAGCATAGTGGAGGGGATTTCAAGAAATCCCGTCTCCACTATGCTGTAAAACACGCAGGCGGAAGACCTGCGTTTCCGGACATGCGGCGCGTCTTTTCAGACCGCAGCATGTCCTAGTCCGTTGCGGCGACGCAAGGGAAATAACACAGGGCTATGCAGCCCTGCGATCTTTCCGGATGTGTTCCGGAGGTGTCCTGAACACATCCGGAAAGAGCGCGCGTACAAAAGGGGGCGGGGCTTTGGGCGGTGCGGAATTTCCGCTACGTCCAAAGCGCTGTGGTTCCGGACTGTGGAACCACAGCCTTAGAGAACCTAGACGTGTTTGAATTCGTAATGACCTGGAGAATCATAATGGCAGGTCAGTTTTAGCATTTAGTGAACCTAGCAAAAAAGCCAAACAAAAAACTAAGTGTGGGAATGCACTTTTTTGCAATTTCACCGCACTTGGAATTTTATTTCCTGCTTTCGTGTACACAACATGGTAAAACCAATGGTGTTGTTCAAAAGTACAACTCGTCCCGCAAAAATAAGCCCACACATGGCCATATTGACGGAAAAATAAAAAAGTTATGGCTCTGGAAAGAAGGGGAGCGAAAAACAAAAACGCAAAGCCGAAAAAAGCTAATTAGAGAAAATAATGTATTGTATTTTTACATAATAGAAATCAGTAATGTTTGGTATCGCTGTGTCTGGGACGACTTGCACCATAAAACTGTCCCACTAGTTAACCCTTTCAGAGAACACCGTTTAAAAAAAAATTTTTTTTAAAAAAAAAAACAGGGCAAAAAACAATGCTTTTTTATCATATTGTGAAACATAAAGTGGAATAAAATGCGCTCAAAAAGATCTAACATAACTAAAAATAGTGTCACTTAAACCATCATCTTGTCCCGTAAAAAAACAAGTCGCAATACAGCTCAATTAGCGGAAAAATAAGTTATAGCTCTGAGTACAGCAATGCAGAAATAATACATTTTTCTGTAAAATAGTTTTTACTGTGCAAAAGCACCAAAACATAAAAATATAAATGTGGTATTACTGTAATTGTACTGACCCCGGGAATAACCTGCCTTATTAATTTTTACCACACGCGGAATGGCATTAACCCCACCCCCCCCTCCTCGTCCTACAAAACAAGCCCTTACATGACTGTCAGCCGAAACATGGAAAAGTTATAGCTCTCAAAATACAGCAATTCAAAAACTAGTTTTGCAATAAAAAGCATATTTTACTGTGGGACAGCAGCCAAACAGCTAAAAACAATATAAATCTGTTATCGCTGTAATCGCACCGACCCAAAAAAGTCGCTTATACTGCACGTCAGATGGCGTAAAATAAAAATAAAACCAATTTTTCACCTGCTGTTGACTAATAAATTGTGGTATCTGTGTAATTGTAATTATTAGCAGGATCATATTGCAAGGTCTCTTTTAACACCATTTAAACTGTAAAAAAAAAACAAAAAAAAAACAAACCATTCCCTATCAAAGTCAGAATTGTGTACACTTTTTATTTTTTGTCATGATCTTTCCCCACTTGGATTTTTTTTTTTCCTGTTTTCCAGTACACTATTGTAAAATGATGTCATTCAAAAGTACAACAAGCCCTCATAAGTCTGGCCTGAAAAATAAGTTGGTTCTCAGGGAAAGCAGAGTAGAAAATGAAAACTGAAAATGACCTCATCGTGAAAGGGTTAATGGCACACTTGTTTACTTGTCAATTTTTCATCATTTGATTTATTCTGATTCTTTTATTTCCTAGGTAAAAAATTGGGTGAAAGAACTGCGGAAAATGCTGGGAAATGAGATCTGTTTATGTATAGTAGGTGGGTGTCATTTTTGTTATGACTTCTTGAATCTGTGGCATTAAACATGTGTCCCTAATCTGCATCTGCGTTGCACCAATTCAGATTCCCGACAGCAGAGTTCTGCAGACCTGTGATTTTATTTATTTTTTTTCTCTAACAGGAAACAAATTAGATTTGGAAAAAGAAAGACACGTCTCTGTTCAAGAAGCAGAAGCGTATGGTTCATTTTATTACAAGTAATCAAATGCTTTATTTTTGAATGAATACTTTTTTTAATCTCTTTTGTACTTTTTTCAGGTATGCAGAATCCGTGGGTGCAAAGCACTATCATACGTCAGCCAAGCAAAATAAGGGAATTGAAGAGTTATTCCTTGATCTCTGTAAAAGTAGGTAATCGGGGTGATTCTCCTAATAAAAGTTGTAACTGGTTTAGTCCGCCCCCCCACCTGCCAAAAACAAGCTGCTTACGACAGGTCAACTAGGTAGCACTACTTAGTGCCCATTAAAATAAATGCCAATGCCTTCAGTTTGAGCTGCCTTTTCCGCTATTTTCTGCTTTCTTTATGGTAGACTCTACTGTTGTGAACAACTACCTGTATTACAGTTTTAAAACTTATTTGGTGCCTGTAGACTTGCAGGATGCAGTTCTTTGTCCAGGTCATTATTCGGTGGTCGCTGGACAAAAGCTATAATGGACTGGCATCTGCTGCTCTTCTTTTGATTGGCGCAACAATGAATTATTACTGTACCCCCACCATTCAGTAATTCTCACTTTGGGCAGCTGCTTTGTACACTATTTAGTGGTCGCTGTCAAGGACTGCTGCTCTTCCCTTCAGAGTCGGACATGTCAGCAATTTGCTGACATGTCTGGCTCAATTTTAGCACCGCCATGTAAACCCATCCTTGGTAATAAGTCACAGATACAAGAGAATCTGACAGTAACTCATATCGTAGCCACCCAAAACCAAAGTCTGGAAACTGATTTTTTTTTTTCCTTCTATTCAATAGAAAAAATAATTTGTGGTAGCCAAGGCTCAAAGAAAAATGGCAAAATTTTAGTGAATGGGTCTGTTAACCTAAAGGCTAACCATATTTTTTTCCTTCTCACTTTCATAGGAATGATAGAAACTGCACAAGTAGATGAAAGAGCCAAAGGCAATGGGCCAAGCCAATCGGGAACCGCAAGGAGAGGAGTACAGATTGTAGATGATGAACCACAGGCACAGAGCGCAGGCGGATGTTGTTCTGGATAACGTGTGAACTGAGCAGATGCTTGTCCGATCAGGAAGATTGCCATATTCCAAGTCACTTATTCTTTTATCATTTGGAATAACAGAATTTAAGTGTTTAAATGAAAATAAAATAAAAAAAAATATTAAAAAAAAGTAACATCCATCAGGAAGCGGTAAACTAGCGGAGTGCGTGACCAGAGAATTGGCATTTTCTACAACTGATAACCGAGCAATTACCAATGGCCTTTTTACATATGTTTTTCTTTAACGAAGAATAATATGCATGTAGAAAAGACCTACTTAAAGCTTCATTTATATTCTTTTTAAACCTGTTCTTTATTTAATAACTTATGTACATTGTTAGGATGGTATGCACTTTGCTGCCCTTTGTATTTTGTGGAAAACTAATTGTATTCTAAAATGCATTCCCAGCCCCCAAGCAAATACCAGTCAGATTTTTGCAGGGTTTGCACATGTACTAACTGTTCATTTTTGTTATACTTAATTCTGTAAAACATCTGGTCAATGTGCATTACATAGTAAATATTTTATCTGCTTTTTCCTGTACAAAATACGTACTAGAACGTTGTATGACATTGCAGCTGGCAGGTTGTAGTAATACTGTTCTGCAAGTGACCTTTGTCCTGACTCCTCACGCGTTTTTTACGACTTGCTCTAACTGCACTGATCGCATACACATTGGAATATAATCCCGCTAATCAGAAAGGATCCAGAATATATTACACTGAAATCTAGAGGAAAAAATTCATCTTATGGAGGGGTACATAGAACCAGCACTTATTTGCTACATCAGTCCTCCTCCCGTGTAATTGCAATTATTCGTTGTAGAATAAATCATATATGCCTAACAAGCTTTATGACAATAACTTGAAATTTATTCTAAACATTTTTTTTTTTTACTACATTTTTTTATTTCACTCTCCAAGTCACTAAACTCTAACACTGACATGTTCGAAGCTTTACAATCGGTTAGGTAGATCTTAAGTGTCATGGTATTAACCTTGTGGTTCCTTGGAAATGTCTCTGTTCACTTGTATGATGGCTTTCCTGCACTATATTTGTAGATAAATACAAGGGGATTGTGGTGAAAAGGGGGCTACAATTAATGTTTGACATCAATTTGTTTTAATTCACAAAAACAGTAAAGGTAATGGTCAAATATCTGGATAGGAATCACTTGACTTTTTTTCTGTCGTCCTTTTGCTTTTGTGCCTTTTGTTACTAGAAGTGGAAGAATATCAGATGTCTTTTAAATATTCAACTGTTTGGAAACACAAAATTGGTTGTGCCATTTGATATTTTCTAACAAATCCAAGACTGATGAAAATCAAGAAAGAAAAATGCAAAACTGGTGATTGAAGGGTGGGCCTTATGCAAGGTCAAATTATCAGTATCTGTAAGCCAGAACCAGGAGTGGGTGATAATACTGAAGTGTTGATGTGTTTTATTATACTTTTGCTCTGATTGTTCCACTCATGATTTTGGCTTACAGATGCTGATGTGAAATACTGACCACATCCTGATAGTGTGACTGTAGCCTTAGGGGGAAAAAAAAAATCTTGACACTTCTTGGATTTCTTTTGTGGATGTGCAGGTGCCTCAACTTCGTCAAGGGCTTAGACTAGTTCAGTAGAGCAAATCTGTTGTGTGGTTTTTCGTTTGTGGAAGCCGTAATAACGAATTATAGGTTTCAACCAATATTTTTATGGAAAAAGTGCTGTTGTGAAATCTCAGGTGTGCTTGGGCTGTTAAGGGTCTGTACACATTTTGTCCCTCTTTGCTTTTTTTTTTTTTTGTACAGATTTGTCACAAATTTCAAAGGATTTTGCAGTCCCAGCAATGTGACTAAGATCCTGAAATCATGTGCACACTCCCCCCACCCCACCGTGCAGATTTAAAGTTGCATGGCAATTTTCAGCATTATTGCTATAGATTTCACCCATACT
Organism: Oophaga sylvatica; assembly: GCA_033576555.1. Lineage (NCBI taxonomy): Eukaryota > Metazoa > Chordata > Amphibia > Anura > Dendrobatidae > Oophaga > Oophaga sylvatica. The sequence goes on along the minus strand of JARQOD010000004.1, from coordinate 208,974,207 downwards.
AATGCATGGGGAACAATGCACCAAAATTTTATACTGCATTTTTCCAGGACGTCCCCCTGACAGCACTATGGAGGACGTCCTCCTCCTCCTTACAGGGACAGGAAGCACACGAGAGGTTAAAAGGTCCCACTCCTCCAATACCTCAGTGTTTTTCCTGTCCCTGCATGGAGGGACACACGAGATATTGCTGCGCAGCTTACCGGGCCCAGGGGGATCGTGCGGTTCGTCCAATCCTTCCCCCTGTCAAGAGGTCTAGGGCCGAAACTCCCTCCTTGGGAGTCCCTCTGCTCCAAAGACCGGGGGCGGACGAGCTCCTGGGTAAGAGCCGCTCCTCCCGGTGGGAGGCTCTCGGCTCAGGCGTCTTCCTCCTGGTCCAGGGAGGAACGCCGTACAGGCCTCGTCTGAGAGCGGAACTTCACTTCCGGTGACGCAGGCGCAAAGAATCAGCGTGCGTTCTGGAATGGATCGCAAGGCCGAAGAGCGTCGCATTTGAAATCGCAGGTGCACCGCTAAGATTTATGCGTTCTGGAACGGAACGCAAAAGGTAAAGCATCGTGTTTGAGGTCGCAATCGTTGTGCGTTCCAGGATGGAACGCAGGAAAGGCGGCACTAATGACGTCACTAAAAAGAGTGCTATATTAAGAGCGCATGTGTGGTGGTGTTTGAACTGCTGGGCGCCATTCTGTGATTTAATCACAGGGAACGAGTTGTAGCCACCATAGCAGTCCTAAGGCAGCAAGGTGAATCTTTCTGCGGCAGCATATGGAGTCTGAGAAATCCAGAGAGGAGGATGCGGGGGTGAGTGCGCATAGCGCAAAAAACTGCACCCTCACTATGTAGGATTCATTATCCAGACTCAGTCCTTAGCATACATATTGTTGTATTACTTAGGACAAGGAAACTTCATCAATGCCTCGGCAGGCAGTGAAAAAATCAGGCAAAGTCTTGGTGAAATCTAATCGCTGTTCCACATGTCACAAGAAGCTTCCTGATGCATATAAAAAACCGGTCTGTTGTTCTTGTACAGCAGCGGTCTTGGAGCAAGAAAGATCTTCATTATTATCTGACCTGAAGCTCCTGATTAGGGAAGAAGTGCAAGCATCCTTATCTGCTAGTTCACAACAGCAGCCCACTAGTCAGGGTCCATGTCGCAAGAGACCTAGGTGGGAGTTGGAAGAGGACCCGAAACCGGAATCAGAAGAAAATTCAGATACTCAGTATTCGGAGCAGGAAGAAGGTGAAGTACAGCCAGAGAACCAGGAAAAGGCCAGGAGGTACCTATTCCCGGTGGAAGATACGGAAGATCTTGTCCAGGCTGTGAGAAGTACAATGCATATGGAAGATGTTCCACGGCTTCAGTCCAGACAGGATTTGATGTTTGGAGATCTCAGCTCAGATTCAGAAAGTCTTTCCTATAAGTGATCATATTAAAACCATGATTCTGAGTGAGTGGAAGGACGCAGAGCGGAGATTGGTAATGTCACGTGACTTTAAGAGTCGTCTTCCATTTGATCCTGAGGACTCAAAATTTTGGGAGGAGATTCCAAAAGTGGATATGCCAATTGCAAAAGTGGCGAAAAAGACTTTGATTACTTTTGAGGACTCTTCAAGTCTTAAAGATCCCATGGACCGAAAGGCGGACATCCTTCTTAAACGGGCTTGGGAATCTTCGGCGGCTTTAACAAGGACTAATATTGCGGCTACTTCGGTAGCAAGGTCTATGGTTTTTTGGATGGGTCAGCTGGAGGAACAATTAACCAACAAGACCCCTAGAGCTGAAATATTAGAGTCGCTTCCTCTTATCAAAACAGAGACGGCTTTTCTGGCAGATACCTCAGCGGAGTCGGTTAGGTTTTCTGCCAGAAATAGCTCTTTGTCTAATGCAGTCCGTAGAGCTATCTGGCTAAAATCCTGGTCAGGGGATAATGCCTCTAAAAATAAACTATGTTCCTTACCCTTTGCAGGTTCAAAGGTATTTGGCCAGGCGCTAGATGATATCCTAGAGGCGTCAGATAGCAAAAAAGGGTTCGCAGAGGAAAAACCCAAAAAGTTTCAGTCCTTTCGGAAGAAACCAGCTTTCCGTAGACAACCTTTTTACAAAGACACAGGAAGAGCTAGTAGGGGATCATATAAAGGTTCCTACACCCAAAACAGAGGAAATAAGAGTTCATTGTTTGGATCTTCATCAAGATCTAGAAAACAATGACGCCAGGCACATAGGGGGCAGACTCCTGTTCTCTGCAGAGAACTGGAAGCAGGTTACCAGGAACGAGTGGATCTTACAAACCATAAGAGAAGGCTACAAAATAGAACTGACATCCTATCCGCCCCAAAGATACATATCTCCCACTGCGGTCCAGGCAAATTCAGGGATGTTTCAAGATCTTCAAGATCTAATCTCTTCTCAGGTTATAGTGCCAGTTCCTGGATCAGAGGAAAAAATGGGACATTATTCCTCTCTCTTTCCAATAATGAAACCATCAGGCGAGTCGCGGACAATTCTGAATCTCAAACCATTGAACAAGTTTGTTCGGTACAAAAGATTCAGAATGGAGTCTATAAGATCGGCAATTCCACTAATAGACAAGAACTCCGTAATGTGTACCCTAGACTTAAAAAGTGCGTACTATCAGGTCCCGATTCATCCAACCTCGCAGGAACTTCTGAGATTTGCCGTAAGCCTACCGGACTGTACCTGCCACTTCCAGTTCCAAGGCCTTCCGTTCGGACTGGCTTCTGCTCCCAGAGTTTTTACGAAGCTAATATCAGAAGTTGTAGCCTATCTGAGAAACCAAGGAATTATTGTAATACCGTACTTGGACGACTTTTTGTTAGTGGCTCGAACAGCAGAAGTCCTAAATCACACAGAACGAACAGTGTCTGTGCTGGAATGTCTCGGTTGGGTGGTGAATCGAGAAAAATCTCATTTAACACCCAGTACAAGAAAAGTATTTCTAGGGGTATTACTGGATTCCAGATCCAGGACAGCCTTCTTACCAGAAGTCAAGCAACAATCAAATAAGAAGGTTGCAGAGATGGTGAAGAGCAGAGTTACCATAAGAAGAGCTATGCAGGTTCTCGGAGTGATGACATCATGCATTCCATGCGTAAGATGGGCACAGGCTCATTCAAGACCCCTACAAAAAGAAGTTCTATCTTTGTGGGATCGTCATCAGGCATCCCTAGACAAGAAGATTCATCTTTCTGCAAAAGTGAAGAGATCTTTAAGTTGGTGGATGCAAAGCAGAAATCTCAGAAGAGGAGTTCTTTGGATTCCATCTCCAGTCATTATAATAACTACAGACGCAAGCGCTTGGGGATGGGGAGCCCATTTAGAAGGGAAGATTCTTCAGGGAAAATGGCCGGAAAAAATCAGACGAATGTCTTCAAAATATCGAGAGCTGTATGCGATTTGGGAGTCGTTAAGAAGAAACCAAAACCGTTTAAAAGACCAACATGTCAAAATCCTGTCAGACAATATGACAGCAGTAGCCTTCATAAAACATCAGGGAGGCTCTCGATACAGAACTCTGCAGAATCTAGCAGAAAAGATATTCATATGGGCAGAACAGACGGTCCTCTCCATAACCGCAGTACACCTGGAAGGTTCGCAGAACCTAGTAGCAGACTACCTAAGCAGACAGAAGATCTTCCCGACCGAGTGGGAGCTGAACCAGGAGGTCTTCCACTTACTATGCCAACGATGGGGAACGCCTCAGATAGATCTTTTTGCTACAAGGAAAAATTTGAAGCTACCAAGGTTTTATTCATGAACCCAGTGGACAATCCAGAAGGTATAGATGCCTTGAGTCAGAGGTGGAACGAACCTCTAAATTATGCATTCCCACCAATAGCACTGATACCAGCGGTTCTAAGGAAGATAAGAGAAGACGGAGCGAGAGTCGTACTAATAGTTCCTTTCTGGCCAAGGAGGAGCTGGTTTCCACTTCTAGGCGGCATGACCACAGAAAAACCAATCGAGCTTCCCCGGTGGAAGGATATAATTCACCAGGGACCAGTTCTATACCAGGACCCAGAAAGATTGCACCTGTCAGCCTGGATCCTGAATGGGACATTTTAAAAGCTCGTGGTCTATCAGATCAAGTCATAACAACGATTCAGGCCAGCAGGAAACCGGTAACTTCGGCAATATATTATAAGATTGGAAAGTTCTGTCTGGAAGGTGGCAGGTCTGAGGCTGTAGCTGGGGTCCCGGATGTTCCTCGAGTTCTGGATTTCCTCCAGGCAGGATTTAATATGGGTCTTAGACCTAGTACACTTAAAGTTCAAATCTCGGCATTAAGTACTTACATGGACTATCCATTGGCCTCTCATCCTTGGGTAGTTAGATTTGTCAAAGCAATCCAGAGATTGCGGCCCACTATAAGACAGTTGTCTCCCCCCTGGGACTTAAATCTAGTTTTAGAAAAACTTGGCACTCAAAAAGAAACAAAGAAAAAAATTAATGCAATTGGTTGAAACCAGTGAATGGAACCTACTCAGAGTGCTAAAAATTGGCCTCTGTGTTAAGGAAAGCAGCGTTGCAGGCTACAAATGTAGCAATGGAGGGACGCTGGAAGAGCGAGCTGAAATACACGTGGGCCAAACAGGGAGGTCCCATTCACTGGTTTCAACCAATTGCATCCAGATACAGCGCATTTACTCTGCTAAGTCTAGCTATCAGCGCTTTACCCTATATTCCTTGTCACCATAATTCAGTGGCGTAACCACTGTGGTTTTTTTCTGAACATCCATATTGCCAGAGCTCTTTTCTGTACATATTATCTGAGGAAGGCTATTGTTATATGGCCGAAAACGTTCATTTATTTTGTACATCACTTTTATCACATGTGGATGCCAATAAAAGGAAAAACCACAAGCAACATATATAATTTTTTTCTTTGTTTCTTTTTGAGTGCCAAGTTTTTCTATACTTATATATCTGGGCTGGAGACCCTACTTGGGCACCGATATCTCTGTTGATTCTTTGAGTGCCATGTTATTTCACATTAAATCTAGTTTTGGCGGCTCTTTGTAAAAATCCTTTCACACCAAACAGGGATTGCCGGTGTCACTCTTATCAATGAAAACAGCGTTTTTGGTAGCAATCACCACAGCCAAAAGAGTAGGGGAAATCCAAGCACTTTCCATTAAAGACCCATATCTGCAGATCAGAGAGGATCACATAATATTAAAACTTGATCCTGCTTTCTTGCCCAAGGTAGCTTCCTGGCAAAATCGCAATCAAGAAATCATACTCCCGTCTTTTTGTGAAAAACCATTAAACATAAAAGAACAAGCTTTACACTCCCTTGACGTTAGACAGGCAGTGATTGATTACTTGGAGGCCACTAAGCTCTTGAGGAAAGACCCTAACTTGTTTATTTTGTTTGGAGGTAAAAATAGGGGTAAAAAAGCTTCCAAAGCATTCATTGCAAGATGGATTACCACTATAATCTCAAAAACTTACACATCTGAAGGTGTAGTTTGTCCTATAAAGATAAGAGCCCATTCTACCAGAGCATTGTCAGCCTCATGGGCTGAGAGAGCAGGAGCATCATTAGAACAAATTTGTAAGGCAGCCTCTTGGGCTCGAATAAATACCTTTTGCAAGCACTACAAACTAGATGTGCTAGCAGGACAACATACGGCATATGGTAGAAAAGTATTACAGGCCGTAGTCCCACCCTAGGAGGGTTTCTTTGGTACTCTCCATAGTGCTGTCAGGGGGACGTCCTGGAAAATGGGTATTATACCTACCGATAATTCGGTTTCCAGGAGTCCATCCTGACAGCACGGTTAGTTCCCTCCCTTGTCTATCTTGTTATATATGCTAATTCATATGATGTAATATGTTTAAGTAAATTAAAGTGTTATCACTGGCATTGATCCATGGTATGGTACTTGTCAAATCACTGAGGTATCGGGGGAGGAGTGGGACCTTTTAACCTCTCGTGTGCTTCCTGTCCCTGTAAGGAGGAGGAGGAGGACGTCCTCCATAGTGCTGTCAGGATGGACTCCTGGAAACCGAATTATCGGTAGGTATAATACCCATTTTTTCCTGCCAACCCATCAGTATTTACAGCAGCTCGCTCTGCTGCAGATATTGAACGTGTTTTTAAGGCTTGTGGTAGGAAATCGCTAGCTCACCTGTGTGGGAAGTGGAGCCTCAGGGATACTGTGTGCAGAGGCGAGGTCAGAAAGACGCGAGCTGTAAGTGAAAACTTCTGTGTATCCGTTATACCAGGGTTCACCAACTCCAGTCCTCAAGGCCCACCAACAGGTCATGGCTTCAAGATTTCCTTTGTATTGCACAGGTGATGCAATTATCACCAGGGCAATACTAAGGAAATCCTGAAAACATGAGTTGGAGAACCTGGAGTTATACTATTGTGGTTCCCATTAAAATGATGGATACGTAATATGTAACCCTTGGGTGGATTTACACATGATTCAATAATCCACATGTTCTACAACCATAATTCATCAGCAAAATATGTGAATTTTCCCTTCACTCATGACAGCACACCTGGGACAGGAATCTGCCCAGCAAGGATGGGAAATAAAAGGGTGGTACCTCTCTTAACCCTCCCCTCACTCCCTCGCATCAGTTGGTTTCCTGTCCTTAATGGGAACCTTGTACTGGAATTGGCCTCCGCTGCCGGAAGAGCAGGCTGTATGCCTGTGGGTCGGCTTTCAGGATCCTGAAAGCGCCATCCACGGGTTCAGTGGGGGCTCAAGTGAACATTTGTGTGGGCAGAACAGATAAAGGGGCCTTGCATGTCTTGGTCTGCCACAATGTCCTCCCTCCTCTGTAGTCCCGGCTGGGGTGCGCTCTGCTGATGTCACGGGCTCAAGGCACGCTGGGAATGCCTAAGTGATGTCATAGGGGGTCTGCCAAAAACAAGATAGCGGCACTCTAGGCGACAACACCGGCCAGGACGTGCGGGGATTCAGCGCATCCTGGCTTGGGCTGTTAGGAGGGACGATTACTGGGTACCGAAGGATATGGAACCGAGGAGAATGCTGTGGATCCCCCTTAAAAAAGGAGGGGGGGTGATAGCCACAAAACAGCGCTTAGGTTGAGCTCTCACTCCATCATGGAGGATCAGAGACCGCAGCACAGCTGCCACTATCACCAGCTCACCATCAGTGTGGGCATAGTAAAGAGGGCAGGCAGCTGTCCCAGCCAAAGGAGTGGATGGTCACTGGACTCCTCAGCGTCCGGGAGGGATGTTATGTGTATCCCTGAACAGCCTCTGAAACCGGTACTCTTAAAGTGACAGTGGGTGGTGAGTGATCTTTGTGAATGTCACCATTTTTAATAGGCCTTGTTCTTTGTTTAAATAATTAGGAGCTTGGAATAGGTAGTGCTAAGAAGAGGAATAGAGTATGTAATACCCTGCTAGCTGTGGACTTGCAAAAGAGCCTCTGTTCAGACTGCATGTAAAAGATACTCTGGGAAGAGACCACAGACTTTGCCGCAAGCCTTAGGTCTGTGATCAAAATTGATGGAGCAGTAGCGAAGTCATTAAAAAGGTTGGCCCTAACCTTTGAAGATTCCAGGGTGCTCGGGGATCCGCTAAGCAAGAAAGTGGATGGATATCTTCATCACACCTGGGAGGCAGCAGCAGGGGGTCTGAAGCCGGCGATAGGTGGAATCTGTACCTCCCACGCTGTTATGATTTGGCTGCAATAAATAGAGGACCAGCTCAAGGACAAGACCCAAGGGAGAAAATCCTAGACAACATGCCCCTGGTACATGGACCTGTAGCATTCCTGGTGGACACATCTGCAGACTCAATAAGGCTAGCGGCTAGGTCAGCAGGCCTATCAAAGGCGGCCAGACGAGCCTTATGGCTAAGGGGCTGTCCATGGGATTTGCGGTCTAAAAATAGACTATGCACCATTCTATGTGATGGTCACTTTCTATTTGGAAAGAAATTAGACGACATCCTGGAAAAGGCCTGTGGCAAAAAGAGCTTTCCCGGATTCTGTAGTGATAAGAGAAAGTCTTCCTTTCGGTGGAAAAAATTTAATAGGGGACGTCTTCCGGGGGAAAGAAGGAAGTGGGAGTTTAACGACACAAAGGAGGCCGGATTTATGTTCGGTAACCCCTCTTCATTTTCAAAAAAGCCGTCTCAATGACACCAGGTCAGCAGTAGGGGTAAGGCTTTTCCTCTTTATCCGACCTGGGAGAACATCTTTCCCAGTTACTGGGTTTTGAATATTGTAAGAGAGGCGCTGAAGATAGACTTTGTCCACCTGCCACATCAAACCTTCATAGTGACACCCCACTGGAGGTCACTAGAAGAACTACTAGCCTTGGAAGCAGAGATCATGGGTCTTTTAGAAAAACAGGTTCTGTGTGAGATCCCAGAGAAAGAAAAGGGAAATGGATTTTATTCTCCCCTTTTTCATAAAAAAATGGATGGTTACGTCAGAATTATAAATCTGAGGAACCTCAACCGATGGATAAGAAATCGCTCCTTCAAGATGGAATCGGTGAACATGGCTATAAAGCTGTTATATCACAACTGTGTCATGGCAGTCATCGATTTAAAGGATGTGTATTATCACATCCCAATTCATCCAGACCAGGGTTCCCCAACTCCAGTCCTCAAGGCCCACCAACAGGTCATGTTTTCAGGATTTCCTTAGTATTGCCCAGGTGATAATTGCGTCACCTGTGCAATACAAAGGAAATCCTGAAAACATGGCCTGTTGGTGGGCCTTGGGGACTGGAGTTGGGGAACCCTGATCCAGACCATCAAAGATACCTGAGAATAGCCCTGTACTTTCAGGGACAGTCAAGATTTTATCAATTCAGAGCTCTTCCATTTGGGTTGTTGGTGGCTCTAAGGCTTTTCACCAAAATATCAGAGGTGACAGCCTACCTTCACACTCGGAACACCATTATCGTCCCTTACCTGGACAACTTTCTTATAATGGGAAGATTGGAAGACCACTATGCATCACAGCTGAGAGATGTGAGAGTCGCCCTAGAAGATCTTGGCTGGATGGTGAACACTCTTACTAAGACCAGAGAGGATAGTCCTTCCTAGGCCTGGTGCTAAATTCCAAACTCCAGACCTGTCTGTCTCGATTCATGACAGCTCTGGCTCTGTTTTAAACGTTTTTTTGCTTTCGTGCAATCAAGGATTAATTTCAGTTTCCTTGCTGGAAACTGCTTTGTTGCTTGGTCAGCTGATGTAGGTGGTGACCACCCCCACCATCCTTTAAGTCACATGACGCATCAGCTGACTGTTGGTAATAGTTATTGTCTGTAGACCATCTAACAGTTTGGAGCTCTCTGGTACCAGCTGTTTATCTGCTACTTCTGTGGAGTTCGGTTTCCTGATTTCGTGTTCTCTGCTGTGTGGAGCTTGGTGGCGGTGGCTGGAACTTGTCACTACCCCCTGTTTTTACACCATCTGCAGTGGTGAGGCTAGCATCCTTGCTTGCCAGTGGACTAGACAGGGTTTAGTGAGGTGACAGCTAGGGACTAGGCACGTGATGGGGGGAAAGACCTGCATAGGATGTTAAGGGAGCTTAGGGATAGGCACAGGCTGTGTTAGGAGGTGCCCCATCCCTCGTTCCCTACTGTTAGGGTCGTTCCTCTCCCTTTTTCCATCCTGTTGTTGGTGTTTGTAGGGCCGCGCCCTGGACCGACCCTTGTGGGTCGTGACACTGTCTCATACCTGAGGACAAAATAGTGACCCTGGCTTCAACAGCGATAGTTCATCCAAGAATGACCCTGAGGAAAGCAATGTCGCTGTTAGGATCCCTAACATCCTGCATCCCTGCAGTAAGATAGGCCTCATTCCACATGAGATTGCTTCAGTGGAAAATTCTGTCTGCACAGATATTGCTAAGAGGACATTTAGATCGGACGGTGGAACTTTCTTTAAGGCTGGGGTCACACTTGCGTATGGCATCCGATGCGAGAGCATCGGATGCGATATGCTAATGACCCTCGCTGCAGCTATGCAGCATGCGGGAGCCGAGTGTCATGCTACTGTGCTCCGATCCTCTCACACAGAGCGGATCGGAGCACAGCTGCAGAGGAGGCAGGGAAACTAATTTTTCTCCTTCATTGCCAGTGTCGGCATATATAGCACAGCACTCGGATGATACCAGAGTGATGTGCGCTGTGTCACTCGCACCCATAGACTTATATGGGTGTGAGTGCGCTAAGACTCAGCCGAGTGTCGGTGACAATCGCAGCATGCTATGATTTCACTCGCAAGTCGAATATGGCCGAGAAAAAAAACTGTGATAGATGCCCCATAGATAAATACTAGTCCGAGTGCTATGCGATGTTTTATCGCATAGCACTTGTCCATATTCATCGCTAGCGTGACTCCGGCCTAAGGTTCAGAAACTCCCTTGTTGGTGGGCAGACAGTAAATTTGATATCAGGGGTCCAATGGGTAAGGCTGGTAGATGATATACTTACAACAGATGCAAGCAACTCTGGTTGGGGGGGCACACCTGAGAAATCATACAATTCAGGTGACCTGATCATTTCTCATGAGAAACCAGCGATTGAACCTGAAAGAACTATGGGCCATGGAAGGGGCTCGAATAGGCTTTCTTCCCTTCCTTCTGGGTTGCCATGTCTGCGTCATGTCGGACAACCAGGCAACTGTGGCATATATCAACAACCCAAGAGGGAACAAGGTCCCACTCCCTAATGATGGCAGCAAGCAGACTATTCCAGGTGTCAGAAGAACACCTTTTTGTCCCTTACAGCACTGCATATAAAAGAGTACAGAATACCAAGGCAAACTTCCTGAACTGCAAAAGGCTGAACGGGGAATAGACTTTGAACTCCCAGGTCTTTCAGCAGATAGTTCTCCCATGGGGGCGGCCGGCTATAAACCTATTTGCCAACAAACAGAATAGGAGGGTGAAAAACTTCTGTTCACTAAACCCAGGGGAAAACCCATACGTGGTAGATGTCCTTCAGATCCCTTGGAACTTCAGGATCGCCTATGCCTTCCCTCTAATAGCGATGATTACAACAGTCATGAGGACGATCAGGCGAGGGTGATTCTGATTGCTAAGTTCTGGCCTAAAAGACCATGGTTTTCCCTGGCAAGATCAATGTCAGATCCATGGATCCTGCCAGAGATCTTAGACCTTCTCACCCAGGGTCCAGTATGCCACACTCAAGTGAAGGGCATCCATCTAGAACCGTGGAATTTGAAAGGGCAGTACTGAGTGAGAAAGGTTTTTCACCAGGGTTAGTCTCCACCCTGTTAAAAAGTAGGTAACCGATAACAACAAGGATTTACGGCAGGACGTGAAAAAAATTTCTACAATTTTCATTCAGGGCAGCCTCTATGGGATAAGGCTCCAGTAGGTTCCATTCTATAATTCCTGCAGTCAGGTTTGGCACTAGGATTATCGACTAGTGCCCTCAAGGTGCTGGTTTCGGCCTTTCACTCATTATACAATTGTAATCTTGTGGCCAATAAATGGGTGTCACGATTCATAAAATCCTGTGGTAGGTCCAGGCCTGTCACAATCCCAAGAGTTCAACCATGGGATCTAAATTTGGTACTAGAGGCATTAACCAAAGACCCATTTGAACCCCTACAGGAATTGTCAGCTGCATTCCATATGCTTAAAACCATATTCGTGGCTCTGACATCGGCCTGCAGGGTGAGCGATATACAGGCCCTGTCCATATGCCCTCTCTATACACAGATATGTGAGGATAGGGTTATACTAAGATCTGACCCAGCTTACCTTCCTAAGGTAGCCCTTAAGTTCCATAGGAGCCAAAAATTAACCTGACCTCCTTTTGTAATAACCCTAGGAATCCAGGGGAGGAAAGATTCCATAGATTAGATGTCAGAAGTACATTGTTAGAATATATATCTATGAGCAGACAGTGGAGGAAAGACCAGTCCCTGTTCTTATCATTTCAGGGTAGCAGAAAGGGTTACGGGGTATCCAAACATACCATTGCCAGATCATCAGGGAGGCCATTAGTTTGTCTTAGGCCGGCGTCACACTAAGGAGGAATACGGACGAGTGCGAGGCGTGAAAACCACGCATTACACTCGGACCAATATTTCTTTATGGGGCAGCTCAGATCATGCATATTTTTCTCGGGCGTATGTTACGGTACGAGACACAGCATGCTGCGATTGTCATCGTATTACGCCCGTTGTACGCCAATGAAAGTCTATGGGTGCTAGAAAACTACGGATTACACACGGACCACATGTGTGACTTGCGAGAAATACGCACCTGTGTCCTTTAGAAAAGCCGGCAATTCATCCCGGCTATACTGTAAAATCACACTGACAGGTTTAATAAAGAATAGATATATACACATAGAATACATATATATACAGTACAGACCAAAAGTTTGGACACACCTCATTCAATGATTTTTCTGTATTTTCATGACTGAAAATTGTAGAATCACACTGAAGGCATCAAAACTATGAATTAACACATGTGGAATTATACATTACACTTTACAAAAAAGTGTGAAACAACTGAAAATATGTCTTATATTCCAGGTTCCCTGTCTGATGGAGAAAATACAGCGGGAGCCCACACATTTTTTTTACAACGAATTTACACATTTAATTAACCCCTACATGCATGACATTTTGCACACATACACTCATGTAATTGTTAGTGAAAACCATATATCAAACTACATGAAATGACATGGTTAACTGTATGTAATTTCACAAAAGCCAGCAATTGAATTAGCGGCTATTATACTATGTAGAAGTGTTTGAACTATATATATATATATATAGTCACAATGACATGTGTGTATATATATATATATATATGTATATATATATATATATATATATATATACATATATATATATATATATATATATATATACAAAAGTTTGGACACCTCATTCAATGATTTTTCTGTATTTTCATGCTATGAAAATTGTAGAATCACACTGAAGGCATCAAAACTATGAATTAACACATGTGGAATTATACATTACACTTTACAAAAAAGAGTGAAACAACTGAAAATATGTCTTATATTCTAGGTTCTTCAAAGTAGCCACCTTTTGCTTTGATTACTGCTTTGCACGCAGAAAAGGTGAACGGCTGGACTCTACATGCCTAGTTCCCACGTGAAGCATGGAGGAGGAGGTGTGATGGTCTTGGGGTGCTTTGCTGGTGACACTTGGGGATTTATTCAAAATTGAAGGCATACTGAACCAGCATGGCTACCACAGCATCTTGCAGCAGCATGCTATTCCATCCGGTTAGCGTTTAGTTGGACCATCATTTAGTTTTCAACAGGACAATGACCCCAAACACACCTCCAGGCTGTATAAGTGCTATTTGACCAAGGAGAGTGTTGGGGTGCTACGCCAGATGACCTGGCCTCCACAGTCACCAGACCTGAACCCAATCGAGTTGGTTTGGGGTGAGCTGGAACGCTCACCGCTTCAATTTTGAATAAATCCCCAACAGTGTCACCAGCAAAGCACCATCACACCACCTCCTCCATGCTTCACGGTGGGAACTAGGCATGTAGAGTCCAGCCGTTCACCTTTTCTGCATGCAAAGCAGTAATCAAAGCAAAAGGTGGCTACTTTGAAGAACCTAGAATATAAGACATATTTTCAGTTGTTTCACTCTTTTTTGTAAAGTGTAATGTATAATTCCACATGTGTTAATTCATAGTTTTGATGCCTTCAGTGTGATTCTACAATTTTCATAGTCATGAAAATACAGAAAAATCATTGAATGAGGTGTGTCCAAACTTTTGGTCTGTACTGTATATATATATATATATATATATATATATATATATATATATATATATAACACACACATGTCATTGTGGCATATATATATAGTTCAAACACTTCTACATAGTATAATAGCCGCTAATTCAATTGCTGGCTTTTGTGAAATTCCATACAGTTAATTAACCATGTCATTTCATGTAGTTTGATATATGGTTTTCACTAACAATTACATGAGTGTATGTGTGCAAAATGTCATGCATGTAGGGGTTAATTAAAAGTGTAAATTCGTTGTAAAAAAAAATGTGTGGGCCCCCGCTGTATTTTCTCCATCAGACAGGGAAAGCCAGCGACTGACGACAGATATTAGTAGCCCAGAGAGGGACCATTATTTTTGTGCCCCCCTGGCTACTAACATCTGCCCCCAGCCACCCCAGAAAAGGCACATCTCTGATTAGATGCGCCTTTTCTGGCACTTAGCCCGTCTATTCCCATTGCCCTGTAGCGGTGGCTAATGGGTTAATAATGGGTTAAGGCCACCTTGCTATTGAAAGGTGACTTTAAGCCAGGTTAATAATTGAGAGTTGTCAATTAGACAACTGTTATGTTTCGGTAGCTGAGGAGTGCAGGCAAAAAAGGCAATACACCAGAGCAGTTGGAATCTATGAGATTGCAGTACCCTGACTAACCACAACAACTAGAGGCAGCCGTGGAGCATTCCTACGTTGGTCCTAGACGCCTCGTCACAGCCTGAGAAACTAACTACACCTAAAGATAGATATAGGAAAGCTATCTGCCCCGGAGCAGAACCCCAAAGATAATAGCCCCCAAACATGTAATGGCGGTTAGACAAGAAGAAATACAGACACAGACAGAAAATAGTATGAGCAAACGTTGGGGCCCAAACTAACTAAATAGAAAAGGATAGGAAGGGTACTTACTGCAATCCCAGAAAACCCTGAAAAGCACCAACTCTACTAATTTCAAAAACACCTGAGATCACACGACCTCTACCACCTAAATTAGTTCTCTGGTGTAACAAAATCAAAACAGCAGCCACTGAAAAAACTGGAAAAAGCAAAGGTACAAACATCAGTGGCAGAACTGAACTGAGAGGGCAAAAGCCCCCAGAGGGGACCCTGAAGGCCCCCACAGAAGTGCAGGACAAAATGCAAAAATCAAGCACAAAAACAAAAAGAAGAAAATGTCTTATCTGTTAGCAGGAGATGCAGACACGACACAGCAGGCTACAAAGGAAACAGGAATCAAGGATTCAGACCAGAACAATTGATCACCGGCAACCCTGATGGGAAGGCGACTCCCTTATATAAGACCAGTCAGTAACACCTGATTCCCAATCCTCACAATCTTCACAATCTTCACTGGACAGACCAGCACCGCTTGTAACCACCAGAGGGAGCCTCTGCTCAGAACTCATCCCAAGCCCACTCACAACAGTACCCCCCCCTTGAGGAGGGGTCACCGAACCCTCATTTGAGCAACCAGGTCGGTCAGGATGAGTTCTATGGTACGCACGGATGAGTCTCCTAGCATGGATGTCCGAAGCAAACACCCAAGAATTGTCTTCCTGACCATAACCTCTCCACTTAACCAAATACTGGAGTTTCCGTCTAGAAAAACGAGAATCTAATATTTTCTCAACCACATACTCCAGATTGCCCTCAACCAAAACAGGGTCAGGAGGCACAGCAGCAGGAACCACTGGCTCAACAAACCTCTTCAACAAGGACTTGTGGAACACGTTATGGATCTTAAATGTCCCTGGAAGAAGCAAACGAAAAGAAACAGGATTAAGAATCTCTATGATCTTATAAGGTCCAATGAACCTAGGCTTAAATTTAGGAGATGCTACTCTCATAGGAATATTTTTTGAGGACAACCAGACCAAGTCACCCACTTTAAAACGAGGACCATCAGTCCTATGCCGGTTAGCAAACCGCTGGGCCCTCTCCTGAGAGAGGGACAACCTCTCCACTACCTGGTCCCAAATCTGTTGCATACGCTCCACAACAGAGTCAACACCTGGACAGACAGAAGCCTCCGTCTGTCCTGAAGAAAATCGAGGGTGAAACCCAGAATTACAGAAAAACGGAGACATCAAAGTGGCAGAGCTAGCCCTATTATTAAGAGCAGACTCAGCCAAAGGCAAAAAAGAGACCCAGTTATCCTGATCAGCAGACACAAAGCATCTTAGATAAGTCTCCAATGTCTGGTTTGTTCTCTCAGTTTGACCATTGGTCTGAGGATGAAATGCCGAGGAGAAAGACAATTGAACACCCAGTTTAGAACAAAAAGTCCTCCAAAATCTGGAAACAAACTGGACTCCTGTCAGACACTATGTTCTCAGGAATGCCGTGTAAACGAACCACGTGCTGAAGGAACAACGGCACCAATTCAGAGGAGGAAGGCAACTTAGGTAATGGCACAAGATGTATCATCTTAGAAAACCTATCACAAATCACCCAGATGGCAGTCATTCTCTGAGAAACAGGAAGGTCGGAAATGAAATCCATAGAGATGTGGGTCCATGGTCTCTTGGGCACAGGCAATGGCATCAACAAACCACTAGAGCGAGAGCAAGGCTTGGAGCGAGAGCAAGTCCCGCAGGACTGCACAAATTCCCTGACATCACGAGACAAGGTAGGCCACCAAAAGGACCAACTAACCAAGTCTCTGGTACCAAAAATTCCGGGATGCCCAGCCAACGCGGAACAATGAATCTCAGACATCACACTCTTTTTCCACTGGTCCGGACAAACAATTTTCCAACAGGGCAGCGCTCGGGCCTATCCTCCTGACACCCCTCCAGAGCAAGTCTCAAATTAGGTGAGATGGCGGAAAGAACTACACCCTCTTTCAAAATAACAGAAGGATCAGATAACTCAGGAGAGTCCGCAAGGAAGCTCCTCGAGAGGGCATCCGCCTTAACATTCTTAGTGCCAGGAAGAAAGGAAACCACAAAATTAAAACGTGTGAAAAACAAGGCCCACCTGGCCTGTCTAGGATTGAGTCGCTTGGCAGATTCCAGATAAACCAGATTCTTATGGTCAGTAAGGACCACCACCTGATGTTTGGCTCCCTCCAGCCAATGTCTCCACTCTTCAAAAGCCCACTTCATGGCCAATAACTCCCGATTACCCACGTCATAATTACGTTCAGTAGGAGAAAATTTTCGAGAGAAAAAGGCACAAGGGTTATTTTTAGAGGTCTCTGGATCTTTTTGGGACAAAACGACACCTGCCCCAATTTCAGAGGCATCAACCTCCACCTGAAATGGCAGAGAAACATCAGGCTGCCGTAGAACAGGAGCAGAAGTGAATCTCTGCTTAAGTTCCTGAAATGCAGAGACTGCCTCAGGAGGCCAATTCACCACATCAGAACCCTTTTTGGTCAAATCAGTTAATGGTTTAACAATAACAGAGAAATTACCAATAAATTTACGATAAAAATTGGCAAAACCCAAAAATCTTTGAAGAGCCTTTAATGAAGTAGGTTGGACCCAATCACAGATGGCCTGAACCTTGACCGGGTCCATTTCAATAACAGATGGGGACAAAATGAATCCCAGAAATGAGATCCTCTGTATGCCAAAAAGACACTTTGATCCCTTCACATACAGAGCATTCTCTCTCAAAATCTGGAATACAGTTCGAACATGTTTCACATGAGAGTCCCAGTCATTAGAAAAAATCAAGATATCATCCAAATAAACAATCATAAATTTATCCACAAAATCCCTGAAAATGTCATTCATGAAGGACTGGAAGACAGAAGGAGCATTAGTGAGCCCAAAGGGCATCACAAGGTACTCAAAATGCCCCTCCGGGGTATTGAATGCCGTCTTCCATTCATCCCCGTGCTTAATGAGAATAAGGTTATATGCCCCCCTGAGGTCAAGCTTGGTAAACCAAGTAGCGTTTTTCACCCTGGAAAACAGGTCAGAAATCAAGGGTAACGGGTATTGATATTTCACAGTAATATTGTTCAAAAGACGATAATCAATACACGGCCTTAATGAACCATCCTTTTTGGCCACAAAGAAAAAACCGGCACCTAAGGGTGAAGAGGATGGTCTGATTTGACCCTTCTCCAATGACTCCTTGATATAAGACCGCATAGCGTCATGTTCAGGTACAGACAAGTTAAAAAGGCGACCTTTAGGGAATTTACTACCAGGCACTAATTCAATAGCGCAGTCATAGCTCCTATGGGGAGGCAAGGATGCAGATTTACTTTCGCTAAATACATCAGAAAAATCAATCAAAAAGTCAGGAACATCCTGAGCCTGGGGGAGGCAGAAAAAACAGGAGTGTTGGTATTAACACATTGGCAGCCCCAACTGGTTACAGACACAGATTTCCAATCCAAAACAGGATTATGAGACTGTAACCAAGGGAAACCCAGTACGATAATATCATGCAGATTATACAGAACCAAAAATTTGCAGCACTCTTGATGATCAGGTTCAACCCTCATTATCACCTAAGTAGAGAACTGAGGTTTATTCTCAGCCAAAGGGGTAGAATCGATCCCCAGTAGGGGAATAGACTTCTGTAGGGGTATCAAGGGAAACCCACAACGTTTAGCAAAATCATAATCCATCAGGTTAATAGCTGCTCCAGAATCAACGAAAGCCTGAGCAGAAAATGAGGACAGAGAGCATATCAGAGTGACAGTTAATAAAAACTTAGTCTGAACACTACCCAAGACAACTGAGCGTGCAAAACGTCTTCCCCGCTTAGGGCAGACTGAAATAGCATGAGAGGCATCACCACAGTAGAAACATAACCCATTGCGCTTTCGAAACTCATGACGCTGTGCCCCAGACACCACTCTATCACACTGCATGGATTCAGAAGTAGGTTCACAAGGCAACACTATTCCACGCATACGTCTGTCAATTTGAATCGCTAATGACATAGAATCATTGAGACCAGAGGGGACAGGGAATCCCACCATAACATCCTTTACATTATCTGACAGACCCTTCCGAAAAAGGGCCGCCAAAGCGTCGTCATTCCACTTGGTCAGGACTGCCCACCTACGGAATCTCTGACAGTATAACTCAGCGTCATCAAGCCCCTGATTTAATGCCAACAAGGCTTTTTCAGCTTGATCAGTGACATTAGGCTCATCGTACAATAACCCCAAAGCCTGAAAAAATGCATCAACATCACTCAAAACAGGATCCCCAGGTGTCAGGGAAAAAGCCCAATCCTGAGGATCGCCGCGCAGGAGAGAGATGACAATTTGAACCTGCTGCGCTGCGTTCCCTGAGGACTTAGATTTTAAGGCAAAAAACAATTTACAATTATTTTTGAAATTCTGAAAGTTAGCTCGATCCCCTAAAAACAAATCTGGCATGGGAATCCTAGGTTCCACAACAGGCAACCTAGCAAGATATGCAGCAATACTCTGAACCTCAGTGGCAAGCTGATCCACACGGCCAGACAACTGTGCAAACTCCATTGAGAGAAAAAATCCTCCCCAGCACCCAGAGATACAGAGGGAAAAAAAAAAAAAAATGCAACAAACAGAAAAATATCTCTGATAACTCTGACAACCTTTTTTTTTCACAAATTTTTTCCCTTCTGTGAGTACCATACAATTTTAAATTTTAGGCCGGTGATACTGTTATGTTTCGGTAGCTGAGGAGTGCAGGCAAAAAAGGCAATACACCAGAGCAGTTGGAATCTATGAGATTGCAGTACCCTGACTAACCACAACAACTAGAGGCAGCCGTGGAGCGTTCCTACGTTGGTCCTAGACGCCTCGTCACAGCCTGAGAAACTAACTACACCTAATGATAGATATAGGAAAGCTATCTGCCCCGGAGCAGAACCCCAAAGATAATAGAAAGCCCCCAAACATGTAATGGCGGTTAGACAAGAAGAAATACAGACACAGACAGAAAATAGTATGAGCAAACGTTGGGGCCCAAACTAACTAAATAGAAAAGGATAGGAAGGGTACTTACTGCAATCCCAGAAAACCCTGAAAAGCACCAACTCTACTAATTTCAAAAACACCTGAGATCACACGACCTCTACCACCTAAATTAGTTCTCTGGTGTAACAAAATCAAAACAGCAGCCACTGAAAAAACTGGAAAAAGCAAAGGTACAAACATCAGTGGCTGAACTAAACTGAGAGGGCAAAAGCCCCCGGAGGGACCTTGAAGGCCCCCACAGAAGTGCAGGACAAAATGCAAAAATCAAGCAGAAAAACAAAAAGAAGAAAATGTCTTATCTGTTAGCAGGAGATGCAGACACGACACAGCAGGCTACAAAGGAAACAGGAATCAAGGATTCAGACCAGAACAATTGATCACCGGCAACCCTGATGGGAAGGTGACTCCCTTATATAAGACCAGTCAGTAACACCTGATTCCCAATCCTCACAATCTTCACTGGACAGACCAGCACCGCTTGTAACCACCAGAGGGAGCCTCTGCTCAGAACTCATCCCAAGCCCACTCACAACAGACAACTATCAATTATTAATCCTATTGTATGAAATGGAAAAAACCACATTAATAAAAAATAATTTTAATGAAATAAATACACCGTTTTTGACCATATTTTATTGAACTGGTAATCCTTGCGAAGCCCTTGTTCTCCTGTAATAAAAGAATAATAAAACAACATTATTCTTACCTCTCCGACGCTCAGTCAGGTCCCACGCTGGAATCCATCTGAAAGGGTTAACATTTTTACAGTGAGGACCGGAGCTAATGCTGCAGCCTCGCTGTAAACCCCCGAATGAATGAGCTCATCTCCCCGGCTGACAGGAGAGGAAGTGATTAGCTGTGAAGCTTAATTGATTGTTTCCCACACTAATCAGTTCACTTCAGGTTAGCCGGGACTCCCTCTGACGTCACTGATGCTGTGCGGAGTCCCCGGCTAACCTGAAGTGAACTGATTAGCATGGGAAACATTCAATTAAGCTTCCCAGCTAATCAGCTCATCTTCTGTCAGCCGGGGAGATGAGCTCATTCATTCGAGGGCTTACAGCGAGGCTGCCAGCATTAGCTGCGCTGCTTGCTGTAAACCTGTTAACCCTATGTGAAGGATTACAGCATGGGACCTGACTGAGCGCTAGAGAGGTAAGAATAAGCTTGCTTTATTATTTTCATTTTATTACAGGAGAACAAGGGAATCGTATGGAGTACCAGTACAATAAAAGATGGTCAAAAACTGTGTATTTATTTCACTAAAATGATTTTTAATTAATGTGTGTGTTTTTTTTTCCATTTCATACAGTATGATTAATAATTGAGAGTTGTCTAATTGACAACTCTCAATTATTAACCTGGCTTAAAGTCACCTTTCAATCGCAAGGTGGCCTTAACCCATTATTAACTCATTAGCCACCGCTACAGGGCAATGGGAATAGAGGGGCTAAGTGCAGAAAAGGTGCATCTAATCAGAGATGTGCCTTTTCTGGGGTGGCTGGGGGCAGATGTTAGTAGGCAGGGGGGGCACAAAAATAATGGTCCCTCTCTGGGCTACTAATATCTGTCTTCAGTCGCTGGCTTTGCTTGTCTGGTGGAGAAAATACCGTGGGAGCCCACGCATATTTTTACAACGAATTTACACATTTAATTAACCCCTACATGTATGACATCTTGCACATATACACTCATGTAATTGTTAGTGAAAACCATATATCAAACTACATGAAATTACATGGTTAACTGTATGTAAACCATGTGTCATTTCATGTCGGGTTCTGTAATTTCACAAAAGCCGGCAATTGAATTAGCGGCTATTACACTATGTAGAAGTGTATGAACTATAAATACAAATATATATATATGTCACAATGACCTGTATATATATATATATATATATATGTATTCTATGTGTATATATTCTTTCTTTTGTGATGTAAAAACTTATTGGGATCCATTATATGTCGGTTTTGCAAGCCGGCGGGAAATTCTCGCCATACGGATGCTTACATGCGCAAAATACACACACACACCTTGACAACAGATGAAATACGGATAAATGTGCCGGCAACATTTCTGCGTAATACGGCCGTACAATACGGTCCATATTTTTCTACGGTGAGTGTGACGCCGGCCTTACACTGTGAGTGGTGCTCTGGTTCCTGAAGACACTGAGGCTCTCTCTACCAGAGCTATGGCTGCCTCCTGGGCAGAAAAAGTGGAGGTATCAATTGATCAGATTTGTAAGGCCGCTATCTTGTCCTCACCATCTACCTTCTTTAGGCACTACAGACTGAATCTGTCCTCCTCTGCTGAGTTATCCATTGGTAGAAGGGTCCTGCAAGCGGTGGTCCCTTGCTAAAGTGTTTCATTTCTCCAGAAATTGTAATGTCATGGGAGACGGGAAAGCACCAAGGTTACTTACTGGTAGCCGTTTTTTCCAGAACCCATAACAGCACCCGTACATTCCTTCTTTTCACCATATGGGTGTGCACTACAGATTGGGTGATTTTGTGATATGGTGTTGGTTATGTATAGAATTAATCAGGAGGTCCTCCCATGCTCTCTAACCCAACGGATGCGGGGGAGAGGTACAGCCCTTTCATTTCAGTAGGTTTCCTGTCCTTGATGGGTGGATCCCTCTCTCAGGTGTGCTGTCATGGATTCTGGAAAAAGCGGCTACTGGTAAGTAACTTTGGTGTTTTTGCTGTATAATTTCACCTAGCTTTCACATTCTTGCTAAAATTACATATTCAAAATCTGCTACACCTAGAAAATTCTTTCAAAGGAATACATGATGCGTCTGCTACATGTGAAGTTGCTTGTGGCACAAGTGAGCAGTTGGTAGGATAGGCCAATATGTTTGGCTGTAAACAATTCTGAATTTGCCCCAGAAGTTGGAAGAGCATTTCCAATGGTAGTCAGTTTCTAACCAATACTCTGAGGGTTTGTGCCCACGTTGCGGATTGGCCTGCAGAATTTTCTGCAGAGAATCCGCATCTCTTGGCAGAAAACGCAGACTAAACGTTTGTAGTTTTCCTGCGGAATTGATGCGGATTTGGTTTGTGAACTTTCTACCTTGTGGCTGTGGAGGAGAAAGAAAATTTATATGTGCCAGAATGGAAACCGCAGGTGCGGATCCGCAAAAAGAATTGACATGCTGCGGAGAATAAACCGCTGCTTTTCCGCAAGTGCACAGCGTTTTTGCATTTCCCATTTGTTAACATTATGTGCACAACGCACTGCGGATTTGAGGCAATTCCGCGCATCCAAAAACGCTGCGGAAACGCATCAAAATCCTCAACTTGTGCACATCTGAAGCGTCCTTCCTTATAAGTATACACTGTTAGCCCTATGTAAAAGGAGAAAAACCTATGAAGAAAAAAGGTCCTCCAAGGAGCCATATATAGTATAAATATCAAATGTTAGTGACACACAGAAAACATACAAAAAACACAATTAAAATTGTGGAAATGTTAACAAACCAAAAAAGAAAAAAGACAACACTGATCAAACATATACCATCACAGTTAGTGTGTGAATCGTGTCTGAAAAAGACAAATTACTGTTAAACCCTAGTCATATACAGGTGCGTCTCACAAAATTATAATATCATCACAAAGTTAATTTATTTCAGTTCTTCAATGCAAAAAGTGAAACTCATGTATTATATAGAGTCATTACAGAGTGATCTATTTCACATGTTTATTTCTGTTAATGTTGATGATTATGGCTTACAGCCAATGAAAACACAAAAGTCATTATCTCAGTAAATTAGAATACTTTATAACACCAGCTTTTAATATCTGAAATGTTGGCCTACTGAAATGTATGTTCAGTAAATGCACTCAATACTTGGTCAGGGCTCCTTTTGCATCAATTACTGCATCAATGTGGCGTGGCATGGAGTCGATCAGCCTATGGCACTGCTGAGGTGTTATGGAAGCCCTGGTTGCTTTGATAGCAGCCTTCAGCTCGTCTGCATTGTTGAGTCTGGTGTCTTATTTTTCTCTTGGATGGGCAATTAATTTTCCCGAAGGGCTACATGAGAGACCGTGACTGTTGTGGAGGGCCGAACCAACAGGCCGAAATTAATCCTACTCAGTATTAATATCAATATATTCTAATTATATTACTGATAATTATATTAATATTAATTGTATCACGTAATATTGAGCAGAATTAAGTATGCTGACACCCCCATATATAGCGTTTGTACCCGAGTACAACCCCTTCTGTATATCGTATGAACCCCTCAACAGGCCCTTATATGCGGCATGAGCCCCACACAGCCTTCCCATATACACTGCATGAGGCCCCCATAGCCTCCCCATGTGTATCATGTCACCCCCTTATGCAGCACCATGTGCAGCATGTCACCCTCCACATGAAGCACCATGTGCAGCATGTCACCTTCATGTGCAGCAGCATATGTAGCACATCACCCCCATGTGCAGAATGTCACCCCTCATGTGCAGCAGCATGTTACCCCCATAGCCTCCCCATGTGCATCTTGCCCTATATGCAGCACCATGTGCAGCATGTCACCCCCATATGCAGCACCATGTCACCCCATGTGCTGCAGCACGTCACCCCAATGTGTATGGCACCTCCCATGTGCAACAGCATGTCACCCCAATGTGCATAGACACCATGAGCACAGCTGAAGTAGGTGCTGAGGTTAGTTTCCCAAACTGTAGATATATAACATAAACCTCGCACTCAACTTGGCTATAACAAGTGAAGTTTTATTGTAGTGCACCAACAAAATGTTTCGGTCTATTGTGACCTTCTTCAGTTACGTACTAACTGAGCAAGTGCAACAAAATGTTTCGGTCTATTGTGACCTTCTTCAGTTACGTACTAACTGAGCAAGTGCAAATCGTGTCCTACAAGGAGACGAGAGGCTTTGTGCTGTTTTGTGGAGTCCTTATGGGACAGCCAATGTAAGCTTAAGTGTCAGAGAGTAGGCCTTACGGTGGCTCTTGAAGCAATGACTATAGCAGCAGTTCACTCCTTGTGACTCTCCCCCAAATTTTTGAATGGCCTTTTCTTAACAATTCTTTCAAGGTTGCGATTATCCCGGTTGCTTGTGCACCTTTTCCTACCACACTTTCCTTCCACTCAGCTTTCCATTAAAGGGAATCTGTCACCCCATTTTTCGACCATCAGCTGCAGCCACTGCCATCAGGGGCTTATCTACAGCCTTCTGTAATGCTGTAGATAAGCCCCCGATGTCACCTGAAAGAGAAGAAAAACGAGTTATACTCACCCAGGGGCGTTCTGGGGTCCGATCCGGCGCCTCCCATCTTCTAGCAAAGCCCTCCTCTTAGCTTCCCATCACGGCTCCGGAGCACTGATCTGACCTGCTGAGGGCAGAGCAGAGTACTTTAGTGCGCAGGTGGCGGGAAAGGTCAGAGGTCCAGCGCCTGCGCACTGCAGTACTCTGCTCTGCCCTCAGCAGGGCAGATCAGTGCTCCGGAGCCGTGATGGGAAGCTAAGAGGAGGGCTTTGCTAGAAGATGGGAGGCGCCGGATCGGACCCCAGAACGCCCCTGGGTGAGTATAACTCGTTTTTCTCATCTTTCAGGTGACATCGGGGGCTTATCTACAGCATTACAGAATGCTGTAGATAAGCCCCTGATGGCAGTGGCTGCATCTCATAGTCAAAAAATGGGGTGAGATTCCCTTTTATAAGCTTGGATACAGCACACTGTGAACAGTCAGCTTCTTTACCAATGACCTTTTGTGGCTTATCCTCCTTGTGGAGTGTGTCAGTGACTGCCTTCTGGACATCTGTCAAGTCAGCAGTATAGATTTCCTATGGAAATGAAGTGGAAGAGTTTTCCAAACGTTTTTTACGGGGGATTTTGGAATCTTCTTAAAAAAAATATAACCTCTGTGCACATAGCTTGTTCACACTACGTTTTTGTCTCAGAAACTCCAGTTAAGGTTGGGGTCACACTTGCAACTGCAATGCGAGAAACTCGCGAGTCAACACCCGGCACTGCCGCCGGCACTCGGAATGGGACGTTCAGCTGCATAGAAACACATGCAGCCGCACCCCGTATTGACTCACGAGTTTCTCGCACTGCAGTCGCACGTGTGACCCCGGCCTTCCACTCAGGATCGTTGGAGCGGTTCTGCGCAGTCATAACGTGTAAGGGATCTCCAGCATGGTCAGATGGGGCCGCTGGACTTACAGCTCAGCCAGAATTGGGCTATGGGGCCGATCTCCACTATAGGGCCGGTGTGAGGCCGCACACTGACGACAGAGGGACATCCCAGCACATGAGCACAGAACAGGAAGCCACGGCCACTCAGCCACCAGTGATGGTGACTGCGACCTGCACATTCCCCTGCCTGCACTACAAGACAGCCGTCTCCACAGAGCAGGGCGCCACACTGCATTGCTCCACTCCCTGGACAGGGCGCGCCCGAGCAGGTGACAGGGAGCAGCAGACTGCGCGTCGCGTCACGTCACGTCCCGCCCTTCACAATGTCATTCCCGGAGCTCGCAGCATCACGTCAACTGTCAAGTATCCGCACCCCGTGACACATCACGTGCTCGCCTAGAGACGCTGAAAGAGCCCTGCGTGTGCGCAACTGCCTCCGTGTTCCTGGACACGTGAGGAGCCGACGTCATCGTAAACACTCGTAGGCAAGATGGCGGCGCCTGGCACCGGAAAGGTAACGGGAAAAGGAAGTTCGGTTGTGTCGGGGATCCCGGAAGCGGCTGCAAGCCGCACCTGTACTGTGCATGCGGAGTGATAGCGGGCAGACGCGGGCTGTAGTGACGTGTGATGCTGCCTGTCCGCCTTGTACTGAGCTGTCTGTGCGGGGAGCGGTGCCGTGGTGCCCGCTGTGACGGTGTGCCTAGTAACTGGTGCACAAGTGGTACTGGGGGCTGGTGTTCTTGTGTTGTGCGCCTGACATCTGTACACATTGCTACAGTGACAGACTGTATCTGTCACCTGACACCTGAACACATTGCTGCAGCTCCGGCTGTATCTGTCACCTGACACCTGAACACATTGCTGCAGCTCCGGCTGTATCTGTCACCTGACACCTGAACACATTGCTGCGGCTCCGGCTGTATCTGTCACCTGACACCTGAACACATTGCTGCGGCTCCGGCTGTATCTGTCACCTGACACCTGAACACATTGCTGCAGCTCCGGCTGTATCTGTCACCTGACACCTGAACACATTGCTGCGGCTCCGGCTGTATCTGTCACCTGACACCTGAACACATTGCTGCAGCTCCGGCTGTATCTGACACCTGAACACATTGCTGCGGCTCCGGCTGTATCTGTCACCTGACACCTGAACACATTGCTGCAGCTCCGGCTGTATCTGTCACCTGACACCTGAACACATTGCTGCAGCTCCGGCTGTATCTGTCACCTGTACACATTTCTGCGGCTCCGGCTGTATCTGTCATCTGTACACATTGCTGCAGCTCCGGCTGTATCTGTCACCTGTACACAATGCTGCGGCTCCGGCTGTATCTGTCACCTGACACCTGAACACATTGCTGCAGCTCCGGCTGTATCTGTCACCTGTACACATTTCTGCGGCTCCGGCTGTATCTGTCACCTGTACACATTGCTGCAGCTCCGGCTGTATCTGTCACCTGTACACAATGCTGCGGCTCCGGCTGTATCTGTCACCTGTACACATTTCTGCGGCTCCGGCTGTATCTGTCACCTGTACACATTGCTGCAGCTCCGGCTGTATCTGTCACCTGTACACATTGCTGCAGCTCCGGCTGTATCTGTCACCTGTACACAATGCTGCGGCTCCGGCTGTATCTGACATCTGTACACATTGCTACAGTGACAGACTGTATCTGTCACCTGACACCTGTACACAATGCTGCGGCTCCGGCCGTATCTGACACCTGAACACATTGCTGCAGCTCCGGCTGTATCTGTCACCTGTACACATTTCTGCGGCTCCGGCTTTATCTGTCACCTGTACACATTGCTGCGGCTCCGGCTGTATCTGTCACCTGTACACAATGCTGCAACTCCGGCTGTATCTGTCACCTGTACACAATGCTACTGCTCCGGCCGTATCTGTCACCTGACACCTGAACACATTGCTGCAGCTCCAGCTGTATCTGTCACCTGTACACATTTCTGCGGCTCCGGCTGTATCTGTCACCTGTACACATTTCTGCGGCTCCGGCTGTATCTGTCACCTGTACACATTGCTGCAGCTCCGGCTGTATCTGTCACCTGTACACAATGCTGCGGCTCCGGCTGTATCTGTCACCTGACACCTGAACACATTGCTGCAGCTCTGGCTGTATCTGTCACCTGTACACATTTCTGCGGCTCCGGCTGTATCTGTCACCTGTACACATTGCTGCAGCTCCGGCTGTATCTGTCACCTGTACACAATGCTGCGGCTCCGGCTGTATCTGTCACCTGTACACATTTCTGCGGCTCCGGCTGTATCTGTCACCTGTACACATTGCTGCAGCTCCGGCTGTATCTGTCACCTGTACACAATGCTGCGGCTCCGGCTGTATCTGACATCTGTACACATTGCTACAGTGACAGACTGTATCTGTCACCTGACACCTGTACACAATGCTGCGGCTCCGGCCGTATCTGACACCTGAACACATTGCTGCAGCTCCGGCTGTATCTGTCACCTGTACACATTTCTGCGGCTCCGGCTGTATCTGTCACCTGTACACATTGCTGCGGCTCCGGCTGTATCTGTCACCTGTACACAATGCTGCAACTCCGGCTGTATCTGTCACCTGTACACAATGCTGCAACTCCGGCTGTATCTGTCACCTGTACACAATGCTACGGCTCCGGCCGTATCTGTCACCTGACACCTGAACACATTGCTGCAGCTCCAGCTGTATCTGTCACCTGTACACATTTCTGCGGCTCCGGCTGTATCTGTCACCTGTACACATTTCTGCGGCTCCGGCTGTATCTGTCACCTGTACACATTTCTGCGGCTCCGGCTGTATCTGTCACCTGTACACATTTCTGCGGCTCCGGCTGTATCTGTCACCTGTACACATTTCTGCGGCTCCGGCTGTATTTGTCACCTGTACACATTTCTGCGGCTCTGGCTGTATCTGTCACCTGTACACATTTCTGCAGCTCCGGCTGTATCTGTCACCTGTACACATTGCTGCAGCTCCGGCTGTATCTGTCACCTGTACACAATGCTACGGCTCCGGCCGTATCTGTCACCTGACACCTGAACACATTGCTGCAGCTCCGGCTGTATCTATCACCTGTACACATTTCTGCGGCTCCGGCTGTATCTGTCACCTGTACACAATGCTACGGCTCCGGCTGTATCTGTCACCTGTACACAATGCTACGGCTCCGGCCGTATCTGTCACCTGACACCTGAACACATTGCTGCAGCTCCGGCTGTATCTATCACCTGTACACATTTCTGCGGCTCCGGCTGTATCTGTCACCTGTACACATTTCTGCGGCTCCGGCTGTATCTGTCACCTGTACACAATGCTGCGGCTCCGGCTGTATCTGACATCTGTCCACATTGCTGCAGTGACAGACTGTATCTGTCACCTGTACACAATGCTGCGGCTCCGGCTGTATCTGTCACCTGTACACAATGCTGCGGCTCCGGCCGTATCTGTCACCTGTACACATTTCTGCGGCTCCGGCTGTATCTGACATCTGTACACATTTCTGCGGCTCCGGCTGTATCTGACACCTGAACACATTGCTGTGGCTTCGGCTGTTTCTGTCACCTGACACCTGAACACAATGCTGCAGCTCCAGCTGTATCTGTCACCTGACACCTGAACACATTGCTGTGGCTTTGGCTGTTTCTGTCACCTGACACCTGTACACATTGCTGCAGCTCCGGCTGTATCTGTCACCTGTACACATTGCTGCAGCTCCGGCTGTATCTGTCACCTGTACACATTGCTGCAGCTCTGGCTGTATCTGTCACCTGTACACATTGCTGCAGCTCTGGCTGTATCTGTCACCTGTACACATTTCTGCGGCTCCGGCTGTATCTGACACCTGTCCACATTGCTGCAGCTCCGGCCGTATCTGTCACCTGACACCTGAACATATTGCTGCGGCTCCAGCTGTATCTGTCACCTGACTCCTGAACACATTGCTGCAGCTCCGGCCGTATCTGTCACGCTGTCTAATGATATGTATACAATGTCAGTAAACTATTAATACAGGAACAACACTCTATACAACAACTAGTATAGCAACATCAGCATGTAAGTATAGAATAGATTTACCTGACACGATATCTGCTGAACTCAGGGTTAATCTTGAGGACTTGATGAGCTGAAACAGGAAAGAGGTGGACCGGGATCTAACCTGACCCTAAACTGGGTCCTAACTAATCCCTCACCTTGGAGGTACTGATAATGGTTCAGAGGTCCAAGTCTCCAACCTAACCCTGTCTCCTATCAGACCCTGAACCCTGTAATCAGTCCTAAGAAGGATCCTGACTACCACCAAAGGGATATGGGCTGATCTCAGCTAAATACACAGATTAGACATATAAGACAGACAGGATAACACTCGCTTGCATACACACTCAAACACCAAAGGAACATAAATGGTCTGGGAAATAAACTAACCAAGTTGAGCTTAGAACAACTAAGGAGCTCACAACTAAAGTCTATACAGATTCATTCCTATCTGTGGTCTGCATGAAGGTTTCACTGGCAACTCCCCAAGCAGACAACCAGGAATTTAAAGGAAACCAATCAACAAATAATCAATTGCAGCCGGAGAAACTGCACCCAGTCCCAGCACCGAGCACAGACAGAATTAACTCCCTAGCTGCCAAACACAAAGAAACAGCGGATCAGCTGTGAGAAGTCAAAATGTGCAACCGCGACGATCTTCGTGGCAATGCACACATGACAGTATCTGACACCTGAACACATTGCTGTGGCTCCGGCTGTATCTGTCACCTGACACCTGTCCACATTGCTGCGGCTCTGGCTGTATCTGTCACCTGACACCTGAACACATTGCTGCAGCTCCGGCCATATCTGACACCTGAACACATTGCTGTGGCTCCGACTGTATCTGTTACCTGACACCTGTCCACATTGCTGCGGCTCCGGCTGTATCTGTCACCTGAACACAATGCTGCAGCTCCGGCTGTATCTGTCACCTGTACACATTGCTGCAGCTCTGGCTGTATCTGTCACCTGTACACATTTCTGCGGCTCCGACTGTATTACATGTACCACCTGTCCATAATTGCTGCGGCTCCAGCTGTATCTGTCACCTGACACCTGTCCACATTGCTGTGGCTGCGGCCAGTGGCGTTGCTAGGGCTGGTGTCACCCGGTGCGGTATAAAATGGTGTCACCCCCACCCCCAAACAATCATTTTTTAGCCATATAACAAGAAATATGTTGGAAGAAATCTAAGTTACTGCTTCTTAACCAAAAAAATAAAGTTTTTTTTTTTAAGTTCAACCTCTCACAACGAATGCACTGCACACTTTTAGGATTCTCCCTTGCCTGTGGACAGTCATGTCAGCACAAGCATGTGATTTATATACTTCTGGCCACATTCCCACTAGACGTGCTCGGCCTCGCTCTGCTCATTTTCATTGAGCGAGGCCACATGTCTAGTCAGCATGTGACCGCATGTATGTAAATCACCGGCACGAGAGAATCCTGACAGCGTGCAGTGTGCACTGTGAGAATTCAGAAGTCTGCAGTCACATGGAATGGCTGCAGACTCAGCACAAACCAGGACAACTCCTTTAATGCTCCTAACATAAATAAAAACATGAGGATTAGTCAATATCACAAATAATATTTACATCCAGGTACCTTATAGATGACGTCATCTCTGGAGTCGTTCTCCTTTTCTTCATCTTGTCCAGATCCCATGATGAGTTTTCTCATCCACAGCTCGTCTCTGCAGACTTCCATCTTCTCCGGTCTTTTGCACCAACTCTCCGCACGATGCCCTTAAAGACAGAAGAGTCATTATTATGCTCCTAAAAAAAAAATATCTGCAATTTACTGTCACCTCACACTATTCCCCTCCCTCCTCATACTGTCTACTCATATATTTACCCCCTCACTCTCTAATACTGTCTGCTCACACATACCCGACTACCCATACTGTGTCCACATACAATCACCCGTTCGCTCCCCATACTGTCTGCACCCATCCCCCATACCGTTTCCTCATACATACTCTTCAGTGTCCTCAAATCCCCCCACACACATTAAATCTCCCATCCCCACTCCAAATCCCCCACACACATAAAATAACCCCCATCCCCACTCCAAATCCCCCCACATAAAGTAACTCCCCTCCCCACTCCTAATCCCCCTACACATAAAGTACACCCCCATCTCCACTCCAAATCCCCCCATCCCCACTCCAAATCCCCCACACATAAAGTACCGCCACATCCCACTACTAATCCCCCCACAAAAAATTACTCCCCCATCATTTCCACTCCTAATCCCCCCACAATAAAGTACTCCCCCATCATTCCCACTCCTAATCCCCCCACAAATAAGTATTCCCCCATCATTTCCACAAAACTTCCATTTGGGGGTTAATCCTTTTATTAGGACAGTGTGTTGTCATCAAACGCTACATAAAGGTATGGCAGCCCATCCCGTAATCCCACTCCTGGGGCTAACATGTGGCTCGGAATTGCTGAAATACCAGGTGTTATTAGTACAGCGGCCCAGTGTTGGCATGATGCGACATGATGCGACGATACCTAAGAAGGGGCACTGACAAAATACAGAGAAACGGGATAGAAATGATCAATTATAGGATCTACTGGAAACTAAAAATCAGGAACACAAGGGATGAGAAATATTTGTCAGTGACAATCTCTGAGACAATACAGAATTCTAGATTCGCAGATGTCGCTGTCACGCCGTGCGCCAATCAGGACGGGGAAGGCTGACACTTCCAGGATTGGTCTGAGGGCCACACTGTGCCTCAGGGTCCCCTCCTGTGTCCTGCCTGTTAACCCTATGTGTACACAGGACAGTGGCAGGTACACAGGGTAGAGCAGTGCAGCAACCTGGTCCACCATGCTGTGTGCTGAAACATGCCATGCTGGGGAGCCAGGTGCTATGTCTACAGCCCACACCGTGCACTACCTTATAGGAGATCTGGTCCAGGGACAAGAAGCCCTTGGTGTGCAGGGAGCAGCAGCTCTGCAGGATGCCACACGCCAGCAGCAGCAGCACCAGCTGCGCACACGGAGCTGTCACTCTGTCCCCTCACAGGCGCCATGGTTTTGGAGGAAAGATCAAAGGCTGGAGATGAGCACAGGTCACGTGAGGTAGAGCTCCCCCCCTCATCCCCTGCACACTTCCGGTGTGACACATGACAGCTGCGAGTGGGGGATGTCAGTCCTGTGTCACGTGTCTGTCCTGTACATGTCATGTGTCCTCTACATTACCCTGCAGTTACCAGGATGGGCTAGTGACTGCTCAGGCCCGGCTCGCTCCGCCTCCTAAGAAGAGCAGGAGCAGCAAGCAATGCCTGCTGCTCTGCTCTCACCAGCCGGTCACCGTCTCAGCTCAGCTGATCGCGCCCGCAGCAGGAGTAGCGCGATCAGCTGAGACCGGCTGGTGGTGTCACCCCAAGCAGAGGCGTCACCCGGTGCGGCCCGCACCCGGGTCGCTACGCCACTGGCTCCGGCTGTATCTGTCACCTGTACACATTGCTGCAGCTCAGGCTGTATCTGACACCTGTCCACATTGCTGCGGCTCCGGCCGTATCTGTCACCTGACACCTGCACACATTGCTGCGGCTCCGGCTGTATCTGACACCTGTACACATTGCTGCGGCTCCGGCTGTATCTGTCACCTGACACCTGTACACATTGCTGCGGCTCTGGCCGTATATGTCACCTGACACCTGTCCACATTGCTGCTTCTCTGGCCGTATATGTCACCTGACACCTGTACACATTGCTGCGGCTCCGGCCGTATCTGTCACCTGACACCTGTACACATTGCTGTGGCTCCGGCTGTATCTGTCACCTGTACACATTGCTGCAGCTCAGGCTGTATCTGACACCTGTCCACATTGCTGCAGCTCTGGCTGTATCCATCGCCTGACACCTGTCCACATTGCTGCGGCTCCAGGCTCCAGCTGTATTCCTTGCCTGACACCTGTACACAATGCTGCAGCTCTGGCTGTATCCATCACCTGGCACCTGACACATTGCTGCAGCTGCATGCTTCAGCTGTATCTGACACCTGTCCACAGTGCTGCGGCTCCGGCTGTATCTGTCACCTGACACCTGTCCACATTTCTGTGGCTCCGGCTGTATCTGTCACCTGACACCTGTACACATTGCTGCGGCTCCGGCTGTATCTGTCACCTGACACCTGTCCACATTGCTGTGGCTCCGGCTGTATCTGTCACTTGACACCTGTACACATTGCTGCGGCTCTGGCCGTATATGTCACCTGACACCTGTCCACATTGCTGCGGCTCTGGCCGTATATGTCACCTGACACCTGTACACATTGCTGCGGCTCCAGGCTCCGGCTGTATTCCTTGCCTGACACCTGTACACAATGCTGCAGCTCTGGCTGTATCCATCAACTGGCACCTGACACATTGCTGCAGCTGCATGCTCCAGCTGTATCTGACACCTGTCCACATTGCTGCGGCTCCGGCTGTATCTGTCACCTGACACCTGTCCACATTTCTGTGGCTCCGGCCGTATCTGTCACCTGACCTCTGTCCACATTGCTGCGGCTCCGGCCGTATCTGTCACCTGACACCTGTACACATTGCTGCGGCTCCGGCTGTATCTGTCACCTGACACCTGTACACATTGCTGCGGCTGTATCTGACACCTGAACACATTGCTGCAGCTCAGGCTGTATCCATCGCCTGACACCTGTCCACATTGCTCAGGCTTCGGCTGAATTCCTTGCCTGACACCTGTACACATTGCTGCAGCTCTGGCTGTATCCATCACCTGACACCTGTCCACATTGCTGCAGCTCCATGCTTCGGCTGTATCGATCACCTGACACCTGTACACATTTCTGCAGCTCCGACTGTATCCATCGCCTGACAGCTGTCCACATTGCTGCAGCTCCAGCTGTATCCATCACCTAACACATGTAAACACATTGCTGCATCTCCAGTCTCCGGCTGTATCCGTCACCTGACACATGTATACATAGTTGCAGCATTAGGTTCCGGCTGTATCCATCACCTGACACCTGTACTTATTGCTGAAGCTCCAGGCTCCGGTTGTATCTATCGCCTGACACCTGTACACATTGCTGCAGCTCCAGGCTCCGGCTGTATCCATCGCCTGACACCTGTACACATTGCTGCAGCGTTAGGCCTCGGCTCTATCCATCACCTGACACATGTATACATTGTTGCACCGTTAGGCTCCGTCTGTATCCATCACCTGAGACCTGTACATATTGCTGCATCTCCAGTCTCCGGCTGTATCCGTCACCTGACACATGTATACATTGTTGCACTGTTAGGCTCCGTCTGTTTCCATCACCTGAGACCTGTACACATTGCTGCATCTGCAGTCTCCGGCTGTATCCGTCACCTGACACATGTATACATAGTTGCAGCATTAGGTTCCGGCTGTATCCATCACCTGACACCTGTACTTATTGCTGAAGCTCCAGGCTCCGGTTGTATCTATCGCCTGACACCTGTACACATTGCTGCAGCTCCAGGCTCCGGCTGTATCCATCGCCTGACACCTGTACACATTGCTGCAGCGTTAGGCCTCGGCTCTATCCATCACCTGACACATGTATACATTGTTGCACCGTTAGGCTCCGTCTGTTTCCATCACCTGAGACCTGTACACATTGCTGCATCTCCAGTCTCCGGCTGTATCCGTCACCTGACACATGTATACATTGTTGCACTGTTAGGCTCCGTCTGTTTCCATCACCTGAGACCTGTACACATTGCTGCATCTGCAGTCTCCGGCTGTATCGTCACCTGACACATGTATACATTGTTGCAGTGTTAGGCTCCGGCTGTATCCATCACCTGAGACCTGTACGTATTGCTGCAGCTCCAGTCTCCGGCTGTATCCATCACCTGACACCTGTACACATTGCTGCATCTCCAGTCGCTGGCTGTAACTGTCACCTGACACATGTATACATTGTTGCAGCGTTAGGCTCTGGCTGTATCCATCTCCTGACACCTGTACACATTGCTGCATCTCCAGGCTCCGGCTGTATCCATCGCCTGACACCGGTGCACATTGCTGCAGCGTTATGCCTCGGCTCTATCCATCACTTGACAGACTTGCACTGCCCCCAGGATATCAAATATAGCTGGTGCCCACATGTATGACCTGGTGCCGCCAGGAGCTTGGCTGCGAAGTACGGAGGTAGAATCCGCCCCTGGTAGAATTCTGGAGCATCTCTTCCTATATTTCTGTGGTGCTTGTACATATTTCTGGGAGGCGCGGACCTAAAGTATCTGCTCATACCCAGACACACCCCCACCTGGCATCTCTAAGGCCTCATTCATACCTACGTAATTTTACACATGCATGTCATCAGTGTTTTGGATCCGATTTTCATCAATCAGTTTTTCATTATTTTTTCACATATAATAACAGAAAACCCAACGGAGGTTTCTCAAGCTTCTCCTGCCATTCGGGGAAAAATGGATGGCATTCAAGTGCTGTCCATTGTTATTCTCAGACCCATAGATTTGCCTTTGATCTGTGCCTCTGATCAATATCTGACAAGTCCCTGAGATTTTGTAATGATCACTGGGTACACACAAATGCACAAACATGTGAAAACCCCAGATAGAACACGTATGTGAAAAACTGACACGTGAATGAGCCTTAATTGTCATTCTTTCATCTACTAAATCTTCAATTTTAGGGTGCAGTCGGACTGCACGGACTGGTCGGCAGCTCTCCCAACCAGAGCGTGACATCTTCATATAAATCTATGCACCTGTAATGCTCGGGTCAGTATAGCCGCGGGCCAGTCCGTGCACTGTGTTCTGATCTCGGTCTACTACTATACATCAGTGGAAAAAAAAAGATTAGAAATTCTGGTGTCAGCCTATATTATCTTTTGATTGCTTGTCAAAGATCATCGGACAGACTTTCATCATTGATTTTCATCAGAGTTTTCTTTTTTTTTTTCCATTGTTGAGAAAGAAAGTTTTTCCAACTTCTCTTACCCATCAGTCAGTGAAAAAATAGATCTCATCTGAGTGCTGTCAGAAACTTTCACTGACCCATAGACTTCCATTGCCGATTTTGATCTGACACTGACCAATATCTGGTATGTCTTTGCGATTTTGCTCAGACCCCTTGGTCCTAGGAAGAAATCTGACATATGAACAACCCCATCCCCAATTACATTATGCCCCTCCAAACTTAAACCACAGTCACAGCCGTGATCTTGTGATTAGCAAACGTCACCCCAGTAAGAAAATCCCGCTGGAATGCTGTCCAAATGCACACATTTGTAGAGTGAATATATTAGCCATGTAGCATTTGTGCAGCAGCTATTAACGTTCATTCATAATTACCGTTGACCAAAAAGACGTGCACTGCTGTATGAACCAATGCAACCAGCTTTATCCAAGGGACCAACAAAGCACTTATGACGTTAGGAACTAGTTTACCATTTGAGGCGCTAACTTGATTGTTGACTAACAGGTTTGAGGCACCCCTCTTCTCTGTATACCTTCCTGGCAGGCGTGCCTGGTGATAATATTGGAAGCTGGATACTGAATGTGTACAATTTCAGCTGCAGATGGAAGCAAGGGGGACACTTCATTACTTCTGGGTAGGGCGGAGCCAGATAGTAGGACTAACCTCAGGTTCTAAAAATGGGTGTTGTCCGGCCCCTCCGGCTCTGGCCCCTCCCTGCCGTACACTCCAGTTTCGACTTGAGGTCCAAGTAGGAAGGACGGCTGCTAATGCAGCTCCTCAGAAATCACCTCAGAAGAGTTTATTATTTTACTCGGACAGGGTCCTGGACTTTATGTCTAGAGGATCAGGGGTACCGGCGCTGCTGGACCCCATCCTCTCCCCTGGCAGAAATGTATTCCCTAAATGGTGGTCATTGCATTTTCTTGCCGGCCCGGGGGAAGAGGTGGCTATCCCTGACAGGACGCACACCACGTTCTGGGTCACTGCGTTCCTTGTCCTCATGGGGAAGCAATGGGCACAGCGTCACATATCCGTGGAGGGTCCCTGTGGCGTTTTTGGCTGGTGAGTACTCTGCATTATATTTTGATATGTGCGAGTGATTACAGCGTCTGCGGTGACAGCGCTGACTGTTATTGGTGTTTCCCACTATTTTCTCATGATTGGGCATTTTAAAAAAAAAAAAAAAAAAAAAAAAGAGTTTTTTTTTTTTTTTTTATTTATTTAATATGTGCTGTGTGTTTTCGGCGCTGCAGCGCCGTTACAGTGTACAGGGAGAGGAGTGCAAAAGATTTCCCGCACTTTTTTGACTGAGCAGAGAGGGGGCGTGGCTTCGGGCTTTCCCGGCTTTCTGATTACAGGAAGTGACTGGCTCCTTCTCTTCCTGCTCTCTGCGGCAGCCATTACAGCTCTCCTGGTCTCCTCTCCTCCGTTTCTGTACACAGGCATTTGAGACAACACCAAGCCAGCCGGGTGAGTCGCTGCTATCGCTTAGGTAGCAGCTTAACCCTTTAGCCTCCCGCAGCATTTTTTTGCTGTTTGCGCTCTCTAGCGCAGCGCTGCAGTTTTCTGATCATTGGGACATTGTATCCCTCAGTAACGGTCTGTGAGCTGTCTGCAGCGGGGGGGGGGGCGCCGTTTTTCACTGCTGGGGTATTCTTTTGCTTTTAAAAGAAGTTAACCCTTCAGCGTTTTGCTACTGTGTGAGACCACACTGCTCTGGTTATTCTCATCACTATACCATCTCAATAACCGGCATGTCAGATTTGAGTCAGGAGGCTGATCATCTTCCTCGTCCTCTCCAGGACCAGCCCCGCTTTTCTGACACGATGGAATCCTCTGCACCTTCTAGCGCTGCTATTGGAGGTCGCTATGATGCCAAGTTTGATATGCTCGCTACTGCTATTAGTGGGCTTTCTGACCTTTTGGGTCAGTGGGTATCCTCTAGACCTTCTCATAGCAAAAAGCGTCCCAGGATTGCTATGCCCTCCCCACTAAGTGACTCAGATTTGTCTGCGAGGGGGAGTTCTCCTTCAGTTTCTGAGGGAGAATCTTCTGATTCGGGCAGAGAGGATTTTCAGGAGCACTCCGCTTCCTTGTCGGGCCGTGTAGATGCTTTTGTCAGGGCCATACGAGAGGTACTGCAAGTACCTGAGGAGATGAATGATGATGAAGGTATACCCAGATGGTACCATGGGTCGCAAAGATCACGTTTAGCGATGCCAGCTATGAGTGAGTTTTCTAAGAAAGTAGAAAAGGAACGCGTTTGTCCAGATAAGCGTTTTCAGGGGACAAGGTTGTTTGAAACCTTGTATCCTTGTCCAGCAGACCTATTTGCTAGCTGAATTCCGTCCCCTGAGGTGGATATTTCTTTATCTAAGCTTAACAAAGCTACTATGCTTCCCGTCAAAGGGAAAGCTACTTTGCAGGATGCACTGGACAAAAAGTCAGAGATGGCGGCCAAGGCCGGCTATGAAGCTGCTGGTCAGGCCTTTAGAGTGGCTTTATCTTCCTATTGTGCTTCTAGAGCTTCCATGGGTTGGACAGCTCGCCTGCGGATATCCCTGCAAGATGGGTCGTCTTTACAGGCAATAGATGAGATCATTAAGTTAATAGAAGAATCAGACCAATATGTCTGTGACGCTCTTTTGGATATGGCTTCCCTAATATCCAGAGCTCAGGCTTCTACAATCACTGTTAGAAGAGCTTTGTGGCTTAAACAGTGGACTGGAGATGCGGTCTCCAAACAAGGTTTGCTATCTTTGCCTTACAAAGGTGGTCAGCTTTTCGGCTCTGACCTCACGGAATTGATTGCTAAGGCTAAGGAGTCAGCGTTGCCTCAGCGTAGGGCAGCTACGGCTGCTTTTGGCAGGACCGGTTCCTACGGTAACCGGCGGTTTTTTTCGTGGCAGGGGGCGAGCCGGTCACTCCTCTTGGGGA
Organism: Oophaga sylvatica; assembly: GCA_033576555.1. Classification (NCBI taxonomy): domain Eukaryota; kingdom Metazoa; phylum Chordata; class Amphibia; order Anura; family Dendrobatidae; genus Oophaga; species Oophaga sylvatica. Next base: position 208,934,348 of record JARQOD010000004.1, on the reverse strand, counting down.
TCGGGTCGTCCCACCTTTTCAGGGAAAAAGTCTTCCCAAAAGTCTAACGCTTCTTGGAAACAATACCCGCGCAATGACAAGCGGGAATCTGGCAAAAAGCCCGCCAAAACGGACTGACGCCAGAAGTTCACTCGAGGATTCTCGAGTGGGGGGGCGCCTGCTCCTGTTTCAAGCGGTTTGGGTCTCCCACGTCTCAGACTCCTGGGTGACACGAATAATGTCGGCAGGCTATTTCATAGAGTTTCTCTCTCACCCTCCAGAAAGATTCTGTCAGTCTCGCGTTCCGTCAGATCCCGACTTATTGACCGCTCTGCGGCAGGAAGTCGATTCCTTACTACAGAAGGGTGTAGTAGTGTCAGTTCCTCCGGAAGACCGGGGAAGGGGATTTTATTCCAACCTCTTTGTGGTCTCCAAAAAGGAGGGAAAGTTTCGTCCCATTCTGGATCTCAAGAGGTTAAATCGGCATGTTTACACCCAAAAGTTCCGCATGGAGTCGCTTCGCTCAGTGGTGACTGCCCTGTCACAGAACAATTTTCTGGTGTCCATAGATATTCGCGACGCCTATTTACAGTTTCCCATCGGAAGATCTCATCAGCGCTTTCTGCGCTTTGCCATAGGTCAGGACCATTACCAGTTTGTGGCCCTCCCTTTCGGGTTGGCTTCGGCACCCCGAGTTTTTACAAAGGTGCTGGCACCTCTTATGGCAATGCTTCGGAGACAAGGGATCATGATACTTCCTTATCTGGACGATCTTCTGATTGTGGCATCCTCAAAGGAGGAGGCAGTGACGGCTCGCGATTTATCCCTTCAGCTCCTGGAGGATTTCGGGTGGCTGATCAATTGGGAGAAGTCATCCCTGGAGCCTTCTCAGTCAATCCTGTTTTTGGGCATGATTTTCGACACAGCGAAAGTGGTAGTTTTTCTGCCAAAGGACAAGCAAACCAGTATCCATTGTCTGGCACAGACTGTTCAGTCCTCAACGACAGTATCCCTTCGAAGATGTATGCGCCTTCTGGGGTTAATGGTCGCTTCGATGGAAGCTCTTCCGTTTGCTCAGTTCCATTGCAGAACGCTTCAAAGCTTTATTTTGAAGAGATGGAATCGTGCACAGGAAACACTGGATTGCAGAGTTTTAATCTCCCGCAAAGTGCGAGAGTCTCTGGACTGGTGGTTACGTCCGGAACGGTTTTTTCCTGGGAAAATCTTTTCTTCCCCTGTCATGGTCGGTCTTGACCACCGATGCCAGCCTGACGGGCTGGGGGGGAGTTTGGAACAATCTCTGGATTCAGGGAGTTTGGTCACCGGAAGAATCGGTGTTACCGATCAACATCCTGGAATTGAGGGCAATTTTTCTTTGCCTCCAACATTGGACGGTCCCTTTTGAGCGGATTACCAGTTCGTGTTCAGACGGACAACGCTACGGCGGTTGCGTATATCAACCATCAAGGCGGGACGAGGAGCTCCAGACTCATGTCGGAGGTATCTCGGATTCTGATATGGGCCGAGGCTCATGTGCCGGCCATTTCTGCGATTCACATACCAGGTGTCAGGAGTCGAACCCAGTACCTCTTGTCCACTGGCCAGCAGCTCTACCATCTGAGCTATTCTGCTGGCTGCAAAGTTCCTTGCTGAACCCTGATACCATTGACTGTTCTTCCTGATTAGCTACACCTAGTGCTCTTTTGATTGGGCCTCTGATTGCCAATTACACACCCTATATAAACCTGGCCCTGTGGGTGTGTCATTGCGAGATTATTGAGCTCCAAGCCTTTAGTCAAGCGTTTCCTGCTGATCCATTGCTACAAACACTGCTCTCCTGTGAACCGACCTCGGCCTGCCTTCTGACTACGCTCTCCGCCTGATCCATTGCTACAAACACTGCTCTCCTGTGAACCGACCTCGGCCTGCCTTCTGACTACGCTCTCCGCCTGATCCATTGCTACAAACACTGCTCTCCTGTGTACCGACCTCCGGCTGCCACCTGACTACGTTATCTGCCTGCTCCTCTGTTACCGAACTGCCTTTCCTGTGTACCGACCTCCGGCTGCCACCTGACTACGTTATCCGCCTGATCCATTGCTACAAACACTGCTTTCCTGTGTACCGACCTCCGGCTGCCATCTGACTACGCTACCTGCCTCTGCTTCCCCTAGTGTTTGCAGTAACATCGGCTCCAACCCAGACGGGATCTTGACACCAGGAGTTCAGAATATCCAGGCAGACTTTCTCAGCCGAGAGAGGATGGATTCAGGAGAATGGAGTCTTCATCCGGAAATCTTTGCACTTCTGTGCTCCCGATGGGGGACTCCTCAAGTAGACTTGATGGCCTCCAGGATCAATGCCAAGTTACCAACTTTCATGTCCAGATACAGGGATCCGACCGCGGTGGAAGTGGATGCGCTGGTGGTTCCGTGGAGCCAATACCAGCTGGTTTATGTGTTCCCACCGATATCCTTGCTGCCGCTTGTGTTACGTCGGGTCAGGCTGGAGAGGGTTCCAGCTATTCTGATAGCCCCAGATTGGCCGAGAAGGACGTGGTTTTCCACGCTGATGTCGCTTCTGGCGGCGCCTCCTTTTCCTCTGCCTCTTCGACCGGACTTGCTCACTCAGGGTCCCGTGTGTCATCCGGGCCTGAGGTCTCTGCGTTTGACGGCTTGGCTCTTGAGACCGAGATTTTAACCCGTCAAGGGTTTTCAGAAAAGGTCATTGCCACCATGAGAGCGTCAAGAAGTCCGGCTACGACTAGGATTTACTACAGGATTTGGGAATCCTTCTTTTCATGGTGTTTGGGTTCTTCCAGGAATCCAAAGAAATTTTCATTACCCAACTTGTTGGTTTTTTTGCAGCACGGGCTGGATAAGGGTTTGGCAATCAGTACCCTGAAGGGTCAGGTGTCTGCCCTGTCGGTGCTTTTTCGTAAAGCTATTGCCTCGCGTAGGGACGTTGTGCCTTTTTTCGCGGAGCAGCCCGTCAGTTTCCTCCAAGGAAAACTCCTGTGTCGCCTTGGCGGCTTAATCTGGTTTTGAAAGCTCTTCAAAGTGCTCCTTTCGAGCCTATGGATGCTATTAATCTTTCTTTGCTTTCTTGGAAGGTTGCCTTCCTAGTGGCGGTCACTTCCCTGAGACGGGTTTCCGAGTTGGCGGCTCTTTCATGTTCGCCACCTTTCTTGGAATTTTTCCCGGATCGTGTTGTTCTTCGCACGCGACATGATTTTCTCCCTAAAGTGATATCTCAATTCCATGTCAATCAAGATATTGTGTTGCCTTCGCTTTGTTCAGAACCAAAGAATGCGAAGGAGCGGGCCTTGCACTCATTGGACTTAGTGCGGGCATTGAAGTTTTACTTGTCAGTTACGCAGAGTTTCCGGAAGTCGGATTCTCTTTTTGTGATTCCAGCAGGTCGTCGTCGTGGTCAACGAGCTTCTAAAGATACTATAGCTCGTTGGATCCGGTCAGCTATTTTGGAAGCTTACCGTGTTATGGACGAACCTTGCCCGATTAATATTCGGGCTCATTCCACGAGAGCTGTGGGCTCTTCGTGGGCCCTTCATCAAGGGGCTTCGGCAGCCCAGCTCTGTCAGCAGCGACTTGGCGTTCTTTTCACACCTTTACAAAGTTTTATAAGGTGGACGTCAGTGCCTCCGCTGATGCGGCCTTAGGACGCAGAGTCCTTCAGGCGGCTGTATTTTGAAAACTTCTAGTTAAGTTTATGTTGCGCCTGTTGCGCATGTATGAAGGTGTTGGCTTCTGCCTGTTTAAGGTTTTTTCCCACCCTTGTTTTTGTACTGCTTTGGGACATCCCAGAAGTAATGAAGTGTCCCCCTTGCTTCCATCTGCAGCTGAAATTCAATTTTGGTAAGAACTTACCTGTAAAATTCTTTTCAGCAAAGGAAGCAAGGGGGACACTTCTCCCTCCCATAAGGCAGAAGGTGTTGTTTCAGATGCAGCGCGGCTCGCTCAGATAAGTGAGTTTCTGAGCTGAGGTCAGCGCTCTACGGCTCTTTCCGGCATCGCCAGCTCATCGCAGTGGTCAGGTTTTGTGAGTGGTACCTGAGCTGTGTGGTATTCATGTTATGTGCATAACTTTGGTCTTTTGAACCCTTTCAGATTGGTTATGGCACTCCGCTGGTGATTTCTTTCTCCTTAGCTTGTGTACAAAACTGGAGTGTACGGCAGGAGGAGCCAGAGTCGGAGGGGCCGGACAACACCCATTTTTAGAACCTGAGGTTAGTCCTACTATCTGGCTCCGCCCTACCCAGAAGTAATGAAGTGTCCCCCTTGCTTCCTTTGCTGAAAAGAATTTTACAGGTAAGTTCTTACCAAAATTCGAATTTCTTACTTAGTTTTATGCTAGAGCTATGAGTTTGCTTTTCCAGGCTTGACGGTGTATCCGTTTTCCCTTTCCTGCTCCTGACAATTCCCTGAACATACACCCCCTGGGGATTAGGGGACTTAGTAAAGTTCAACAGATTTTATTTTATTGTTTGTCATTTTGTTTCTTTATATTTGATAATAACAATACTAATAATTTTATTTCTGTAGCGCCAACATGTTCTGCAGCACTTTACATTTCAGAGTGGACAGGTACAGACAATTTCAGACATTAGAGAGTAACACATAATTCTACAGATGCCAAGAGGAGTGAGGGCCCTGCTTGCAGGCTTACAATCTGTGAGGAAGTAAGGAGTGCTACAAAACGTAAAAAGGGCTTATAGTGTATGGTCCATAGCACTCTTAACCCCTTACCGATATATAACGCACTGTTATGTCATATGAAGGCTCGCAAGCCAAGTCTTCATCTTTCCCGGCAGATGATGGCTGTGTTACTCAGCCATCATCTGCATTTAAAAGCGTGGGTGGGTCGGAGCTCTGCCTGCAGCTGGTAACTTGTTAAATGTCTGTGACAGTGGCACTTAATGGTCTCTGGCAGGGTGTTGCGTCATTCAAAATGATGTTAATAAAAAAAACATCAGCTCAGGGTGCAAAAAATAAGTCCCCACACAACACCATCAATTAAATATTGAAAACATTACGGGTCTTGGAAAATGGCGATACAATTTTTTTTTTTTTATTTATACATATTCCCAATTTTTTTCACCACTTAAATAAAAAAAAAATAACTATACATGTTCAGTATCTTCATTGTCGTACTAACTTGGAGAATCATATCGCCAGGTTTTAGCTCTTTGAAGAAGGCGAGGAAAAAATGATAATGGAAAATCGCCCTGTCAGGAAGGGGTTAAAATTATTGACATTGGCAATTAACCAGATTGTCTGAGGTTGCAAATTCCAGCAATTTGGCACTTCGCAAGAAAAGTTTTGAAGACTTGGGTGGGAGATTCAGATTATGGAGGATGTTAGTTTTGGGTCATTAGGAGATCCTGGAGCTTGGATTGGGTGGATAAGGGAGGAGATGTAGAGCGGTGATGAACTATGTAAAAAAATATAACCCCAAGTCAATGGGCACACTAAAATATCAGGTGTAGCTAGGTTTTAGTTTTGGAGAGATTCAGTTTTAGGCCAGGGTCACACATGTGAGAAACTCGCACGATTGTCTCGCATGAACACCCAGCACTGCTGCTGTCACTCGGACCGGAGCGTGCGGGCTCATGTATTTCTATGCAGCCCCACGCTCCGGTCCGAGTGCCGGCGGCAGTGCCGGGTGTTCTTGAGAGAGAATCATGCAAGTTTCTCGCATGTGTGACCCTGGCCTTAGATAGTGAGAACATGATGTTAGAGACAGTGGACAGACAATCCCTTGTATTTTGTAGTAATGCAGTGTGATGTCAGAAGAGGTGTGTAATTGGGTGTACTCAGCATTGAGATTGTACTGAAAACCGAATGGCTTGTCCAGTGGGGCAGTGTATAGAGAAAAGAGGAAGGTGCCTAGGTCTGAGCTTTGAGGAACCTTTGCATTGGAAGAAGAGCCGGCAAATGATACAGTGAAGGAGCTGTCCTAGAGGTAGGAGGAGAACCAAGAGGGCTGCATCCTTGAGGCCAATGGAGCAGATCATGGTGATGAGGAGCAGGTGGTCCACAGTGTTGAATGCTGCAGAGAGATCCAGGAGAATCAGCAGGTAGTAGTGACCATTACATTTAGCTGTTAGTACATCATTAGAGACATTAGTAAGGGCAGCTTCTGGATGCCGGATTGTAAGGGGTTAAGAGCGTTATCAGAGACATAACATATTGGAGAAGGTAAACCAAGAGTTTCCAGGAGCTTAGCAATGAGCGGGAGATTAGAGGCAGGTCTGTAATTCTGGTTAAAGGATCTTTTTTTGGTAACTAGTTATGACAGTATGTTTGAAAGAGTACGAAAAGATTAGAGACAGACATTACTGATTTTATGTAGGTACTGACAAGCGAGGGACGGGGTGCAGGTTGCAGGAACAAAAGGAGCGGAGAGTCTAGTAACTTCTGTGACCAGTTTATAGGCTGATAATGATTGACAAAGTGCGGGAGGCAAGTGGATTCCCTGGTATTAGGGAATTGGGAGATCATTCCCTATTGGATATTGTCAATTATTTGTTTTATAGAAGTTTCCGTGTCTGAGGTTGTTGACGGGGCTTGCACTTTAGGACTGAGAAGGGAGTAAAAGTGTCAGTCGTTTTGGATTATTTGATAGTGAGGTGAATAGTGAAGGGCAGGGTTATAGCTATAAACACAAACCACTGGTCAAAACATGTTTGTGCCAGGGTAGCCATCGTTTGTGTCGGTGTGTTCTGTGAATACTCTGACACTAAGTGAAATACATTTCATTATTGCGAATTTTGTGAATATATTTAGGATCTTTTATGGTCCTTTGTATAAAGTGTTTTATTCAGTGGTGATGGCTCTGTATAGATCAAGAGACCCGAAATGTGAGTACTAAGAATTCCTTCACAACTCCTGAACTACAGTCCCACGTGCACCAGGCTGGCTGTACAAATGGCTATATGAGCTGTCTGGCTGATAGCCGTGTGACAAGAACCACATGCAGCTTCCCACAGGCAGCAGCGCTTTTGTATGGTCTACTATTATAGACTTGGCCTCAGGTTTAGTGTTGTGTTCGGAGCTGAAGTTGGCCCAATTCTGATACCGCCGTGCAGGGGGCTCTGAGCTTGTGTAGGGTGCATCTTGTCACCTTTTTGCAAGATGTGGCCTCTCCCGTTTGATTGGTAATGATGACATGAAGCCTAGCTTCTGCATCTTTCTGAGGTCATTGGAAGGCTGTGTGGGGAGAGATGACCGTATCTGACTGTGACCTTTCATCGTTAACACACAGAATTAGGCAGTAAATCTTTTCATGCTGCCATAACGTCAATCAAGGGCTTTATTCTTAATATCTCACATACAATACAGAGTAAGGCTGTGTGCACACTGTGCATTTTTGATGCATTTTCACAGCTTTTTTTTCCTTGTGGAAATGGCCCAAAAACGCTATGGAATCCTTATGTAAGCTAATTCAATGACCGTCCTGAAGTGTTGTGCACATAATCAGTACATTTCCTTTGAATATTTGCAGTGCATACTTTTTTTCTGCAGCATGTCAATTCTTTGTGCATTTCTACAGCGTTTTTCACCCATTGACTCCAATTGAGTCAATCAAATCCGCAGCAAAAACACAGGTATAAAAATGTTTACAGATTTGCTGAGTTTTTGTTTGCGTTTGTACCGGCTTCCTATGGTGTTTCCCACACGGTCATCTGTGTGACAGCATGGGAAACACCGGCGTGGAGGTTCTTATCGGCGGTAAGACCGTCGGTCAGAGCGCTGCGGGGTCATGTCGTCAAATGTCAGCGTGACCCCGCAGCTGTGACTGACCCGCGCGGTGACCTGCGGTAAAAAGCTTACTGCAGGTCAGCAGGCGTGGGCTGATGAGACTACTGCTCTCATTGGGTTACGTCTGCTGTCACTGATAATAGTGGGAGATGTAGTCTCATCAGCTGGCGCATGTGCTCACAGTTAAAAAAAAAAATAAAAATAAATAAAAGTCTTAGTTATTTTCCGGTAACTATTTTTCGGAGCTTTGACAGCACCACGAGAGAGGGTATCCCGTCCTTCAGTGACAGGAAACTTACAGACATAAAAGGGCTTCACTTCTCTTCCGCATCACTTTGATTACAGAGTGCGAGAGGACCTCCAAGGTTAGTAGCATTATACCATACCCCAAATGATTTTCACACATGCTTATGCAGAAGTAAAAGAAGTGCTCACCCACACGTGAAGGGAGGGAATATAAGGGTGCTGTCATGGGTTCCGAAAAATACCGTTACCGGTAAGTAACTAAGACTTTATTCGGTCTCCCATTACAGCACCACGAGAGAATTACAGAGAAGTAAGAAAACTAGGGAGGGACCACAGCCTGAAGCACCCTTCTCCAAAATGTGAGATCGGAGGAGGCACCCATGTCAAGCCTATAATGCTTATAAAACGTGGAAGAAGACCATGTAGCCGCCTTACATATCTGCTTAATCGACACCACCGATCTCTCTGCCCAGGAAGTCGCCATGGCTCATGTGGAGTGAGCCTTCAGACCCTCTGGAACTGCCTTACCACATGCTGTATAGGCTAAAAAAAAATCGCCTCCCTGATCCATGTAGCTAACGTGCATTTTGAAACCTTAAGCCCCTTCGTAGCCACCTGAAAGGACACAAAGAATTATCCCTTTCCAAGGGTCAGTCACAGAAACATATCTGAGTAGGCATCTCCTGACATCTAGTGAATGTAGCCTTTCTTCCTTCTGATTCCCAGGGTTGGCACAGAAGGAAGAACAATCTCCTGCAGTCTGTGAAATTTAGAGGCTACTTTCGGTAGGTAAGACGGATCCGGCTTCAAGATAACCCTATCTTCCAGGAACTGGGTATATGGTGGAAGTCTGGAAAGGGCCTGAATGTCACTAACCCTGCAGGCTGATGTTAATGCAACATGATGTTAATGCAACAAGAAGGGCCGTCTTAAGGGAAATAACTTTTATTGGGGCTGAATCAATGGGCTCGAAGGGAGATTCTGTCAACGCTGTTATAACTAGATTTAGATCCCAAGGCACCATTCTTTCTTTAAGAATGGGCCTAGACCTAGCTGATTAATAAACCTAGCCACCCAATAATTGCCAGCCAGATCACAATTATATAGGGCCCCCAGAACCGATACCTGGACTTTGAGGGTGTTCGTGGATAGTCCTATCTCTAGGCCCCTTTGTAGGAATGCCAAAACCTGCCCTATCTGAACCTCCCCCCAATCTCTGCATTAGAGGCCAATAGAAACTTATTCCAGGTTCTGGCATATATCTTTGTTGTGGATACTTTCCTACTTTGAAGTAGAGTGGCCACTAGATTGTGAGAAAACCCTTTCCCATCAACAGCACCTCAAATTCCACGCCGTCAGATGTAGACTGGACACTCGTGGAAGGAAGATTGGTCCTTGGGAGAAGAAATTTGGGAGTTCCAGAAGAACCATGGATTGGTGACGGACATCGTCCGTAGCCAGGAACACCATGTCCTTTTGGGCCAAAGGGGGGCGATTAAGATAACCCGTGCCCTGTCCTCCCAGATCTTTCTTAACACCAATGGCTTCAGAGCTATTGGGGGAAAAGCATATGCCAGACTAAAGTCCCATGGAATCAGCAGAGCATCTACTCCCTGTAGACTTTCTCTGGGGTTTAGAGAACAGAACTGATGCACTCTTCTGTTCCCCTGGTGGCAAAAGGTACAGGTCCTTCTCAAAAAAATTAGCATATAGTGCTGAATTTCCTTATTTTCCATAATGTAATGATTACAATTAAACTTTCATATATTTTAGATTCATTACACACCAACTGAAATTTGTCAGGTCTTTTATTGTTTTAATACTGATGATTTTGGCATACAACTCCTGATAACCCAAAAAACCTGTCTCAAAAAATTAGCATATCAAGAAAAGGCTCTCTAAACGACCTATTACCCTAATCTTCTGAATCAACTAATTAACTCTAAACACATGCAAAAGATTCCTGAGACTTTTAAAAACTCCCTGCCTGGTTCATTACTCAAAACCCCCATCATGGGTAAGACTAGCGACCTGACTGATGTCAAGAAGGCCATCATTGACACCCTCAAGCAAGAGGGTAAGACCCAGAAAGAAATTTCTCAACAAATAGGCTGTTCCCAGAGTGCTGTATCAAGGCACCTCAATGGGAAGTCTGTTGGAAAGAAACAATGTGGCAGAAAACGCTGTACAATGAGAAGAGGTGACCGGACCCTGAGGAAGATTGTGGAGAAGGAGCGATTCCAGACCTTGGGGGACCTGAGGAAGCAGTGGACTGAGTCTGGTGTAGAAACATCCAGAGCCACCGTGCACAGGCGTGTGCAGGAAATGGGCTACAGGTGCCGCATTCCCCAGGTAAAGCCACTTTTGAACCATAAACAGCGGCAGAAGCGCCTGACCTGGGCTACAGAGAAGCAGCACTGGACTGTTGCTAAGTGGTCCCAAGTACTTTTTTCTGATGAAAGCAAATTTTGCATGTCATTCGGAAATCAAGGTGCCAGAGTCTGGAGGAAGACTGGGGAGAAGGAAATGCCAAAATGCCTGAAGTCCAGTGTCAAGTACCCACAGTCAGTGATGGTGTGGGGTGCCATGTCAGCTGCTGGTGTTGGTCCACTGTGTTTCATCAAGGGCAGGGTCAATGCAGCTAACTATCAGGAGATTTTGGAGCACTTCATGATTCCATCGGCTGAAATGCTTTATGGAGATGAAGATTTCATTTTTCAGCACGACCTGGCACCTGCTCACAGTGCCAAAACCACTGGTAAATGGTTTACTGACCATGGTATTACTGTGCACAATTGGCCTGCCAACTCTCCTGACCTGAACCCCATAGAGAATCTGTGGGATATTGTGAAGAGAAAGTTGAGAGACGCAAGACCCAACACTCTGGATGAGCTTAAGGCCGCTATCGAAGCATCCTGGGCCTCCATAACACCTCAGCAGTGTCACAGGCTGATTGCCTCCATGCCACGCCGCATTGAAGCAGTCATTTCTGCAAAAGGATTCCCGACCAATTATTGAGTGCATAACTGAACTTTATTATTTGAGGGTTTTTTTTGTTTGTTTTTAAAAAAACACTTTTATTTTATTGGATGGTTGAAATATGTTAATTTTTTGAGACAGGTTTTTTGGGTTATCAGGAGTTGTATGCCAAAATAATCAGTATTAAAACAATAAAAGACCTGACAAATTTCAGTTGGTGTGTAATGAATCTAAAATATATGAAAGTTTAATTGTAATCATTACATTATGGAAAATAATGAAATTTAGCACTATATGCTATTTTTTTGAGAAGGACCTGTATATGTCCGGACATACCCACATCTGCACAATTTGGTTGAAGATGGTTCGGTTTAACACCCATTCTCCCTGCCTGAGCTGGTTGCGGCTTAGGAAGTCTGCATTGATATTTTATTTTCCTTTTATGTGCAGAGCAGTTAATGACAGCAGATGAGCTTCGGCTATTTGGAATATTAGATCCGCCACATCCATTAGAAACCGTGGATCGGGTCCTCCCTTTGTGGTTGATGTAGGCCACCTTCACCTGATTGTCAGAAAGGACTCTAACATGCTGGCCCTGTAGGGACATAAGGAGCCGTCTTATTGCCAGCTCCACTGCCAATAACTCTTTCAGGTTAGACAAACCACTAATCTCAATCCCTGTCCACGTCCCCTGGACCATCACCTCCCCAAGATGGGCACTCCAATCCCTGAGGCTGGCATCTGTCGTGACAATTCAGGAAATATGGTTCACCCAGGGAACCCCCCTAGATAAGTTTGACAAATTTAACCACCAAAGAAGGGATTGTATCGTAGAGGCGGACAAAGGCACCCTCTAAGGAAATGGTCATTGCGTAATCCTTCCCACTGTAAGGCTTTAGTATGGAATTGGGCCCACAGGACAGCCGTAATACAGCAAACGAGTGACCGCAAAAGGGACATTGCACTCCTAAGGGACATAAAGGGATTATTCACTGCCTTCAAACGTGATGTTGAATACCCTCTGATTTAGGCACCGGTAGCCGACACTCCTTAGTCTCGGAGTCCAGCATGAGACCCAGGAATTCTTGCACCCTCAGGGGTTGCAAACCTGAATTTTTAAGATTCAAAAGCCACCCCAACCCCTCTAGCGTGGACATAATAGCCTCCAGCTGTTTAGTGCAATGAAAGACCGAACTGCCTACTATTGAGAAGTCATCCAAATAGGGGACAATCACGACATTCTGTTCATCGAGATGTGCCATGACCTCTACGACCACCTTGGTAAAGACACAGCCACTCTAAGGAACCGCTTGTGATCTGCATGCATAGGTATGTGGTAGTATGCGTCCTTGAGATCCAACACTACCATGAAGCAATTTTTAAAGAGCAATTTTATTGCTGACCTAACGGACTCCATCTTAAAGGGGGCGCACTATCAGGAACTTGTTCAGACCTCTCAGAATAATGGTCCAAGAAGAACCATCCCTGAAGGGTTTTCCACGGCTGAATCTTGTCCTGTTGAAAGATCGTCCGTAGGAAGGGAGCGACAGGTTAGGAAACTTCTTTTTATTGTCCCCCGCCTTTTCCAGGAGTTCATCCAACACCGGCCCAAACAAGTGTTCCCGTTCACAAGGGATGACGCACAGCTTCAACCAGGCCTGGATGTCCCCGTGTCAACACTTTAGCCATAAAGCTCTGCGGGCTGCATTAGAAAGGGTCGCGGCTCTTGCCGCCAACCTGACTGAGTCTGCCGAGGCAAATGACAGAAAGGCTGCAGCTTCCTGCATCATGAGAAGTGTAGCCAAAATGCTTTCTCTGGATGCCTTATCCTTTACCTGAGTCTCTAACTGGTCCAGCCAGACCATCAAAGACCTGGCCGTACAGGTGGCTGCCACCGCCGGCCTAAGGGTTCCTGCCGACATCTCCCAGGCGCCTTTAAGGAAGGTATCTGCTTTCTTATCTAGTGGGTTCTTCAGATTTCGCATATCCTCAGAGGGTAGCAAGGATTTCCTAGATCCTTAGCAACCGCTGCATCCAGCTTTGGGGCTTTATCCCACGAAGACGAAGTAGACTCTTTAAATGGATACCTTCTCTTGAAGGCCGGGGCTAAGGAGCCTTTTCTCTCTGGTCTCTTCCACTCCTGAAGAATAAGAGAGCGGATCTTGTCGTTCAGGGGAAAGGACCTGCCTGCCTTCTGATCCAGGCCTCCGAACGTAACATCCTGCATGGATTTTTCTGGCTTGGGCTCAACAATCCCCATAGTAATATTAACCGCCTTTACCAGTTTATTCACTCGGTCAATAGGGAAGCAGGAACGGCTTGACCGAGCATCTGAAGAGGATGAAGTCAAGGAAGATGAACCTGAGCCATCTTCACCCGAGTAACTATCACTGTCCGACATCGGGGACTTCCTTATTTTCACTTTATGGACACCTTCCTGGGAATGGTACCGGAATGCGCGGGGGATAAATCTCACCCAAAGGATCCTCCCTAGAGACTGAAGACTCATCCAGTCTGCTGGCACTTCTCTGACGGGACCTCATTTCACCCATACGACCACCTCCTGCGCTGCTGTGTGATCGCCGCTGGGTCACTTGCAGGTGGGGCTCCCCAGTGAGCTGCTGATGTGCAGGTGAATGCTGCACCTGCTGCTCTGGCGACTCCATGATACCTTGCTTATGTGTCTAGAAGCGCCTGGTCTTATCCTGGCATGCTTTAATATCCTAGGCCACTCCCCCAATCCGGCACCCCCTGTCCACCAGGTCAGCAGGTCCTCCACGTGGTCTGCCAGGTGCTTCCTCCCCTGCGGTCTGCAGGCCATGCCCATGCTCCCGCAACTGCGCCCCCCCGGCCCAGCACATCTCGGCGCCCCCCCCTTCTGGACGCGCCTGCTCACAGCCCCAGTAATCACATCCCCCCTGCCCTTAAAGCCACGGCAGCCCTGCCGCTTCCCCAGGAGTTCTGGCCGCGTCACAGGGTGTGCGCCCTGGCCGCATCACAGGAGGCGCGCCCCGGCGGCGTCATGCCACCCTGCGCCCACCCCGGCCGCCGGAAGCACGCCAGCGCACGTACCAGGACTGCGGCCCTCGAAGCTACACATGCCATCAGCCCCAGGCATGCTCGCATGCACCTGCGCGCCAGACCACGACCGAGCTGGTAACCCTGCCCGGACACCGCTCTTTTGCTTTTGCTCACTATCGTGCAGTCCCCCTGGACCAACTGTGGCGCTTTCAGGGACCAGCCAAGGCAGGGGACCCCGCTACCTGAACCATCCGGCCGGGCCTGGGATTGAGTTATCTTCTACCTTCTTTACAGGTATGTCTGAAAGAGGTTCACCCATCAAGGACAGGAAATCAACTGATGCTGGAGAGAGGTGCTGCCCTTTTTATGTCTGTAGGTTTCCTGTGCTTGACGGCGGATCCCCTCTCTCGTGGTGCTGTCATTGGAGACCGAATAAAAAAAAAGTTAAATAATTACATGCATATTCAAGTAAAAATAAAAAAACCCATGATATTCTTCTAATACCAAATCCCCGATGCCCTCGTCTCCTAGAAAAAATGTAAAATAATAAACCAACATATACTCGCCTGTCAGCCGTAGTCCACGTAATCCCGAGTGTCCCAATGCGATCTCGCGTGTAGAACATTCAAGAAAAAAATCAGGAGATGTGACTGCTACCCCGCTGCCGGCGATACACTTCGGGAGCGATTATCTCCTGTCAGTGTATAAATGAGCTGCCGTGAGAGAGTTCACCGAAGTTCATCAGCTGATCAGCTACAGTTCTCTCACTTACGGCACCGCTGCATGAGAACTTTCCCATGGCAGCTCAGTGATACACTGCGGGAGCGATTACCTCTTGTCAGTGTATCGCCGGCTGTCTTTGAGAGCAGTCACATCAGTCACAGATGAGGAATATTGTGGGTTATTATTTTTTTTGTTGCAGGTGACGTTGGTGTCAGTGGATTAGGCGTTCAGTGAGTATGGTTTAATTAAGATTCATTAAAGGAGTCTACATCATTATTTCAAATGAAGGACTTTTTTCTGGGTGTGTTTTTTTTTTTTTTTTTTTTTTTTAAATTTTTATTTTAAATTTTTTTTTTTTTAATACAAAATCACTATTGGGTTACTAATGGATAGGTCTCTTGCAGACTCCTCTCCATTACTAACCTGTGGGCTTGATGTCATCTGACAATACAAAGGTGACCAACCCCACAAATATGAACCCCACTTTGCACCGCTACAGGGCAAATAGGAAGATCGAGGCTAAGCGCCAGATTTAGCCATCTGGTAAATGTGCCTCTTCTGGGGCAGCTGAGAGCTCATGTTTTTAGTCTGGTAGGGGGCCAATATCTGTCACTTCCTAGGCTATTAATATCAGCCCGCAGCTGTCTGCCTAGCCTTTGCTGGTTAAATTTTATAGGGGAACCTATATCAATTTTTTTTCTGGGGTCCCCCTGTAAACTAGCCAGTAAAAGCTAAGCAAACAGCTGTGATCTGATATTAATAGCCTGGGAAACTTTATGGCTATTGTCTCCTTCCTAGCATATTCACATCAGCCGTCGGCTTTCCCTCTCCTGGTTATTAAAATTACACGGGAACCCACTCAATTTTTTTTTTTCTTTAAAATTAATAGTTTCTGTTTGATTATAGCCTATGTAGGTTCATTCTGTTAATGCTCCTACATAGGTTGGTAACTGTGTGTGTTTTGTGTGTTTGTGTTTACTTGTTGGCTTAGTAATGAGGGTGTTGGGCTGACACCTTTTCATTACTAAGCCTAGGGCCTGGTGTCAATTACAGCTGTTGACACCAATCCTTAATCCCACTACCCTAATGCCACTGGATCAGCATGAAAAAGGTGGTGTTGAACCAAGAAATTACATAACAAAACTTTTTTTTTTTTTTTTTTTAAATATATTTATTTAGCTAAAAAGAGCTTTCATTTCTATACAAAAATGCATAGAATAAAGGCATACAAAAATTTGCCTTTCTCCTGCCAAATTTCTACAATCAAATACTCAACATGTACACATAGCCTTAAAGGGAAGCATTTAGCTTTTTATACCCACCTCCTACCACCAGAACTGTTTTACATGTGTGTAGGTTATAAGAACACAAGTGAATCTATACCTTTTATTAAATAAAAACCATGCCCTGTTGCAGAAAAACAACTCTAAAAATGATGTACAGATGAAGCTGGAGGTGATCCTCTTACTTTACTCTGCCACGGCACCATTCTCAGCCTAAGGAAAGAGTCAGACGTCCGAGGATTGCAACGCAATGCTCTCCCATGTGTGACTGCTTCATAGAAATACTTTCTGTCACTCTCGGGGTCAGGAAAGCCACAGGCAAGTCCGAGCATTGCATTGCGATCCTTGTCGGAGTTTTGCGGCTGTGTGACTCTTCCCTAATTCTGCACTCAACTGCTGCAGCAGTGGTAACTTTCAATTGCCTACTGGAGATCGGAGTTAGGCAATGAGGGGAGCTCCGAGCTGGGGTATTAGAAGTGCTCTGTCCTGCCCAGAGCATTTCTACTCTCACTTTCATACCACTTCTTATGTAGAAGCAGTGTTTTTGTTTTACCACTTAGTGGCCACCAATACATCTTTTTACTGACCTGGTATAAAAGAAAATACCGCCTACCGATGGGTGAAAATGCAGCAGCTGTCAGCTTTACACTATTGGGGACACCATGCTGCATCATCCTCGACCATGGTTGTTTAACCCCTCAGATGTTGCTGTCCGTAGTGGATATGGCATGTAGATGGTTAAATGTGTGGGGGCTTCTTCTTTAACCCCATCGACACCACATCGTGTGTGATGGTTGATATGGCAATCCTTGGCCACATAACGGTTTTAGAGTCTGCCTGCTATAGCGGCCTGTTCATTTTAGAAATGGTGCTCATTGGGGAAATGGTATTTATTAACTTTTTTGTGTGGTATGACTATCTGAATTAAAGGAATAATCATTCAAAGTTTGAAAATTAATAATATTTTAAAATTTTGTCAAATTTCAGATATATGCTCACCTCTCCCCGTTCCTCCACTGCTGCGGCCTCCTCAGCGGGCGAATGTGGAGAGAGGAGTATTTGATTATTTTTTTAATACGTGGATCATTATATGGGGTCCATTATACTGTATGTAGCAATATATGGAGTCTGTTATTCTGTATGCTGTATTATATGGGGCCCATAATACTGTATAAAACATTACATGTGACCCATTATACAGTATGGAACATTATACTGGGTCCATTATTCTGTATCGAGCAATATATGGGATCCATTATTCTGTATGGAGGAATATGTGGTGCCCATAATTCAGTATGGAGGGCTATGTGGTGCCCATAATTCAGTATGGAGGGCTATGTGGTGCCCATAATTCAGTATGGAGGGCTATGTGGTGCCCATAATTCAGTATGGAGGGCTATGTGGTGCCCATAATTCAGTATGGAGGGCTATGTGGTGCCCATAATTCAGTATGGAGGTCTATGTGGTGCCCATAATTCAGTATGGAGGGCTATGTGGTGCCCATAATTCAGTATGGAGGGCTATGTGGTGCCCATAATGCTGAATAAGGACTATACTTTCCAGTCTGGAATAAGTCTGCAGTCCCTCTGTGTGACTGCAGATGTTTGAATCCCCCAGGGCACGCACTGTGCTCTCTGTGAGGTTTTGCTGGTTTCTGAGATATTGTAGAATGCACGATAGATATCACTATGTAATGTAAAGAGTAAAGGTACTGCCACACTAAACAATCCCGCTAGCGATCACGATAACGACGCATACTAATGCGATCGCTAGCGGGATTGTTTCTATATCGCTAAATGCAGCCACATTTAGCGATATAGTTAACGACGCTATCGCCGTTAGCGATCTTCTTAACGACTTTAGCGGTACAAAAGTACCGCTAAATCGCTAAGAAAAGGTGCCACACTAGCGATATATACTTACCCAGCGGGAGCGCCGACGAGAAAATAGGGTCCGGAACGATTCCAGCGACGAGCGAGATCACAGCAGGAAGCTCGTCGCTGGCAGCTGCCGCACTGAACAACATCGCTAACGGGATCGCTAAATAGTGACGTTTTTTAGCGATCCCGTTAGCGATATTGTTCAGTGTGGCATACCCTTAAGTGAAATCTTTGGCAGTGTACTATACCTATATTTCTCTGCCGTATCTGTGCATCATGTGTTAAAGGGGCCCACTGAGACACTTTCGCCCAGGGTCCACAAAAACCTGGAGCCGGCCCTGCTTTGATCTCTTCTATTTAACCATTTAAATGCCACTGTCAATCACTTACAGCAGTATTTAAATGCTTTTCCAATAGCTGATCGGGTTAGCCAGGTAGCTGGAGCCTGCTGAGGACCCCTATATTTGCAATTGTAGTCCTGTGAAGTGCAGCTGTGGGCTGGGCGTCATTTTAACTCTACTACAATGGTATTGTAATTTATAGAATGAACTAGTAAATAATCACAGGTTCAAGTCACCTAAGAGGACTTAAAGGTAAAGTTAAAAAATATAAAAGTTTAAATCAACCCTTTTTCCCCCAATTTCAAAAATTAAAAAAAATAAAAATGTGAAAAAAAAACACAGTATTGTCATTTTTGTAAAAGTGCAATCTGTCAAAATGTAACATTATGTAAACCATACTTTATACGCTGAAAGAAAAATGAAATTCCAGAATTGCCATTTTTCAATTCTGCACTCACTCATTCCCAAGAGAAGCAATAAAAAGCAATCAAAATGTCGTATCTACCCCAAAATGGTATCAATAAAAGTGTCATCTCAGTGCGCAAAAAACAAGCAACCTGATGACGAGACCCGAGTAGTCTCTTGCTTTGTTGCTTCGTTTTAGTTTTCTAATCCATTAAAGGTCTCCTATCTACAGGATTACCGTATTTTCTTTCTCTTATTGAGAACATTCAGTCTTTTTTCACCAGACTAACACCGTATCAAAAAAGTTTTTTTCATGTAAAACCAGAAAAATGCAACACAAGCTAATTATTTACAGCATTCAGAGGTTTTTTTTTAATCGCTAAAATATATTTAAAAGTCCTTGTAAGTTGTTATCGCCTTAATTGTAGTGACCTGAAGAATTATTCTGACAAGTCCTTTTTATTGTGTAACTGAGTGCTGTAAAAACTAAGCCCAAAGACCAAAGTGGAATTGTTTTTTTTTTTTTTTATCAGTTTTATACTTGGGATTTTTTTTTTCACTATTTCTTCTGTACACTGTAAAGTAAAATGAACGGTGTCATTCAAAATTGCCACTCGTTACTCTTCCTAAATAAAGTGGAGCAATCCCTCCCGAGAGCAATTGACCTCATTAACTATTTTGGGGAATTGTCGGGTCTCAAAATGAATTGGAGCAAATCTGTGGTCATGCCACTTATGGAAAATATGGCTGAACCTGTGATGTTTGGATTGCAAATAGTAGAAAAGTTAAAATATACCCCTTATATAATATGATGAAGAAAAGGTTTGAGTGCTGGTCTCCGCTTCCCCTGTCTGTGGCAGGCAGAATTGGCTTAATCAAAATGATAATTCTCCCAAAATGTTTGCATGTGTTGGAACATTCATCAACTAAAGTCCCCAAAGGGTTTTTTATGAAAATGCATGGCGTTGATGGCGACATTCATATGGGGATCATCCAGGCCCAAATTAAGTATTGGATCTCTGCAGAGACCCAAAAACCATGGTGGATATGCGGTACCTGACCTACTTTTGTATGATCTGGCCGGTCAGATACATTACTTGACGCACTGGATAGGTGGCTGCAGGCTTGCTAATGCAGAAGCTCATCTTATACACTTCTCAGATGGGAATACACCATGGGCAATATTAGAAGGATCATATAGACGCCACAAGGTTTATTGTTTGCACACAGTGTGGCGATACAGGTGTGGCAAGAAAGTAAACGTATCATGAAATTCACTGACCAAATGGGAGAGACTCGGTTATGGAATAATCTTGAGTTTCACTTTCCACACCTCAAACTTACTGGACCCAATTTTCTGGAAGCTATACGGAATAACTACACTTAAACTTTAATTTTCAAAAATTTGATTATTATCATTTGAACAAATTCATATAAAATTTGGGATCCCTCATAGGGATTTTTACAGATATTTGCAAATGAGACATGCCGTGGTGCATCAGTTTCCATATCCTAGGATGCGAATATCCAGATATCCATTGATAGGAGTGTTAACCACTCAATGACCCTTGGGCGTAATATCCTCTCTATAAACCTTTCTACTAAACTCCAGGATTGCTTCTACTCAACTTGCTGTTGAGAGTAAATGGCGGCAATTAATCCCTTCTATCACAGATGATCAGTGGAATGATGCCCTAGAGGCACATACGATGGTGTCGCCAGCCGCAAATAATAAATTAATTCAACTACAGTCATGGCCAAAAGTTTTGAGAATGACACAAATATTAATTTTTACAAAGTCTACTGCTTCACTTTTTCTAATGGCAATTTGCATATACTCCAGAATGTTATAAAGAGTGATCAGCTTAACAGCAATTACTTGCAAAGTCAATATTTGGCTAGAAAATGAACTTTATCCCCCAAAACACATTTCAACATCATTGCAGCCCTGCCTTAAAAGGACCAGCTAACCTCTTTTCAGTGATTGCTCCATTAACACAGGTGTGGGTGTTGATGAGGACATGGCTGGAGATCAATCTGTCATGATTAAGTAAGAATGAGACCACTGGACACTTTAAAAGGAGGCTGGTGCTTGGCATCATTGTTTCTCTTCTGTTAACCATGGTTATCTCTAAAGAAACACGTGCAGTCATCATTGCAATGCACAAAAATGACCTAACAGGGAAGAGTATCGCAGCTAGAAAGATTGCACCTCAGTCAACAATCTATCGCATCATCAAGAACTTCAAGGAGAGATGTTCCATTGTTGCCAAAAAGGCTCCAGGGTGCCCAAGAAAGACCAGCAAGCGCCAGGACCATCTCTTAAAAGTGTTTCAGCTGCGGGATCGGGCTACCAGCAGTGCAGAGCTTGCTCAGGAATGGCAGCAGGCAGGTGTGAGTGCATCTGCACGCACTGTGAGGCGGAGACTCTTGGAGCAAGGCCTGGTCTCAAGGAGGGCAGCAAAGAAGCCACTTCTCTCCAGAAAAAACATCATGGACAGACTGCTATTCTGCAAAAGGTACAGGCAGTGGACTGCTGAGGATTGGGGTAAAGTTATTTTCTCTGATGAATCCCCTTTTCGATTGTTTGGGACATCAGGAATACGCCTCATTCGGAGAAGACAAGGTGAGCGCTACCACCAGTCTTGTCTCATGCCAACTGTTAAGCATCCTGAAACCATTCATGTGTGGGGTTGCTTCTCAGCCAAGGGAATCGGCTCTCTCACAGTCTTGCCTAAAAACACAGCCATGAATAAAGAATGGTACCAGAATGTCCTCCAAGAGCAACTTCTCCCAACCCTCCAAGAGCAGTTTGGCGATCAACAATGCCTTTTCCAGCATGATGGAGCACCTTGCCATAAAGCAAAGGTGATAACTAAATGGCTCAGGGAACAAAACATAGAGATTTTGGGTCCATGGCCTGGAAACTCCCCAGATCTTAATCCCATTGAGAACTTGTGGTCAATCATCAAGAGACGGATGGACAAACAAAAACCTAAAAATTCTGACAAAATGAAAGCATTGATTGTGCAAGAATGGACTGCTATCAGTCAGGATTTGGTCCAGAAGTTGATTGAGAGCATGCCAGGGAGAATTGCAGAGGTCCTGAAGAAGAAGGGTCAACACTGCAAATATTGACTTGCTTCATTAACTCATTCTAACTGTCAATATAAGCTTTTGTTACTCATATGTTTGCAATTATTATATTTCTGTCTGTGATAAAACCATCTGTCAAACACACATAAAAACCAGAGGGCAGCAGATCATGTGAAAACATAATATTTGTGTCATTCTCAAAACTTTTGGCCATGACTGTATATATCCTACATCAATCCTACCTGACCCCGAGTAGACTACATAGATTTGGAAGACAGGTAACTGATGAATGGCATAGGTGCAGGGAATCTGGAGCGGACTTCTGGCATCTTATTTGGAGTTGTGGGATAATACAAAGATACTGGAGTGAAGTGATAACTACATTAGAACGGATAATTGGGATATCAGTTGAATGTAATTCAGAGTTGTGTATCTTGGGTATTGTGGATGATGAACTGTGGTTGCACTATAGTAAAATATTTCTTCGGAAGGTTCTATTTATTGCTAGGAAAGCAATAGCACTAAGGTGGATGGTGGGGGGAAGCCTCCTACTAGTAACCCCTTAATCCCATCCGACGTACTATTCCTTCCATGTGACCCTGGACCTTATTCTCATGGACGGAATAGTACGTCACATGCGATCAGCTGCGCTCCCTGGGGGGAGCGCAGCTGATCGCGGCCGGGTGCTGACACCGTAGCTGACACCCGGCACTATGTGCCAGAAGCGGTCACGGACCGCTCCTGGCACACAGCGATCAAACATCAAAAATCGCGGTGTACCGGGGGCACAGGGAAGCATCGCGCAGGGAAGGGGCTCCCTGCGTGCTTCCTGAGACCCTCAGAACAGCGCAATGTGATCGCACTGTTCTGAGACCTTCCTCCCTGCAAGACCCAGGATCCAAGATGGCCGCCGGGTCCTGCAGGGAGGCAGCTTCCTCAGTGCCTGCTGAGAGCAGGCGCTGAGAGCCTGCAGCAGTGCCTGTGAGATCGCTGGTCTCACAGAGTGCTGTGCACAGTGT
Source organism: Oophaga sylvatica (assembly GCA_033576555.1). Lineage (NCBI taxonomy): Eukaryota > Metazoa > Chordata > Amphibia > Anura > Dendrobatidae > Oophaga > Oophaga sylvatica. The sequence goes on along the minus strand of JARQOD010000004.1, from coordinate 208,911,595 downwards.
CAGACCAGCGATCTGACTTTATACAGTGATGTCCCACCCTGAGACAAAGTAAAAAAGTAAAAAAAAAAAATTTAAATCACATGTGTAAAAAAAAAAAAAAAATAATAAATTCCAAAATAAAGGAAAAAAAAAAATTCCCCAATAAATTCATTTCTTCCAGTGAATAAAGAAAACAAAAGAATAAAAGTACACATATTTGGTATCGCCACGTCCGTAACGACCCGCCCTATAGAACTCTCCCACTAGTTAACCCCTTTAGTGAACCCCTTTAAAAAAAAAAAAAGCAAAAAATCAATTCTTTATCATCATACCGCCGAACAAAGTGGAATAACTCGCGATCAAAAAGACTGATATAAATAAATATGGTACTGCTGAAAACGTCATCTTGTCCTGCAAAAAACGAGCCGCCATACAGCATCATTAGCGAAAAAATAAGTTCTAGCTCGCAGAAAAAAGCGATGAAAAATAATTTTTTATATAAAATTGTTTTTATTGTATAAAAGCGCCAAAACATAAAAAAATGATATAAATGAGGTATCGCCGTAACCGTACTAACCCGAAGAATAAGACTGCTTTATCAATTTTACCACACGCGGAACGGTATAAACGCCCCCCCCCCAAAGAAATTCATGAATTGCTGATTTTTGTTCATTCTAACCTCCCAAAAATCGAAATAAAAAGCGATCAAAAAATGTCACGTGCTCAAAAATGGGTACCAATAAAAACGTCAACTCGTTCCGCAAAAGGTAAGTCCTCGCATGACTCTGTGGGTCAAAATATGCAAAAATTATAGCTCTCAAAATGTGGTAATGCAAAAACTATTTTTTGCAATAAAAAGCGTCTTTTAGCGTGACAGCTGCCAATCATAAAAATCCGCTATAAATAGTAAATCAAACCCCCCTTTATCACCCCCTTAGTTAGGGAAAAATAATAAAATTAAAAAAAATTATTTCCATTTTCCCGTTAGGGTTGGGGCTTAAGTTAGGATTAGGGTTAGGGTTGGGATTAGGGTTACGGGTGTGTTAGGGTTAGGTTTGTGGTTAGGGTTATGGTTAGGGTTGGGACTAGGGTTAGGGGTGTTTGAGTTAGGGTTGGAGTTAGAATTGGGGAGTTTCCACTGTTTAGGCACATCAGGGGCTCTCCAAATGTGACATGGCGTCTGATCTCAATTCCAGCCAATTCTGCGTTGAAAAAGTCATTCGGTGCTCCTTCACTTCTGAGCTCTGCCATGCGCCCAAACAGTAGTTTACCCCCACATATGGGGTATCAGCGTACTCAGGACAAATTGCACAATAACTCTTGAGGTCCAATTTCTTCTGTTACCCTTGGGAAAATAAAAAATTGGGGGTGAAAATATCATTTTTGTAAAAAAAAAAAAAAAAATTTTTTGTTTTTAAGGCTGTACGTTATAAACTTTTGTGAAGCACTTGGGGCTTCATAGCGCTCACCACACATCTAGATAAGTTCCTTGTGGGGTCTATTTTCCAAAATGGGGTCACTTGTGGGGGTTTCCACTGTTTAGGCACTTCAGGGGCTCTCCAAGTGTGACATGATGTCCGCAGACCATTCCATCAAAGTCTGCAATCCAAAATGTCACTACTTCCCTTCCGAGCCCCGATGTGTGCCTATACAGTAGTTTGCTCCCATATATGGGGTAACCGCGTACTCAGGACAAATTGGACAACAAATTTTGGGGTCCATTTTCTCCTGTTACCCTTGGGAAAAATAAAAAGTTGCGGACTAAAAGATCATGTTTGTGGGAAAAAAATATGATTTTTGTTATTTTCATGCTCGGGCGTTATAAACTTTAGTGAAACACCTGGGGGTTCAAAGTTCTCACCACACATCTAGATAAGTTCCTTGAGGGGTCTAGTTTCTAAAATGTAGTCTTTTGTGGGGGGTTTCCACTGTTTAGGCACATCAGGAGCTCTCCAAACATTACATAGCGTCCAGCCAATTCTGTGTTGAAAAAGTCAAACGGCGCTCCTTCCCTTCCGAGCTCTGCCATGCAGCCAAACAGTGGTTTACCCCCACATATGGGGTATCAGCGTACTCAGGACAAATTGCACAATAACTTTTGGGGTCTTGTTACCCTTGGGAAAATAAAAATTGGGGTGAAAAGATCATTTTTGTGGAAAAGATTTTTTAATTTTACGGCTCTACGTTATAAACTTGTGTGAAGCACTTGGGGGTTCAAATTGCTCACCACAGATCTAGATAAGTTCCTTAGGGGCTCTAGTTTCCAAAATCGGGTCACTGTTTAGGCACATCAGGGGCTCTCCAAATGCAACATGGCGTCCAATCTCAACTCCAGCCAATTTTGGTTGCAAAAAAGTCAAACGGCGCTCTTCCCTTATGAGGTCTGCCGTGTGCCCAAACAGTGGTTTTCCCCCACATATGGGGTATTGGCATACTCAGGAGAAATTGCACAACAACTTTATCTGTCCATTTTCTCCTTTTACCCTTGTGAAAATAAAAAAAGTTTGTAAAAGATCATTTTTGTGACTAAAAAGTTAAATGTTCATTTTTTCCTTCCACGTTGCTTCAGCTCCTGTGAAGCACCTGAAGGATTAATAAACTTCTTGAATGTGCTTTTGAGTACCTTGAGGGGTGCAGTTTTTAGACTGGTGTCACTTTTGGGTATTTTCTGCCATATAGACCCTTCAAAGTGACTTTAAATGTGAGGTGGTCCCTAAAAAAATGGCTTTGTAAATTTTGTTGTAAAAATTAGAAATCTCTGGTCAACTTTTAACCCTTATAATGTCCTAACAACAAAAAAATTTTGGTTCCAAAATTGTGCTGATGTAAAGTAAACATGTGGGAAATGTTATTTATTAAGTATTTGTGTGACATTTTTCTGTTTTAAGGGAATAAAAATTCAAAGTTTGAAAATTGGAAAATTTTCACAATTTTCGCCATATTTGCGTTTTTTTCAAAAATAAACGCAAGTTATATCTTAGAAATTTTACCACTAACGTGAAGTACAATATGTCACGAGAAAACAATCTCAGAATCGCGAAGATCCGTTGAAGCGTTCCAGAGTTATAACCTCTGTAGGGATTTGCTCTGTTAGGCAGCGGCCGGGCCGCAGTAACGAGGCAACACACAGGCTTTAAGTACAAAAATCACTGGTTTACTGTCACTTTAAACACCAGGCAACAGAAACATAATAGAACGTAAATACACTCCAGCTTGGAGAACCACTGTTCCCAAACTCACCCTTGCATGGGACGAGCTTGACTAAGCGGCTGCAGGTCAGCAGTGACCGCCAGGTGCCATTCACCGGGTGGTCTGGAATCTGCTTGCTTGAGCTTGCTGACACACTGTACCAAAAACCATGGCTACAGGCTGGCTCCAGCCAAGCTCCTTCTCTTCCTTGCAATACACTCCGGAGGTGTCTTCCCAGACCTCCTTCCACAGGCTCAACCTAGCCAGTACTGATCCCCTTACCAAACACACAGGGTCCATTAAATATCCCTCGACCACACCCATAGTTGCACTACACATCACCTCAGCTGCTCACGTGACCATGACCTCATCACAGGTCCTTGCTCACGTGACTATGACCTTTTCACAGGTCATTGTCTTCAGGGAAAATCCTAGCAAAACTTTAGCCTGCTGGGAGAAACGTATCTTCCATCCAGCAAGACCCCCTTTGGTGTACCACATACCTCCCCCCTTTGTTCAACCCTAGGGGGGTGGAGACATGTCATTAAACTGGGACCCCGCGACCGGGCGTCCATGTCACCTTGTTCCACCAGTCGAGAGGGCTGTCTCAGTTGGGTTTGGTCGTCATACAACATCACACATTTGTTAGACCTTCCTCGCCCCAAGCGGTCAGTATGTCGGCCTTGTGCTTCAGCCCTGGAGTCACCATCTGGCTGTGTCACCAGACCGTTTCTAGTCATCCCCCTTTCCAAGTGGGACCCTTTATTTGCCCTTTCCGTCCATGGCCGCCTCCTACGGTTGTTGCGGTCATGTGTCCATCGTCCTGTAAAGCCTACTGGCTGATCTAAGTCTGACTCTGGGTCATCCCTTCCGCTACAGGGTCTCCCACTTTGGTCATTCAGCCCTGAGCTACTTCTACGTCTTTCATCAGGCCTTTTCCAATACTCTTTCTTCTGGCCATTTCTCTCCATTTCCTGCAGCCCTTTATGGATCTGCTCCCTCTCACGTCCTAGCTGCTTGATTTCCTTCAGGTACACCACGCGATACCCCAAGAGCATCCGGATATTCTCAACTCTCCCTGGAACCGACAACCAGGAATGGAACCATCCCATCTCCCCGTTTGACCTGGACCACGTCATCAGCCGGAATCCTCAGTCTCTTCACACCGCATCTGTTCACCATTTCTTGCATCACTTTTCCCCGTCTTCCGATGACTTTCCCCACCAAATTTCTGGGTACCGTAATGATATCTTCCACCAAGCCCAGACGATTTTGAGCTTCCCTCTTCAGCTCCAGGTGTCGAGCGGCTTTCCTATTCTCCATCATGATCCTCTGTTTCATGTGGAGACATTGAAGATGCATATCCTTTAAGACAGCAACCCTCTTATCGGTGACTTCGCTAGTCGACAGTATCACCAACTGGTTCGTCTCAGGTGCCCAGTTCACACTACATGCTTCCACTGCTTTTCCAAAGGCGTCATGCGCACCCTCACTGGTGCAAGCTTCTCGCATGTCTTCGGGTACCTCTATCACGTACTTGAAAACCAAATTCTCACTTTCTTGGACAGATTGTTGGACCTCATCGTCCTGAGCGTCAGCGCCGTTTTCCAAGACCCCGACACTTCTTAGGTGGCCAGCTGCGTGGCATTTCCCTTGCTGGATTTCTTTCTCCGTCGAGGCCTCTTCTTCAGTCAACCTCTCCTATTCGCTCTCCTTCATTGCAATCCTATCAGGAGAGCGTGAGAGTTCGAGTTCTCGGTTATTTGTATATTTCTGGAGCTCGACATTAGCCTCCTTCTCTAACTTGAGCTCTTGAAGAACTTTATCCCGCTCCTCTGTCAGGCAGCGACACTCATCCATCCTCCGGAGAAGCTCCTGCTTATGCTTCTCTTGGGCCTCTCTGAGCACCTCTATATCTTTCAACACGGCCTTGTTCACAGACTGACACGCTGACAGATGACCTCTGAGCTTAGAGACTTCCTTCTCCAGCACCTCCACTGTGTACTCAGCAGTTTCTCTTAGGGCCTTTTCTTGTTCGCTATGCTCTTTAATCTCCAGCTCTTCAGCACCAGGTTCCCTGGAGCCTGCACTCCGATGAGCATTGTCGTTCCACTGTGTCAGTGCTTCTGACCGCACACTTTCATATTTAACCCCAGTGGGCGCTACTGGTGATTACACAACACCTTCCTTTTCAACCTCTTCAGTATCTGGAAGAGTACTCACATCTTGCAATAACGCACTAGTCCCAGTTTTTTCTTTATTAACATCCTCAGTGCGTACATTGTGTTCAAGCTCTTTGCATCCTTTACGTCTCCGACATCGGGAGGTCTTTTCCTCCTTGTGGGGCCCTTCATTACTGTACTCCCTTTCTCTCTTAGAGTCACAGTCACCCCCAGAGTCTGAGTCACACCCAGTCCCTGATGTTCCTTCACTCACATCTTCACAGAGTGCAATTTGGTCAACGTCTTGGTGGGGTGCTTCCTCTCTGTCCTCCCTTTTTCCTTTAGAGTCACAGTCACACCACATAGTACGGGGAACCCTCCAGACACTCTCCTTCGGGGAGTCAACTCCACTCCATTCCCCTACCACATCAGTATAAGTCATACTCTTCAGGGGACCTCAGGTCAGTAAGTGGAGCAGACTCAGCCTTTCCTCTTACTGTCGAGTCACCACCTGCACAGGAGTTATTCCCACTCTCCCAGTTGTCAACTTCCTCTGTATCCTCAAAGTACACCCAGTCCCGGCAGATCTCAAAGGGGTACACTACATCCGGCGGCATATTGCCACCTGAGTACCCAGCACCTGTGGGTATACCGAGCATCACTCTGTCCACCTTATAATCCTTACTGCGCCCATGGATGCAGTCAACCTTGACATTTTTCTCTGTCAGACAGAGAACGAGAAGAGTTCTTCTTAGAGTCACCTGACTCTTTGGGCCCAACCATCCAGAGACTCCTTCCCGATGTAACCTCACCGTACACACCTGTGGGCAGTCATCAAGCGGGAAGGCTATGCCACATATGGTACAAGCATAACACCCACACTGCTGTTCCTTAGACCTGTCCCCTGAGGTAACCAGTGCCCCCCCTTTTGAAAGCTCCACCCCTTTTTGGGTTACCGCCCCCTTTTGGGCAACTGTTCCTATTTGGGCTTCAACCCCCTTTTGGGCAACGGTTCCTATTTGGGCTACCACCCACTTCTGAGAAACCATTCCTGTTTGGGTCACCGCCCCTTTGAAACACCACCCTCTTTTTGGCACCCATCATACAGTACCCTTAAACAGTGTCTTTTTAGGGCGTGTACTGGCCCTTTAAGAGTTTGTGCCTCGGCTTACCCTGTCCTTCTTACCACACCATGAACAGTTCATTAACATCACATCATATATGGCTTTAACTCATATGCCGAACAGTTCATCAATGTCCACGGAACATGACAAGCACCAACAGTTTATTCCAATGGCAGATACTTGTCTGCCCATAACCCCCTTTGTCTGGAGTTATTTTACAGGAGCTCATGCTCGTCACGCTGACTCCTCGTCAGACATAAGTTCCCGGGGAAGCTTCCTAACTGGGATCACCGTCCTTGCCCACCAGGCCACCTGACAGTCCAGACCCTCAGAAGGTCGTTAGCTTCCCCCAACGCAGTGCCGTCGCAGACACCTGGCCTCTTCATGCACTATTCAGGACGTCCATCCCAGGACCGTCCAACACACAGGCCTCCAGAATCTCCTCCCGCTTCCGCTGCGCCGTCTTCGTGGACCCTCCGATCCACAGCAACCTTCGTAACCCCGCCGAGTTACAGCCAGACGCTTGTCACCGGGTTATTTGTCCCTCTTTTCACCCAGGACATAAACTGGTATGCAGAAAAAAAATAATACGAAAAAACCAGCCTGACCTTACTGCATATGCCCGCATTCAATCCACTAAATGTAGGGATTCGCTCTGGTAGGCAGTGGCCGGGCCACAGTAATCAGGCAACACACAAGCTTTAAGTCCAAAAATCACTGGTTTGCTGTCACTTTAAACACCAGGCAACAGAAACATAACAGAACGTAAATACACTCCAGCTTGGAGAACCACTGGTCCCAGACTCACCATTGCATGGGATGGGCTTGACTAAGCGGCTGCAAGTCAGCAGTGACTGCCAGGTGCCATTCCCCGGGTGGTCTGGAATCTGCTTGCTTGAGCTTGCTGACACACTGTACCAAAAACCATGGCTACAGGCTGGCTCCAGCCAAGCTCCTTCTTTTCCTTTCAATACGCTCCGGAGGTGTCTTCCCAGACCTCCTTCCACTGGCTCAACCTAGCCAGTACTGATCCCTTTTACCAAACACACAGGTTACCATTAAATATCCCTCAACGACACCCATAGGTGCACTACACATCACCTGAGCTGCTCACGTGACTATGACCTCATCACAGGTCCTTGTCTTCAGGGAAAATCCCAGCCAAACTTTAGCCTGCTGGGAGAAATATATCTCCCATCCAGCAAGACCCCCTTTGGTGTACCACACCTCATAAAGAGACAGTGGTCAGAATTGTAAAAATTGGCCCGGTCATTAACGTGCAAACCACCCTCGGGGGTTAAGGGGTTAATCAAGGGAAAAAAATAGTGAATGATATAATAACCTGAGAATATATTATATAGAAATAGAAGATGCCCTCAGAAATGCCATAGGATATGGGAGAGATGGTGCGATTCACCTTTAATGCATCTATCCCCTAATGCCATGACTTCATCTATCTCACGATATGAACACTGATGTTATCTCTGTCAACATATGGAAGGTGACGATGTGTGTAACCTGCAAGAGTGTACTTTTATTATGACCCCAACTGGTGCGTGATCTGAGAACCTGTTAATTTGATTGTGGAAATAATGGAAATTCTCCTAATATGTTCTATATTGTTTGTTCACCTTTTTTTATTTGTTTACTCTGTTATTGAGAGTGTAATGTTACCTACATGTTATTATAAAGGGTGACTGTTTGGATAATTCTGACCATATACTGTGACATTATTTGTTTGTAACTTTATCCTGTGGAATCTTTCAATAAAAAGAATTAAAAAAAAAAAATTGCCACTCGTCCTGGATAAAATAAGCCTTCATACAGGTATATTGACAGAGAAATTCTAAAGTTATGGTTCTTGAAAGAACAAAAGGACCGCTATGAAGTGTCCAGTAATGAAAGGCTTAAAGACAACCTCTCCTGTTGAAACTAGCATCGGATCTGGAGGCAGGATGTCATAGAGCAGGAGATAATCAGATTGATGTACATTTTTGTTGGTAAATATTCAGTAAAACTTGCACTTTATTCATTGAAAGCCATGGTGTTTACATGCACAAGACGTGACCGGTATAAGCTTCTGGGCTAAGTTCTAGCCCTAGTGTTTTACCCATGGGTAGCACTTAAAGATAATGACCTACTGCATACGTCTCAGTAGTTGAATTGGAGTCTGTCTGCAAAAGTCTGATTTGCTGTCAGCAAACATCTGGCTTAGTCGGCCTTAAAAGGCTTTGTATGATGGTGTCAGATGAGTTTGCCGGATTACTTGGAAAACCCAATGTAAACTTCAGCAAAGTGAGGCGGTGTTGGGAGCAGGGCCCAGCGTTGACATGTACAGTATAACAGCGCTTGCACTAATCTCAAGCATTGATAATGCACCTATGCAGGCAGTCACTCCACCTTCCATGTATTACCATACATGATATCCGTGTGACTAACCAATCCGCTTGTGCAAGGAATCTCCCAAGAGTTACAGACCCAATAAACATGATGTATTCATAGGTAAAGGAGATGTATTTTTTGGCTAAGAATTGAAACCTTTTCTTTTACTTTGCAGGTGGTCTATGACCAGGAAGGGGTCTTTATACATTCATCATGTGGGAAATTAGAAGATCAAGACAGCCTTATTCCAGGAATCCTGCATGTTATAGAGAAGGTATTATTTTCTCAATCTGAAGTATTTAATTGGTTATTTGTGGTGGCAAGTGTTGTGTAACGTCATTGGTTTTAATGTACCAGTCTAGAACTGGAAATGCTCCAAGTGAATAATGGACATCACTTCAGATGTGTTACTGGCTGAACATACAAGATGGCTGTGACCACCTTATTGGCATGCGTTGGCATAAGTGGTTTTGTAAGGACGTAATGCATTTTCATTGTACATTTGCTGGAGATAAGTGCACTCATGCGTGTATAATGTGTCTGTCATGGTGCAGAAGGATAAGTGTACTCATTAGTGCATAGTACATTTCCAAGGGGAACGGTAGCTCCAATTTATTAGATCTGACCCCAGCCAAACGTTTTCTGTGTATGTAAGTGCAAAATGGCCTTTACTAGGACACGTATCAGCAGAGAGCCGCACACTTCCAGAATTAGTTTCCTACATATATAGCATGTAACTTACTATGACAGAATTGTGCCCTTTGCTCATTTTTATTTCTTTATGTATCTGAACGTCATCTCATATTTTTGTTGTCTTTTATTTGACCTGAAGGATATGGAAGTCATTGTAGATTGGAGACCTCTTGAAGAAACTCTGGACTCGTCCAATATACTTTGTGCCGTAAAGGTATGTTACCTGTCCAGAGAGGATCAATTCAAGGATTCACATCTGACGCATCGAACTGCCAGTATTAGGGCACCGTTCCACGGAGTAGACCCCAGGCGGACAAGATGTAGCTGTGATGTTGGCATAGCTTTTAATCTGATTAGCACTTTTGTTAATTGTTAATGGCGGTCATTTCTTAGTAGTCAGTTTGTAAATTGCTCAGACTCCTTTATTAACATGTTGTCAGGAACATTTCGGCAGCCACTCTCTTGGTCCACACATTACACCGACTGCCCAGTCTTGGCTTCCGTGGGTGATACTGTACTGTAAATCCATATTTGTATTACTTGTATCTCATAATCTGTGGTGTAACTATATAACAGATATTGACCACAGAAGTATAAAATGGCATTCAGATTTTGACGAGAGATGAGGGAACCCTTGGATGTCCGTGTTACTTGAGAGCTGTGAAATGGCTATAAAATGGTCGTAGTAAGGGCTAGGGGTGTGCAAATGGACGCAAAATGTGGGTAAGAGCAGGGCAAATGCCCTGCAAACAAATATGCCTAGAAAAATGACTTGAAGGGATTGGAAGTAAATGAATAACACACAAATTTTAAGAGCATGGGCACAGTATCCCACAGAAACAGCATACAAACTTGACCCACAGAGCAAGGGGAGCAATACCCCCACAGAATTCAAATTTCACCCCAAGAAGCAATGGGTGATTGAAATTTTGTGCTGTAAAGTGGTGGTAGTAAAAGGTAGGGTGCTGCAAAAAAAAATAAAAATAAATAAATAAATCTGGGTAAGAGCAGGGAAATTGCCCTGCAAACAAATGTGGATAAGGAAATGACTTAAAGGGGTTTTGATGTGAGGAGTTGGACGAAGGTTCTTGCACCCCTTTGCAAATGGGGATAGGGCATTAACTTAAAATAAAAAAAAAATAAAAATCTTGATTCAGGAGGCCGAGGTCCATGTGGAGGTGTTTTTTGGTATTTTTTTTAATTTTTAAGGGGAATTAATGGAAATAGCATACCATATCAGGCTATAGGACACCCTGGACAATAAGATGCACCTAGGTTTTAGAGGAGGAAATTAGGGGAAAAAAATTTAAGCAAAAAATGTGGTCAATTCTGTATTTAATATCCTCTATCCTGGTATATATGGTTCCCTGATCCCCATACTGATACACATAGCCCCCTCATCCCTACCCTGGTATGCATGGTCCCCTTCATCTCTCTCCTGGTTGGAATGGTCCCCCTCATCCCTCTCCTGGTTGGAATGGTCCCCCCTCATCCCTCTCCTGGTTGGAATGTTCCCCCCTCATCCCTCTCCTGGTTGGATGGGTTCCCCCTCATCCCTCTCCTGGTTGGGTTGGTTCCCCTCATCCCTCTCCTGGTTGGATTGGTCCCCCCTCATCCCTCTCCTGGTTGGATGGTCCCCCTCATCCCTCTCCTGGTTGGAATGGTCCCCCTCATCCCTCTCCTGGTTGGAATGGTCCCCCTCATCCCTCTCCTGGTTTGGAATGGTCCCCCCTCATCCCTCTCCTGGTATGCATGGCCCCATCAGAATAAATATATATATATATAAAATAAAAAAAAACTACACCTACCTTCCTGGCGCTCCCTCGCAGCGTCCTTTCAGCTGCAGATGAAGGAAGGGAGACACACTAGACATTACTAGTGGGTAGGCGGAGCCCAGATGAGATAGACACCTCAGATTAAAAAGAGTGTTGACCGGCCCCTCCAGCTCGGGCTCCTCCTACTCAGCTCTCCAGTTTTCAATTTGAGGTCAGAGAAGATAGTCGCTGCTGGAAGCAGCTCCTCAGAAGATTTTATTATTTTTTATCGGACAAGAGACTTGGATCACCAAATGTGGTCTAGAGGTCTCAGGGGTCTCAGCGCTGCTGGACCCCCACCTCTCCCTTGGCGGATCTGTATTACCCTATATGGTGGTCCCTGCAGAACCCTGCCGGCCCGGGGGGATGAGAATGGCTTCCCTGGCGGGGACGCAAACCGCGCTGCAGGGGTCACTGCGTTCCCGCCCTGGGGGGAAGCATGGGCAAGCGCCAGAAACCCCTGGGGGTCCCTGTGGCGCTTTCGGCTGGTGAGTACTCCACATTTAATATGTGTTTGAGTGTTTTCAGCGACTGCTGCGGCAGTCGCTGTTACAGTATACATGCGGTGACTGTGTGTTTTTTGTCCGCAGGTGGATGCCTGCAGGACATAGGAACGGGGGAGAAGGAGCTGCGCGCCTTTTTTTATTTGAATTTCGCGCCGCTCTGAGCGCGCGCTTTACGGCAGTCGCCTTTTCCGGCTTCCCTCATGAAGCACACGGAGGCACAGCGCGGCGGCCATTAGCTGAGTAATGCTGACAGGCTGAAAGCTCCCTCGGACATCGCTCTCCTCCCCTCTCGGAGCGCTGCACCGCGACCAGCTGGGTGAGTCGCTTCTTCCCGTCTAGGGCAGAAGCTTAACCCCTTCACCCCCACAGCGCGGGCGCCTTTCTGAGGCACAAATGGGTGGCAGACTGCGCTGCCTGCAGCTGTTATCTCAAAGCTCGCACACCTTTTCAATATAAGAGGTTGTGGGGAGTCTGCGACAGTAATACTGCCACTATACGTTCTTGCTAACGACGACGCATACTATGCGATCGTTTGTGTGATCATTTTTAATGTCGCTAGTAGCTGCCAATCTGGGCGATCTCATTAACAACGCATAGGCGGTTAGCGATCCCCTTAATGACTTTGGCGGTCATTGCGATTTACAAACAGCGCAATTTTTTAGCGATATTGTGAACGTTTTTTCTTGTTAAGTGTGGCATAGCTGTCCTATAGCTGCTGCCTTATAAGAGGCACTTGGGGCTCGCACACCCTTTTCATTATTAAGGTTGTGGGGAGTCTGCGACTTTAACCCCTTCTTAGGCGGTTAACTCTTAATGGGGGACAGCTGGGGTAGCTCTCTCCTTAAGAGCTTTAACCCTTCAGCGTTTTCGTTTTTTCCTTAAGAAACCACATTACTGACAGATTTAACCTTCCATATACTGTGCAACCGTCTCCCAGATCCGCTACAGGATCAGTCTCGCGTATCTGACGCGCAGACCTGGACGGCGTCAAGCGCAGCGGTCGGAGGTTTCCAGTGGTGTCAGAATGGAGGCCCTCGCTAGTTTCTATTGATGGCCTGTCTGATTTTCTATTATTGAGTGTCAGCTAGATCCTCTCATGTCAGGAAGCGACACAAGCCGGTGCCTTCCTTCCCGCGTAACGAAAATGTCCGATTCGGACAAGGAGGATAGACAGGGACACTCTGCCTCCCTTTTGGGCCGTAAAGAGGTTTTTATTGGAGGCGTTACAGTTACCGAAGGAGGTATCTGGACGTCCTGGTAAGTCGGCCCGGATGTTTTCAATCATGATCAAGCTTTACCATCACTGGATGAGCTTAATGGGGCAGTGGAGAAGAACGCCTGTGTCCAGAAAATTGAGACACCGTATTCGTGTTCTACGGAGTTGATGATAATTGGATCCTTCTCCTGAAGTGTTATCCCTGGGAAAGTCCTTCCTCCCTCCGAAGTGGTCGGTCATAACCACCGATGCCAGCCTGACGGGCTGGGGGGGGGTGTCTGGAACGATCTTTGGACTCAGGGAGTATGGTCGTCGGAAGAGTTTGTCTTGCCGATCAACATCCTGGAATTGAGGGCGATTTTTTCTTTGCCTCCAACACTGGACGGTCCCTTTAAGCGGTCTGCCAGTCCGAGTGCAGACGGACAATGCGACGACGGTCGCATATATCAACCACCAAGGCGGGACTGGGAGTTCCAAGCTCATGGTGGAGGTATCTCGTATCCTAGTATGGGCAGAGACCAGAGTGCCAGCTATCTCTTTTTGAGCCTATGGACTCTGTTAGTCTTTCTTTGCTCTCTTGGAAGGTTGCCTTCCTAGTGGCGGTCACCTCTTTGAGAAGGATTTCTGAGTTGGCGGCTCTTTCTTACTTGCCTCCTTTTCTGGAGTTTCACCCGGATCGTGTAGTGCTTCGCACACGGGGCGACTTTCTACCTAAGGTGGTGTCGCAATTTCATCTTAACCAGGATATTGTGTTGCCCTCCCTTTGTCCGGGACCTAGTAATGCGAAGGAACGGGCCTTGCACACATTGGATTTGGTGCGGGCTTTGAAGTTCTATTTGTCTGTTACCCAAAGTTTTCGGAAGTCGGACTCCCTGTTTGTGATTCCAGCAGGTCGTCGACGTGGTCGACGGGCTTTCAAGGATTCTTTGGCTCGTTGGATCCGGTCGGCCATTTTGGAGGCTTACCGACTTAAAGGCGAACCTTGCCCGATTAAGGTTCGAGCTCATTCCACGAGAGCTGTGGGCTCATCGTGGGCTTTCCATCAAGGGGCCTCGGCAGCTTAGCTTTGCTGGGCGGCGACCTGGCGCTCCGTCCACACCTTTACAAGATTTTATAAGGTGGACGTTAGTGCTTCCGCTGATGCAGCCTTAGGACGTAGGGTCCTGCAGGCGGCTGTAGTTTAAAGTTCTAGTTAACTTGTATTTGGCGCCTGTTGCGCATTTATCAAGGTTGTTGGGATTCTGCCTCTTTTGGTTTTTTCCCACCCTTAATTTTTGGACTGCTTTGGGACGTCCCACTAGTAATGTCTAGTGTGTCTCCCTTCCTTCATCTGCAGCTGAAAGACGGATTTTGGTAAGAACTTACCTGTAAAATCCTTTTCAGCGAAGAAGGAAGGGAGACACACATCCCTCCCATGGCAGAAGTGTGTTGTTGTTTTTCAGATGCGGCGTGACCCTTCTCTGATAGCGATTATCTGGGCTGAGGTCGACGCGCTAGGGCTCTGTTCCAGCATCGCCAGCTCATCGCAGTGGTCAGGTCCAGTGAGTAGTACCTGGAACTGTGTGGTTTTTGCCTACATGCATGCATAACCTGTATTTTTGTATTTTATTCTCTGAAGTCCTTCATAAGGGGTTATGTTGCTCCGCTGGTGATATTGCTCTTCCTTAAGCTTGGTACAACTGGAGAGCTGAGTAGGAGGAGCCCGAGCTGGAGGGGCCGGTCAACACTCTTTTTAATCTTATGTGTCTATCTCATCTGGGCTCCGCCTACCCACTAGTAATGTCTAGTGTGTCTCCCTTCCTTCTTCGCTGAAAAGAATTTTACAGGTAAGTTCTTACCAAAATCCGTCTCTTCTGATGCCAGCAACTGCTTTATGCTTGTAAGCAGCACATGGCAGGGACGTCATGCGCTGCTTGCAAGCCGAACTGCAGCTGCCAGAATACTCAGTGCTCTCTGTGCGCCGGGACTGAGGGCGCACAAAGCAGTGAGTATTCATTCCTCTCTAGCAAGCACAGTGTCAGACGGAGAACTTCAAGACTTCCTGCAGCTGCCGGTGGTCACTTGTGCCGCTACTTAAAATAAATGAATATTCATGGCGTGAATATTCATTTCTCTTAAGTATCGGTACACGTGACCACCGACCGCTGCAGGAAGTCTCCGGCTGACACTGTGCTTGCTAGAGAGCAGTGAATTCTCACTGCTTTGCGCGCCCACAGTCCCAACGTGCAGAGCATTGAGTATTCCGGGAGCTGCCGTTCGGCTTGCAAGCAGCGCATGTCGTCCCTGCCATGCGCTGCTTACAAGCATTAAGCAGCTGCTGGCATCGGAGCAGGACGCTGCGAGGGAGCGCAAGGAAGGTAAGTGTAATGATTTGTTTTTTTAATGTTTTCTGATTGGGCCATGCATACCAGGATGGGGGTGGGGGCCAATCATAGGGAGGTGGTTGTTTGTCCTATTAACATCCCCCTATACTGCACTTAGAAATGGATGCATAAGAGCAGACATGTGTTTGCCTCTGCGTCCTGATGGGATGGTAATAGGGGTTGATAAGTTTTGAAGTAGGACTTCAATCAAACTTAGGCCGGGATCACACATGCGAGTAAGTCGTCCGACACTCGCATGTGAAATCCCAGCTCTGGCGCCGGCACTCGGGAGTGGAGCGAGCGGCTGCATGTAGTTCTATGCAGCCGCGCGCTCCACTCCCGAGTGCCGGCGCCAGAGCTGGGATTTCACATGCGAGTGTCGGACGACTTACTCGCATGTGTGATCCCGGCCTTAGGGTGAGACTGTTCCAATATTATTATATTATTATTATTATTATTATTATTATTATTATTATCATACATTTTTATAGGGCCATTTATTCCATGGCGCTTTACATGTGAAGAGGGGCAAATATAGACAAGTACAGTAAACATGAGCAATACAAGGCACACACAAGTACAGATGGAGAGAGGACCCTGCCCGCGAGGGCTCACAGTCTACAGGGATGGATGAGGATACACTAGGAGAGGGTAGAGCTGGTCGTGCGGTGGTTCAGTAGACTGATGATCACTGCAGGTTGTAGGCTTGTCGGAAGAGGTGGGTCTTCAGGTTCTTAAATACATTCATTCAATGAGCTATTGAATGAATGTATTTATATTCAGAATGGAACATGATACTCTCTTTTCTGTTTGTATATTAGCCATATACCACTAATTTGAATTCTAGGCTCTCTTGCACATGTATTTGATGAGGAGTCTATTATGAACTGAGGGACTAAAATTTCATAACCCTAGCATCACAGTGGATCATTTTTGGCTAATTGTATGGTTCATAATTCTCACCTTACTTTACAATACCCAAGTAGCATACAACTAAGTCTAGGTTCACATTAGCGTTTGTGTGCGCAGCGTATCATCTGCATGCAAAAACTCATGCAAACGCGTGTTTACGCAGCTTTTTTGTCCACGTCATTTTACGCCTGACGCCAAAAAAAATTCTGCGTGTATGCGTTTGTATGCATTGTTTATGTGCATGCGTTCGATATTTCCAGGTGCTGTAATCAATTCCTGGACTTGCGCAGTCTGAACTATGCATGCGCATCGAACACATCCATGCTCATGTCCTTGCGTCCCAATGCATTCCCATAGACAGTAATGCGTTGTTTTGACGGCGAATATTTGACGGATTTTTGATGCTTCAGAAAAATGCAACATGTTGGGTTCACTGGACACTGCGACACGACACATGCGTACGCAAACGCATGTCCCTGCGTACACCATGTTAAAGATATGTACGCATGACGCATGCAGATCTATGCAGATCAAACTCTACGCACAGATACGCAAATGTGAAATCAGCCTAAGAAATAGGGTTTTCTTCTCAAACCCCCTCCTTTTTTTATGGTTGTTATGCGTTGGTAACTGGATTTGATGCCTGACCCTGGATACACCAGGGTCTGCTATATGTTGTGTGTCAAATAGTTTTTTTTTTTTTTTTTTTAGTGTTTTTAACCAGCACAATAAAGGTTACATTTTACAAATTCCCTTTTGCTATAGCTGTTGTTTACAACTGGTACTCTAGTCTTTTTTTTTTCTGTTTTGGTCTTTTGATAGAAAAGACTACCGTATATACTCGAGTATAAGCCGACCCGAGTATATGCCGACCCCCCCCCCTAATTTTGCCACAAAAAACTGGGAAAACTTATCGACTCGAGTATAAGCCTATGGTTGAATATGAGGCAGCTACTGGTAAATTTCAAAATTAAAAATAGATACCAATAAAAGTAAAATTAAAGTACCGTATATACTCGTGTATAAGCTGAGATTTTCAGCACCTTTTTTCGTGCTGAAAATGCCCCCTCGGCTTATACACGAGTCATAGGGCAGAAACCAGCGGGGGAGGGGGTGCCGCGGCAGGAGCCGGTGGCTGGGATCACACTCACCCCTCCCCGTGCTATCGCTGAGCGTCCCTGCAATCCTGCATTCTCCCCGGCTCCCTGCAGCTCTCCAGCGCTGAGCGGTGATGTAATACCGCTTATTAAGGTCATGTAATATGGACGCGACGCCACTCCCATGGGCGTGGCCTCCATATTCATGGCCTTAATGAGCGGTATTACATCACCGCTCAGCGCTGGAGAGCTGCAGGGAGCCGGGGAGAATGCAGGATTGCAGAGACGCTCAGCGATGGCACGGGGAGGGGTGAGTATGATGGAGGAGAGGACAAGGAGCACGAGCAGGACGGGGGGGGAGAACGGTGGACGGGGGAAGCATGGAGGAGGAGGGGGGGAAAGACGGGGAAGCATGGAGCAGGACAGGGGGAGAACGGAGGACGGGGGAAGCATGGAGGAGGACGGGGGGGGAGAACGGTGGACAGGGGAAGCATGGAGGAGGACAATGAGCACGGAGCAGGACGGGGGAGGATGGAGGGCACAGAGGAACACGAGCAGGACGGGGGGAGAGGATGGAGGGCACAGAGGAGCACGGAGCAGGACAGGGGGAGCACAGGAGGACGGAGAAGGAATGGGGGAGCACAGCGGAGGACGGAGCAGGAGGGGGGGGAGTACAGAGGAGAATGGGGGAGCACAGAGCTGGATGGGGAAGCAAGGAGCAGGACAGGGGGAGAACGGAGGACGGGGGAACCATGGAGGAGGACGGGGGGGGGGAGAACGGTGGACGGGGGAAGCATGGAGGAGGACAATGAGCACGGAGCAGGACGGGGGGAGGATGGAGGGCACAGAGGAGCACGAGCAGGACGGGGGAGAGGATGGAGGGCACAGAGGAGCACAGAGCAGGACAGGGGGGGCACAGGAGGACGGAGAAGGAATGGGGGAGCACAGCAGAGGATGGATCAGGAGGGGGGGGAGTACAGAGGAGAATGGGGGAGCACAGAGCTGGATGGGGGAGCAAGGAGCAGGACAGGGGCAGCACAGAGCAGGAGGGCAGTTTATACACCCGGCTTATACATGAGTCAATAAGTTTTCCCAGTTTTTTGTGGCAAAATTAGGGGGGTCGGCTTATACACGGGTCGGCTTATACACAAGTATATACTGTAGGTTAAATGTTTTTGAATAGCCATATTGAATCAGGAGCCCCATATGCTGCTCCATAGATTATGCCCCATATGCTGCCCCATATATTATGCCCCATATGCTGCCCCATGTATTATGCCCCATATGCTGCCCCATGTATTATGCCCATATGCTGCCCATGTATTGTGCCCCATATGCTGCCCCATGTATTGCGCCCCATATGCTGCCCATGTATTGTGCCCCATATGCTGCCCCATGTATTGTGCCCCATATGCTGCCCCATGTATTGTGCCCCATATGCTGCCCCATGTATTGTGCCCCATGTGCTGCACCATGTATTATGCCCCCATATGATGCTCCATAGATTGTGCCCCATATGCTGCCCATGTATTATGCCCCATATGACGCTCCATAGATTATGCGTGCTATGGGGGACAGGTGCCGGTGTCAACGCTGGCTCAGGCCCCGGCACCTTCAATATTCACCTGTCCCCAGTCCACCGCTGCGCGCCACTGTCTTCCGGGTCCTCCAGCAGTGAATGCTCAGGCAGAGGGCGCAGCGCGCGCTAAACACGTCATCGCGCCCTCTGACCTGAACATTCACAGCTAGAGGACGCGAGGACACAGCGTCGAGCAGTGGTGGACCGGGGACAGGTGAATATGGAATATACTCACCCTCTCCTGGAGCGTCTTAGCAGCCACTGCTCCACTCCCACAGTCTCCGGCGCTATGCCTAACTTCAGCGGTCACCTGGTACCGCTCATTAAATTCATGAATATGTGCATATTCATGACTTTAATGAGCTGTACCACTGATGGCTGAACACAGGCGCCGGAGACCGTGGGAGAAGAGCAGGGGCTGCAGAGACTGTGCCAGGAGGGGGTGAGTATATAGTACAGCTGCGCTCCCCCTCCTCCGCCGACCCCCCGGTATATGACTCGAGTATAAGCCGAGAGGGGGACTTTCAGCCCTAAAAAATGGGCTGAAAATCTCAGCTTATATTCGAGTATATACGGTAATTTGCTGATTTTTTTTTTTTTTTTTTTTTTTTTCCCCTAGCCGACATAGAAGGTGGATAGTAAGGCCGGCGTCACACTTGAGAGGAATACGTACGAGTGAGAGGCATTAAAACAACGCATTACACTCGGACCAATGTTTCTCTATGGGGCAGCTCCCATCATCCGTATATTTCTCGCCCGTATTTTTCGGTGTGAGACAATCGCAGCATGCTGTGATTATCAGCATATTACGCCCGTAGTACGCCAATGCAAGTCTATGGGTGCAAGAAAAATATGGATTACACACGTGTGACTTGCAAGAAATACACAAGACTTCTGCAGGTCACAGGAAATAGGGCAAGCCATGAATCAGGAAGCTTAGACGTGCAAATTAGTTCAAAAAGTGCGCCAGACATCCCGGAAGAACGCCTCCACGGAGTCCTGCAGCATGTCTACACACAAATGTAGAGATGCTCATCGTTTTGGTCCAGGAAAGGCCCGAAATTTGGGACCAAAGGGATGCACATTATTCCAATCGGGCCAGAAAAGAGGCGGCATGGAGGCGCATCTTTGGGCAGATGTTATGTAATTTTCTGAAAGCCCACGTGAGGAGCAGCACCAAATGAGTAAGTTACCATATTTTTGTCCAATCATCTTTAAGGCCAGAACTTAAGAATTGTCCACAGTATCCACTAAAATCAGACTATGGGTATTTTGGGATGATTCATTTTAAGCGCTAAAGCTGTATTAAACTGACACCCTACTAGTCCCCATGACTATGTGAAATGTTTGTCAAAAGTTTTGTCAATTTGCAACAATGTAATAATGAAATTTTATGTCACATTGCAGTTGAAGATGTCATGAGACGCTGGCGCAGCATCCGCGACCAGTACCGGCGTGAACATCAGCAGAGGGCCAGGAGTGGGGCTGCAGCACCGACCAAGCGCAAATACATCTATTTTGACCGTCTTGATTTTTGGCTCCTATTCTGGATCTCAGACCGTAAGTACATACATCACACCACATTACACATATGCTGTTTAGGGTTTTATCTCCAACGTTTTTTATTTAAATTTAATTTCCTAACAGAACTCAGTCCAACCTCACTGAGAGGGAGACGGGTCGGATTCTGAGGCCATTATAGACCCCGTCGGGCGAGGTGAAGAGGCGGCTGGCCCATCTTCTGAGCCTCCCAGCTGCAACCCCCAAGCTCCACTAGGACCTGACCCACCAGCTGCACCAGCACCCGGCAGCCTTGGCGAACCAGGCAACAGCAGCAGCCCTACTGTACGTCTGGGGGGCTCCCCCCAGCCTGCTGCCATATTCCGCCGTGGGAGATGAAGGTGAGAGAACCCTGCCTCTGATACCCGGAGGCATGTGGACACAGGGGTCCTCAATTACCTGTCCAGGGCAGCCGTGGATGAGGGTGAAGAGGCTTATTCAGGCAGCCTTGCCCGTTACCTACGTCCCCTACCACATGAGGTCAGGCTACGTGTGCAAGGATCCATTCAGATCCTAATTGATGCATGCACACACCCCAATACCCCATATGAGGTGTTTGAATTCTTTGAGAGGTGGCAGCTCTCACCCCGTAACCTTCTTCGCCTTACCCCCCACCCAGATGTGCATGCTCAATTAGGATCTGAGGTACCTCCTGCACGTGCGCCTACACCTCAACCCATTCCCACCCAAAACCAACCTTGCCAACAACAGGGTCAAATGGCAGCCTATAACCCACCTGCCAATATGGCCACTTGTACAGATCCAGTGTTGGAGGCTGGTCCCAACCTGGATTTGGACGACATGGCCATATTGGGGGGTATGATTCTCGTGAGTACCATCATCCCCAGGAGTGTAATCTCCTTTATCCTTATGGCCATTTGCCCACACAACAACCTGACCCTGGCCACATGTTGCCTCAGGGCCAAGAAAATCCACCCCAACAGGGTGATGGTCAAGGTGGTCACCCAAACCAGCAACAAAGAGATGCTGGGCTCCCGCCCTCACCTCCACCAACATACTACCAATTGTAATTTATTATTTTTCTTAGATATTATTATTTGTACAAATGTTTGTTATTTTTTTTATTACTTATTTTGATACATGTTGTGTAAAGCATATTTGCACTAATCTAATTTAAAGAAAAAACCATATGCTACAAATATGGTAGTCACTAGGCAAAGTGACAGTTTGCCAATATAAAAAGTATTTAAATGGCAAGTTTGGACTCTTCTTTCATTTATTCCTTTTAGAACACAACCAACACATCTGTAATGAACATTAACAGAGGACACAGACAATGTAAGGAAAAAAATATATTTATATAGAAACACATAACACATTACTACATTGATAATGCCTGATCTTGCTAGGTAGTATCACCCTGAGGTGACACAAAATACTGTGTAAATATATCACGTAATTTGAGTCCTGAGAGTGAACGACGTAAAGGGATCACATGTGGTCTAGGCATATCCCCATTGTTCACCACACATTCACCAACATCAGATGGTGCACAATCATGCATTCTTGTGAAGTTATGTAGGACAACACAAGCTTTGATGACCTCATTGACGTTGGCTTCACTCAGCTGAATGGCTGACTGGAGGACCCGCCATTTTGCACAAAGAATGCCAAAGGCGCACTCCACCAGTTGCCGGGCCCGTGATAGGTGCAAGTTAAAGATCCTACGCCGGTGGTCAAGGTTTCTTTGCGGATATGGTCTCATTAAATTCCTGGACAATTGAAAGGCCTCATCCCCCAACTACAACATAAGGCACAGGTTCAATATTCGAGCCAGTAAGCTGACGTGGTGGTGGTAGGTCCAACTGGTTATTGCGCTGCCACCGACCCATAATGGAAGAATTGAAGACTCGAGAGTCTCCAGTTCTTCCATAAGCCCAATGTCTACAATTATAAACCTGTAGTTACTGTCAACCAGAGCCAACAGAACTACAGAAAAATATTGTTTATAATTATAGAATTGGGACCCTGAGTTCGGCGGCTTACGCACACGGATGTGCTTCCCATCCAGGGCTCCAATACAATTGGGAAATTAGCAGTGCTCCTCAAATCCCCTGGCAATACTCATCCAGTCTTCCATCTTGGGCTCAGGCATGACCACTTGATGAAGTCTGATCCAGATTTGGGAACATGTATGCCAAACTATTCCAGATATGGTAGATGTCCCTATCAAAAACTCCATATGGAGTGCGGCATATGAAATCCCACTTGTGAGGAACCTACAATTAAACAAATGTAGATAAATCAAACATTACAACATGCAAAAGGTTTCACAAATTACATATAGATAACCCGAACAGTGTGTAACTAACAAGCAAGGCAAACACTACATATACACAAGGCAAATGTCTGTGTGAATTTCACATAAACATCATAGTATTCTTACTTAGAGCTGATATTTGGGATATATTAAGAAGATAATGAAGCAAAAGGGGTCAGTGCCAAAGTAAACTTGAGGGAAAACACATCATCAACATACAGTATGTAGCTGAGGAATACATACCGTAACGTAAGGAGAAGACGCTCCTCTGCAGAGATACATTTTCGCATCCTTGTTTCCTGGTAGGTGATCACTGGGCGCACTGTCTCAAACAAAACATCAAAGGTGGCAATGCTCATTCGACAATATAGGAAAAATTGTCAGGATGTGTCCAAAGAGATGCATAAAGGCTGTGAAAATGGCCTTTATTGAGGCGTTTCCTCAAATGCGGATGCACCCGCATTCGTCTCCTCCTCTTCGGATCAACTATCACTGGGTATGGCTGCCCAAAGCGGCGGGCAAAACCCAGTTTTATAGAACTCGGTCAGTTGGGGTGAACTGAAGAGTGTCAGACATTTTGGCTAATAACCAGCAATACTCCAACACAAGCACAGCACTAAAATGGCCAGATTGGGGGCTGCCACCTGATGCAGAGGCAATAAATAGGATTGCTGATAATGGTTTAAATTATTTTCAGGCCTGAAAACCGTTGTATGTCCATTTTGCAAGGTCGCGAGAAAAAAACGCAATACGGATGCCATACAGATTACATACGGATGCTTACATGCGCAAAAAACGGAGCCACACCTTGACAACGGATGACATACGGATCATGTTCAGGGAACTTTTCTGCGTATTACGGCCGTACAATACGGTCCGTATTTTTATACGTTGTGTCTGACGCCGGCCTAATACTGATAATGGCATCATCAGCGCTGGCCATATTGATGGAATTTTCAAAGTAGTTCAACACGGCACACACGTTCCGCCTGGAAGCTAACTCATTCTGTCTTTGTCTCATTAGACCAGAGATTCTTATTTCTCATAATCTGGGAATCCTTCATGTGTTTTTTTAGCAAACTCTATGTGGGCTTTCATATGTCTTGCACTGAGGAGAAGCTTCCGTCGGGCCACTCTGTCATAAAGGCCCAAATGGTGGAGGGCTGCAGTGATAATTGACTTTGTGGAACTTTCTCCCATCTCCCTACTGCATCTGTGGAGCACAGCCACAGTGATCTTGGGGTTCTTTTACCTCTCTCACCAAGGCTGTCCTCCCACGATTGCTCAGTTTGGCTAGACTGCCAGGTCTAGCAAGACATCTGGTGGTCCCAAACTTCTTCCATTCAAGGATTATGGAGGCCACTGTGCTCTTAGGAACCTTGAGTACTGCAGAAATTCTTTTGTAACCTTGGCCAGATCTGTGCCTTGCCACAATTATGTCTCTGAGCTAATTGGCCAGTTCCTTTGACCTCATGATTCTCATTTGGTCTGACATGCACTGTGAGCTGTGAGGTTTTATATAGACTGGTGTGTACCTTTACAAATCAAGTCCTATCAGTTTAATTAAACACAGCTGGACTCCAATAAAGGAGTAGAGCCCTCTCAAGGAGGAACACAAGGAAATGGACAGCATGTTACTTAAATATGAGTGTCTGAGCAAAGGGTCTGAATACTTATGACCTTGTGATATTTCAGTTTTTTCTTTTTTAACCCCTCTCTGACATTAGACGTACTATCCCGTCCATGAAACCCGTGCCAATCTGACCATGGACGGGATAGTACGTCCGGGAGCGCAGCTAATCGCCGCCGGGTGTCAGCTGATTATCACAGCTGACACCCGTGACTGTGTGTCAGGAGCGGTCACGGACCGCTCCCGGCACATTAACCCCTAGCACACCGCGATCAAACATGATCGCGGTGTACTGGGGGCACAGGGAAGCATCGCGCAGGGAGGGGGCTCCCTGCGCGCCCCCCTGAGACCCTCAGACCAGCGCGATGTGATCGCGCTGTTCTGAGGGCTTCCTCCCTCCCAGGACCCGGATCCAAGATGGCGCCGGGGTCCTGGAGGGAGGCGGCTTCCTCAGTGCCTGCTGAGAGCAGGCACTGAGAAGCCTGCAGCTATGCCTGTGCGATCGCTGGTGTGACAGAGTGCTGTGCACACTGTCACACCAGCGATCTGATAAAATACAGTGATGTCCCACCCTGGGACAAAGTAAAAAAGTAAAGAAAATAAAAATAAACATGTTTTAAAAAAATAATCCAAAATAAATAAAAAATAAAAAAATATTCCCCAATAAATTCATTTCTTCCTGTAAATAAAAAAAACAAAACAATAAAAGTACACATATTTGGTATCGCCGCGTCCGTAACGACCCCCCCTATAAAACTGTCCCACTAGTTAACCCATTTAGTGAACCCCTTAATAAAAAAAAAAAAAAGCAAAAAATCAATGCTTTATCATCATACCGCCGAACAAAAAGTGGAATAAGACGCGATCAAAAAGACCGATATAAATAATCATGGTACAGCTGAAAACGTCATCTTGTCCCGCAAAAAACGAGCCGCCATACAGCATCATCAGCGAAAAAATAAAGTTATAGCTCGCAGAATAAAGCGATGCAAAAATAATTATTTTTCATATAAAATTGTTTTTATTCTATAAAAGCGCCAAAACATAAAAAAAATGATATAAATGCGGTATCGCCATAATCGTACTGACCCGAAGAATAAAACGGCTTTATCAATTTTACCACACACGGAACGATAAAAACGCCTCCCCAAAAAGAAATTCTTGAATTGCTGATTTTTGTTCATTCTAACCTCCCAAAAATCGAAATAAAAAGCGATCAAAAAATGTCACGTGCTCAAAAATGGTACCAATAAAAACGTCAACTCGTACCGCAAAAAATAAGACCTCACATGACTCTGTGGGCCAAAATATGCAAAAATTATAGCTCTCAAAATGTGGCGATGCAAAAAACTATTTTTTGCAATAAAAAGCGTCTTTTAGCGTGACAGCTGCCAATCATAAAAACCCGCTATAAATAGTAAATCAAACCCCCTTTATCACCCCCTTAGTTAGGGAAAAATAATAAAATAAAAAAAATGTATTTCCATTTTCCCATTAGGGTTAGGGTTGCGGCTAAAGTTAGGGTTAGGGTTGGCGCTAAAGTTAGGATTAGGGTTAGGGTTGGGATTAGGGGTGTGTTAGGGTTAGGTTTGTGGTTAGGGTTGGGACTAGGGTTAGGGGTGTGTTGGGGTTAGGGTTGGAGTTAGAATTGGGGGGTTTCTGCTGTTTAGGCACATCAGGGGCTCTCCAAATGTGACATGGCGTCTGATCTCAATTCCAGCCAATTCTGCGTTGAAAAAATCAAACGGTGCTCCTTCACTTCTGAGCTCTGCCATGCGTCCAAACAGTAGTTTATTCCCACATATGGGGTATCAGCGTACTCTGGACCCCAAGCGTTATTGTGCAATTTGTCCTATTTCTTCTGTTACCCTTGGGAAAATAAAAAACTGGGGGCGAAAATATCATTTTTGTAAAAAAAAAAAAAATTATTTTTTTGTTTTTACGGCTGTACATTATAAACTTCTGTGAAGCACTTGGGGCTTCATAGCGCTCACCACACATCTAGATAAGTTCCTTGTGGGGTCTATTTTCCAAAATGGGGTCACTTGTTGGGATTTCCACTGTTTAGGCGCATCAGGGGCTCTCCAAATGCGACATGACGCCCCCAGACCATTCCATCAAAGTCTGCAATCCAAAACGTCACTACTTCCCTTCCGAGCCCCAACGTGTACCCATACAGTAGTTTTCTCCCACATATTGGGTATCAGCGTACTCAGGACAAATTGGACAACAACTTTTGGGGTCCAATTTCTCCTGTTACCCTTGTGAAAATAAAATATTGGGGGCGAAAAAATCATTTTTGTAAAAAAAAAAAAAAAAAGAATTTTTATTTTACGGCTGTACGTTATAAACTTTAGTGAAACACCTGGGGGTTCAAAGTTCTCACCACACATCTAGATAAGTTCCTTGAGGGGTCTAGTTTCCAAAATGGTGTCATTTATGGGGGTTTCCACTGTTTAGGAGCTCTCCAAACACGACATGGCGTCCAGCCAATTCTGCGTTGAAAAAGTCAGACGGCGCTCCTTCCCTTCCAAACTCTGCCATGCACCCAAACAGTGGTTTACTCCAACATATGGGGTATCAGCGCACTCAGGACAAATTGCACAATAACTTTTGGAGTCTTGTTACCCTTGGAAAAATAAAAATTGGGGTGAAAAAATCATTTTTGTGGAAAAAATGATTTTAAATTTTACGGCTCAACGTTATAAACTTGTGTGAAGCACTTGGGGGTTCAAATTGCTCACCAAAGATCTAGATAAGTTCCTTAGGGGGTCTAGTTTCCCAAATGGGGTCATTTGTGGGGGGTTTCCACTGTTTAGGCACATCAAGGGCTCTCCAAATGAAACATGGCATCCAATCTCAATTCCAGCCAATTTTGGTTGGAAAAAGTCAAATGGTGCTCCTTCCCTTCCGAGCTCTGCCGTGCGCCCAAACAGTGGTTCCCCCCCACATATGGGGTATCAGCGTACTCAGGAAAAATTGGACAACAACTTATGTGGTCCAATTTCTCCTGTTACCCTTGGGAAAATAAAAATTTAGTGACTAAAAGATAATTTTTGTGGGAAAAAAATAGGATTTTTTATTTTCATGCCCGGGCATTATAAACTTGTGTGAAGCACTTGGGGGTTCAAAGTGCTCACCAAAGATCTAGATAAGTTCCTTAGGGGTCTAGCTTCCAAAATGGGGTCACTTGTGGGGGGTTTCCACTGTTTAGGCTCATCTGGGGCACTGCAAACGGAACATGACCCCCATCAACGTCTGCATTCCAAAATGTTACTACTTCCTTTCCAAGCCCTGCGGTGCGCCCAAACAGTTTCCCCCCCCCCCCACATATGGGGTATCAGCGTACTCAGGACAAATTGGACAACAACTTTTGGGGTCCAATTTCCTTGGGAAAATTCAAAAATTTTGGACTAAAAAATCATTTTTGTGGAAAATTGTTTTTTTTTTTTTTTTTCACACCCAGGCATTATAAACTTTTGTGAAACACTTTGGGGTTCAAAGTGCTCACAACAGATCTAGATAAGTACCTTAGGGGGTCTAGTTTCCAAAATGGTGTCACTTGTGGGGGTTTCCACTGTTTAGGCGCATCAGAGGTTCTCCAAACGCGACATGGCGTCCAATCTCAATTCCAGCCAATTTTAGTTTGAAAAAGCTCCTTCCCTTACGAGCTCTGCCGTGTGCCCAAACAGTGGTTTTCCCCACATATTGGGTATTGGCGTACTCAGGAGAAATTGCATAACAACCTTATCTGTCCATTTTCTCCTTTTACCCTTGTGAAAATAAAAAAAAAGTTTGTAAAAAGATAATTTTTGTGGCTAAAAAGTTAAATATTCATTTTTTCCTTCCACGTTGCTTTAGTTCCTGTGAAGCACCTGAAGGGTTAATAAACTTCTTGAATGTGGTTTTGAGTACCTTGAGGG
This sequence comes from Oophaga sylvatica, assembly GCA_033576555.1. Taxonomy (NCBI): domain Eukaryota; kingdom Metazoa; phylum Chordata; class Amphibia; order Anura; family Dendrobatidae; genus Oophaga; species Oophaga sylvatica. The sequence goes on along the minus strand of JARQOD010000004.1, from coordinate 208,883,185 downwards.
GTGCAGTTTTTAGAATGGTGTCACTTTTGGGTATTTTCTGCCATATAGACCCCTCAAAGTGACTTCAAATGTGAGGTGGTCCCTAAAAAAAATGGCTTTGTAAATTTTGTTGTAAAAATGAGAAATCGCTGGTCAACTTTTAACCCTTATAACTTCCTAAGAAAAAAAAATTTTGGTTCCAAAATTGTGCTGATGTAAAGTAGACATGTGGAAAATGTTATTTCTTAACTATTGTGTGTGATATATTTCTCTGTTTTAAGGGAATAAAAATTCAAAGTTTGAAAATTGCAAAATTTTAAAAATTTTCGCCATATTTGCGTTTTTTTCAAAAATAAACGCAAGTTATATCGAAGAAATTTTACTTCTAACGTGAAGTACAATATGTCACGAGAAAACAATCTCAAAATCGCGAATATCCGTTGAAGCGTTCCAGAGTTATAACCTCCTAAAGAGACAGTGGTCAGAATTGTAAAAATTGGCCCGGTCATTAACATGCAAACCACCCTTGTTGGGGTTAATAAATTTGCAAAAATGTCTATATTTATTCGAACGTCCATGACAGCACTACAGAGAGAGGGGATCCGCCCCTTAGGAACAGGAAACCTACAGATATAAAAGGGCGGCACCTCTCCCACACATCAGTTGGTTTCCTGTTCCTAAAGGACGGGTTTCCTACAGATGAAGATCTTCAGGAGGACCCAGGCCGGCCGGTCGACCCAGGTAGCGGGGGTGAATCTCCTACCTCGGCCGGTGCGGAGCCCCTGGAAGCGCCACGGTGGGTCCGGGTAGGATTCCACGGCAGTGTGCGGAGCAGGTGGAGCAGTATCCAGAGGATCTCTGTCTCCCAGCCAGCGCCGGTAGGTAAGTATTCCCCCCCCCTCTCCCTGGTCCCGGTGCCTTCTCCCTGTCCTCTCCTGTGGTCCTGTCATGGTGGGGGCCTCTTGAGGATGCAGCCGTGATTTTTAAAAAAAAAAAAAAAAAAAAATTTTAAAATTTGAATTTCCCGCCGCGTCACTGCTGTGAACGGCGCGGCGGGGGTTTTTTGAATTTCCCGCCGCGCGTCACTGTTATGGACGGCGCGGCGGGCGGTTTTGGATTTCCCGCCGCGCGTCACGGCTATGGACGGCGCGGCGGGCGGTTTTGAATTTCCCGCCGCGCGTCACTGCTATGGACGGCGCGGCGGGGTTTTTGAAAATTCAGTCGTGCGCCGCTGTTGCAGCAGCGCGGCTGGGGTCGGGGGAGATCTCCGCTCGGGGGGGCGATGCAGCGGGGGATTATGCTTACCTCCATCGGTCCGTGCGAGCGGAGGAGAAAAGGGGGCGGAGTCTCCCACCGGAACCGGAAGTGAGACGCCGGCGTTTTTGAAAATTTTGACGGCTGCATCGTCGGACGGCGCCTGCTGTGGGGACGGCGGGGAGGTGCAGGGGGGGCCGTGGGGCGGGGAGTAGGAGGGGGTGGACCCCTGGCCAGACCTGCTGATCCGGATATCCGGGGGAGGATATAAGGAGCCTAGGAAAGAGGTAAAGCGCTTCTGCCCCATTTTCATGATGGACACTGCAGAAGCTCCCTCGGTGCAACAGGAGAGCCAGCAGCAGCAGACAGAGCGCTCCTCTTCAATGGCCAGGAGCACCAGCCGCAGAAGTTCCGCAGCTGGGAAAAAGCCCCCTCCCCGTGATCCGGTTCCTACTGCTGTACAATCTGGGTAAGAGATCGTCAGATTTAGAATACCCAGTAATACAGTTTTTTCCCCATTTTGTCTGTTACTAGGGGAAGAAGTGTTCGGTGAAAAGCAAGCACAGGGAATGTGCCTTTTGCGCTTGCCCTCTGCCTGACGCTTGCCCTAAGAGGTTGTGCCAGCCGTGCATGCAACAGACGGTAGGGTTTAAGGGGAAGGGCAGGGGCATGGAATGACATAGTAAACCCCCCCTATGCCCCTTCCCTTTTTAGATAGCGGAGGAGACTCCAGATTTCACCGAAAGCCTGAAGGAGATAATAAGAGCAGAGTTGAAAGCGTCCTCAAGACACGGAGAATTTTCCAGGCGTAGAAATGTACCAGTCTTATCTGATTCAGAGTCGCCTGCCGCCCATGATAGGGGTGAAGTTGTGTCAGGACCCTCCTCGCCTTCCTCTTCGGCTTCCTCCTCGTCTTCTACGGAAGACGCTACCCGTTTTTGTTTTCCCTTGGACCAGATGGACAAATTTGTCAAATCAGTTAGGTCCACCATGGGAGTAGAGGAGGCGAAACCAGAGCCCTCAGTACAGGATCTGATGTTTGGTGGTCTAGATCCAAAAAAACGGAGATCCTTTCCACTAAACAGTAGCATCCAAGGCCTTATAGACAGAGAGTGGAAGAAGCCTGAAAAAAGAGGCTCCTTACCCCAAGCGTTTAAAAGGAGATATCCCTTTGAAGATCCCCTGACGGGTAAATGGGATAAGGCCCCGAAGCTGGATGCAGCAGTGGCGAAGGCTTCTAAAAAATCCTCCATCCCATTTGATGATATGGGGTCTTTGAAAGACCCACTAGACAGGAAGGCAGATTCCTTCTTGAAAGGCACATGGGAGATGTCGGCAGGTGCCCTGAGGCCGGCAGTTGCAGCCACTTGCGCAGCCAGGTCATTGATGGTCTGGCTAGACCAGTTAGCTTCCCAGTTAACAGATGGAACCTCCAGGGGGACAATTCGGAAGACCTTGCCAATAATTCAGAATGCGGCGGCTTTCCTGGCTGATTCCTCAGCGGACTCAGTAAGAATGGCTGCCAGAGCGGCAGGGCTGTCTAATGCACCACGAAGGGCATTATGGCTGAAATGTTGGCCGGGCGATATTCAAGCCAGATCTCGCCTCTGTTCCATTCCGTGTGACGGCGAATATCTTTTTGGCCCGGTCCTGGACGAACTTTTAGAAAAGGCAGGGGACGACAAGAAAAAGTTTCCCAGTCTATCAACCCTTCCTATAAAAGACCTTTCAGCAGAAGGAGGTTCAGCTACCGAAGGTCGTCCAGGGAACGAGCCAAATGGGATGAAAAGAGGCGAAGAGGTACAGGGTTTATGTTTAGAGGTCCACCTAGGGAAACAAAAAAACCCTCGCAATGACTAGCAAGGCAGGTAGGAGGCAGATTGAAGGCCTTCTACCCGGCCTGGTCAGAAATCTCAAACAGTAGCTGGATCCTTAACATCATAGCTACAGGGCTGCGGTTAGAATTCTCCTCGGTACCTTGGGATAACTTTAAAATTACCCCACTCAGGTCATCGCCATCGGAGCAGGCCGCTCTAGAGTTGGAGGTTCAGGAGCTTTGCGCTAAGAATGTCTTAGTGGAGGTACCAGAAGCAGAGCGGGGTAAGGGGTTTTACTCCCCTCTGTTTTTGATCCGTAAACTGGATGGGTCTTTTAGAACAATTATTAATTTGAAAGCCCTCAATAAATTCCTGATTATTCACCCATTTAAAATGGAAACGGTCAGCTCAGCAATAAAGCTTCTGTTTGAAAATTGCTTTATGGTGGTGTTAGATCTGAAAGACGCTTATTACCACATTCCGATCCATATGGAGCATCAGCGTTTCCTCAGAGTAGCAATCCAGATGGGGGAATCACTGCGACATTTTCAATTTAGCGCCCTTCCCTTTGGCTTGGCGGTTGCCCCACGAGTATTCACTAAGGTTATGTCGGAGGTCATGGCCCACTTACGTGAATCAAATATGCTCATAGTCCCCTACCTTGACGACTTTCTTATCATAGGAAAGACGGCAGAGCATTGCCTAGAGCAACTGAAAAGAGCGATTTCTACCTTAGAGCGGCTGGGATGGCTAATAAATACCAAAAAGTCTCGTTTGAATCCGATGAGGGTTCAGCAATTTCTAGGGCTAATTCTGGATTCACAAAATCAGAACTGTAGTTTACCGTCAAACAAGTTAATTCGCTTACGGTACCAGGTCCTAAACGCTTCCAGTAACCCCTCTATGTCGCTTAGGAAGGCCATGTCTCTTTTGGGCTCCCTCTCGTCCTGCATTCCCGCGGTTCAGTGGGCCCAATTTCACACAAGGGCACTGCAAGCTGAGGTCTTGCTGTATCAAAATTTGCTAGGTGGTTACCTGGAAGGCCAGCTATCCTTGTCCCAGGCTACTATAAGATCCCTGGATTGGTGGAAGAATGAGACAAACCTGTCTAAGGGGGTTCCCTGGGAATATGACATATCCCGAATAGTCACAACAGATGCTAGCCCCTCTGGGTGGGGGCTCATATGGGGGACGTTATGGTTCAGGGCTCATGGGAGCAGGATCAAATTCAAATGTCTTCTAATATGAAGGAATTAGCAGCGGTAGAGCTAGCGATTAAAAAACTCCTTGTCTATCTACAGGGTCACCACGTTCAAGTGCTCTCCGACAATCGGGTCACAGTCGCATACATCAACCACCAGGGTGGTACTCGTTCCGGTCCTCTCATGGAAGTGGCAAGGCGCCTACTTCAGATAGCAGAACGACACTTTCTTTCTCTAACGACTCTACATATAAGGGGAGAAGAAAATACCAAGGCGGACTTCTTAAGCCGCAATCTCCTGAGCCAAAGAGAGTGGTCATTAAAGACTTCCATCTTCGACCTAATTGTGCGGAAATGGGGTCTACCGGAAGTAGATCTCTTTGCTACCAAAAGCAACAGGAAAGTGAGACAGTTCTGCTCTCTGAATCCCAAAGAACGCCCTCTGGCAGTGGACGCTCTTCTATTACAGTGGGATTTCAATCTAGCCTACGCCTTCCCTCCCCTGTCCTTACTCCCCCTAGTATTGAGGAAGGTCAGGAAGGACAGGGCAAGGATAATATAATCGCTCCTTTTTGGCCCAGGAGGGCATGGTTTTCATGTCTCAGAAACATGTCGATAGCCGACCCGTGGGTCCTGCCGGACATTCCCGATCTGCTCTCCCAGGGTCCAGTCTACCATCCTCGAGTAGCGGGCCTCCACCTGACGGCGTGGATTTTGAACGGTCGCTGCTGAGAGATAAGGGGTTTTCTGCTAATGTAATTAATACTCTCCTTAAAAGCAGAAAAGAGGTTACAACTAGGATCTACGCTAGGATTTGGAAGAAATTTCTTCAGAGCTCGGCGGTTGTAGCAGGGGACACAACACCGATAACCCAGATTCTAGAATTCCTACAAAAGGGTCTGGACTTAGGTCTCTCCACAAGCACCCTTAAGGTGCAAGTTTCAGCTTTGGGGGCACTCTTTAGTTGCAACATCGCAAATAATTACTGGGTCAGTAGATTCATTAAAGCTGCGGGTAGGTCGAGACCCATAGTGAAGGTGAGAATCATGCCATGGGACTTAAATCTTGTTCTCACTGCTTTAACAGAGCCCCCTTTTGAACCTATATCAGCAGCATCAATAAAAATTCTTTCCCTTAAGACCGCTTTCCTGGTAGCATTAACCTCGGCTAGGAGGGTAAGTGACATCCAGGCACTATCTAGACTATCTCCTTACACTCAGGTCCTGAATGACAGGATAATACTTAGACCAGATCCGGCATACCTACCTAAGGTGTCTTCCGCTTTCCACAGAACACAGGAAATTATTCTCCCTTCGTTCATCCCTAATCCATCTAATCAAAAAGAGATGAAACTTCATACTTTAGATGTTAGAAGATGTCTGCTGCAATATTTGGCAGTCACTGATCCCTGGAAACGGGACAATGCATTGTTTGTCTCTTTTCAAGGAATTAACAAAGGCCGTAGATTAACAAAGAGCTCATTGGCCAGATGGATTAGGGAAGCAATTTCTCTGGCATACACCTCGAGGGGCAAGCAGCCACCTGAGAGGCTGAGGGCGCATTCCACTCGAGCTGTGGCGACTTCATGGGCAGAAAGGGCAGAAGTCTCGATTGACCAGATATGTAAGGCAGCTACGTGGTCTTCTCCACACACGTTTTACACTCATTATAGATTAGATTTGAGTGCTTCCTCAGACCTTTCTTTCGGACTAAGGGTGCTGCAGGCAGTAGTCCCTCCCTAAGTAGTTATTACTCTCTGTAATTCTCTCTGTAGTGCTGTCATGGACGTTCGAATAAAGTCTAAGTTACTTACCATTAACGGTATTTTTCGAAGTCCATGACAGCACCCTTACATTCCCACCCAGGTTCTATGTGCACTTCTTCCTCTTATGTAGTCCACATGTAATAAACAATTGATTAATGTTACTGTGTGATGCATGAAATTTTTTTGCTGTATACCATTTAACCTTGATGTCCTCTTATGCTCTGTAATCCAACTGATGTGTGGGAGAGGTGCCGCCCTTTTATATCTGTAGGTTTCCTGTTCCTAAGGGGCGGATCCCCTCTCTCTGTAGTGCTGTCATGGACTTCGAAAAATACCGTTAACGGTAAGTAACTTAGACTTTCTGATATTTATCAGTCAAGATGGGGTGCAGAGAGTACATTAATGAGGACAAAATGAACTTTTTTTGCATTTACCAAATGGCTGCAATGAAACAGAGTGACAAATTTCAAGGGGTCTGAATACTTTCCGTACCCACTGTAAATAAAGAAAGAGAACGTTCTGAAACAGCTAACAAACCTAGAGTGGCCAACCATGGAAAACTTCCATCAAAGCTGATCACATTTTTAAGAAAAAGTCATTTGATGTCATTGAAATTGTTGCACAGATTTTTGACTAAATGAACAAAGAATATGGGGTCAAAGTGAGCCGACAAACTGTAGAGTGACTGCTAGGAGCAGAGTTGAATGCACGAGTTCCAAGCCTTTCATCCCCGCAAAGAAAAGGAAGGTCTGACTTGAGTTTGCCAAAGAACACAGCCAATGGAAAGAGTCAGATTAGGCTAAGGTGTTGTGGTCTAATGAATCCATGTTCAATCTGGTAGTGATGGCAAGCACTTTATATACTGCCTAATTGGAAAACCTAATGATGTAAGGTACCAAACACTTACATTGAAATGTGGTGATGGCAGTGTCTTGGTTTGGGGCTGCTTTTCTGCATCTGCCATTGGCTCTGCATAGAATTGATGGAAATATGAATGCTACCATGTACAAGGATTTCCTGGAGAATGTAATGCTGGCAGATGATAAAACCAAAGTAGGCAGGGGCTGGATATTCCAGCAAAACAATGATCCTAAGCACTCATCCAATTTAGTCAAAAATTAGCAAAGAAAAATGATCGCCTGTTGCAATGGCCAAGCCAATCACCTGATTTAAACCCTATGGAACACCTTTGGGATGAGTTGGGGAGAATAGTTGAGGCCCATAGCAATAAAGATGAACTGTTGGCAGATTGGCAAATGGAATGGAGCAAGATCCCTCAAAACCTCTTGAATACTCTAGTGGCTCCAATGCCCCATTTGTGTGGTGCAGTAATTAAATCAAGAAGTTATGCTACAAAATACTAAGTTGTGGAATTGTAAGCAATGTATTACTCTCGATGTTGTGATCATTAAATAGTACATGCAAAACGTTTGGCAGTCAGTTTTCTTTAATTAAATGACCATATCTGTATTCTAAAGTATTATGGTTAAAATTAAGGTCTTGCAACTTCACGCACTTTCAGTTCATCACCAGGAGAATGATGGCATCACAACAACCAGACATAAGTATTCACACTAGACGCTGCCATAACCCGATCGGCTCTGCTGCATACAGGCGATGAGCGCTCACAGCAAGCTGGCAGTAACATCCATAGAGGTCTGCAGGAGACCTCTGGTTGTCATGCCAACCCACCAGTGACTCACGATCACGTGACGGGGTCACCGGTGGGCGGATTTCCGGCCCAATGCCCAAAAGTGTGCGTTAAATGCCGCTATCAGAGTTTGACAGCGGCATTCAACGGGTTGATTGCCGCGGGTGTATCGCGATTCCATCCGCGGCTGTTCTGGGCACATGTCAGCTGCTCAAAACAGCTGACATGTTTCGGGAAAGATGTGGCTCACCGCCGGAGCCCACATCAAAGGGAGGGACACGACATGCGCTGTACTAGTACGGCTGAGGTCGCGAAGGGGTTAAAAAAAAATAAAAATTATGCAAAACTTTTGGTCTACACTGTAGATGCCATAGGTAGATATGTATGTAGTAGAAGAAAGATGCTAAATAGGCACCATCACTCCAACAGAATGTAGCATCAGCCCAGAGGTAAAACATGTTTTTTTTATTCATACAATGTGTTAAGATTACACGGCTGTGTACTTATTCCCTGATCTCAGAAACTGATGTAAGTGATATGGAGTCATAGACATGGGTCCCACCTCTAGGACCCTGATTTCTGAGATGAGAATTCCATTCATTGCCTCTCAGAAGGAAACGCTTAGTGATGTAGGTACACTAAATGCTTACAGCATTGGAGGTGATTTATTGTTTTACCAGTAGGGCTAAGCGAATAGTCATGTTAATTGGATAATTTGGACTAAATGAGAGACAGCAGTAGTGCACGCAGTAAGATGTGATTGGGGTCAAGGGGTTCTTGAGGCAGTGGTAGTACGGTGACAAACCTTATTAATACCCTCAGGTCGTGCAATAAATAAAAATCATTACTTTCTTCCCAGACTGCCGCAGTTCTTCTGACCTCAGTGTTGTGGCCACTTTGTAGCATAGATTATTGGGAGTCAGTTGGGCTGTGATTGACTATGTACTAAGCCAGACCAACCTGTAAGAAATCTTCTTTAAATCAAGCTTTAAAATTAAAATTCGTCCTTAAGGTTAAAAAAAATAAAAAATTAATCTCATCTCATTTAATTCTTGTATAATTTCTAACATATTTATATTGCATTTTTTTTTAAGGACTCAAGTTCAGTTGTAGAGTGGTCTCCAAAAGAAAGAAGCGTTGGAGGTGTCGAACATCAGAACAGCTGTGAAGCAGATTGGGATATGATTAACACCGTGTCTTTTAAGAAAAAGCAATTTCCGAACGGAGGTCTGTATATAGATTCACATTGCATACATTAAAGGGTGTGAGGCAGTGACCCATGTCACAGGTAGGGGTCTCTGTTTGTTCTCCCCAGGATGCAACCAGAGGCATATTTGAGATCATGAGGGGACATTGCAGTCACAGGTGTAGCTGTGATTGCAATAGTGAAGCAGTGACCGATGTCACAGGTAGGGGTCACTGTGTATTCTCCCCAGGTTGTACACAGAGGCGTATGAAGGCCATAGGAGTGCATGTCCGTCACAGGAGCCGCCACCTGCTGCCACCGTTAACTGTATTTTTGGGATGCAGACAGCGGTGAACACATTGGTGGAGGACAAAGCCGTCGACAGTTTACCGTAGAGCGCCTGGGGAACAAGAGCTAGAAGAATGTGTTGTGGGTGATTTTTTTTTTATTATTTTTTTTATGTGTATGGAATATTTTACATGTATATGTGAGGCTATGTGGGTCTCATGCTGTTTGTAGGGATTCTCTGAGACACTTATACTGTACATAAGGGGCTATGTGGGGATCATAATGTACATGGGAAGCTATGTGGGGCTCAAGCTCTATATAGGAGGCTATATGGGTGCTCATACTGTATACAGGGGGTTATGTGAGAACTCATCTTGTATATGCAGAGGCTATATGGGAGCTCATACTGTATATAGGATGCTATGTGGGGCTCATATTGTGTACAGGGGGTTGTGCGTGGGCTCATGTTATATAGGGGGTGTCAGCATACTTAACTATATGCTCAATATTAAGAGATATAAAAATATTATAACTAACATTGTATTAATATTAATATTGAGCAGAATTAATTTCAAACTTCTTGTTCGGCTCTGCACAACAATTACAGTCTCTCATGTGGCCCCTTAGGAAAATGTATTGCCCTTCCCTGACACAGAGCAGTTTGACAGCTTTGCTACTTTATCTGGCTTCTTTGTTTGTGCCGCAAGTCTTCCACACAGCCAAGCACCCAAACCAAAGGAGTCCTCTCAATTTCATGTTCAAAGATTTAACGAACTGTGTACATATCCCTTCTCCAATATGTCTCCAACCTTGGACAAGGGCACGTCATGTTAAGTAGTGTAGTATAATCAGCCTTACATCTTGGATAGCAAGCATAATCTCTCACTCCCACCTAATATTGAAATGTTTGGGTCTTCTAAACCTTATGGATAGGTGTGCCTCCAAGGTAGATAATGGAATTCTCCCCATTTCTTCTGCCATTGCCCCTCCTCTATAGGACTCATAAACCATGGATATAATTCCAGATTAGTGTTGTAACTTGCGTATTAGCTTTGAGACCTGTAAGTCCGGTCCAAAGGCTTGGTGTAACAGTAAGTATTCATAAATCTTTTGAGGCTATAGTAGATTCTGTTTTGTCATTGATAGGATTTACAGATCCTATTATCCACCGGCTGGAGTATTCTTCTAAGTGCCAATTTCTTCCACTACTTAAAACCCTTCAATTCAAAAACTTTAGTTAGCTATGGATTTTCCCATTAAAGACTTGAGAGGGACCCTTATTGCTATGAACACCGCAAACTTTCCACCATACTTTATGCATGTAATAGAAGAGTAGGGGTGTTACTAGTTGAATCTGTGAAATTGCCTTCTGAGCCCTCATATAGATAGATGGATTTATCATAATGCTGAATAACCACCCTCTGAGAACTTTGTCCCAAATCATCCCAAACTGTGTGTTATTGGACAGTCATCTGAAGAAACCGAGCAGTACTCGCAACTCATTTTAAAATGCAAAGTTTTTTATTTTTCAATGCATCAGAACATCCATAGGGTGCAGGAGAGATTGTGGACCATGGTTGTTTCGCGCCCGTCTGGCGCTTCTGAGTCCAGGTATCACAATACAGATTATCCTATAAATGATTCCTGATATATATGGGCATCATTACTCATTTTGACCAATTTATGACTAAGCCAGAACATAACCCAAACTTTCCTATGACCTCCGTTGTAATTTGTAGTAAATCCCTAGCTTCTAAAAGAAAACCCAACAAAGCCAGGTCATCACGTAATGCCACCCCGTACTCCAAAGTAGTTCTCCTAAAACCAGTTATTTCCACATGTCTCATGGTAATGACTGCCAGGGGTTCAATTGCAAATACTAAAAGAATAGGAGAAAAAAACTGATGTACCGATTTCTAACTAGAGTGATTAGAGAGGCAACCATTAACTAATACTGGCTATGGGGTGAAGATGTAATAATTGTATCCAAAACATAAATTGTGAACTGAAACCAAATTTCTGAAGCACATCCCAAATGTATTCCCATACAGAACTGCAAAAAGCTTTTGCAGCATCTCCTGAACAAATGGCTTTCTCTTCTCAACTGCCCAGTGTAAGTTTCAACACCATTCACATATACACTGTTTCAAAAAATAAAGGGAACACTTAAGCAACAGATTATAACTCCCAAGTAAATCAAACTTCTGTGAAATCAAACTGTCCACTTAGGAAGCAACACTGATTGACAATCATTTTGACATGCTGTTGTGCAAATAGAATAGACAACAGATGGAAATTATTGGCAATTATCAAGACACACTCAATAAAGGAGTGGTTCTGCAGGTGGGGGCCACAGACTACATCTCAGTACCAATGCTTTCTGGCTGATGTTGTGGTCACTTTTGAATGTTGGTTGTGCTTTCACACTCGTGGTAGCATGAGACGGACTCTACAACCCACACAAGTGGCTCAGGTAGTGCAGCTCATCCAGGATGGCACATCAATGCGACCTGTGGCAAGAAGGTTTGCTGTGTTTGTCAGCGTAGTGTCCAGAGGCTGGAGGCGCTACCAGGAGACAGGCCAGTACACCAGGAGACGTGGAGGGGGCCGTAGGAGAGCAACAACCCAGCAGCAGGACCGCTACCTCCGCCTTTGTGCAAGGAGGAACAGAAGGAGCACTGCCAGAGCCCTGCAAAATGACCTCCAGCAGGCCACAAATGTGCATGTGTCTGCACAAACGGTTAGAAACCAACTCCATGAGGATTGTCTGAGTGCCCGACGTCCACAGATGGGGGTTGTGCTCACAGCCCAACACCGTGCGGGATACTTTGCATTTGCTACAGAACACCAGGATAGGCATATTCGCCACTGGTGCCCTGTGCTCTTCACAGATGAAAGCAGGTTCACACTGAGCACATGTGACAGAGTCTGGAGACGCCATGGAGAGCGATCTGCTGCCTGCAACTTCCTTCATCATGACTGGTTTGGCAGTGGGTCAGTAATAGTGTGGGGTGGCATTTCTTTGGAGGGCCGCACAGCCCTCCATGTGCTCGCCAGAAGTAGCCTGACTACCATTAGGTACCGAGATGAGATCCTCAAACCCCCCTGTATAGGGGGTGTTTCTCATTAGGTCAGCTCGCCCAGGGTGGGTTGGTATCTTGGCCCAGAGGGTCCACTCCAGGAGTCGTCACACTGGTATTCTTTCTGAACCCGATTTGCCAAGGCTGTCGATGCCCCTTCCTCCAGCTATAAATGAGGTCTTTATCTACTTCTGATAGAGAAGGAAGATACCCCAGATACGCATCTATCCTGCCTCATGACAGAGTTTTTAAATGATCGGTGTGAATAAACACTGCAATTTTACTAATTATTCTTCGAAGAAAAAAAAAACAAAACGTTTTCAGTGAAGGAAGATTTAAAACCCATTTTACTCTATTTTTACAGGTCTGACTATTTAAGGTTATGTTCGCACATTGTGTTTTTGCTGCAGTTTTTTTTTGTGCAGACCAAACCTTCTCTCTTGGCATTAAAGAAGCTACATTAAAAAGTAGATTTTTCTGTGTTTTTCAGGTACATTGGTCTCTTGTACAAGCTGATAGTTTAGTGGCTGTTGTTCCTGAGTTTTCCTTAGTCTTCTCAGAAACACCTGCCATTCTGATATTGTTTCTACAAACACTACTCTCCAGGTCATCTGTTTTGGCAACTACAGCCGTTGACAGTTGCTAGTCTGTGGAATCTCGAGACTAGACGGGTATTTTTATCTTCCATATCACTCATGTGGCCTTTCGTTGCAGACATGCTTTAATTTATTTTCCTCATATCTGTTTCATTAAGAATTCTACTATTTAAGTCCCCGTTTGGAGGTTCATGGTAGAACGAGCTGAATTGCACTGTGTGACAACAATTGGAACTTTTAGGTTAGGTTTGGGTTTCTTTTGTTAAGTGAAGTCACTTTACTTTTGTGCCAAATTAATAGAGGATGTGGGGTCGGACTCTATTAGAGTGGATTCTTCATCTGTTTCTCCCTCAATACTTTTCCCCAACATTTCAGGTCTGCAATATCTTCCGGGGGTAGTTACGTATTTTTTGCCGGGTGATGAAATTGGCCCGTTTAGTAGCGGTGCCTGGTGTGACCGATCTTTCTTTCGGGGTATATGGTCCAGAGGCAGAATGAGGATCTTTTTCAATACCACTTATGCCCTCTCTATTTCTAATAGTATTTCCTTCTGTCATATCCATCAAGTCTGTGAGAAAAGGTCTTTTGAAAACACCACAGAGGAGAAGGTGACTTGGTTTGTGGCAAAGTGCTGCATCCGTTGGTGCCTCTCTGCTCTGCAAGATCGTGGTTTGTAGTAATCTGTCAGGGACTCATTCGAGTGGTCTGGCACCTCCAGAACAACACGATCAGTCCACTGTGCCAACCAACCCTCTTGACAGGTGCATAACGTCTAACCACAAATGTAGGAGAGGATATCGGGCTGCTCTTTCTGTGCCGGTCCGTATTCACTGTTGCTCCTGAGCATCCTCGCCATGGTCTCGCTAACCACAAACTTTTGAGGCCAACTTTTGTCTGTAACAGACTGCAGAGCTTCCCGACTTGAGAAACTGAATAAGGCACACCAGTGTCGGACTGGGGTGCCAAGGTCCCACCAGTAACATTGACTTTGGGGGGGATGGCCCACTTTTCACCTGCATAGAAATATTACCCTACCCTTGTTCACAAATTTACCTATATCTCTATATAATAATAAACTGGGTAATTTGATTAATGAATGATGAGATGCTGCTTTTTTCTGGACAGAGTGAATCAAATGAATAATGCCAAGTACTGCCCATACAGTGGGGTTGTGGCCCAGATCTGCACAGGGGCCCACTGGGGGTTTCCCCTGTAACCCTGTGGACCAGTCCGAGCCTGAGGCGCACTACATAGCAGCATATGTACTATCCAAGATTTGGTGGGGTATTAATCCCTGGAGCAGGATTTTTGCAGGAGCTGTGCTGTTGTTCAGTTGACTTACTGACTTACCAGGGCACATCCCAAGTTGTTTTTTTTTATTCAATATAACAATGTATTATGATTTATTAACATCTGTCTGTCAGTGTTCATATAGGGTTTAAAAATGCATAAACAATGAATGCAGTGAAAGTGTGCATGACCACCGCTTCATTCAAGCAGGGAAAACATGGTTTTGGAGGAGGACAAAGGTGGTTTTACTGTGATTGACTGTCATTATTTCCCCTGGCTGTACGTGGGGGCTCCCTGAAGTTAGACAGTCAGCTGCTGAAAGGGATGATACTTGGGTCCCTTTACCCCTTCAGATATTGTACTTGTATCTCTTACCTTTCACTTTTAGTAGTATTGCCACGTAAACCAGTCCACAGTGTAAACCTGTCTTCAAAAGAGTATTTCCATCTCCTACGTTTATGTATACCCACAGGATGTGCCAGAAATGTAGAGTATCTGAAGAACAGGGCTGTGACTCATGCCACCGATACATGTTTGAGTCTTCATTTGTATGGGAATTCTGACCACCTCTCCACCGAGATCTGCACATGACGTGGCGTCGCTCTCCAGGTGGTCCTATCTACTATACATGTAGGACATATCCTGTGAATATCTTATATTATATTATATATATATATATATATATATAGGCATCGTGATTACGCGTTAATCCCGCCCCCTGCACAGTAGCTCCGCCCCCACCACATTACCACTCACATTTCCACCCCCACCACATTGCCACACACAATCCTGCCCCCCACCACATTACCACACATAATCCCGCCCCCCCACCACATTACCACACATAATCCTGCTCCCCCACCACATTACCGCTCATAAACCCGCCCCCCCACCACATTACCACACACAATCCCGGCCCCCCACCACATTACCACATAATCCCGCCCCCCACCACACTACCACACACAATCCGCCCCCCCACCACATTACCACACACAATCCCACCCCCCACCACATCACCACACACAATCCCGCCCCCTCCACATTACCACACATAATCCCGCCCCCACAACATTACCACACAATCCTACCCCATCACAATCCCACACATAATCCCACCCCCCACCACAATCCCACACATAATCCCGCCCCCCACCACATTACCACACATAATCCCGCCCCCCCACCACATCACCACACATAATCCTACCCCCATCACAATCCCACACATAATCCCGCCCCCCACCACATTACCACACATAATCCCGCCCCCCCACCACATCACCACACATAATCCCGCGCCCCACCACATTACCACACTTATCCCGCCCCCGACACATTACCACACATAATCCTGCCCCTGAGACCTTCACCATTTATTATAGCCAAACCACTAGGAGGCTGATTACAACACAGAGAAATGTGATCACCTTCTTATTTTTGGGAGCGTTGAATGTCACTGATGGGTTTGTCAGCCATTTTCAGCTGGGACAAGTCATGCAGTGAGAAACCTACAGGATTCCAAGCTGCTCCATAGTGATGAGCGAGTCGATTGAAATTGGGGTGGGGGTGGCATGGCGGGTGGGGTTAGAACAGTTAATAATTTAAGAAAGAATAGAGGTTCAGAGAGATACATAAAGTGCATGTATACTAATGCTAGAAGCCTCACCAACAAAATGGCGGAATTAGAATTAATTTTGTTGGAACATAATTATGACATGGTGGGGATATCTGAGACTTGGCTGGATGAGAGCCACGACTGGGCGGTTAATTTACAGGGCTATAGTCTGTTTAGAAATGACCGTAAAATAAGCGAGGTGGGGGTGTGTGTTTATATGTAAAATCATCCTTAAAACCATCCTGCGTGATATCTGTGAATCTAATGAAGATGTAGAGTCTCTGTGGGTGGAGATTAGGGGAGGGGGGAAAAATAATAAATTATTGATAGGGGTTTGTTATAAGTCTCCTAAAATAATGGAAGCAACAGAGAATATCCTCGTAAAGCAAATAGATGAAGCAGCAACTCAAGGAGAAGTCATTATTATGGGGGACTTCAACTACCCTGAAATACATTGGGGAACAGAAACCTGTAGTTCCAGCAAAGGTAATAAGTTTTTGGCAACTATGAGAGACAATTACCTTTCACAACTAGTTCAGGACCCAACAAGAGGGGGGGCACTGCTAGACCTAATATTATCCAACAGGCCAGACCGCATATCAAATATAAGGGTTGGGGGTCACTTGGGTAATAGTGATCACAAAATAATAAGCTTTCATGTATCCTTTATTAAGACGTGTAGTCGAGGGGTTACAAGGAAGGCAAATTTCCAACGGATGAGAGATTATCTTGGTGCAATAAACTGGGACGATATCCTGAGACTAAAAATACACAAAGAAAATGGGAGACGTTTATTAGTATCCTGAATAGGACCTGTGCACAGTATATACCCTATGGGAATAAACATGCTAGAATTAGGAGGAAACCACTATGGCTAAATAGAGCTGTAAGGGGCGCAATAAGGGACACAAAGAAAGCGTTTAGGGAATTAAAGCAAGTAGGTAGTGATGAGGCATTAAATAAATACAGAAGACTGAATAAATTCTGTAAAAAGCAAATCAAGACAGCAAAGATTGAGGCAGAGAGACTCATTGCCAGAGAAAGTAAAAATAATCCCAAAATATTCTTTAACTACATAAATAGCAAGAAACTAAAAAATGATAGTGTTGGTCCCCTTAAAAATAGTCTGGGTGAAATGGTGGATGAGGATGAGGAAAAAGCCAATATGCTAAATGACTTTTTTTCAACTGTATTTACACAAGAAAATCCCATGACAGATAACATGATCAGAGATAAAAAAATTTCTCCATTAAATGTCACATGCTTAACCCAGCAGGAAGTACGGCGGCGTCTAAAAATCACTAAAGTTGACAAATCCCCGGGCCCGGATGGCATACACCCCGAGTACTGCAGGAATTAAGTACAGTTATAGATAGACCATTATTTTTAATCTTTAAAGATTCCATAATAACGGGGTCTGTACCACAGGACTGGCGTATAGCAAATGTGGTGCCAATATTCAAAAAGGGGGCAAAAACTGAACCTGGAAATTATAGGCCAATGAGCTTAACATCTACTGTGGGTAAAATCCTGGAGGGTTTTTTAAGGGATACTATATTGGAGTATCTGAAGCTGAATAACCTCATGACACAGTATCAGCATGGGTTTACGAGGGACCGTTCTTGTCAGACTAATCTGATAAGCTTTTATGAAGGGGTAAGTTCAGGACTGGACCAAGGGAATGCAGTGGACGTGGTGTTCATGGACTTCTCAAAAGCTTTTGATACAGTGCCACACAAAAGGTTGATACATAAAATGAGAACAATGGGGATAGGGGAAATATGTGTAAGTGGGTTAAGAACTGGCTCATGGATAGGAAACAAAGGGTGGTTATTAATGGAGCACACTCGGACTGGGT
Source organism: Oophaga sylvatica (assembly GCA_033576555.1). NCBI lineage: Eukaryota > Metazoa > Chordata > Amphibia > Anura > Dendrobatidae > Oophaga > Oophaga sylvatica. The sequence goes on along the minus strand of JARQOD010000004.1, from coordinate 208,865,602 downwards.
CACGGTTAGCAGTGGGGTACCACAGGGGTCAGTATTGGGGCCGCTTCTCTTTAACATATTTATTAATGACCTTGTAGGGGGCATACAGAGTAGTATTTCGATATTTGCAGATGACACTAAACTCTGCAGGGTAATAAATACAGAGGAGGATAATTTTATATTACAGGAGGATTTATGTAAACTAGAAGCTTGGGCTGATAAATGGCAAATGAGCTTTAATGGGGATAAATGTAAGGTCATGCACTTGGGTAGAACAAATAAGATGTATAATTATGTGCTTAATTGTAAAACACTGGGCAAAACTGTCACTGAAAAAGACTTGGGTGTATGGGTGGACGACAAACTCACATTTAGTGGCCAATGTCAGGCAGCTGCTGCCAAGGCAAATAAAATAATGGGATGCATTAGACGAGGCATAGATGCTCATGAGGAGAACATAATTTTACCTCTATACAAGTCACTGGTGCGACCACACTTAGAATACTGTGTGCAGTTCTGGTCTCCGGTGTATAAGAAAGACATAGCTGAACTGGAGCGGGTGCAGAGAAGAGCGACCAAGGTTATTAGAGAACTGGGGGGTCTGCAATACCAAGACAGGTTATTACACTTGGGGTTATTTAGTTTGGAAAAACGAAGGCTTAGGGGTGATCTTATTACAATGTAAAATATATGAGGGGACAGTACAAAGACCTTTCTAATGATCTTTTTACTCTTAGACCTGTGACGGGGACAGGGGGCATCCTCTACGTCTGGAGGAAAGAAGGTTTAGCCATAATCACAGACGCAGATTCTTTACTGTAAGAGCAGTGAGACTATGGAACTCTCTGCCGTCTAATGTTGTAATGAGTGATTCCTACTAAAATTTAAGAAGGGACTGGATGCCTTTCTTGAAAAGTATAATATTACAGGCTATATTCACTAGTTTCCTAGATACAGCGTTGATCCAGGGAGCTAGTCTGATTGCCGTATGTGGAGTCGGGAAGGAATTTTTTTCCCCAATGTGAAGCTTACTGTTTGCCACTTGGTTTTTTTTTGCCTTCCTCTGGATCAACATGTTAGGGCAGGTTAGGATAGGATATGGGTTGAACTAGATGGACTTAAAGTCTTCCTTCAACCTTATAACTATGTTACTATGTTACTATGATTCACAGTACCCTGGTTCAGAGGCCATGTGGGTGATCTGTGGTCGCCCTCCTGCTCATCTTTACTGCTGCGTGCTCTTTAGAAAAATATTTTTGTTATGTGGCATACTTTCATTTGACATTCGTCAGTACATGGTCATGGTAAGCACTGTTATTGAGTTTTCAGTGTTTTTTTGCTTACATGTGATAGTACACGTTTATGGTGAGCACTTATATTGAGTCTTTAGTTCCACGCTGCCCAGTTCAGCATATTTATTTTTCTTTTTGTCCACATTTTTTTTTATATTGTCATTGTGACACTTGTTCATTAAAATTGCTATTTTGTGCACTTAAGGATACACAATTCCTTTTTTATTCTTTTAATTATCAGCACTATATAGCTAGTTTCTCTTTTTTCTTTCTCTCACTCATTATTGCATATTATATAAATTAATTTTGGCTACATACATATATATATATACATTTTATAAGACATATTTATTTTATGTCTATACCTGGTTATTATTATTTGAGCATTTTTATGTATTTACATTGATATTACACAAATTACTTTTATCTTTATATATATTGTGAATATAGTATATCAATTGGTGGTGTGTTCAGTTTAATTTTTTCTTCTTTGTTTACATGGTTTTTATTCTGTTAGCCAATTTTTTGTACAATAAAGGCAATATTTGATTATACTTCTGGCTTCGTTGTCTTTTCCCATTCACTGGGTGATCCTTTTCCACATCCTGGGTGTTTTTTCATGCGTGCTCTTTAGCAGATTTCTTTTACAGAATGGGCCCTGTGATTGATGACATCAGAAGTTTTCCGTAATTGAGATACATCTTAATTTCTGTCCATAATAACTAATTGAATAGATTAGCCTAGAAATATGTGAGGTAACAAGCAATAGCATTTACCTTTTGGTTAGTCTGCTAGTGTCCTCAAACTTTTTATTGTATAGAAAATAGTTCTTCTTTTTCCTATTCCTTTCCTTACTAAAGAGACAGGATCTAGCTTGTTTGGTCTCCCATTGCAGACCAAGCAGTAGAAGATTGCTGCGCCAACCCCATGTTGGCCTGTGTCCTTTCTCTGCTTAGATAGTGATGTTAAGCATGCCAAGTAAAAAAACTGTATGATAATTGTATTGTTTGATATTTATTTTATTTAGACATTATTGTGGCTTACTGACCTTCTGCCTGAAATAATATTACTCAGTTTTTACAAAATTCTTTGTTTTTATTTCTTCAAACTTTTTCTTAGGTGTTCAAAGTCCGATAAATATCCAAAGCAAATGGTCATTCCTCTTCAGCCTGACGACCTCAAGTCAATTAAACAGAACAAAGAAGGCATGGGCTGGTCTTATTTTGTTTTCTGCTTGAAGGATGATGTTATCCTTCCAGCTCTCCACTTCCATCAAGGAGGAAGCGAGCTTCTGCTTGAGTGCCTTGAAAAATATGTGGTGCTGTGTGAGTAAGTATCACATTCTGCTTTAGGCCTTTTCCTGTTCTCTTTGAATCGCAACCTATATAACTATTAATAGAGCAATGACTATCAGCACAAAGTTTTCTTCTGTACTTCAAACGTTCTCAACTTTTTATACGTAACGACACATCTGGGTACATTAAAAAATCAACATCTAGAAGACAGAGGGATAACCTAATTGTGTCTAGTAAATCATTCATCAGTTCCTGCAACTTGTATATAGTCTCCACTGCATTACCGAACAGTAAATCTGCCCAAAATGCAACTTACTCTTCAGTTTTGTGTAACCTTTAAATTTCTTTGCCTAACTTTTTAGCAAGCTTCGAGGATATTGAATGGTTAGTAAGAGCTGGGTGGCATACACCACATCTGTTTTCTGTCTACCATTGCTCATCTAAAATATCTTTGAATGCTTTGTCTGGATAGGTCTGTCAGTGATTCTTTTCTGGTTTATGGTGGTAGGGAAAAAAAATGTACACTGTATATATATGTTATATTATATATATATATATATATATATATATTTTATATATATATATTATATATATATATATATTATATATATAATTTTTATATATATATATATATATATATATATATATATATTATACTTCTCACACCTTCTCATATAAATATACTGTATTTTAAGATGTTGTGCCAAGAATTGTATTACTCTCCCATCTACGTGATAAATGTATAATTCACTTTAATGAAGCTGCGACCCCTTTGCATTAGCACTCCATTCGTAGTCTTATAAAATATATGGGGGTGACAGAGTAGTGGTTTTGGTCCATCTATAGATTTTGATTGAAGTGCGTTCGTGCTCGATCACTCCGTTCAGCCGGGACACATAGAAACCTGTCCGCTTCCCCAGGCCTCCTAAACCACCCTCATATCTTTATTCAGTGCTTTAATATACTTTCAGACTAGCCCCTTTTGGTGGCTTATTGCTTTGTCTGTCACCATAAAATCGTTTTATATATCTTGTTGCATGATAATCAATGGGTGAGTACTTGTGGGGGCGTTTTTCTCCCCAGACTAGTTATCTCACTAATCCTGTTATTACGCCCTCTAGGCGTGAAATACATGACTTGCAAGAGCTACATCACCACCATTTCTTTGCCCATTTCTGCTTCCTTGACCATGCATAGAAATATGTATAAGCACGCCAACTTCATTGGTGCACTGCGCATGCCCAGGGAGGCAGTGGTCATGTAGGACTCGGCCAGCTGTTACCACGGTCTGCAAATCTCGCAGCCGGCTGTGTCCTGTCGTTGCGGCCTCCCTGTGCATGTACAGTGCACTGATGAAGCCAGGGTTGCCTGCGCGTAGCTTGATGCGTATTGTGAGGCAAGCAGAGATAAGCAAAGAGATGGTATTCATGCTGCTTTTGCAAATCATGTGCAGTCACTAGGGTGTGATAACTTTCTTAGTGGTATGAATAGTCTGGGGAAAACAATAACCCCATAATTAATCGCCCACTAATTAGCGTCTCGCACACAAAGTTATAAAAACCATTTTATGGCGATAAACCTTTTGAAGAAATGTTAAGGGCTGAATAAACCAAGAATCTGTAGGAGAGATCAGCGCAAATAGGGTCTTATCCGAGAGATACAGTGAGCTTTACGCTCAGAATAAACTCACCTGTTTAATCTGTAAAAACAGCATATAATGTGAAAGTCAGCTGCAGCAGATCCACGGTCAGCAAGTGACCATCAGACACCAGGAGGTAAAAAGGAGTCAGTGGATAGTCTCCGCGCTCCCGACAGGGTTAAGAGATATCCCAGTGTAGTAAAGTCAGATGATGGTTTCTTTCAACGCGTTTCAAAGTAGAGAGTTACTACTTCAAGAATACATGTGGTTTTTCCTAAAGAAGGAACTCTGTACTTTGAAACGTATTGAAATAAACCATCATCTGACTGTACTACACTGGGATATATGTCTTATTCCTATCGGCAGCTCAGAGATTATCCACCAACTCCTTTTGAGCTCTTGAAGGACTGAATAAACACATACAGGCGGTTTGGGGTCCTGGAAAGCTGACAGACTTCTTTAAGGCCCTCATACACGTTAGACTAACATTGGCCGACAGTTTCTGCTTGAGGGCCCCGAGCCTCCCCTGACATGATTGTCGGGGAATATTAGAATTGGCATGTCTGATTTTGAACTTCCAATCGTTTTTTTTTCTCTAAGAGATAAGTTACCGCCTGAGTTGTCTGGCAGAGGCACTCTCATGGAGGACACATGAGAGCTCCTGTGTTTGGGACAGACGGCCGAGATAGCAGATTGCTGACAGCTATCTAAAGTGTACCGTGAGTTATAGAGTAGGACCCCCAATGATGATGCATCTGAAAGCAGATTGTGGGACGCAGTGACGGACAGGAGGCAGAGCAAGGGTTAACTGTTTTACTAAATAGGGGAATACTCCTGGCAGGGAGACAAACAGTTAAAGGGAGGACAAAAACAGTTCAGATGCAAAAAGATGTGCAGAGTCAATGAAAAACCAGGGGAAAAATGATAGCAGTTCTTGTTAGATCAACTTAGCCTGTCAGTCATCTTCGAGGCCGTGGCAATTACAGAGCAGGCGATGGCAGCAACAACGGCGGGAGCGATGCTTGTTCTATGAGGTCCTGAACATAACAATGGTCCGTCTTCTGGCGGCAGCGGTCAGTCTCCAGTACCTTCCGCTGAGCCCCTAGTCCATATGCTGCAGTGGCTGACAAGGGTGCGGGCCACGTGGCTCAGCTAATATACACTGGCAAAATCAAGGCGCAAGTGTCTGTCTTATGTGGCACATGCGCTGTACTCACGGACACGCTGCATATGGCACCTTTCTCTCTGGTAGTCACTGGGCGCACACTGCACGTCTCTCTCTCTGGTCCCCGTTGCTGGCGGCGTGAGACAGCGGACGCTGGCCTGCACGATGCTGGTGCTCCCAGTACGGAGCACGCCTCTCTCTGGGCTGCTGAACACACGACTCTCCTGGGCGCAGCAGTCCCTCTGCAGACGGTGGCGGGATTCTCCAAATGCGGCCTGTCGCAGCATCGGTACTCGGGGAGAAGGGGCTGAACGCGCCGCTCGCCTGCTGCCCTGGATTGGTGCCAAACTCCCCTACTGCACGCGCTTTTTCCTTTATATCCGGCCGGTTCCCTGACTAAACCTGCCCCCTCTTCCTGGATCATGGGGCCTGTCCGGTCCTCTATTCCTTCCCCCAGGAACCGGGATCCAGCCAAGACAGTTCTGAACCCGACAAGCAGGTACCAGCGGTGCGCTCCTCCCTTTACACATCTATCACCTATCTTCATGATAGATATTGGTTGGCCTATGAACAACATATGTTAACAATCATTTTAGTGTTTTGAGAAAATCCGTAATTGGCACAGCCATAGCATTTACTGCTGCCGCCTGGCATCTAACAGGAGTCTCAAACTGTCCAGCTAATACATAGTATTTGTATATCTGATGTAATGCTCTAACCTAATGATATTCAGTGTCATTAATGTTTTATTCAGTAGATGTGGAAAGAACTACAGTGTAGCATTATAAGGAATGATCAGCTTTGTAATGATACCATACGTTGGTGAATCAGATTGTGACAGGTGAAATGAAGCGCCTCGTCTTTTGTGCAGATGAACATATATTGTGCCGTACTAATTCCTCTAATTGTTACTGACAGTGATTTGTGTGCCCCTACTGGTCTCTTCATGCTCATTTCTTGTATCTCCGGTACCTGTTCTCTGTGGTTTGTTGTTCTCTCCGAATTTTCCAACATATAACATTCCTTTTATGTTCGGTCCTTAGTAATAATTTATATTCTGTTGAAATCAGGATCAAAGTGTTGTGAATGAAGTAATTCTGACAATATCCAGCAGCCATGTCCTTACAAAGCACAGACAACACAGACATCTGCCGGCTTTGTAGAACATCCACAATGTGACGTCTGCCGTCATTTTTTCTTGATTGTGCTGCTCAAAGAGAGAATTTGAATGATCTTCAACTTCTTCCCAAAAGTATGGCGTCTCCTGGTAGAGGATGAAACTTTGCTTATTTTAGGATTAGTTGTGCGTAGAGAAGAATTATCTTCTGTCTGTAGCGAGATGACAAAAGCCTCAATCGGACGTCTTCAGAACATGGTAATGTAGTGCACGCGCCTACTGCTTGTTCCCTAATCCAACGTTGACAGCCTCATAGACAAATGTGAAGCCGGTGCTTGAAGACCTGCAGTCTGTCCTCCCTGCCCTTAGTTGTTTGAAGGAGGCTTAATCAGTTGGCTCCTTATTCATTATTCTGTCTTTAAAGGGCAGACATTTCCTAAAATTCTCACCTGAAGGTCATGTAAATAAAGCTTGGGTTTATTAAGGTTTTTTTTTCCCCAGAAACCATTTGTATCACCTTTCGACAGTATAGGGAGTAGATAGTTAGTCAGGATTTTTCTCCCTTGATCCAACCTCAGGTACAGTTATAGCTCAGGTGCCTAGAGATGGTAGAAATAATTCAGAGACAGAGTGCTTGTCTTTCCAAAATAATCTCTGTTTATTGAATCGAAAGGATGATCTTTTATAGGAGGGATCAGAGGGAAATAAGGCGTTACACAATAATTTGGCAAAAATGTATGTTATACAATGGGTTGTCAAACACATCCTGGTATACAAGATAGATTACATGAGAAAATGTGGGGGGACTTTCCTTATGTCAGCGTGGCCTGGTTCAGGAGTTGAAGTTCTCAAGAGAATTTGGGCTGAATCCACAGAATTTCAGGGTGCTTATGCTATGTCATTATACATTTTTTGGAAACTACAATGTCCTTGACAATTTCTGGGAACTGAAGGGACAAACAATCAGGCCATAAAAATATCCACACATAGACAGATGATATCTGAGAACATAGGTCATTCTTCCACAATACTATTTTCTTGCATTTTATTCCGCTTAGGACAGGGGTCTCAAACTCTGCAGAGTAAAGGGGCCGCACATAAAAAAAAATTTAAGCTGGTGGGCCGCATTCCATTCAAACTTAATACAGTACAAAATTATTGTTAAACAATTGTTTATTTGAACTACTATAACAATTCTCTCTCTCCGGACCTCCCCTCTCTGTGGCCGTTCAAATAAGTTGTCAGCTGCGATGTACAGCTTACCGTATATACTCGTGTGTAAGCCGACCCCCCCCCCCCTAATTTTGCCACAAAAAAACTGGAAAACTTATTGACTCGCAGACAAGCCTAGGGTGGAAAATTGAGCTCTTTCAGAATAAAAAGGCCAATAAAAGTAAAATTAATTGGACATCAGTAGTTAAATTTTTTGAATACATATTGAATCAGGACCCATATAATGCTCATACAGTTATGGGACCCATAAGATGCTGATACAATAATACACCCCATATAATGCTGCCAAAGTTAATATGGCCCCATAAGATGCTCCATAGAAAATATGCCCCATATGCTGCTCCAAAAGGGTTTAAATGGCCCCATAAAATGCTCCATAGATATGCCATAAGATGCTTCATAGATTAGCCCATAAAGTATGTTATGCCCCATAAGATGCTCCATAGATTATGCCCCATAAGATGCTTCATATATTTTATGCCCCATAAGATGCTCCAGAGTTTTATGCCCCATAAGATGCTCCATATATTAATGCCCCATAAGATGCTCCAGAGATTTTATGCCCCATAAGATGCTCCAGAGATTTTATGCCCCATAAGATGCTCCATAGATTTATGCCCCATAAGATGCTCCAGAGATTTTATGCCCCCATAAGATGCTCCATTTATGCCCATAAGATGCTCATAGATTATGCCCCATAGTGCTCCATAGATATGCCCATAGATCTCCATATATTTTATGCCCCATAGATGCTCAGAGATTTTGCCTCAAAAGAAGCTCCATATATTTAATGCCCCATAAGATGCTCCAAGATTTTATGCCCCCATAAGTGCTCCAGAGATTTATGCTCCAAAGATGCTCCAGAGATTTATGCCCATAAGATTCTCCATATATTTTATGCCCCCATAAGATGCTCCATATATTTTATGCCCCATAAGATGCTCCATATATTTATGCCCCCATAAGATGCTCCATATATTTTATGCCCATAAGTGCCCCATAGATTATGCCCCATAAGATGCTCCATATATTTTATGCCCCATAGATCTCATATATTTATGCCCATAGATGCTCCATATATTTTATGCCCCATAAGATGCTCCATATATTTTATGCCCCCATAAGATGCTCCATATATTTTATGCCCCCATAAGATGCTCCATATACTTTATGCCCCCATAAGATGCTCCATATATTTTATGCCCCCATAAGATTCTCCATATATTTTATGCCCCCATAAGATGCTCCATATATTTTATGCCATAAGATAATCCATATATTTTATGCCCCCATAAGATGCTCCATATATTTTATGCCCATAAGATGCTCCATATATTTTATGCCCATAAGATGCTCCATAGATTATGCCCCCATAAGATGCTCCATATATTTTATGCCCCCATAAGATGCTCCATATATTTTATGCCCCATAAGATGCTCCATATATTTTATGCCCCCATAAAATGCTCCATAGATTATGCTTCCATAAGATGCTCCATATATTTTATGTCCCATATGCTGCTGCAAATAAAAAAATAAATAAAAAAATGACATACTCACCTCTTGTCGCTGGGAGCCAGGTGCCGGTGTCCTGAGCAGGCGGGGGACAGGTGCCGGTGTCACTGCTGGCTCAGGGCCCCTGCACCTGAGATATTCACCTGTCCCCGGTCCACCGCTGCGCGCCGCTCCATCGTCCGGCTCCTCCGTCAGTGACTGTTCAGGCAGAGGGCGCGGCACCCACTAACTACGTCATCGTGCCCTCTGACCTGAACATCACAGCCAGAGGACGCAGAGGAGAGAGCGACGCGCAGCGGTGGACCGGGGACAGGTGAATATCGCATATACTTACCCCCTCCTGGTGTGTCTCTCCGGCAGCTATTCTTCCTTCAGCGGTCACGTGGTACCGCTCATTAAAGTCATGAATATGCACATATTCATGACTTTAATGAGCGGTACCTCTTGACCGCTGAAGGAAGGAGCCTGAGATTGTGGAGAAGCAGGGGGGGGGCTGCAGAGACGCGCTAGGGTGGTGAGCATTATCTGACACCCCGCATCCCCTCCCCTGCCAACCCCCTGACATGTGGTGCACCGCTGGCCGCAGATGCCTGCCTCAGGGGCCGCGTGTTTGAGACCTCTGGCTTAGGAGATAGAAATTAACCATTTCATTCACAGATGTAAGATTAATAGCATCCCCGGTAGTCCCCCATCAGAATATCCAGGGTGAGGGTGAAAGTACTCTACTTCCTCATACTCCTCTCTAGCAGTTATGGAAGACCACCCATTAAGGCCTGCTGATGAACGGAGCAAAAGGGGGTTCCGGAAAGGGCTTCTGTCGCAGTGATTGGTGTTGGTCACGGATGTGGCTCCCCCTGTGGTAGATGCTTAGTGAACTTTATGGAACAAACTGCTGTCAAAAATGTGTTCTTCATTTTACACCTTCATTCTTCAGAGCACCATTAGCAATCATGTTGTAGTGAATGTATCATCAGAGGATTACCTATCATTTAAATTTGGTTTTTATTTATTTTTTTTTAAATACACTTTTTTTTTTTTTTTTTTTACAAATGTGTGATCTATTTTTTTTTTTTTTTCACGTCGCGATCTACATTTAAAAGCATAGAAGCTTGTAATTTTCATACTGGACACTGGGACTAATCTAGACTTGTACTTCCTGTTCTTTTAGGAAATCCACATGTACATTAGTAGCAATAAGCTGACTCTCATCCTATGTTTTGTATTGAAGCATCTAATGAGAATGTGCAAAGGTCATTGTGAAGGGAGGTGGAGCTGTGACTACCTACTGTGATTTGATTAGTGGTATCTGTGTTATTGGCTGTCAATAGAGGAGTTAAAGGGAGCCTGACATGCTGCCTCTGGCTCTGTGATTTCAGCCGTGAATGTTTGACTCTGTACCACAGTGGCTTTTCAGAGGAAAATGTACTTTAAAAGCATCCTGGGAGCCAAGTCGCACGGGAGACTAATCAAAAAGGTGGGGCCCCAGCAGCTTCTCGTCACCCACTTCCCTTAAGTGATGGGTCTCTTCCTGCATGCGTGTATAGGAAGAGATCTGTTGGTCTTTAGAAGCCATGGGGACCAGCCTTTTTTGACTAGTCTTCTGTGCAGCTTGGCTCTTAAAGTATTAGGCTTTTGAAAGTATGTTTTTGCTGAAATACCGCAGCAGTGGAGTCAAACATGCACTGCTGAAATCATACAGCTAGTGTCTGATACATGCTTCCCATGGTTTAGGCAGCATGGATTTACTGTCAGGGTCCCACTCTATACACAGCGGGTTACACAGAATGCACCAATTACAATAAGTGAAGTCACTGCTCTTCCTCTTCACAGTGATCTTTGCCCACTCTCACAATATTCAGGAAGCTTCTATCTGCTGTCAGGTTCCCTTTAACTGCCATTGTAGTCCTGCTTGTGATAGTAATGAGACTTCTGAAAAGTGTTCAATAAAGATCACAATGTGCGAGTCTTAAATGGCTTCAGTGCCAAGTGTGAAAATGGCAAGATTCCTTTTTTTTTTCTTTTCAAATACATATTGTGATGGAATGCCATTTTTTAAAATACATGTAACATAAAAGCCTGATTTAAAGAATAGGTGTTTTTTGTTATGGGAGTCTGGCTTCTTGTCAATATTGGCTCTATCATCCTAAAGAAACTGCTGGAGTCTGGCCTGGTAGCTCAATGCTAACCCTGGAGCTCGTAATCACAAAACCTCCCTGTGCGTCCTTCAGTACGCCAATCAGCCCTCTATACAAAGGGGTAAGAGATCTTTGGAGGCAAGTAGCCAGTGCCTGGAAGGGGTTTTCCACTACTTTTATATTGAAGACCTATCTTCAATATAAGATCATTGGTGGTCCAACAGCAGGAATTCCCACTAATCTGCTGTTACCACCTTCGGTGGCGGGCAGCTGTAGACACAACAGCTGGATTCCCTATTTAGTGGCTGCAGCCAGGTAATGCCAGTACGCTGCTATTGAACAAACAATATCTGATCTCTGTAGGAGGTGATAACTGATTATGTGGGTGCCGGCTGTACGCAAAAAAATGGACATGGACCAAAAACTGATGAAAACTAGACCAACAGACTGCTAAAAAAAGTCCATTCTTGCAGACATAAAAAAAAATTGTTGATGTGACAATAAGTCCCAAGAATGGCCAAATTCCAGGCTTTCTGTATTCTGTATCCCCAGTCTGCCTCCAAAGTATGTCTGTTCTTTCTTTATTAATCTTTGGTAGTCCGGTGACTTTCTTTTCCTTTCTGAAGTTCCCCAGGAGGTCCGCGGCCTATGTCCGTGTCGTGGCGTAGAACTGTGCTTTGAAAGGTCTTTGCGGCAGAAAGTTGTGTGCTGACGACTTGCTCTTTGCATGGAAATGTTGCGTTTGATTTCCTCTCACCTCCTAATGCTACCCGTGCTCCTGTTGTTTGAAAATGAAGAGATAAAACTTATTAAAGATCCTATCTCGCACTTTAATAACACTCCAGGTAGTCCCAGAACAAGTGAAATAATAAAATTCCTTCCTTGCCCTAGCAGAACGATTGCTGATTATATCAGTGTGATTGCATTTAGTTCAGGAGCGTAATATGTGACTGTTGGAATAGAGCTGTGCCCCAGAATAAACATATTGTTTTATGCAGGCGGTCTACGGAGGCTTCCTCCGCCTCGCTTATCTATCATGTCTTTGCTTTTTCTGGGGCCAGTAATATTATTAATGTTCTTTTCTAGCCTCCCAAAAGCTGTGATGTGCACTGTAGATTGTACGAAGGACAGGAAAACTTTAGAAGTTAGACCTTGTAGTTCTGGCACTGCTTTTTTATTTTTGGACCCATCACATTAAAAATCAGAATAAAAGATTTGCTTAGAAAATTTGTAGAAACATAAAATGTAATATTTCTAGGATTACAGTAAGTGATGACTGATTATAGCTTTTTGTTCAGTCTCTGTGAAATGGAGATGGGCCTACATTAAAGGGAATCCGAAAATTGCCTATGGTTTTAAATTTTTTTGTGCTAAATTTATTTTTACAAATAATGAGCATTTTTTTTGGCATAATCCATCTTTATTAAGTAAAAAAAATTGAAATCTTGCAATTCTGACACTGGTCACTGAGATTTTTTTTTTTTAGACCCTGAATTCCTTTTCTTTCAGGAAATCCACATGTACAATAACCACTATGGTAAAACCCCGACCTTATCTTTTGTGTTGTAGCATCTAATGAGCGTGTGCAATGGTCATTGTGGAGGGAGGTGGAGCAGGGTCTGCTGTGACATCCCCTATTGTGATTGGTGGATCCTGTGTTATCAGTTGTATATAGAGATGTTACCTGTTGTTATTTCTAATCCTGCCCCTGATGATATGGAGCCTGCTGGCAACTCTTCCCGAGAGTAGAAGAAGTGTCAGTCTATAAAGGCCCTAATAAAGATATTATGCTCAGTGGTTGAGCGCAAGTGCTCGTTACTCGGGTTTGCGTAGCGTGCGCAGGTATGCACCGAGTATCGTGGGTGCTCGAGTGACATGATTGCCTGTGCTTGTCAGCTAGCGCTTGCACTCATCACTAATCATGAAATGAAGAAAAAAATGTTTAAAAGGATCCTTTGTTGGACCTCCATTGTGTCAGATCCTTTCCTGCCCCAACATCCTCTGTTTGTGAAATTGGAGAGTCCCCAAACACATGAGTTTATCCGATCCTGCCCATATTAGTGGGTTCAGATGACATGTTTCTAATATATATGGGGCCTTTAAGACTGAAGCTAATTGTCAACTTCTGATTTTGTTCCCTGAGTGAGGCCGCTGTCGCAGCCACATACAAAGGGGCCAACACCTATCGGGAATTTCCAGTGGATCCCCATAAATCTTTGGCAAGAAATTGGCAACAGGGTGGCATGAGAAAGTCCTCCCTGTCTTGTATGTACCCTAGCCAATCAGATTCTGCTGGGGTGTCATAGACTAACAGGGAAGGTAATCTACTGTAATGCATATTTACTTCATTGCATTGATAATACAGTGAAAGGATCGCATGTCCTCCTTTTTAGGTGTGTTTTCTGTTTTTTTGTTTTTTTTTTAAATGTAAAAATAAGAATCATAAACTCACATTTTTAATATTAGACATGATTTATCTGTCCAAAAAAAGACCCAAATCACCAGAAAAAATGTCAAATATTTGGCACCGCTGTATTTGTAACACACATTTTAGAACACTGTACCCGTTTTAAGCCCATGCGGTGAATGCCAAAAATCTATGCCAGAATTGCCATTTTTGTTAATATTGGCTAAAATAAATGAAATAAAAAGTGATCAAAAAGTCATATCTATTCCAAAATTGGCCTTATATGACTGTCGCTAAAAAAATAAAAAAAAGTTATGGCTCCTGGAATGCGACCATAGAAAAGTGAAAAACAAAAAGGTCCGGCATAAAGGCAAATTGTTTAAATCCATTTCTCTATAGGGCGAGGTTTTGTCTCTCAGAGCTTCTAGGATATAGATATTTGACAAATACATAGTAAAATGTATGAGCGGACTTCGGCTTGTTGTACTGTGTCATGCTCGTGGTGTAATCAGCATCCCTAATGCATGCCGTGTTTACACTCCATAGGGCTGACAGTCTTCATTACAAATGACACTAATGCTTCATTCATTATTCTCCTGACAATGCCACAAGCTGAATGATCAAAGATGCACACAATTAAACCTGGCTTGTGTTCGTGTCCTAATGGGGCTACCTGACACACAGCAATATGGAAGTGACAATAAATCCCTTTATTTTGAGTATTTTGCTCAGAATAGTGTGGCATCATGTCTCGATTACATTTATAAATGTAGCTTGTGTGCACCCTCCAATAGACATGTTTACTGTATATGAGACTATATAATGTACCCTGGCCTGGGACACTTATTGACATAGGAAAACCCACTTGGTGCCGCAGTGTAGAGACCGAAGTGTAACACCATGCCAATGAAAACCGAGCTTATTCACAAGAAGCCTTGTAATCAGGGCTGCGGAGTCAGTGTCCATTTTGGTGTAGTCGGTTATGGGGTTGGTATAAAATGGATCGACTTCTAAAATATATAATAAATTGGGTTCAGTAGTTCAGTGCAGGATGTGCGGAAAGTGTTTTCTTAAGAATTTGAGAACGTTATGAAATGTCCTATGTCTGTTCTGTTCCTAATCTAAGGATCTCGGCTTTTAGGTGAGATGGATCTGTGCTGCACTTTATGTACATGCTCAGTAGTGACCAGTGCTGTGGGGTCGTAGATGAGATGAATCTGTGCTGCACTTTATGTACATGCTCAGTAGTGACCAGGGTTGTGGGGTCGGAGGTGAGATGAATCTGTGCTGCACTTTATGTACATGCTCAGTAGTGACCAGTGCTGTGGGGTCGGAGGTTTAGGTGAGATGAATCTGTGCTGCACTTTATGTACATGCTCAGTAGTGACGTGGGGTCGGAGGTGAGATGAATCTGTGCTGCACTTTATGTACATGCTCAGTAGTGACCAATGCTGTGGGGTCGGAGGTTTAGGTGAGATGGATCTGTGGTGCACTTTATGTACATGCTCAGTAGTGAGGCAGGGCTGTGGGGTCAGAGTATGTACATGCTCAGTAGTGACCAGTGCTGTGCTGCACTTTATGTACATGCTCAGTAGTGACCAGTGCTGTGCTGCACTTTATGTACATGCTCAGTAGTGACCAGTGCTGTGTGGTCAGTCGGTGGTTTGGCTTACTGACTCCACAGCCCTGCGTTTTAATGGATGTTTTGGGTAGAATTTTGTTAGACTGGATTCCCTTCCTCTCCCCCAATACCCTATTAACTGTCTGATTTAGGCAGGATGAGCTTGCTCTTTAGGACATACTGGATTATGTATTCTGTTTGTACCTATCCCTTTCCTTTTTCATTTCCCATCCCATTATTGATCTTAATTGACAAGTGACTTTTCTAACCATGCTATGTAACTTTGTAAATATACTGGATGGAATTGGAAATGCTTTCCTACATTGGTTAAAGGGAATCTGTCAGCATGATTTCACTCCTCCAAAAAAAAACTATTTATTTGTGAATGTATCTCTTTCATAGACATGTCGATCAATATCTTTACATGGCCAGACTGTTCCTCCGTTAATGAGGAATCCGCGTTTGTATTCCTATGCAAATGAGGATGAAATCCTACTCTGAAGCCTCTGTCACTCCAGCTCTATTCTCTTACCAGCGCCGCCTCCTCTTGTTTGACTGACATCCTCTGTGCTGTGTGATTTTAGGCAAAGTAGCAGTCAGTGAAACAGGAGGAGGGAGCCCTGAGCGGGGAATAGAGCTGGAGTGACAGAAGCTTCAGATCTACAATTAGGCTGCAGAACTATCGTACCTACCTGTTCAAATGCTGATTTCTCAGAAAGTAAGAACCAGGCTGACCATGTAAAGGTATTGCTGGACTTGTGTTTGAACTTATAAATAGTTTGGGGAGGAATCCTGCTGACAGATTCCATTTAAATTCTGCTGTCAATAGCTGGCTCCCATCTGCCCTATGTAATGCCATCGTAGGGAACCATTGGGATGTCATAGCAGCTGGGGGGTTCTCCTGTGAAACACAGCCACTTCCATCGATTGCTCCATAAATGCTGTATTGAGTACTGAGCTCTTGAAAAAAGCAAGTGTACAAGCAGTGTATGGACTCAGATTTTCTATTGAGCCCATACAGTTCTCTGTGCTCACTCATGTAGGCGCTTGGTACTTCTGCCTGCTCAGCCCATGATCTAGAACGTTTTTTGTGTTTGAGGGAACACTGGGGGTCTCAGGCCCCAGACCCCCACCAATCTTAAGAACATGTACATTTGGAAAAAGCTGTTTAAAAAGGATCTAAATTGACCAGTTTTTCCTCTTATTTTATTTCTTCTGCTCATCTGGGAACATGTTTTAAAGCTGCTCTGCGTTATTGCTGCCCCTATGGTGAAGGTCATAAAAATTATTGCTCAAAAAGGCCAAAACCTCTGGAGCCATATAGTGGATTTAAAAAAAAAAAACACACAAAAAAACAAACAAAAATCAACAAAACTGAATACTCGGGGAAGCAACAAAAACTGGCCATTTTTGCCCTGGAGAAATGACCTCTCTCTACAACTGTAGCTGTGGTTTAAGCTATGCTGTAAAAGTTACTTCTTGTCAATGTAATGGCAAAGCCGGAGATGATGGCCCATTTCATCCTAGGTAGTCAAGCTGGCCCTATTTCACCCAGAAACTCCATGTATTCTATTATTTCTAAACACTGTTGTTCGGTGATTACTTTGTATCTCCGTTCATACTGGACCCACACACACAAATGATACACCATTTGAAAGGTAAACTTGCCCCCTTCAGCAAGAAAATAGCCAAACAAACCGCACATCCACAATTTGATCACAAAATACCGTTTAAACATTAATTTTCATAAACCTGCAGTAAGGAAAAATGATCTGCAGGTGGCAGCCCACTACCCCAAAGCTGCTTACAGACATCACAAATAAATCCAAACATTTGCCTTGGGGTCTTTCCAGCTTGCCCAAGTGCTTGCCCAGCCTATTTCAGGAACATTGGAGGATTGCACACTTCACTGCAGGTGAGTCACATATGCAAACACATTTGTAAACATGCACTGCTTTTTCGCTGATTACTTCGCCCCACACACACAAATGATACACCATTTGAAAGGTAAACTTCCTCCCTTCAGCAAGAAAAGAGCCAAGCAAGCCACACATTCACGATTTTATGACTAAATACAGTTTAAACATTCATTTTCATAAACCTACAGAAAGACACAATGACCTGCAGGTGGCACCTCAACCGAAAGACATTTTTTGGCCTCTACTTATCAAACCAATTTATTGTATTACCAAGCTACATATATAAATACCTGTCTGTGTTCATCATCTCATGAAATACATTTACATTTGACCAGCTTACTTTTTCTGAAATTGCCTGCGCCCCCAACGACCAATGTGCGAAAATTTCACACGGGCCAAGCTAGTGTAGTTGAATACTAATCTCCCACATACATGGTGGTATTGAGTATTTGACTTATCCAGCAATTACCGTAAATCTTCACTGCAGATCTTCTGTTTTTCCTCAGTTCTCCAGCTTATTTTTTTATTTTTTTTAAATTTCTCTGCAAAGATTTTACAAGCTACCGGATGTTGAATTTTATAAATACGCACAGCTCTGTCATACCCTACTCGGAGTCCCTTACAGAGCTGTCCTACTAGTTCTAAATGGGACGGTTTACAATTATGCCTTTTGGGAGTTGTGGACTTTTTTTTTTTTTTTGACACACTTCAGGTTCTTACTATTGTGTGCAAATTCTAGTTACTGTATGTCCCTAAAGTGCCCTGATTTCCCCACCATCATGGAATAGATTAAACTTGTAGTCTTGTATATGCCGTTAAATAAAATACTATCTACAAATCAAAAATGTCCCACAAAATTTGATATGCATGTTTAAAAAAACAGTGACTTTGATGGTAGGACAGGTAAGTGCGTGTCTGTGTCTAAACATAAGTACATGGAGGAGCCATTGGATTCTATTTTTAACTTCATAAAATGTCATTGTAACTCTCCATTTATCCAGTTGAATGTTGGGTATAGTTTTCACTCATGTATCTATGGCTCCCAATGCCTCCTGTGACTATATTCTGGTCTTGTTATTGTTCCAGTCTGCACAAAAAGAAATCAGCATTTGACTTGATATGGAAATGAGGCTGTAGATCTGAGGTCTCTGTCACTCCAGCTCTATTCCCTCCCAGCGCCACCACATCTCTCTGTGCTGTGTGACTTCAGGCAAGAGCTCTTGGTCAAGGAGGAGGAGGTGGCACTGAGCAGAAAATAGAGCTGGTGTGACAGAGGCTTCAGATCTACAGCCTCATTTACATATCCATTCAACCAATGATTGCTCAGTAATGGAAGAACTGACTGGCCATGTATAGGTATTTCTGGACTTGTCTGTGAAAGAGCTACATGTGCATAAAAATACATCACAAATTGGATCCCATGTTGTAAATAAAATAGGTCCCAATACTCATGGTACTAATAAATGTTTATTCAATCACAAATTGTAAAAAACATAAATCACAGAGAGGTGTGTGTCCAAAAAAGAGAGGGACTAACTATAACCATAGGGTATCCATGATGTCAACCGTAATAATACATCTAATACATGTGTGCACTAATGCAATAACAATTAATCCAAGTCTTTGCAACTGAATTTCTCCACCACGAAAATAAACATGGTACAAGTATGGAAAAAACTGGAGGGTAAATCCAAGGACGAAACACACAAGTAGTCACGTGTTCTCGGCAGCAACGTCATCACCAGATGACTACAGCGACCAGAGAAAACTGAAGAGCGCCTTGTGTTTCTCCAGCGAGGCCGTGGTAGGCATATGCGCACATCTCCTGAACCGAATGTGTGAATGAGAATAAAGATTGTATCACAATCATAGAGTGTGCCGCTTGTGTGTTTCGTCCTTGTAGCGGGTGGATGGACGAGCGCATGCGCCACTATTATCTCCAGCGACATTGTTTCTAGAGGTGGTCATGGTAATGTTCCTGTCAAATTAGAACATGCGCAGTTCAGCGTTCAGCTGATACGGGCTCTCTGCCTTGATAGTTGAATACCGGGCATGCGTGACAAGCAGCCAATACTTCATCACTGCACAGTCATCTAGTTTACCTCATCCAATAGTATTGATGATGATCACTATATAAACCGGCCTTCCCCCTGCCCAACCGCGCCTCCCGAAGAAGCGGTAGCGAAACGCGCGTCGGGGCAGAGGGACACCGGGGGATTCCATGTGCCATTAAAGGTAACATCTTGTGTGCTATATCATTGCATGTACATTACTTGTGGGGGTTATGGTACATTCTTTGTGATATCTGTTTTGAGTATGCCTTTAGAGCGGCTAAATCATGATTGAGTAGGAACATTTACCCTCCAGTTTTTTCCATAATTGTTCCATGTTTATTTTCGTGGTGGATCTGCTCATCGCCTCTATGTAGCAGAGGTGATTGGGTAGTGGCAGCTTCTAGTCTCCAATGGAGACTATTGAAGCATGCCAAAAGTGAAAAAAAAATGTTTTTAAAAATATTAAAAAAAAAAGTTTAAATCACCCCCCCCTCTCCCCCTATTCAAAATTAAAGTAAAATCAAACCTACACATATTTGGTATCGCCGAGTTCAGAATTGCCCGATCTATCAATAAAAAAAAAAAAGGATTAACCTGATTGCTAGACGGTGTAGGGAGAAAAAAAATTCAAAACGCCAGAGCTCGGCGCGCCAAAAAATAAACCCTCACCCAACCTGAGATCACGAAAAATGGAGACGCCAAGGGTATCAGAAAATGGTGCTTTTTTTTTTTTTTTTTAGCGAAGTTTGGAATTCTGTTTCACCACTTAGATAAAAAGAACCTAGACATGTTTGGTGTCTATGAACTCGTAATGACCTGAAGAATCATAATGGAAGGTCAGTTTTAGGATTTAGTGAACCTAGCAAAAAAGCCAAACAAAAAACAAGTGTGGGATTACACTTTTTTTGCAATTTCACCATACTTGGAATTTTTTTATTCCCGTTTTCTGTTACACGACATGGTAAAACCAATGGTATCGTTCAAAAGTACAACTAGTCCCGCAAAAAACAAGCCCTCACATGGCCATATTGACGGAAAATAAAAAAAGTTATGGCTCTGGGAATGAGGGGAGCAAAAACGAAAAAGCAAAGCCGAAAAAAGCTGCGGGGGTTAAGGGGTTAAAGCAAGTAGCAGGTATGAATTATTTTAAGTATATATGATTGGTAAAGTAGTTTCTCAATGCTACAGGTAATTTTTGTTATGATTATCTACTGCTTAATCTTTCTATTCTTTATCGTAGGTCAGAACAGGACGGCAGAATTCTTCTTGTGGACTCCCAGAATCGGAGTCTGTCCCAGTCTTTTGAAAACCTTCATGAGGAACCTACGGACTCTTTACTACAGGCTAGTACACACATCTCAAATCTCTTATTATATTATGTTTCATATGCATGTAGTCCAACTGCAAGTCGCCCAGCTATAAGATCTGCAGTCCACAGAATTGACATCTTGCAGTTATTAGATTTGATTTTCCTGGACAGAACCACGAGTGATGATTGATGATGTTTGCAGAGTTTATACTTCGGTGGCTTTTGCACATGTAGGCAGTTTGTGGCTCTATAAAGCGAACCAGAGAGCTGATTGAAAAAAGTAAAATGTCCCTTGTCATACCTAAATGATATGGAATGCCAGGGACTTTACATTAGTGGGATTAGAGGGGTATTCCAGTTTTACCAAGTAAAGGGTTACTCTTGTGTTCTGCATAATGATGATAAGAATAATTGTATTCGTGTAGCGCCAGCATATTCCGCAGCACTTTACACGTAAGTAGGGAAATGTACAGACAATACAAAGTAACATAGATAACAGTTACAGGGGGCCTGCGGTTTCTGCTCGCAAGCTTACAGTCTATAAGGAATTAGGGGGGGGCATATTTATTTTGTAGAATGTGCTTCTGATGTATGATCCAGCTATCATCATAATAAATAGGACATTACAAATAAGCGGCATGGTGAATTATGCAGTTTGCCTTCTTTATCAGCTTCTTATAATCTTGAGATGTCTGCTTGTCATCATTCATTAACAACCTTTATTGTTTCATTGTATTCGATAAGTCTGTCCTGGTCATGTGATTATTTCATCATGCCATATAGTTTTCCCCATTACATAAAGATGAACAGCCATCGGAGTATGGGAAAGCGATACAGCGGCAATAATGAAACGCTTAAGCCGAAAATGACTGCAATTCTGCACAAGCAATCGGGTAGTTGTGGGTTTTCTGTATCCTAAAAGGTTTGCTGGGCTTAATAAAAAGATGCAATATCCTTAGAACAGCCCGTCTTATCTAGTGGCCATTCTTGGGTACTGCAGATCAGCCACTATTAAGTTTAATAGCTAAGCTGCAGTACCCATAAATGGCCACTGCATGGTGTACATAGCTGTGCTGTTCTGCTCGGCTTACTCCCTTCTGGAAGAGAAAATAGCTAATCAATTGGAGGTGACCCTTAACAATCTAATATTTAGCACCTAGCCTAAGGATAGGTCATCCGTATCTTGCGCTCGGAATACTCCTTTAAGAGGACCGTTGTATAGCTGTGTGCCTCTTCTGTGGGACAAAGGGGCACTAAATCAGGATACTACCAATAGGTGCCGTGCCTTGAAAATACATGGAGAGCTATAATACGAGTGTTCTACTTTTGCAGCTCTTGCCTCTTTCTGGACATCCTAGTGGCCTAATATTTTGTGAGGCTTGCATCTGAGATGAGAGCGCACACGAGAGTCGTTCACCTGGCGTACTAACATTCATTCATGCCACTATCTGCTTTGGCCTTCAGATCTTAGGTGGAAAATCACAGTTACCTTACGGCTGATTAACGGGCACTGTATTTAGCCCCAACATGAATTACCTATTGGCAATAACTGCCTTAATTTCTGCACTTGATTCCTGTATTTTCCAGGTTATGAAAGTCTATCAGGAGCTTATTTTCAGCAGCCTCCGACTAGTCTCCATGCGGTCACATTTTAGGAAATGTGTAAACTATTCTTTTGTGGCTGAAAGCTTTTCATTCTTTCTCATTTTGTAATTTCAATGCACACTTCTGGATTTTTTTACGGATTTTTGGATATTTAAATTGGTTGGACAGTTCTATAGCTCAGTCTCGTGTCTCATCGGTCAAGGTCGCATGTAATAACCAGTACAAACAAAGAAAACTTTGAAAATCAAAGCAAATAATCTGCTATATCTCAGTTGGAGGTCATAAGCTATAAAAAAAATCTCCTTTTACTTCTTATCGTGGAGAAGATAAGGGTAATAACAATAAATGTTTCTCCGGGGCACACTCCTCATGCTGTAGGACTGCTCGCACTACCATGAGGGTTTCCCCGGGACTATACAAATAAGTGATCGGACATTTTTCTACAGCAAGCTTTAGACACATTCACATACAGGTTCTTTGCAGACTTTCATTGTCCCGGGGCAAGTAGCCGGCCTTCTCAAAATCTGCTTTTCGAGAACTTCATTTCTACATATAATATATTGCGGAATATAAGCACACACTTAACCTAGATTTGTTTTTTCCCCATAGCTGCCAGTCAGTGTCCGTGACTGTGACAATGTTCCTGTAACACCTTAAAAATTAGGTGAATTTGTCCCCCCCCTTCGTTTTGACATTGCCAAGTTGTAGTTTTTTATTACACCGTTTATTTTACCATATAATCTACTGAAAAATACACACTTTCACCATTGTTCTTATATTTAGTTTTCAAGGCGTATGGTAATAATGTACCAGTGATATGATCTATATGATCATATATCTATGATTTAGTTCAGTACAAATACAGCGATATAAAACTTGTATTTTTTTATTAATATTTTAGTGGTTAAAAATGGCCACTGCAAGTTTGTTTTTGTTTTTTTCAGTCTTTTTTTTCCCTTTTACAGTGTTTTCTGCACAGGAATATCAATTTCATATTTTAATTGGACATGTCATATTTTTTATTTTATAATTAATAATATATTGTATCGTTTTAATTAATATAATTTTATAATATTTGTAAATCAGTGACAACGGTTATATTGTCGAAGAATGGCAGACAATAGATCACCGTGGATCTTGCATCTGTTGGTGCTGATCAGCCAGGTGTTCCTTCACCCTAACACTTGTTTCGCCCTGCTTTGTCAGGGGGCGATTGATTTACTTATTGTACTGATATATTTACTCTGCTTAGCAGGTTTTTTTTTTATTGAGATTGGCATCAACTGTGTTTTTCATTATGAATTGCCGTATCCTGTTTTATTGCAAATTGTATAATGGTACATATATTTATATACCGTACTTTCAATAAAATTGGAATTTTTATGAGGGACCCTCGCCTTTTTCTGTCCACTTCTTTATTCCTGGGCCTATACTTCTGTTTATCCATGTGATGTATTTGTTATTGTTTGAAGTTCGGTTCATGCTGCTGTATTTGAGGACTTCACTTTGGAATAATATTAAGGTATTTATTATTATTATTAGACATTTTTATAGCGCCATTTATTCCATGGCGCTTTACATGTGAAATGGGGCAAATAATAGACAAGTACAATAAATATGAGCAAAACAAGGCGCACACAAGTACAGAAGGAGAGAGGACCCTGCCCGCGAGGGCTCACAGTCTAGAGGGGATGGGTGAGGATACACTAGGAGAGGGGTAGAGCTGGTCGTGCGGTGGTTCAGTAGACTGAGGATCACTGCAGGTTGTAGGCTTGTCGGAAGAGGTGGGTCTTCAGGTTCCTTTTGATGGTTTCCGTGGTAGGCGAGAGCCTGATGTGTTGGGGTAGAGAGTTCCAGAGCATGGGGGAAGCACAGGAGAAGTCTTGTATGCGATTGTGTGAAGAAGAGATAAGAGGGGAGTAGAGAAGGAGATCTTGAGAGGATCGAAGGTTGTGTGTAGGTAAGTACCGGGAGACCATGTCACAGATGTATGGAGGAGACAGGTTGTGGATGGCTTTATAAGTCATAGTTAGGGTTTTGAACTGGAGCCTCTAGACAATAGGAAGTCGGTGAAGGGCCTGGCATAGGGGGGAGGCTGGGGAATAACGGGGAGACAGGTGGATTAGTCGGGCAGCAGAGTGTAGGATGGATTGGAGGGGTGCCAGAGTGGAGGCCAGAGAGTAGGAGGATGCAGTAGTTGAGGTGAGAGATAAGGGCGTGCACTAGTGTTTTTGCGTTTTCATGGTCAAGTAATCCACGGATCCGGGAAATATTTTTGAGTTTGAGTCGGCAGGAGGAGGCGAGGGCTTGGATATGTGGTTTGAAAGAGAGGGCAGAGTTGACAATCACCCTGAGGCACCGAGCATGCGGGACTGGTGAAAGTGAGCAGCCATTGACATTGATGGATAGGTCTGGTGGAGGGGTAGAATGAGGTGGGGTAAAGATGATGAATTCTGTTTTGTCCATGTTCAGTTTTAGAAAGCGAGCAGAGAAGAAAGACGAGATGGCAGACAGACATTGTGGGATTTTTGTCAGTAGGGAGGTGGTCAGGTCCAGATAGGTAGATCTGCGTGTCATCGGCGTAGAGATGATACTGTAAACCATGAGATTCTATGAGCTGTCCCAGGCTGAGGGTGTAGATGGAGAAGAGTAGGGGTCCTTTGACTATTTCAGTATCTTGTGAAAGTTATTGCCTGCTATGAAGCCCAGTCTGTGGCTGCCACGGTAATCTGCGATCTCGTTGTACATCACAGCTATTTAAATGCTGTTGTCAGTAATTGAGGTGTAATTGAGTAATTGAGGAGTCGCTGCTGTATGGGTGGGTGCCAGCTGTGTCTGCTCCCGAGCCTCTTGCACTCATGCAGACCCCAGCACATACTTTCAGTTATGTTCATTTGTGCCAAGATCTTAAAGGGAACCTTTCAGGGTTACCAAGCCGCTTGCATTGCTTGGCAGTGCAGTAAAAGACATGATCAAACATATAGGCTGCAAATGGATATTCCATTATTCAGAAAATGCTTACGTTTTCTACTATTTTTCATTCCTAATACCACCCTGATGTCTGATGCTTGACTGATGTCTGTACAGTGCTGATTTTAAAGGCGGTTTTAAGATTTTTTTCATCCATTTACTCCTAAACCCTTCACACACCCTGCCGTACAGGGACGACACAGCTAGGATGTGCGTGTATGGAGCGGCACAGGGCCAAACTGGGTAGGTATTCTGACTGTCCGTAACAGTAGCGATCAGCGAAACCGCCAATCACTGTTATTCAACTATTTAAATTCCGCTGTCAATCACTGATGGTGGTATTTAAATAGTACAATTGTCGGGAACAAATAGCTTTCTATGGCAGCCAGGGGCCTGCTTAGTACTCATCTGAAGCTGAGCTGAGGAATTGCAGTGTGTATAATATCAACGATCAAACGATTGCAGGTTACAGTCCCCCAAAAAGTGATTTATTTTTTTATATTAAAAATTTAAATTGCTCCCCTTTTTTTCTAATTTTAAAATAAACATAATTGTTATTGTGACCTCTCTAGAAGTCCAGTGTGTCAAAACATGACATTTTTTTTAAATATATGCTGAACACTGAAAAAAAAATTGAAACGATAGATTTGCGTTTTTTTTTAGCCACTGCAGTTTTTCCCAAATCTGAAAATGAAATGGTATTGATGAAAACTACAGCCCTCCTTATAGCTTCATCGATAGAAAAATGAAAAAAAAAAGTTACTAGTCTCAGAAAATGGCGACAAAATTTTTTTAATTTTATTTTTCTTCAGTCCCTTTTATTCGTACGTGAATAGAACTGAGTTTAATAAGCCATTTTGATCAGGGTGTCATCAGAGAGCGTTTGGTCAGGTTTTCATGGATGAGAAAAAAAATGTCTCCAGCTTTTATCTAACAGTTTATAAACACCAGACAGCTCACAACTGGCATCAAGCGCTGTCTCAAATTTTCAGAGCCATAGCTTTTTTTTTTTTTTGATCCAACACTGATCATTATCGCACGTCTGAGACTTTAGACAGTTTTGATATGCCCCACTATTTTCTTTTTGACTCTCTTTAATGTAAAGAAATTCAATCTCTTATTAATATCATATATTAGTCTCAACCTCAACACCAAGCGCATCAGTAAAAGCTCATTACATGCAGTTCTTTTTTTTTTTCCTCCGATGAGCTCCGATAGCTGACATGTGCTAGTGTATAACCATACATTGGCTTAACTTGGAGTCATCAGAGGACTCCAGCTGCTTAAAAAAGATCTCGTTCTACCTGAAAGAATATTAAATGGGTTTTCCACGCTTAATGTCTTACCCGTAGGATAAGTTGTCAATATCAGATAAGTGAAGGTCTGGCACCCGGCATCCCATTGACAAGCTGTTTTCAGCTTTGGCGATCTGCTATTGATGACCTATCCTTTAAGTCTAGAAAACCCTTTTAAGCCTTGTACTCCATGACTGCAAAAAAGATTGAAATTTGTAAGAAACTTTGCGGTATTAAAAAAAAATAAAATAAAAATAATAATACTGCGTAGTTTCTTACAAGTTTCTATCTCTTCAGATATTTTACAGCGGTCATATGGTTCCTTGCATGGTTTTTTTTCCTTGTGGTGAAGCATTAAAAGCTGCATATTTTGGAAAGTCCATGCCAAATGAAGCCCTGCTTGGATGCTAGAGAAATGTTATTGCTGAAGATATAAGTATGGTACATGATCATGTGTATTGATGGCCGCTAATAATGAGCTCCTAGTAAGTTTGCATAGCAGCCAGTTGTTTTAGATGGAAACAGTCCTGTGTGCAGGGCCATATTTTCCATTAGACCTGGAGGTCCAGTACCTAGGGTTATGGGGGCACCATTTGCTTGCTAAATAAGTTAAAAAATAAATCTTCTCCCTCCTTCACCGTTTTGGCGTCTTTGCGGACGAGGGGGTAAGGAGGCAGCGTCAGAGTTTTTATTTTTTTGCAATAATTGTATTTTGTATTTGCACGCAAATACACATGAATACCAGAGTGTCATCACTTCTGGTATTACTTACAGGCCCAATGTGTGCAGCGTGTTGCGGTAATCTCATCACGTTGCAGACGTCACTCCAGAACGTCACAGAGAATGGGAGGTCTCGGGAGCGGCAACTGGGAGGCGGTAAGCGCCCCATGAAGACAGGGCTTATTCTAGACATACGGAGGTTCTTAGTTTGGAGAGGGGCCATCATATGGTGGGGGCTCTGTTTGGAGCAGTATAGGGTGGCTCAGAACGGAGAAGTGGCAGTATAGGAGGTGGTCTGTATGGAAATGAGTCAATATGTGGGGGCTCACAAAGGAGAAGGTAGTATAGGGGGGGCTCTGTTTGGAGATGGGTCAGTATTAGGGTGCTATGTTTGGACATTGGACTTTATGGGAGGACTCTATGGAGATGATACAGTATGGGGGATTCTTTTTGGCTATGGGGCAGAATTGTGGACTCAATATGGAGAAGGGGCAATATGGGGGATGCTCCATATAGAGATGAGGCAGTATCAGGGGTGCTTTGTATGGAGAGATGGAGCAATTTGGGGGGCTCCGTATTGAGCTGGAGCAGTATTGGGGTTTTGTATGGCGATGAAGAAGTATGGCCGGATGTGTATGGTGATGGAACAGTATTGGGGGGGAGGGCTTTTTATGGAGATGAGCCGGTATGTGGGGAGCTCCTTATGAAGACGGGGCACTATGGGGGGGGGGGATTCGTATGGAGACGGTGCACAATGGTGGAGGGGGCGGGAGCCCTGTATGGAGATGATTTACCTTTTGGGGCGGGTGTTGTGAATGGGCTTGAGATGAGTTCTGAGCAGAGGCTCCCTCTGGTGGTTACAAGCGGTACTGGTCTGCTCAGTGAAGATTGTGAGGACTGGGAATCAGGTGTTACTGACTGGTCTTATATAAGGGAGTCACCTTCCCATCAGGGTTGCCGGTGATCAATTGTTCTGGTCTGAATCCTTGATTCCAGTTTCCCTTGTAGCCTGCTGTGTCGTGTCTGCATCTCCTTCTAACAGATAAGACATTTTCTTCTTTTTGTTTCTGTGCTTTATTTTTGCATTTTGTCCTGCACTTCTGTGGGGGCCTTCTGGGTCCCCTCAGGGAGCTTTTGCCCTCTCAGTTTAGTTCAGCCACTGATGTTTGTACTTTTGCTTTTTCCAGTTTTTTCAGTGGCTGCTGTTTTGATTTTGTTACACCAGAGAGCTAATTTAGGTGGTAGAGGTCGTGTGATCTCAGGTGTTTTTGAAATTAGTAGAGTTGGTGCTTTCAGGGTTTTTTTTTGGGATTGCAGTAAGTACCCTTCCTATCCTTTTCTATTTAGTTAGTTTGGGCCCCAACGTTTGCTCATGCTATTTTCTGTCTGTGTCAGTATTTCGTCTTGTCTAACCGCCATTACATGTTTGGGGGCTTGCTATTATCTTTGGGGTTCTGCTCCGGGGCAGATAGCTTTCCTATTTCTATCTTTAGGTGTAGTTAGTTTCTCAGGCTGTGACGAGGCGTCTAGGACCAACGTAGGAACGCTCCACGGCTGCCTCTAGTTGTGGTGGTTAGTCAGGGTACTGCAATCTCATAGATTCCAACTTCTCTGGTGTATTGCCTTTTTGCCTGCACTCCTCAGCTACCGAATCATAACAGTATCACCGGCCCAAAAAATTGAAAATTGTATGGTACTCACAGAAGGGAAAAAATATTGTGAAAGAAAAAAAAAAACGGTTGTCAGAGTTGTCAGAGATATTTTTCTGTTTGTTGCATTTTTTTTTTCCCTCTGTATCTCTGGGTGCTGGGGAGGATTTTTTTTTCTCTCAATGGAGTTTGCACAGTTGTCTGGCCGTGTGGATCAGCTTGCCACTGAGGTTCGGAGTATTGCTATCTATCTTGCTAGGTTGCCTGTTGTGGAACCTAGGATTCCCATGCCAGATTTGTTTTTAGGGGATCGAGCTAAGTTTCAGAATTTCAAAAATAATTGTAAATTGTTTTTTGCCTTAAAATCTAAGTCCTCAGGGAACGCAGCGCAGCAGGTTCAAATTGTCATCTCTCTCCTGCGCGGCGATCCTCAGGATTGGGCTTTTTCCCTGACACCTGGGGATCCTGTTTTGAGTGATGTTGATGCATTTTTTCAGGCTTTGGGGTTATTGTACGATGAGCCTAATGTCACTGATCAAGCTGAAAAAGCCTTGTTGGCATTAAATCAGGGGCTTGATGACGCTGAGTTATACTGTCAGAGATTCCGTAGGTGGGCAGTCCTGACCAAGTGGAATGACGACTCTTCGGCGGCCCTTTTTCGGAAGGGGCTGTCAGATAATGTAAAGGATGTTATGGTGGGATTCCCTGTCCCCTCTGGTCTCAATGATTCTATGTCATTAGCGATTCAAATTGACAGACGTTTGCGTGAGCGGAGAAGTATGCGTGGAATAGTGTTGCCTTGTGAACCTGCTTCTGAATCCATGCAGTGTGATAGAGTGGTGTCTGGGGCACAGCGTCATGAGTTTCGAAAGCGCAATGGGTTATGTTTCTACTGTGGTGATGCCTCTCATACTATTTCAGTCTGCCCTAAGCGGGGAGGACGTTTTGCACGCTCAGTTGTCTTGGGTAGTGTTCAGACTAAGTTTTTACTAACTGTCACTCTGATATGCTCTCTGTCCTCATTTTCTGCTCAGGCTTTCGTTGATTCTGGAGCAGCTATTAACCTGATGGATTATGATTTTGCTAAACGTTGTGGGTTTCCCTTGATACCCCTACAGAAGTCTATTCCCTTCTGGGGATCGATTCTACCCCTTTGGCTGTGAATAAACCTCAGTTCTCTACTCAGGTTATAATGAGGGTGGAACCTGATCATCAAGAGTGCTGCAAATTTTTGGTTCTGTATAATCTGCATGATATTATCGTACTGGGTTTCCCTTGGTTACAGTCTCATAATCCTGTTTTGGATTGGAAATCTGTGTCTGTAACCAGTTGGGGCTGCCAATGTGTTAATACCAACACTCCTGTTTTTTCTGCCTCCCCCAGGCTCAGGATGTTCCTGACTTTTTGATTGATTTTTCTGATGTGTTTAGCGAAAGTAAATCTGCATCCTTGCCTCCCCATAGGAGCTATGACTGCGCTATTGAATTAGTGCCTGGTAGTAAATTCCCTAAAGGTCGCATTTTTAACTTGTCTGTACCTGAACATGACGCTATGCGGTCTTATATCAAGGAGTCATTGGAGAAAGGTCATATCAGACCATCCTCTTCACCCTTAGGTGCCGGTTTTTTCTTTGTGGCCAAAAAGGATGGTTCATTAAGGCCGTGTATTGATTATCGTCTTTTGAACAATATTACTGTGAAATATCAATACCCGTTACCCTTGATTTCTGACCTGTTTTCCAGGGTGAAAAACGCTACTTGGTTTACCAAGTTTGACCTCAGGGGGGCATATAACCTTATTCGCATTAAGCACGGGGATGAATGGAAGACGGCATTCAATACCCAGGAGGGGCATTTTGAGTACCTTGTGATGCCCTTTGGGCTCACTAATGCTCCTTCTGTCTTCCAGTCCTTCATGAATGACATTTTCAGGGATTTTGTGGATAAATTTCTGATTGTTTATTTGGATGATATCTTGATTTTTTCCTAATGACTGGGACTCTCATGTGAAACATGTTCGAACTGTATTCCAGATTTTGAGAGAGAATGCTCTGTATGTGAAGGGATCAAAGTGTCTTTTTGGCGTACAGAGGATCTCATTTCTGGGATTCATTTTGTCCCCATCTGTTATTGAAATGGACCCGGTCAAGGTTCAGGCCATCTGTGATTGGGTCCAACCTACTTCATTAAAGGCTCTTCAAAGATTTTTGGGTTTTGCCAATTTTTATCGTAAATTTATTGGTAATTTCTCGGTTATTGTTAAACCATTAACTGATTTGACCAAAAAGGGTTCTGATATGGTGAATTGGCCTCCTGAGGCAGTCTCTGCATTTCAGGAATTTAAGCAGAGATTCACTTCTGCTCCTGTTCTACGGCAGCCTGATGTTTCTCTGCCATTTCAGGTGGAGGTTGATGCCTCTGAAATTGGGGCAGGTGCCGTTTTGTCCCAAAAAGATCCAGAGACCTCTAAAAGTAACCCTTGTGCCTTTTTCTCTCGAAAATTTTCTCCTACTGAACGTAATTATGACGTGGGTAATCGGGAGTTATTGGCCATGAAGTGGGCTTTTGAAGAGTGGAGACATTGGCTGGAGGGAGCCAAACATCGGGTGGTGGTCCTTACGGACCATAAGAATCTGGTTTATCTGGAATCTGCCAAGCGACTCAATCCTAGACAGGCCAGGTGGGCCTTGTGTTTCACACGTTTTAATTTTGTGGTTTCCTTTCTTCCTGGCACTAAGAATGTTAAGGCGGATGCTCTCTCGAGGAGTTTCCTGGTGGACTCTCCTGAGTTATCTGATCCTTTTGTTATTTTGAAAGAGGGTGTAGTTCTTTCCGCCATCTCACCCAATTTGAGACTTGCTCTGGAGGGGTGTCAGGAGGATAGGCCCGAGCGCTGCCTTGTTGGAAAATTGTTTGTCCCGGACCAGTGGAAAAGGAGTGTGATGTCTGAGATTCATTGTTCCGCGTTGGCTGGGCATCCCGGAACTTTTTGGTACCTTGTCTCGTGATGTCAGGGAATTTGTGCAGTCCTGCGGGACTTGCTCTCGCTCCAAGCCTTGCTCTCGCTCTGGTGGTTTGTTGATGCCATTGCCTGTGCCCAAGAGACCATGGACCCATATCTCTATGGATTTCATTTCCGACCTTCCTGTTTCTCAGAGAATGACCGCCATCTGGGTGATTTGTGATAGGTTTTCCAAGATGATACATCTTGTGCCATTGCCTAAGTTGCCTTCCTCTTCTGAATTGGTGCCTTTGTTCCTTCAGCACGTGGTTCGTTTACACGGCATTCCTGAGAACATTGTGTCTGACAGAGGAGTCCAGTTTGTTTCCAGATTTTGGAGGACCTTTTGTTCTAAACTTGGTGTTCAATTGTCTTTCTCCTCGGCGTTTCATCCTCAGACCAATGGTCAAACTGAGAGAACAAACCAGACATTGGAGACTTATCTAAGATGCTTTGTGTCTGCTGATCAGGATGACTGGGTTTCTTTTTTGCCTTTGGCTGAGTTTGTTCTTAATAATAGGGCTAGCTCTGCCACTTTGATGTCTCCATTTTTCTGTAATTCTGGGTTTCACCCTCGATTTTCTTCGGGACAGACGGAGGCTTCTGTCTGTCCGGGTGTTGACTCTGTTGTGGAGCGTATGCAACAGATTTGGGACCAGGTAGTGGAGAGGTTGTCCCTCTCTCAAGAGAGGGCCCAGCGGTTTGCTAACCGGCATAGGACTGATGGTCCTCGGTTTAAAGTAGGGGACTTGGTCTGGTTGTCCTCAAAAAATATTCCTATGAGAGTAGCATCTCCTAAATTTAAGCCTAGGTTCATTGGACCTTATAAGATCATGGAGATTCTTAATCCTGTTTCTTTTCGTTTGCTTCTTCCAGGGACATTTAAGATCCATAACGTGTTCCACAAGTCCTTGTTGAAGAGGTTTGTTGAGCCAGTGGTTCCTGCTGCTGTGCCTCCTGACCCTGTTTTGGTTGAGGGCAATCTGGAGTATGTGGTTGAGAAAATATTAGATTCTCTTTTTTCTAGACGGAAACTCCAGTATTTGGTTAAGTGGAGAGGTTATGGTCAGGAAGACAATTCTTGGGTGTTTGCTTCGGACATCCATGCTAGGAGACTCATCCATGCGTATCATAGAACTCATCCTGACCGACCTGGTTGCTCAAATGAGGGTTCGGTGACCCCTCCTAAAGGGGGGGATACTGTTGTGAATGGGCTTGAGATGAGTTCTGAGCAGAGGCTCCCTCTGGTGGTTACAAGCGGTACTGGTCTGTTCAGTGAAGATTGTGAGGACTGGGAATCAGGTGTTACTGACTTGTCTTATATAAGGGAGTCACCTTCCCATCAGGGTTGCCGGTGATCAATTGTTCTGGTCTGAATCCTTGATTCCAGTTTCCCTTGTAGCCTGCTGTGTCGTGTCTGCATCTCCTTCTAACAGATAAGACATTTTCTTCTTTTTGTTTCTGTGCTTTATTTTTGCATTTTGTCCTGCACTTCTGTGGGGGCCTTCTGGGTCCCCTCAGGGAGCTTTTGCCCTCTCAGTTTAGTTCAGCCACTGATGTTTGTACTTTTGCTTTTTCCAGTTTTTTCAGTGGCTGCTGTTTTGATTTTGTTACACCAGAGAGCTAATTTAGGTGGTAGAGGTCGTGTGATCTCAGGTGTTTTTGAAATTAGTAGAGTTGGTGCTTTTAGGGTTTTTTTTTGGGATTGCAGTAAGTACCCTTCCTATCCTTTTCTATTTAGTTAGTTTGGGCCCCAACGTTTGCTCATACTATTTTCTGTCTGTGTCAGTATTTCGTCTTGTCTAACCGCCATTACATGTTTGGGGGCTTGCTATTATCTTTGGGGTTCTGCTCCGGGGCAGATAGCTTTCCTATTTCTATCTTTAGGTGTAGTTAGTTTCTCAGGCTGTGACGAGGCGTCTAGGACCAACGTAGGAACGCTCCACGGCTGCCTCTAGTTGTGGTGGTTAGTCAGGGTACTGCAATCTCATAGATTCCAACTTCTCTGGTGTATTGCCTTTTTGCCTGCACTCCTCAGCTACCGAATCATAACAGGCGGGGTGTGCATACAGAGACTGTGCACTATGGGGGGGGGCTCCATATGGAGATGGGACGCTTTGTATGGGGGCGTCTCTGTGTAGACATGGGGCATTGAGTGGGATCTGTATGGAGAAGGAACACTATAGGAGTGTCTAGGTAGAGCTGGGCCTTTATGGGGGTTATTATGGAGAAGGGGCAGCATGGTAGTGACCATATGAAGAGGAGGCTCAGTATAGAGTTTGGGGGGATAGTGTGGAGGTGATCGTTCATATGAGCAAGGCGTGGTTGGTATAACTCATAAGAGTGGACAGTGTGTTGGTCATAGTGTGGTGGGAATATTTTATAGGAGACAATAGTGTGGAGGAAATGTGTCATTAAAGGAACAGTGTGAGGTCATTTTTTGTGCAGGGAGCACACTAAGGGCAATTATTCAGGGGCATATCATTATGGCAGTGGCATTATATTGACTGTCATTTTTAAGGACACCGTGTCAGGATGTGCTGCAGAAGCCCGAAAAAAAAGGAAGTCTGCAGAGACGAGCTGTGATTGTGAAAAGTTATCATGGCGTCAGAACCAATTGAAGAATAAAGGATGAGAAGAATGCCAATCAGAAAAGATGTCTTTATAATGTACCTAGATCTAAGTGTGCAATTACATTGGCCAAGTGCTGCCTATAAAACGACCACCAATCTGCTATATGAAAGCTAATCGGCAGTTGTTTAATAGGACGTGACCGCTCCTTCACGTGTGCGGCCCGATCCCACATTTTCATTCTGTGCAGCTAAAATAGCATTGTTTGTTTTCGGCAGCGATTGTTTACACAGGATGTGGTGCTGCACAGAAGGCTGATATTTAAAGAGAACCTGACAGCTGATATATGCTGCCCACAGGATTGCTGTTCACCAGAAACCATCTAACTGGAAGGAGCTGGAGCAGTTTTGCCTTGAGGAATGGGCAAATATCCCAGTGGCAAGATGTGGAAGCTCAGAGACTTATCCAAAAGGATGTGCAGCTGTAATTGCTGCAAAATGAGGCTCTACAAAGTACTGACTTTAGGAGGGTGAATAGTTATGCACAATGAAGTTTTCATTTATTTTGTCCTATTTGTTGTTTGTTTCCCAATAAAAAGAAAACCTCATGTTTACAATTGGATTCATGTTCTTTACATGAACTGATGCACACCCTCAACAAAATCTGTGAAATTACAGGTTGTGAGGTAGCAAAACACAAAACATGCCAGAGGGAGAGTGAATTCTTCCGCAAGCCACTGTAAATAGGAATAGCACTGTGAATTGTAGGTGGCCTTGTATTCTATGCTATAATAATAAAGTAACATTACTTGTTCCTTTATTTACAGAAATTCAAGAAGAGCCCATATACTGCCACCATGGTTAACTTTTCCAAAGTCACACATTTCCTGGTTGACACCATTCGAGGCACCGATCCATCAACGCATCGGAGGCCACCTGAGGAAATGGCGGACTTCCTTAGTGATGCCATCCCTGATTTAAAAATAAATCAGCAAGAAGAGTCCGGGTTTGAAGTCATAACTCGTGTAAGTATTGACGTGTTTAATTTTTCCATAGTCCAGATAATCCAGCAGGATGACTGTAGTGCTGCCCGGAGACATGAGCAGAGCTCCCATTCTAGAGCTGAGCATGATATTTCAGGACACTGAACTGTCTGAAAACATTCTTCATCTCTGATTGTGAGTTATTTAGCCCAGTCTCTTGCCAGGAGGCTTTACTGAGTATTGACAGCCAATTTATCTCCGGCTCCTTGGGCAATGAAACAGTCTCTTCTCTCACCTCAACTTCTTTTCTAACCAGCTGCAAGTTTCAGTTATTTAACTTGAGATGAATGTGTTGCATTATTTTACTTGATTATTTTTTCCAGATTTATGTACTTTCTAAAGCACGGAGTCGCATGTGATATATTTATACCACCGAGGAGAAACACTCGGTGAATTACTTTTTCTTCTTGTTTTTTTTTTATCTCTGACTTTTCTCCAATGTATTTAGTACGCTTCTGGGCTTATTTATTCGGAAAGTAACTTCTTTATCAACAATTATAGCTTCTTCTCAATTAATGAAATAGCTCGTCTACATGGTAAATGATGAGACGCTTTCTTCTTCAAGGCTCTGCGGCTGCCAGCTTTGTATTTAGTGTCGGGGATGAGGTAATTTGGGGTTTGATGCCATGCATACCTATTGTAAATAGAGTCCTAAATAGCAAGGAACTGTTCCAGGTTGTCAAGTGAGATAGTATATGTCTTTAATATCTCATCTGTTGGAGGAGGCAGTAACACGCTTCATGTTGACTTATTGCCTTGCTCTGCTGTAAATCAGATGTTAGTTTTCACTTTTGTTAAGCCTCGTCTTCTGTGTAATCTACCATTTAATAGTATCAATAAACAGAATATACAGGCATCCTGCAAAGTGATTCTGAAGGGTCTGTATAATAGGAACATTAACTGTTTATCCCTCGTTGTGCTCCGCAGATTTATTGATGTCATTTTCACAAGTGATGATTGTCATCATTTTAGAATGCAGCTCAATCTGGTAGAATGAAGCAACTTTTACTTTGTGTATTGTTCCAGTATGTCCTATCTGACCTCCTAATGTAATTTCGCCAAAGAATGTAGATGCAGCAATCTTATTTTTATTTTTTTGCCTATATATAGTAAAAATGGCTGTTACTGAAATGAATATGTCAGCACGTTTGTTTTGTGTAATCGGAGAGCAGCATGATGTAGGAGCCAAGAGCGTGATTCCAGTGATGTATCACTTAATGTGTATTTCTCTTTCAATAAAATCAGTGTTTTATCAGAAACGCGTTTCGTGTGGGCTTCCTCGGGGGGGCTGTCGCGAAACGCGCGTCGGGGCTGCACCGGACATCACGCAGGCAACCATATGGGTAAGCTAGTTTTCCACTTGATTACTTATATCTAGATTATGACCTGCACTTTACTCTGCAATACACACAATACTATACAATAGGGTGTGTGAATTACCTATTATTTTGACAGGGGCATGTGTGCAATAGACCATTTAGGTCAGAGCAGGTCATTCCTTTTTGATACATTATTGGGCAACTGCTGCTATATGTTGTTGGCACTAAGCATTTTATATTGCCATTACATTTTGGAAATATAGCTTCACCTGATCCTGTCCACCCATTGTGATGTGATTTTTGTCCTTCACACCTGAATCTTTTCAGTCCGTATGACTTGTATTATATATATATATATATATATATATATATATATTTATTATTTGTCATATTTTTTTATGCCTTACTATTTAATAAATGTATTTTAATACTATTTTCTGGACCACAACTCCGTGTGTTTTTTTTTTTTTTTGTAGGATATATAGTGACACTGCTGGAGTCAGTGTCTCTGTCCCTACATAATGCTACTTTCAGATTACATGGCAAAATCCTGATGACAGATTCCCTTCAACTAAAAACCGTTATAGATTAGGGATGAGCGAATGTGCTTGGTGATACTTGGTTATCACTAAAGTATCACGGTGCTCGGATGTACTCGTTACTCGGCATATATTGGGCAGTGCGCTATGTAAAACTCAAATTCCCACCTCGTATTTAGGCGACTGTTACACAGCCAATAAACATGCGGTGGTTGCCTGTGAATCACAGTAACCCCTTCACCACCTTGGGTTTTTCAGTTTTTGAGTTTCCGATTTTTGCTCCCTTTCTTCCCAGAGCCATAACTTTATTTTTCCATCAATATGGCCATGTGCAGGTTTGTTTTTGTGGAGCGAGTTGTACTTTTGAACGACACCATTGGTTTTGCCATATAGTGTACTGTAAAATGGGGGATAAAATCCAAGTGCGGTGAAATTGCAAAAAAAAGTGCAATTCCACAATTTTTTTTTTTTTTATCATGTTCACTAAATGCTAAAATTGATTATGATTCTCCAGGTTATTACAAGTTTGTAGATATCAAACGTGTAGGTTGATTTTTATATTTGAGTGGTAAAAAAAAATCCAAATTAAAAAAAAAAAAGTCTCCATTTTCCATGATCTGTGGCCAGGTGAGGGCTTATTTTTTGCGCAACAAACTGACATTTTTATTGATACCATTTTGGTGTAGATATGATCTTTAGGTTGCCCGTTATTGCACTTTAATGCAATGTTGTAGCAACAAAAAAAGTAATGGCGTTTCGATTTTTTTTTCTCTTTACACTGTTTACCGATCAGATCAATTCTTTTTTTTTTTTAATTAAAGTAATTTTTATTGAAATTTTCAATGCGAAAAAAAAAAGAAAACAACAACCCGCAATAGAGGTACATACACCTCTAATCCCACTCTCCCCTTATTAAGATAGACCCAACCTGAACCTGGTCAGCTCTCTCGATGCAAGAACAGAATGATCAATCCAACATGCCCATATTTTTTCAAATTTGAGGATAGAATTTCTTTTGCGATATATACCTTTTTCTAAATTAACTAGCCAATTAATTTTGGTTACATATTCTGCAATTGTGGGGGTTTGGTGGGAGATCCAGTACTGGGCTATTAATTTTCTGGCCATAAAAAACATTCTAGATACAGCTAGCTTCCCAGCCTCTTCCGTTGGCAAGTCTTCTATATATCCTAGAATACATACAAAGGGGGTTCTGCTCAGCTCAACCGAATATACTTTGTTAATTATCCCTATTACTCCTCTCCAGAACGCTTCAAGATTTGGACACGACCATAACATGTGCAGTAGGGTGGCTGTGTTTGTTCGACAACTTGGACAAAGAGGATCAGGCCTAACTCCAATATCGAACAAAAACTTGGGAGTGCAATAGATTTGATCAATTACATATAAATGTGACAGGCGATGGGCTTCTCCCAGTGAGAGTTTGGGGACTCTTTCTAATTTTTCTGACCATAAATTGTCCTCAATAGGACCACTATCTCGCTCCCACCTCTCCTTCGCACGTACCGGATGATTCAGAAGCACTAAATGCAGTATGTCCCAAAATAAAAGAGAAATCATCCCAGCTGTTCCTGTGGATTTTTCCATACGCTGTATAATCTTATTCTGTTGTATAGATCTTCCTGCCATGAGGCTTTCTGCTTGGTACGCATGTCTAACTTGTAAGTACTTGTAAAATTCTGGATCCCAAATTCCATACGCAAATAAATAAAATCTCTATTTCTAGCTCCCTCCAATATATGTTCAAATCTACGTATCCCTCTTCAGGCCCAACTTTCAAAACCCTCCAAGCGGCTGAGATTAGGAAGGGAAGGGGTACTCCATATAGAAGTATATTGAGACACCCATCCTGCATTTTTCTTAACTTTCCCATAGTTTGTGTATTAACAGCAGAGTAGGGAATCCATGTTTTTTTGTGCCAAATCCCCCCCAGTCCAATACCTCGTAGACTATCCGAGTCAAAGTATTGTTGCAAAAGTTGACTCTGAGCTCCCCCTCCCCCAGGATCATCCCAAACGCGTATGTGTTGTAACTGTGCTGCCGTGTAGTAAACCCATAGGTTAGGGCAGCCAGACCCCATTACTTTTTTCTTTGTAAAATTTCCAGTCTGATCCGTGGAGGTCCTTTACCGCATATTAGCTCTCTAAATAATGAGTTTATCTTATGGAAAAATCTCTGCAGAATCCATTGTGGTGAATTGTGTAGCATATATAGTAATAAGGCATCCAAATCATTTTGACTAGGTTAGTTCGTCCCACCACCGATAAGGGCAAATGTAGCCAGATATCTTTCTTAAGCTTGAACTTAGAAAGAATGGGAAAGAGATTGAGGCTCTCATAATCACTGACCCGCCGGGTAGTCTGTACCCCCAAATATTTAAATTGTGAGACCACCCGTAGGCCTGAAAAATTGTAATTGGATGTATTAGCCGTATTAGCCACCGGTAGAAGTGCTGGTTTACCCCAATTGATCCTCAACCCTGAATATTGCCCAAATTCTTGAATTACCCTCATGGCCTCTGGGAGTTCATGAGATGCATTAGCCAGAAAAAGCAGTGTGTCGTCGGCATATAAGGCGATCTTTTCCACTAGTCCTCCTCGTTGAAACCCAGTTACTTTTGGATTAGATCTAATCGTTGCTGCCATGGGTTCAATGGCCATAGCGAGTAATAGTGGTGATAAGGGGCATCCCTGTCGGGTACCCTGCCCAAGTGAAACGGAGTAGTGAGACGGCCATTAACTTTAATTCTTGCTTTAGGAGAGCAATATAGGAGCTTTACCCAAGAGATAAATGAAACCCCCAGCCCAAATTTATGTAGTACAGCCCGAAGAAATTCCCATTCAATAGAATCAAAGGCCTTTTCTGCATCAAGAGAGCAGACCATCCTATCTCCCGAGTTGTCGGCCGGTAATTGTATATTAAGATACAGCCGTCTAATATTTACTGCAGTTGATCTGGAGGGCATAAATCCAGACTGCTCTGTATGGATTAGGGAAGATATCACTCTGTTCAGTCTGGTGGCTAATACTTTGGCAATAATTTAAACATCTGTAGGCAACAGAGAGCTAGGTCTATAAGAATCAGGCAATAGAGGATCTTGTCTGGTTTAAGGATAACTGCAACTAGAGCCTCCTGCATTGATGGGGGTAGAGAGCCAGTCTCAGCCGCCCCTGAAAGGTTTTAAGGAGCTGGGGAAGTAAGATATCTCCAAACTTTTTATAAATTTCCGCAGGTATGCCATCCGAACCCGGTGATTTATTATTAGGCATAGAGGCGACTGCGTCTTGTAATTCTTCCAACTGTAATGGACTATTTAAGTAAATCCTGTCTGTGTCTGAAAGTGAAATAGCATCTATGTAAGACATTATTTGCTCTTTATTATATTGTAACTTAAAAGCTGTAAAGCTCTTTATAAAATTCAGAGAAAATTGTTAAAATGTCAGGACAATTAACTAATACTCCATTTTGATCCCTGAGTGCTCCAATAAATGTATTCCCCCTCTGTGCCCTAGAAATTACGGCTAAGAGGTGGCCTACCTTCTCCCCTTCTTCAAAAAATCTGTGCTGTGAAAATAATCTTTTGGTATTCACTCTTTCTTTATTGTGAGAGTCATGCGCCTTTTGTGCCTCCTTCCACTCCAGCAGATCTCGTGATTCCCCTGTAGATATATATTTATGCTCTGTCGCCTGAACACGTTCCCTAAGAAATACTCCAAACTGTTTAGATTTAGTCTTGGACCCGCTGACCCCCTGAATTAAAGTCCCTCTCAAACAGGCTTTCATAGCATCTCATATCGTTTTAAGCGATACCTCACCAGTACTATTTTCTCGAAAATACTGTTTGAGGGCAAGCGAGATTGGCTCTGTCTACAATCTGTAACCAGAAGGGTTGAACGACCACAAATTACGAGAGAGACTCAAACCCGACAGGAGGTTAAGACTAGTTAGTATAGGAGAGTGATCAGATAGTACTCTGGGTAAGTATGCAATTTTGTCCATCATGTGCAATATTTCTCCCGACCCCAGGAACAAGTCTATTCTAGATTAAGTGTTATGCGTTTTAGAATGGCACGAGAACTGCTTAGACTTAGGATATTTAGTTCTCCACAGATCTAACAATGAGAGCTCTGCCACCTTCTCCCCTTCTCTCCTTTATTTTTATATAGCGCTAGCATATTCCGCAGCGCTTTACAGTTTGCACACATTATCATCGCTGTCCCCGAAGGGGCTCACAATCTAGATTCCCTATCTGTATGTTTTTTTTTTGGAGTGTGGGGGGAAACCGGAGTACCCGGAGGAAACCCACGCAAACACGGGGAGAACATACAAACTCCTTGCAGATGTTGTCCTTGGTGGGATTCGAACCCAGGACTCCAGCGCTGCAAGGCTGCAGTGCTATCCACTGAGCCACCGTGCTGCCCATGGGTGAATGATATTATTAAAATCCCCCATGCACATCACAGGGACCCCAGGGGTCTTTCCAATAAGACCAGCTATAATATTCATGACAGTATTGTTGAAAGGGGGAGGAATATATACTATTATCAATAACAATTCCGTATTAAAAACTTTACAGTGAATACATATACATCTACCGTCTTGATCTATTGTAGAGGCAATCAATACAAAATTGATAGACCTATGGGCGAAGATGCTGACTCCTGTAGAATAACCCGAGTATGTTGAGTGATACCCATAGCTCATCCATGCACGAGTCAAGAATGATATTTTATCTTGTTCCAGATGAGTCTCCTGTAGGCACACTATTGCAGGAAAGTAGGGTCTAATATAATCCATAACTGCCGCCCTTTTAGTAGCATCCCCCAGACCGCAAACATTCCATGAAAGAAAGTTAACTTTGCCCCTCATTACAGTGAGACATATAAATGGTATAAGCAAATATGACTATCAGGTGTTATTGTCATCTGAGAGCAACACTAAGATCAGCAGCACATAAAAATTATGAAAAAGAAAAACCCCAGTTAGAACAACCACCACCATACGTTTTTTTGGTCGGAACGACATTGCATTAAAAAGCAATAACGGGCAATCAAAAGAACGGATCTGCGCTTAAATGGTATCCTTAAAAACGTCCGCTCGGCACGCAAAAAATGAGCCCTCACCCGGCCCCAGATCATGAAAAATGGAGACGCTACGGGTCTCGGAATATGGCGCAATTTTTTTTTCTATTTTTAGCAAACTTTGGATTTTTTTTTTCGCCACTTAGATATAAGAGAACCTAGACATGTTTGGTGTCTATGAACTCGTAATGACCTGGAGAATCATAATGGTAGGTCAGTTTTAGCATTTATTGAACCTAGCAAAAAAACCAAACAAAAAACAAGTGTGAGATTGCACTTTTTTGCAATTTCACCGCACTTGGAATTTTTTTCCCGTTTTCGAGTACGCGACATGGTAAAACCAATGGTGTTGTCCAAAAGTACAACTCGTCCCGCAAAAAATAAGCCCTCACATGGCCATATTGATGGAAAAATAAAAGTTATGGCTCTGGAAAGAAGGGGAGCGAAAAACAAAAACGCAAAACTGAAAAAAGCTCCGGGGTTTAAGGGGTTAAAGAGATCCACCGGGACCCATAATGGATATCAGAGTGGATAGTCCACTGGGCCATAGTGGTTATGTTATAATGACATTGGCCGAACCAATGATCCTAGTTGACACATGCCATAACAAATATATTTCAGCGTCGCTGTTCTTGATTGAGCCGTTGTTGATTCATGTCCAAACAATGTAGAGCATCTTTAGGATTTTCAAAAAGAATGTTTCATTCCAAGCTGCCACTCTGAGCCTAGCCGGACACAGCATAGAGTATGAAACTTGGAGGTTCCTCAGGCGCCTTTTCACTTCCGAAAATTGAGCTCTCCTTTTGGATATTTCAACGGCGTAATCAGGAAAAAATGATATTCTGTGGCAATCTACCATTATAGCATCTTTATTTCTGGCCGCCCTTAGGATGGCATCCCGGTCTTTGTAGTGGAGTAATTTCATTAAAACTGGCCTTGGGGGAGCTCCCGGCGGAAGGGGTCTGGTAGGAACCCTATGTGCTCGTTCCACAGCATAAAGTGTGGACAGGACCTCGGCACCAAAAATTTTGTGAATCCATTTCTCAAAGAATTCAGTCGGATTAGTTCCTTCTGTTTTCTCTGGCACCCCAATGACTCTTACATTATTTCTTCTTGACCTGTTTTCCAGGTCGTCTGCCTTGTTAAACAGAGCTGACAGCTGCTGCTCGTGTCTGCAGGAAACTTGCCATATCTGTGGCATTTTATCTTCAAGGTCACTAATCCTCCCTTCTGAGGCTGCCATGCGATCATTAACTTTCTGGAGTCCCTGAATCATGCCTGATGAAGAGACCTGAGTAGTCTCGAAAGCTTTCAATTTGTTACCATCTTTTCAGTTAGCCATTAAAAGGTATCAACCACTGAGGACTCTCAACTCTAAATATTTTTGAATCATGCCAGAGATTTCCTCTTTAATTTGACTTATTTGAGTACTGATGCATGACATGGCTGTGCCATAATGATTTACAGCAGTTAGGATGTCCTTTAATGTAGGCTCTGTACTCTGTTGGAATGTGGCTGAGATTGCAGGATTGTCCTGTGTACAGGAATGCGGTGGATGGGAGCCAGCACTATTACCCCCATTCTCCCTAATGGCATCTTGCGAGTTAATCTGTGTGGAGTCGGATATCTCCTGCAGCTGTTTGTGTGGGGTCTGGAAGCTCCTCTCTGATCCACTGGCGTACTCTGCCAGCTTCTCCACTGCATGTATGGCTGCCGCCCTCCCTGTTTGGGTACCTGGAGTAGACGCCGTGACGCCATCTTGGAAGTCTCCTGGTTTTCCCGCTGCCACCTTTAGCCTTTTATTTGCTCCCCGGCCATAAAACCGTCTTCTGTGGGTACTGATGCGAGCAGGATAATCTCTGGAGGTAATGAGGCTGTAAATCAACTCCTTTATGGCCAGTGGCGTTCAGGATAAGCTATAGGTCC
The DNA here is from genome assembly GCA_033576555.1 of Oophaga sylvatica. Classification (NCBI taxonomy): domain Eukaryota; kingdom Metazoa; phylum Chordata; class Amphibia; order Anura; family Dendrobatidae; genus Oophaga; species Oophaga sylvatica. The sequence goes on along the minus strand of JARQOD010000004.1, from coordinate 208,821,184 downwards.
TGGAGCGCTCTCTCCATGCGTCTGCTCACATCCTCAGCCAGGCCATGCCCCCGATCAGATTAATTCTTATTATTTATCGATTTGGCGATTCTGAATGCGGTGATTCTGAACGCAGTGATACCTAATTTTTTATTTTTGAGTGGTAGGGTGATTTGAATATAGTCTATTGGAGACTAGAAGTTGCGATCATCCGATCGCTTGTGCTACACAAGCTTGTAGCTAAAATGCTTATAGCTATCCAGCAATGACAACCACAGGGGTCTGCTGCAGATCCCGGGTTGTCATGTCAACCAATTGGCGATCTGCGGTTATGTGACACATGTGCTGATGGGCGGGATTAGAGACACGCTTCCGGCACGAGAGAATTGAGAGATTGACAGCGGCATTTAACTTGTTAACAGCCATGGGTGGATCACAATTCCACCCGCGGCTGTTAGGGTCATATGTCAGCTGACATGTGCCGCAAAAGTTGCGGGCTCATCGCCAGAGCCGCAGCAAACATGGGGAGCCCACCTTGGATGTACCTATACGTCCAAGGTGGTAAAGGGGTTAGACATCTTTGTTGTGGCATTACTGTGATTGGCTGGCATCATCAGGGGTTATAAAAGAACAGGCGCTGCCCAGCTCGGTACACTTCGTATTAGGCCGGGCTCACACATGCAGCTGTACGCTCCGGTCCGAGTGCCGGGTGTTTATGCGAGAAACTAGCACGAGAATCGTGCGAGTTTTTCGCTTGTGTGATCCCGGCCTTAGAGAGAGTGCTTGTCCAGGCCTGTATGTGCACAGTATAACGAATTGGAGACCTGTAGTGTAGATACTGGTGCTGGAGCATAGCCATCATGCTAACCGCAATGTATAAAGAAGTAAAGGGTGTTAACCCTATGCCAGCTCACCAACCACCACCGGAGCACGAGACTGAAAGTCCGGACCAAGACATTCAGCAGCAGAGAAAATGAAGGGAGCAGTCCAGCTTCTGAATAAAGAATTGCACTTTCTACAGGAGCTGGACTGCTCCCTTCATTTTCTCATCATGCTAACAGCCCTTCTAAGGGCTAATTCTCAGGAGCAAGGAGAGTGACAGAATCCAGACTGTAGATCTGTAGACAGGGGTTAGGGCTGTGCGGTCCAGTGCCAAATCTATAGCTGCATTTTTTTGGGGGGTGGGGGGTGAAAAAATTTAATATATTTTGATCTATTCAGTATGACGTGCTTTTATTGAACACTCCAAAAAATCAGTAGAACATTTTCCTGAGTAAAATTTCTTACCCATACACTATACTGTGTTCTGGGGTATTTTTTTTGTATGTGTAACACTCCAAAAAAGTGTTTAAAAATTTTGCAGGGTTAAATATGTCAACCATAAAGTATTACGTGGTCTGGGGTACATTTGTGTGATCTATAAAACTGAAAGCATTAAAATTTTTTGCAGGCTTGCATTTCTCTGCCATACAGTTTCACGTGTCATGTAACACATTTCTGTGATCTAACACTCCAAAAAAAGCGTTAAAAAAATTATTTGCATTACATTTCTCAGCCACACACTAATCCGTGATGTGGGATAAATTTCTGTGATCTATAAAACTGTAAAAAGAAGTGTTTCAGAATTTTGGAGTTTAAGGGTATGTTTCCACGTAGCGGAAACACTCAGTATTAGCTGCAGATTGAACGATGCGTCCTACCACAGCGTTTAATCCGCAGTGGCCAGATGTTCCTGCATAGTGGAGGGGACTTTATGAAATCCTATCTCCACTATGTGTCCGATTACGCGGGTGACACACCCACGAAACCGGACATGCGGCGCGTCTTTTCGGAACGCAGCATGTCTATTTTCCTTGCGGCGACGGAGCGCCGCCGCAAGGTAAATAATAGAGTCCTATGTAGCGCTGCGGCAATTCCGGATGTGTTCAATGAACACATCCGGAATCACCGTGCGTTCAGAAGGGGGCGGGCCTTTGGGCGGAGCTGGGTTTCTGCTCCGTCCAAAACGCCAGCACTCCGCTACGTGGAAACATACCCTAAAATTTCTAAGTCGTACCACAGACCACGTAATACTGTATATTTCTGTGGCATATAACACTACAAAAATCATTGAAACATTTTTCTGGATTGCATTTGATTGTCATCCATACACATTTTTGTATTCTTTTTGTTACATTACTGTTTCAAGAGACCTAGCAATTAAAAAAAAATGCGTAAGGTGTGCAAAAAGGGACGGGGAAGTGGAGGTGCTGGGGCAGGTTCAACTATGCCTGTTGCTGAAGCACAAGAAACATGCCAATTCACGACACCTACAGTACAGACCAAAAGTTTGGACACACCTTCTCATTCAAAGATTTTTCTGTATTTTCATGGCTATGAAAATTGTAGAATCACACTGAAGGCATCAAAACTATCAATTAACACATGTGGAATTATATATTACACTTTACAAAAAGTGTGAAACAACTGAAAATATGTCTTATATTCTAGGTTCTTCAAAGTAGCCACCTTTTGCTTTGATTACTGCTTTGCACGCAGGAAAGGTGAACGGATGGATTCTACATGCCTGGTTCCCACCGTGAAGCATGGAGGAGGTGGTGTGATGATGTGGGGGTGCTTTGCTGGTGACACTGTTGGTCATTTATTCAAAATTGAAGCGGTGAGCGGTCCAGCTCACCCTAAATCATCTCGATTGGGTTCAGGTCTGGTGACTGTGGAGGCCAGGTCATCTGGCGTAGCACCCCATCACTCTCCTTCTTGGTCAAATAGCCCTTACACAGCCTGGATGTGTGTTTGGGGTCATTGTCCTGTTGAAAAATAAATGATGGTCCAACTAAACGCAAACCGGATGGAATAGCATGCTGCTGCAAGAAGCTGTGGTAGCCATGCTGGTTCAGTATGCCTTCAATTTTGAATTAATCCCCAACAGTGTCACCAGCAAAGCACCCCCCATCATCACACCACCTCCTCCATGCTTCATGGTGGGAACCAGGCATGTAGAGTCCATCCGTTCACCTTTTCTGTATGCAAAGCAGTAATCAAAGCAAAAGGTGGCTACTTTGAAGAACCTAGAATATAAGACATATTTTCAGTTGTTTCACACTTTTTTGTAAAGTGTAATGTATAATTCCACATGTGTTAATTCATAGTTTGATGCCTTCAGTGTGATTCTACAATTTTCATAGTCATGAAAATACAGAAAAATTGTTGAATGAGAAGGTGTGTCCAAACTTTTGGTCTGTACTGTAGGTCCCTGTCCTACTTTACAGGAAGGCACGGTACACTACTTCTGAAGCCAGGGCAGTGTGAACAGGTGGTCAGTTGGATAGCAGATAATGCTTCCAGCAGGCTTGACTGCACTACCTAGTCTTCCATGCAACCCTCGCTTACATTCATCTTGGCCAAAAAAGAGTACTGGTTGTTCATCCTGCTAGACTCAAGCTACAAGGAGAACTTTGCATCTCTTTTTCCTGAGGTGGAGAGGTCTTTTAAAATGGTGCTATACCAGAAGGCTGTGGTGGAAAATATGTTGAAAAAATTCCCATCAGACAAAATTAGTGGCAGGGGGCAAGCTTCGTTGCCCAACCAAGGAGAAGAGATGAGGAACAGACACAACAGGTACAGCAAAGGCAGGGGTACACTGTTGAAGGTGTGGACCAATCTCTTAACACCACCCAAAATCCATGCCCTCATCTTCGTGTATATTTGACAAGGGTTAAAAATTTTAAAAGATGGTCAAAACCTGGCCGGCCAAACCAGCATACTCACTAATTCCTCTGTGACCTTCAGCTATTGAGTTTTAAAGCTGCTCTGCCACTTTCATCTTGTCTGAATGGATTTTTAGTGCCATAGTCGGGTCATAACAGACAGACGCTTTCGCCTGTCAACACAAAGTGCTGACAGGCTCATTCTGGTAAGAGAACAAAGCCTGACTTAGACCCAACTTTCTTTTACACACTACCAGATGATGGCAGCGTGTAGTGTTTTTAATTTTCTATATTTGAATGAGACCCACCAGTTGTTGCTTTCTAGGGTCTATGGATGACCCTACGTATAATTTTTCCTGGGTTTGCACTTTGTGCATAGCCTTTATGAGTCTAGGAGTGCCAATACATAAGAATTTAAATAGAATGTGTATGAGGCTTTCCTTTAAGTCTAATACAGGTTGTCTGAGTCCCTAATTTTTGGCAGTTCTTGTTTCCTTCATAAATTAAAGTGAAATTTCCTTTCCTAAATTTTTTTAATAAGAAAAACAAAGCTATTTTGGATTACTTAAATTATATTTTTTAAATCCTTTTTAATGTTGTCATATATACAGGAAAAAAATGTTTAACATTTTTTTTTTCCCTGTAAAATGCAATTTCTCGTCGATTTGGAATGTTTTACTGTCAGTCCTTAAAGTGGAGTAAAAGTAGGACATAATTGTTCTCAACAGCAATCTGGTTTTCCATTTTATACTCAAAACGAGCATTCGAGTATTAGGAATTGCTCTGTTCGAGCAATGATCACCCGAGTATTTTAGTGCTTACTCATCTCTAGTATACACATCACACACATAGTCTATGCATTTATCTTTGATATGCCACTTCTTTGTTGTCTGCCTTTTTGGCTGCTTCTTCCCCTCTGATGTAGGTACCATTAACCCCTTTACGACCATATGTCCAGGTCAGTAGGTACTTATCGACCTTGGACGTATGGAAACGTCCAGGCGATTTTGTGCTCATAGGTGTTATGTGCGCTCGATTGCCGTCGGGTGTCAGCTGATTCTGATAGCTGACACCCGGCACTTACACCCCCTACTGTAAATGCTGCGATCGATGTCAGTCGCAGTCTTTAGAAGGCAGGCAGAGGGACTGATCGTTGCCTTGGTGACCCGATGTCGTCATGATGACATCTGGGTCACCAGGCACTAGCAAGATAGTTAGATCATGCACTGCGCATCATCTAACTTGTGTCTGCAGGGCTGCTACATTGCAGTGCTTTATAACAGCGATCAGACTGCAAAAAGTGAAAGTCCCATAGTGAGTAAAAAAAAAAATTGTAAAATATTTTTAAAGAAATCGCAAAATAATAAAAAAGAAAAATATATTGTACCCATAAAATTTTTTTTATGAAAGTAAAAAAAAATAAAAGTACACGTTTGGTATTGCTGCGTCCGGAGCGAATCAACCTATATATCTGTCCCACTAGTTAACCCCTTCAGTGAACAGTGTAAAAATAAAAAAACAAGGCAGAACATGATTCTTTATTATCATACTGCTGAAGAAAAAGTGAAATAAAACGCAATAAAAAACACGAATGTAAAATAAAAATGGTATAGCTGAAAATGTCATCTTGTTCCTCAAGAATCAACTGAAGAAAAAAGTTATAGCTTTCAAGCGAAAGCTATGCAAAAATATTTTTTTTATAAAAAGCACCAAAACACAAAAAAACAACATAAATGTGGTATCGCTTTAATCGTATTGTTAGGGCAGGTTAGGATAGGATATGGGTTGAACTAGATGGACTTAAAGTCTTCCTTCAACCTTAATAACTATGTTACTATGTTACTATGTATTGACCCGGAGATAGTACAGTATTTTTCGTATAAAAATATAAGACGCACATTTTGGGTGAAAATGGGTGTGCGTCTTATAGTCCAAATGTACTTACCAGTAGTGTGGAGGCAGCAGAAATTCTTCTGTAACCTTGGCCAGATCTGTGCCTCGCCACAATTCTGTCTCTGAGCTCCTTGGCCAGTTCCTTTCACCTCATGATTCTCATTTGGTCTGACATGCACTGTGAACTGTGAGGTCTTATATAGACAGGTGTGTGCCTTTACAAATCAAGTCCAATCAGTTTAATTAAACACAGCTGGACTCCAGTGAAGGAGTAGAACTATCTCAAGGATGATCACAAGGAAATGGACAGCATGTGACTTAACCCCTTTCTGACATCTGACGTTGTATCCCGTCCAGGTGACCGGGGCCCGTATGACCGTGGACGGGATAGTACGTCATCACGATCAGCTGTGCTTACAGGGGAGCTGTGATAATCAGCTGACACCCTGCACAGGAAAATACGTACTGCAATTGTGGTCGTACTGCGGAGCTGCTACAGAGCTGGCATGAAACAAATGACACTGCTAGAATATTGCTGTTAGCATCATCTGGACTGGTTTTGCATTTGTGTTACAATGCTTTGCCGCCTATACTAACCTAGTTCTGAGTTTTGAACTGGTTATGATGAACCTGCAGTTTGCCACTCTGTCACTTTTGCATCAGAAGGATCACGTAGTGCCGTCTCCCCAGTTTCACCAATGTGATTTCCCATACCCTCCGAGGACACATAAGGTCAGCTTGATACAGTTTTACACAGACATCCTTGTTCACAGGGGTCCAGGGAGGTATGGCAAGTGAGAGAATGTGACCCACGCAGTCAGAGACGTGGCACCACACCCTGCTCACAACCCTGACGGGTTGAAATGCCCCTTTCATAGCACCAGTGAAACAGCGCCTGCTCAGCCCGGTAGGACTGCCACCAGTTCCTCGTTAGATATAAGCCCGGTCCATTAACGGGATTATATCGGGCCGGAAACCAAGCCCGGTAGCATGGAAAGTTAAACTGAGAAACTGACGTGTGAATTCATGGATCGAGATAAAAGAGCAGCCCAAAGTTTAATTATATATTGAGTCTCCTTTAGGGCACCCTAGACAGTACACTATGTTTATACATATACAGTCATCAGATCTGAAAATACAAATAGTGGTAGTACAAAAGATATAAGCAGATGGATCCAGTCAATTACTGGTTTGATGTTGTATGTGCTGGGTCGCAGGGGGCATGGGCTGCCAGCTGGCTCCTAGTTCCTTCTCAGCACATTACTCCACGTGGCCCCCCACTTTCAAAGTGTACCGCAAGCATTACAGACTGAGAAGCCACATAGCCTTACATTAGCATTGATCCCCTTTGGGTCACCCTCTCCTGACCTCTGGGCTGAACCTAAATCTGCTCCCCTTGCGTCTAGCAGCTAAAACTCCAAAATCGAAGATGGGTCATAGCTCTTTAATGAACGATCCTAGGGAGACGGTTTTGGCGCCATCGAATCTTGTTGGGCTCCTGCTGCACGTTGAGACCAAACACAGTTTTGATACCTGGTTCCTACTATCCATTCTATGTATGTCCACACCCTGTGCTGCTAGATTGGATCGAGACCCTGAAACGCTTTCGGTCTGGTTCAGAGATCTTGAAAATGTAACTGGTGTGTGACGAGGATATACGATAAGTCCATATTCTCTTTACGAAATCATAGCTGACTCAACAAAGTGTTTAGACTGCATGGTATCTATTTTGTAAGCAAGCCTTTTGTTCTGTGCTTAGCTGGCTCAAGGTGTGAGATCTGTCACTCACAGCCTTTTGAGGCTTGATCCACCCTGCTGAGCTGGGTGTCCATTTACATCTGCACATGGTAAAGGTACTGTCACACTAAGCGAGATCGCTAACGAGATCGCTACTGCGTCACCGATTTTATGACAGTAGCGATCTCGTTAGCGACTTAGCTGTGTGTGACATGTAGCAGCGATGTGGCCCCTCCTGAGATGTCATTGATCGCTTATGAACGTTCTGAGCCGTTTTTTGGTCGTTGGTGTCCCGCTGGTGAGCCTGAATCACTGAGTGTGACACCCTTTATGAACGACTTTACCAGCGTCGCAGGTGGGACTAGGTTTTCCCAACGACCGCAGAGATCGTTATACAGATCGCTGATGAGTTGTGTTTGGAATCTAACTAGCGACCACATAGCGATCGCACCAACGATCTCGCCAGGTCGTGTCGTTGTCGTGATCGCTAGTGCAATCTCTAAGTGTGACAGTGCCTTAAGGGGTTTTTATAATCCTTTGCTAAATAGGGTACAAATGATTGACATGAAATTATATCTCCAATATTCTTCACACTGGTGTTCGTAAATTTTTACAATATATTTCAGAATGTTTTTATATTTCAGTTCAATGTCAATGAAAAATGCGATTTACTGCGTCTAATGACAGTCTATTGGCAGCGGAGATCAGCGTCTCTGCTACAGAAATTAACATGCTGATGCTTTTACGCAGCATTAACCCCTTCATGACCCAGCCTATTTTGACCTTAAAGACCTGGCCATTTTTTGCAATTCTGACCAGTGTCCCTTTATGAGGTAATAACTCAGGAACACTTCAACGGATCCTAGTGATTCTCAGACTATTTTTTCGTGACATATTGGGCTTCATGTTAGTGGTAAATTTAGGTAGATAATTTTTGCGTTTATTTGTAAAAAAATGGAAATTTTGGCAAAAATTTTGAAAATTTCACAATTTTCAAATATTGAATTTTTGTTCTGTTAAACCAGAGAGTTATGTGACACAAAATAGTTAGTAAATAACATTTCCCACATGTCTACTTTACATCAGCACAATTTTGGAAGCAAAATTTTTTTTTTGTTAGGAAGTTATAAGGGTTAAAAGTTGACCAGCGATTTCTCATTTTTACAACAATTTACAAAACCATTTTCCAGGACGTCCCTCCTGACAGCACCGCCAGGAGGTTGTCCTTCATATCCTTGATAGGGACAGGAACACAGAAGAGGTTAAATAGCCCCTCCCACCTCCACCCTTCAGTGTTTTCCTGTCCCTATCAGGGACAGACGCAGAAGAAAGAGCACAGCGGTGCAGAAGTTTTTACCTGGGTTGAGCGGACTGCTCCCAGGGCAGAGGAAACTCCGTCCTCTCCTAAGAGGCTCCGGAGTCTGGAGGGGGCTCGTCGTGGGCCTCAGACCGCTGATACCGGGAGAGGTCCCTCAGCGGTCCGGTCGAGCTGCCTGCTCCCGGCGTCGGCAGCAGGCCCAGACAAAGGGCTCCTGCTCCGCAGCTGCTGCAGCGGCATCCCAGTAGCAGGGACCGCTGGATTCCGGTCGGACCGGCACGGTCGCTCTCCCAGGCGTCCCCGTCACTTCCGGCGCGGCCGCGTCACAGGAGGTGCGCCGATGACCACTTCCGGGGGCGGAGCCAGAGACTCTAAGCTCCATAGTACAGGGGGACGCCGACTGAGGGCGCAGATTTCCAGGTGTGCTCCAGAGGGTATGCACACAGGCGCCCGATTACCAGCAGCTGAGCTCGGAAGGAGGACGAATCAGATGTCTTGAAGCCGGGTAAGGCAGACTTCTTAAGACGGACGCCTGACAGCATACACTGACATAGTGAACATGGAGAGTGCTGGTCGCCCGGACGTCCAATCCTCAGAGCTAACCATGGACCACGTAAGTGGGTAATTAGGGGGTCTGTTCAGCTGGTGTCATGTGTGCATCGCCACGAAGATCGTCGCGGTTGCACATTCTGACTTCTCACAGCTGAGTTGCTGTTTCTTTGTGTTTGGCAGTTAGGGAGTTAATTCTGTCTGTGCTCAGTTCTGGGACTGGGTGCAGTTTCTCCCGGCTGCAATTAATTATTTGTTGATTGGTTTCCTTTAAATCTCAGGTTGTCTGTTTGGGAGTTGCCAGTGAAATTCTTCATGCAGACCACAGATATGATTGTATCTGTATAGACTTAAGTTAAAGAGCTCCTTAGTTGTTTTAAGCTCACCTTTCTTAGAGTTTAATATCCCAGATCATTTATGTTCCTTCTGTGTTTGAGTGTGTATGCAAGTCTGTGTTTTCTCCAGTCTGTCTTATATTTCTAATCTGTGTATTTAGCAGAGATCAGCCCATATCCCTTTGGTGGTAAACAGAATCCTTCTTAGGACTGATTACAGGGTTCAGGGACTGATAGGAGACAGGGTTAGGCTGGAGACTTGGACCTCTGAACCATTATCAGTACCTCCAAGGTGAGGGATTAGTTAGGACCCCAGTTTAGGCTCAGGTTAGACCCCCGGTCCTCTTCTTTCCTGTGACAGTGTATCAAGTCCTCAAGATTAATCCTGAGTTCAACGGATATCGTGTCAGGTAAATCTATTCTATATTTACATGCTGATGTTGCTAATCTATATGTTGTATAGAGTGTTGTTCTTTTAAGAATAGTTTACTGACATCGTACACATCATAAGACCGCGTGACATTTTCACTGGCCCATAAAATTATTCCCAGTTGCCATGGATCCAGTAGCCCAGCTGGCTCTGCAGTTGCAGGGATTATCCATGGAGCTGACGGACATTAAGTCCAAAGTTTTGTCTCCCTGGAGCAAACCAGAGTTGAACCTAAGGTTGCTCTCCCGGACAGGTTCACTGGTGGGCGAGACAAATTTTTTACCTTCAGGGACAGTAAAGATGTATATCTTCGTACCGTGTTAGCCAGTAGATAGAAAAATAGCATGTCAGATATGAAAATACTGGTACTAAGAAGCAGATTCACATCTCAAAGGCAGAGAAGAATTTGCGAATACAAATTGATGGTGACCTTTGACACTCTTAATGCTGGAATGAACCTGTCACATGGTTTTATGGCCTATTACATCAATTAAGGAATTTACTCCAAATACCCTGTGAAAACATCACAAAACATTACCAGACCCCAATCAGAGGGTAATAAAACTTTCTCTCCTTATCTATGAATTGTTCCAATATTTATGCTCATTCCTCTGCCATAATGACTTTTCTGCTTCACGTCACTTGTCTTACCTATTGCATTTTTTCTGTGTTTTTGTGTATAAATATGTGATTCTTCAGATTTTGTATTAGTTCAGCCTGATGAAGAGACCTGAGTAGTCTCGAAAGCTTGCAATTTGTTACCATCTTTTCAGTTAGCCATTAAAAGGTATCAACCACTGAGGACTTCAACTCTAAATATTTTTTTACCTTCAGGGAAGCATGTAAATTGTATTTTCGGCTTTGGCCTCGATCATCAGGGAGTGAAGAGCAGAGAGTGGGAATTGTTATCTCGCTCCTACAAGGGGACCCTCAATCCTGGGCATTTTCCCTTCCTCCGGGATCCCCGGCTCTACAGTCAGTAGATCGATTTTTTACTGCCCTGGGTTTGGTATATGATGACCCAGATCGGGTCTCTCTTGCTGAGACAAAATTACGTAAGATACAGCAGGGAGATCGTCCGGCGGAGGAATTTGCTTCTGAGTTCCGTAGATGGGCCACAGACACTCAGTGGAATGACCCAGCTCTTAGGAGCCAGTTTTGTCATGGGCTTTCTGACAAATTAAAGGACGTTTTGGCTCAGTATGATTCTCCTCCATCACTGGAGGCTGCTATGGCCCTGGCTATCCGTACTGATAGACGGCTCCGGGAGAGGTGCGAGGTAACTCCGCCCCTGTTGTTACTCCACCTACTACTAAAGTCCCTTATGTTGAGGTTCCCCTTGTCTGTTCGGAGGAGCCTATGCAGTTGGGAGGGACATCATTTCGTAGGAGGGGATTGGCGGTACGCCGCAGGACTACAAGGTGTTTCTTCTGCGGGAAAGAGGGACATTTTGTTGGGGGATGTCCGTCCCGTGCCTTGTTGAGCAAGAAGTCGCCGGAAAACTGTTAATCCCAGGTTGTGTGGTGGACGACAACCTGGGAGTATGTATTTCGTCCGCTAGTTCTTCTCAGTTCCTTGTACCAGTGGAGGTGGTGGTTGGTACGAGAGTGGAGAGATTTTCTGTTCTTCTTGATAGTGGGTCCGGGGCTAATCTGGTTGACGCTCAGTTTGCTCAGGCTCAAGGTATGCATCTGAGTGTATTGGTCAAACCGATCCCTATATTCTCCATTGACGCCAGGCCTCTCGGCCAAGGTAGCTTTGTTCATGAGGTTCATAACATTGACCTTCGGGTAGGGGCAATACATAGGGAACTATTATCTTGTTATGTGTTGGAGGGTCTACCTACTCCTATTGTGTTGGGACTTCCTTGGTTGGTTAAACATAACCCTGTTATTAATTGGCAGTCCAGAGAGATAAGCCAATGGGGTGAGTTTTGCAAAAGTAACTGCATGAACACAGTCATCAGTGCGGTCGTGCCTAGTACTTTGCCTCCTTTTTTGGAGGACTTTGGGGATGTGTTCTCTGAGGAGGGGTGTCAGGAGTTGCCTCCTCATCGTGTGTATGACTGCTCTATTAATTTACTTCCTGATGCTAAGTTACCTAAAGCTAGGTTATATAACCTTTCTGGTCCTGAGAGGCAGGCTATGAAAGATTATATTTCGGAAAGTCTGGCTAAAGGGCATATTAGACCTTCATCTTCCCCAGTGGCCGCGGGGTTCTTCTTTGTGAAGAAGAAAGATGGAGGCCTACGCCCTTGCTTGGATTTCCGCGAACTTAATCGGATTACTGTTCGAGATCCGTATCCACTCCCTCTGATTCCTGATCTCTTCAATCAAATTGTTGGCGCCAAATGGTTCTCTAAATTGGATCTCAGGGGGGCGTATAATCTGATTAGGATAAAAGAGGGGGATGAGTGGAAAAGGCGTTTAACACGCCGGAGGGACATTATGAGAACCTTGTCATGCCTTTTGGTTGACTACTGCACCAGCAGTATTCCAACATTTTGTTAATGACATTTTTCGTCATCTGGTGGGGCTGTTTGTGGTCGTATATTTGGATGACATTTTAATTTACTCGCCAGATCTTGTGTCTCACCAGGAGCACTATACGCCAAACTGGAAAAGTGTGTATTCGCCGTACAGGAACTTCAGTTTTTGGGTTTCTTGGTGTCAGCCTCCGGTTTCCGTATGGACCCTGAAAAGGTGAGAGCAGTGCTTGAATGGGATCAGCCAGAGGATCTTAAGGCTCTGCAGCGTTTTCTGGGATTTGCTAACTACTACCGGAAATTTATTTGTAATTTCTCATCTGTTGTCAAACCTCTCACTGACATGACAAGAAAAGGGACGGATTTTTCTAAATGGTCGGACAAAGCTTGCCAAGCTTTTTCCTCTTTGAAATAATGTTTTGCTTCGGCACCCGTTCTCATCCAACCAGATGCATCACAGCCGTTCGTTGTGGAGGTGGACGCGTCTGACGTAGGGGTGGGTGCAATATTGTCCCAGGGTCCGTCCCCTGGTAAATGGCATCCGTGCGCTTTCTTTTCTAAGAAATTGTCGTCCGCCGAAAGGAATTATGATATCGGCAATAGGGAACTTTTGGCCATTAAGTTGGCTTTTGAAGAATGGCGTCACTTTTTGGAGGGGGCAGTCCACCCGGTCACCGTCATTACTGATCACAAGAACCTGCTGTATTTGGAATCTGCTAAGCGTCTGAATTCCAGACAAGCTCGTTGGTCGTTGTTTTTTACCAGGTTTAATTTTGTTGTCACTTATCGCCCTGGATCTAAGAATGTTAAGGCGGATGCCTTGTTTCGCAGTTTCCCAGGGGCCGGGAAAATGGATGACCCGATTCCTATCCTTCAGGAGGGGGTGGTAGTGTCGGCTGTATGTTCTGAGCTTGAGGAGGAGGTATTAGAGGTTCAGGGGGACGCCCCTGCAGGACCTCCAGGGAGACTGTTTGTCCCAAATCAGTTGAGACAAAAGGTTATTGAGGCACATCATAATTCTGCTTTAGCAGGACATCCAGGGAGTAAGGCTACTTTAGATCTCCTTTCTCGCCGGTTTTGGTGGCCTAACGTTAATAAAGATGTTTTAACTTTTGTCGCGTCCTGTGGGGTTTGTGCTCGCTCTAAGACCCCTCATACCCGTCCGTCTGGGACCCTCTTACCCTTGAAACTTCCGGAGCGTCCATGGACTCATTTGTCTATGGACTTCATCACGGACCTTCCTCAGTCGTCAGGGAAGACTGTCATACTGGTGGTTGTTGACAGGTTCAGTAAGATGGCACATTTCATTGCTCTTCCTGCCCTCCCTAATGCTAAAACTCTGGCGCAGGTGTTCATTGGGGAGATTGTGAGACTTCATGGGTTGCCTTCTGATGTGGTGTCAGATAGGGGGTCTCAGTTTGTGTCCAAGTTTTGGAGGGCATTTTGTTTACGTCGGGGGATGCAATTGTCATTTTCCTCGGCTTTTCATCCGCAGACCAATGGTCAGACAGAGCGTCTGAATCAAAGCCTAGAGACTTATCTTCGGTGTTTTGTCTCAGAGAACCAGGAGGACTGGTCTTCTTTCTTGCCTCTGGCAGAGTTCGCTCTTAACAACAGACGGAGCGAGTCCACTGGTAAATCCCCGTTTTTTGGGGCATATGGTTTTCATCCCCAGTTTTGTACTTTCAATGGGGGGGGCCCTTCTGGGGTTCCTGAGGAGGAGCGTTTCTCGTCGTCACTTGCTTCAGTGTGGAGAGGTGTATTGAATAATCTGAGTGCTATGGGGAACCGTTATAAACGTATGGCTGATAGGAGGAGAGTTTCTGGTCCAGATCTTAATGTGAACGATCTGGTATGGTTGTCTACCAGGAATATAAAACTTAAAGTTCCCTCCTGGAAGCTGGGCCCCAGATTCATCGGGCCGTACAGGATCAGTTCCATAATTAATCCTGTGGCATTTCGTCTGGACCTCCCTCCTACGTTTAAAATTCATAATGTGTTCCACAAGTCATTACTTAAGAGGTACGTGGCACCAGTCATACCATCACCTCTACCTCCTCCTCCAGTGGTGGTCAATGGTAACTTGGAGTTTCAAGTGTCAAAGATCATTGACTCACGTCTGAATCGCCGGTCCCTTCAGTACTTGGTGCATTGGAAGGGGTATGGTCCAGAGGAGAGGACGTGGGTTCCTGCGTCTGACATTAACGCAGATCGTTTGGTGCGGACCTTCCACAGAACTCACCCGGGCAGACCTGGCCCTGAGGGTCCGGAGGCCCCTCGTAGAAGGGGGGGTACTGTCATGTGTGCATCGCCACGAAGATCGTCGCGGTTGCACATTCTGACTTCTCACAGCTGAGTTGCTGTTTCTTTGTGTTTGGCAGTTAGGGAGTTAATTCTGTCTGTGCTCAGTTCTGGGACTGGGTGCAGTTTCTCCCGGCTGCAATTAATTATTTGTTGATTGGTTTCCTTTAAATCTCTGGTTGTCTGTTTGGGAGTTGCCAGTGAAATTCTTCATGCAGACCACAGATAGGATTGTATCTGTATAGACTTAAGTTAAAGAGCTCCTTAGTTGTTTTAAGCTCACCTTTCTTAGAGTTTAATATCCCAGATCATTTATGTTCCTTCTGTGTTTGAGTGTGTATGCAAGTCTGTGTTTTCTCCAGTCTGTCTTATATTTCTAATCTGTGTATTTAGCAGAGATCAGCCCATATCCCTTTGGTGGTAAACAGAATCCTTCTTAGGACTGATTACAGGGTTCAGGGACTGATAGGAGACAGGGTTAGGCTGGAGACTTGGACCTCTGAACCATTATCAGTACCTCCAAGGTGAGGGATTAGTTAGGACCCCAGTTTAGGGTCAGGTTAGACCCCCGGTCCTCTTCTTTCCTGTGACAGTGTATCAAGTCCTCAAGATTAATCCTGAGTTCAACGGATATCGTGTCAGGTAAATCTATTCTATATTTACATGCTGATGTTGCTAATCTATATGTTGTATAGAGTGTTGTTCTTTTAAGAATAGTTTACTGACATCGTACACATATCATAAGACCGCGTGACAGCTGGGCTAATTCAGATAGCTACAGGACTCTCATGTTACATTGCTTTTAGGACAAGGAGACTCCCAAGCAAACCACGTCAGCAGCCAGGAAAAGATATAACAAGTGCCCGTTATGCTCGGCCAAAATTCCCGCAACAGACGTAAAAACGTTATGCGACACATGCATGGCTAAAATGCTTCAAAAGGAGCAGGACTCTTTATTAGCAAATATACGCGCCATGATTAAAGAAGAGGTTCAAGCGAGCGTATCCTCGCTGACGCCACCTCAGCCTCCCTCACCCAAGAGACCTAGATGGGACATGGACCCTAGCTCGGAAGAGGGAGAAATGTCGCACTACTCGGACTCCGAGCCAAGTGAGGCTGAAATCCCCTTAAAATTTCCCACGGAAGAGAGGAAGAGATATTTATTTTCCTCAGAAAATACGGATACCCTATTGCAGGCGGTTAGGGACACCATGAAAATAGAGGAATCCTCAGAGCCGCTAACCGTCCAGGACGAGATGTTTGGGGGCCTGAGGGCTAAAAGAAGCAGGGTGTTCCCGGTGAACAAACATATCACGGCCATGATATTGGAAGAATGGGAGGATGTTGCCAAAAAGCTTGTAATTCCGAAAGAATTTAAGTTTCGCCTCCCGTTTAACCCAGAAGATACTAAAATCTGGGAATCCATACCTAAAATTGACATACCTCTAGCTAAAGTATCGAAAAAAACCGCCATTCCATTTGAAGACTCCTCAGGCCTTAAAGAGCCAATGGATAGGAGAGCGGAAGACCTCCTTAAAAAAGCATGGGAGGCATCGGCATCAGTCATGAAGACCAACATAGCAGCTACTTCGGTGGCGAGATCAATGTCTCGTTGGGTGGAAGAATTGGAAAAACAAATCTCCAACAAAACCCCCAGAGAGGAAATTATAAAAACTTTACCATTACTTAAAATGGCAACAGAGTTTATAGCAGATACGTCTGCAGAGACAGTCCGCTTTGCGGCTAGAAATAACGCATTATCCAACGCAGCACGACGTGCGCTGTGGTTACGATCATGGGTAGGGGACACACAGTCGAAAAATAAACTCTGCTCAATACCGTTTTCAGGGCTGCAAGTGTTCGGTCCGGTATTAGATGAATTATTGGACAAAGCGTCCGATAAAAAGAAAGGTTTTCCGGAGCAAAAACAAAAAAGAATGCCAGCCTTTCATAAAACCCGATCTCACCCAAGACAGGACTACAGGGGCAAGGGTAAAACCGGAAGGTGGAGTTACCCTAAGGGCGGCAGAGGTAGAGACTCCTTTCGGGACCAGGGAACTGGGTCAGGTAGACAATGACGCCAGACAAATTGGGGGGAGGCTCCAATACTTCATAGATCGATGGAAACAGATCACAAAAAATCAATGGATCCTGAGCACAGTCGCGCTCGGATACAGGGTGGAATTCACCCAGCCTCCCCCCCCGAAGATTTTGCCTAACTCAGAGCCAATCCCCGGCGGTCCACCAAAGGCTGGTCGCGGATATACAGGAGCTCAGAGAGTTAAAAGCCATAATACCGGTGCCCCAATCTCAACAGTTTCAGGGCCATTACTCCAGCCTGTTCTCTATAAAGAAACCAGGAGGAGAATACAGGACAATCATAAATTTAAAACCCCTAAACAGATGGGTGGCCTACAAACGTTTCAAAATGGAAACACTTCAGTCTGCCATACCGCTAATAAGAGAAAACTCAGTGATGTGCACACTAGATCTCAAAAGCGCATATTATCATGTGCCCATCCATGCAGCACATCAAAAATACCTGAGGTTCGCAATAAAGGACAGGGGAAAAAATACGTCACTTCCAATTCTGTTGCCTACCATTCGGCCTCTCTTCAGCACCTCGTATATTTACCAAGATCATAGCAGAGGCAATGGCCTTTCTAAGAACAAAAAACGTCCTCATAATTCCATACCTGGACGACCTGTTTTTAGTGGCGGATTCGCACCAGCAGATGGAGGAATACCTCAGAGAAACCAGATCTCTTCTAGAAGATCTAGGTTGGGTTATAAATCTAAAAAAAAATCCAGTCTAGACCCAGAAAGGAGAAAAATATTTCTGGGAGTTATTCTGGACTCAGTCCAAGAACACTCTTTCCTTCCTCCCCACAAACAAGCAACAGTCCAACAAGAAGCCCATATCCTACAGGAACAAAAATACACCACAATCAGAAAAGCCATGAGAATGCTAGGCTTAATGACTTCATGCATAGCAAGCGTCCAGTGGAGTCAATTTCACGCAAGGACGTTACAGAGAGAAATCCTCCGGATATGGGACGGGAAAGATTCATCATTGGACAACAGAATAAAATTGTCAGCAGAAGTAAGGCGATCCCTAACATGGTGGACCGACGTATCAAATTTAAACCACGGAAAACCGTGGAGAGTATCCCCCTGCATAAACATCACCACAGATGCAAGTCTCAGCGGCTGGGGAGCCCATGTAGAGGAACGTTACCTCCAAGGAACATGGCCCGGTGCGATGCGCAACAGCTCATCAAACTGCAGAGAGCTCAAAGCAGTCTGGGAGACGATCAGGAGATGCCAGAGACAGCTGTTCAACCGTCACGTCAAAGTATTCTCCGACAATTCAACTACAGTATCCTTTCTACGGCACCAGGGAGGTCCGAGACACCATCACCTACAGAGTATTTCAGAGGAAATATTTGCCTGGGCAGAAATAAATTTAAAATCTCTGACGGCAGTACACCTAAAAGGCGAAAACAATCAGATAGCAGACTTCCTCAGCAGACAAAAAATACAACCAGCAGAATGGGTTCTAAATCAGGAAGTATTTACACAACTGACCAGTATGTGGGGGTTTCCCGAGATAGACTTATTCGCCTCAAAGACAAATACAAAAACAGAGCGCTTCTTCTCGCTAGATCCAAAAGACAACCCAACAGCGATAGATGCCCTAGCGCAGGATTGGGATACAGAGCTAGCATATGCCTTCCCACCACTACCCTTGATACCAAGAGTACTACGAAAGATTCAGGAGAGTCATACGACAGTTATCCTGATAGTGCCATACTGGCCCAAAAGAAGCTGGTTCCCGGTACTAAAGCAGATGGCATTAGAAGACCCGATCCATCTTCCATTACAGCGGGACCTCTTGACGCAGGGCCCTCTCGTCCATCAGAACCTACAGTTCTTAGCGCTTTCAGCTTGGATCCTGAAAAAGAGATCCTGAGATTTAGGGGCTGATCTGAATCAGTTATAACTACTCTACAGAAAAGCAGAAAGCTTGTTACCTCATCTATATACCTCAAGGTCTGGAAGAAATTTTGTTCACACTATGCGAAACCAGTATCCCTTACTGAGGACCCAGATATTCCTAAAGTCCTAGACTTTCTACAGGCAGGATTCGATAAGGGTCTAAAACCTAGTACATTGAAGGTACAAATCTCAGCACTAGGGTCCTTTTTTGATTACCCATTAGCGGACCATCCTTGGGTTTCAAGATTTATTAGAGCTACACAACGCATGAGACCCACAATACGTAGTTCCGTTCCACCATGGGACCTCACTCTAGTACTGAATGAGCTAAGGAAGACCCCTTACGAACCACTAAACCAGGCAGACCTCAGATCAATAACGCTTAAAACAGTTTTTCTGGTAGCAATAACCTCAGCCAGACGTATAGGAGAGATCCAGGCTCTGTCCATGAGAGACCCATACCTAAAGATCCAGGAAGACTGTATAATTTTGAAACTGGACCCAACCTTTCTTCCAAAGGTGGTAACAGACTTTCACAGAAATCAGGAGATAATACTTCCCACCTTCTGCCAGAACTATAGAAATGAGAAGGAACGCTCGCTCCATTCCTTGGACGTCAGAAGGACAGTTCTACAGTATCTCAAACTGACAGAAGATTGGAGAATAGACTCAAACCTTTTTATACAAATGGCGGGCAGAAATAAAGGGAAGAAAGCATCAAAAGCCACCTTGGCTAGATGGCTAAAATCAACCATTACTGCAGCATACACCTCGGCAGGAAAAATTCCGCCAGAGAGTCTTAGAGCCCACTCGCTGAGAGCAATCTCGGCGTCTTGGGCAGAGAGAGCAGGAGCTTCTATGGACCAGATTTGCAAAGCCGCAACCTGGTCCAACATAAATACGTTTAGTAAACATTATAGATTGGACGTTCTGTCAAATCAACAGACGGCCTATGGGAGAAAAGTTCTCCAAGCAGTAGTCCCACCCTAAAGAGGAGTTATTTGGTACTTCTCCTGGCGGTGCTGTCAGGAGGGACGTCCTGGAAAGTAGGAATTAATCCTACCGGTAATGTTGTTTCCAGGAGTCCATCATGACAGCACCCCTTATATACCCCCCCTTGCATTGTTTAACTATGATGTGTCATTAACATTGTAGTGGAGAATTCAATAAAATTGTGTTGCATCCATCCTGGTGTGGTACTTGGAAAATCACTGAAGGGTGGAGGTGGGGAGGGGCTATTTAACCTCTTCTGTGTTCCTGTCCCTATCAAGGATATGAAGGACAACCTCCTGGCGGTGCTGTCATGATGGACTCCTGGAAACAACATTACCGGTAGGATTAATTCCTACTTTTTTTTACGGACCACCTCACATTTGAAGTCACTTTGAGGGGTCTATATGGCAGAAAATACCCAAAAGTGACACCATTATAAAAACTGCACCCCTCAAGCTACTCAAAACTACATTCAAGAAGATTATTAACCCTTCAGGTGCTTCATAAGAACTAAAGCAATGTGGAAGGAAAAAATGGACATTTTAATTTTTCCAACACAAATTTTCTTTTAGCATCAATTTTTTCATTTTCACATGGGTAACAGGATAAAATGGATCCTAAAATTTGTTGGGCAATTTCTCCTGAGTACACAGATTCCTCATATGTGGTCATAAACCACTGTTTGGACGCACGGCAGGGCTCAGAAGGGAAGGAGCGCATTTGACTTTTTAAATGAAAAATATGCTGGAATATTTAGCGGTTGCCATGTCGCATTTGGAGAGTCCCTGCGTGCCTAAACATTGGAGCTCCCCCACAAGTGACCCCATTTTGGAAACTAGACCCCCAAGGAACTTATCTAGATGCATAGTGAGCACTTTGAACCCCCAGGTGCTTCACAAATTGATCCATAAAAAAAAAAGAAAGTACTTTTTTTTTCTCAAAAATTTTCTTTTAGCCACAGTTTTTTTCATTTTCACATGGGCAACAGGAGAAATTGCCCAACAAATTTTAGGATCCATTGTATCCTGTTGCCCATGTGAAAATGAAAAAACTGAGGCTAACAGAAAATTTTTGTGAAAAAAAAAGTACTTTTTTTTACGGATCAAAAAAGGGGCGTTGTCTGGTAGAGATATATACCGTACATATGTGTGTGTGTGTGTGTGTGTGGTAACAGGATCATATAAATATAAAAACAACTAAATCCCAGTTTTAATAACAATATTAAAACAAGCCCGTAAACACAGGACAATATTTAATATCACCATGTTTGGGACGACCTGTACTATTAAACTATCTTATCATTTTATCGTGCATGCTGAGGAAAGCAAGAAAACAAAACACAGAGAAACCTTCAACCCTACAATATGACAACAAGAAAAATATTTTTCTTGTAAAAGACGTAGTAAAGCATAAAATTATTTATAATTGGGTATCTCCATAATCATATTGCCACTCAGAATAATGTTAACTTTTCAATTATATTGCACAGTGTTTGCCATAAATACAATCCCCAAAAAAATTAATTGAAAAATGATCAAAAAGCCATGTGAATCCAATATCGAGGCCAAAAAAACTATAGCTTATCCCTAAAAAAAAACAAAAAAACATGCCCTCAACACAACTTCAGCTACAGAAAAATAAATACTGGTAAGTTATGGGTATTAGAATATTGTGTCCAAAAATTTAATCTTTTTAATAGTGTTTTTTTGCGCAAAAGTAGCAAAATCTTTATTGTTGGAATGGTATCTTTCCGTAGAATAAAGATAACATGACAATAATTAAAAAAAAAAACCTTAATTCTGCTTTATTTTGTTAAACTCAGGTTTTTTAATGTTTAGTTTGCCTCCCTTCAAGTGTAATTAAAAGCAATTTATATTCTAGGTTCTTCAAAGTAGCCACCTTTTGCTTTGATGACTGCTTTGCACACTCTTGGCATTTTCTTGATGAGCTTCAAGAGGTAGTCACCGGAAATGGTTTTCATTTCACAGGTGTGCCCTGTCAGGTTTAATAAGTGTGATTTCTTGCCTTATAAATGGGGTTGGGACCATCAGTTGTGTTGTGCAGAAGTCTGGTGGTACACAGCTGATAGCCATACTGAATAGACTGTTATGTGTTAGAATTTGTATTATGGCAAGAAAAAAGCAGCTAAGTAAAGAAAAACGAGTGGCCATCATTACTTTAAGAAATGAAGGTCATTCAGTCTGAAAAATTGGGAAAACTTTGAACGTGTTCCCAAGTAAAGTTGCAGAAACCATCAAGCGCTACAAAGAAACTGGCTCCGCCCCAGGAAAGGAAGACCAAGAGTCACCTCTGCTTCTGAGGATAAGTTTATCCGAGTCACCAGCCTCAGAAATCGCAGGTTTACAGCAGCTCAGATTAGAGACCAGGTCAATGCCACACAGCGTTCTAGCAGCAGACACATCTCTACAACAACTGTTAAGAGGAGACTTTGTGCAGCAGGCCTTCATGGTAAAATAGCTGCTAGGAAACCACTGTTAAGGACTGGCAACAAGCAGAAGAGACTTGTTTGGGCTAAAGAACACAAGGAATGGACATTAGACCAGTGGAAATCTGTGCTTTGGTCTGATGAGTCCAAATTTGAGATCTTTGGTTCCAACCACTGTGTCTTTGTTCGACGCAGAAAAGGTGAACGGATGGACTCTACATGCCTGGTTCCCACCGTGAGGCATGGAGGAGGAGGTGTGATGGTGTGGGGGTGCTTTGCTGGTGACACTGTTGGGGATTAATTCAAAATTGAAGGCATACTGAAGCAGCATGGCTACCACAGCATCTTGAAGCGGCATGCTATTCCATTCGGTTTGCGTTTAGTTGGACCATCATTTATTTTTCAACAGGACAATGACCCCAAACACACCTCCAGGCTGTGTAAGGGCTATTTGACCAAGAAGGAGAGTGATGGGGTGCTACGCCAGATGACCTGGCCTCCACAGTCACCAGACCTGAACCCAATCAAAATGGTTTGGGGTGAGCTGGACCGCAGAGTGAAGGCAAAAGGGCCAACAAGTGCTAAGCATCTCTGGGAACTCCTTCAAGACTGTTGGAAGACCATTTCCGGTGACTACCTCTTGAAGCTCATCAAGAGAATGCCAAGAGTGTGCAAAGCAGTCATCAAAGCAAAAGGTGGCTACTTTGAAGAACCTAGATATATAACACATATTTTCAGTTGTTTCACACTTTTTTGTTAAGTATATAATTCCACATGTGTTAATTCATAGTTTTGATGCCTTCAGTGTGAATGTACTATTTTCATAGTCATGAAAATACAGAAAAATCTTTAAATGAGAAGGTGTCCAAAATTTTGGTCTGTACTATGTGTGTTATGTAGCGCACATTTCCAGTGCCAGGTTTGGTTCTGCAGCTCTTTTAACTGTTGTGTATCTTTATTTTGTTACCTTTGCCATAGATTGATGTTGGGACACGGCCAGAAGTTCACAGGAGAGATCCCGTTTCAACAGGCGAATGGGACAGCCATATGGATTCAGGAGGAAGAATTTGTAATGTGGACCACTTAAAGCTCATGATTTTCAAAGGGGTACGTTTATTTTTCATCTCTCTCCTTTAAAATGAATTATTCATTTCTCTTAACAGAAAACAGGGGAGCGCATGCATAGACAGCGCTTCCCTGTGAGAATGACTGACAGAAGTAGGGGAAGAATCTTTAATGCATATATTGATTGCAAATGTTACGCAAATTGGGGAAGCTGTTTCTTTTTTCAAGGGTCAAAGGCTTTACGAACTGAAAGGGAAATGCTTCCCGATATGTGTTAATTTTGTGATCCTTGTGTATAGATCAAATTTTCTTTAACTACTTCTAACATTTTCACACTGTTCGGGTATTTTTCTTTCCTTTTCTTTACAACTTCGTCTATGCTGAAGTATGTTCTGCCAACACCAAAGGGCTGTTCCCTGGAGATTGCAGCATGCATCCATTTTAAAGTTGTTGTGGCTTTGCAATAACCCACTAATGTAAGAGGCCAAGCAGTTTTCTAGTGTTCATCTCATCCATACATAATTTTAGACTTAAATTCACACCACGTTAATTTAGATGAAATATCGGGATTGCACAACTGGCTTGAGAAAACCAGGATGAAAAGTTTTGGCAGAGAGGAAGATATGCAAGTGATATTAGAAAAAAAGAGCAGAGCCTTTTACTATACAGCCTTCAGTGATCCCAGAGGGCCGATACATTACCATTTCTGTTATCGACCCCTCTTTTCAATCTGGATATGTGCTCTTTTATTTGGGTGGGTTTTCCACTTCATTAGTGAGCATATCGGCAGTTATACATCTAATCAGCCCTCTATCATAATCATTAATGATTACTAACCTCTAGATTGTAGAGATTTTTTTTTTTTGTCTATATCCACTTCTCAACATTGAAATTGCAACACTAAAGAGCTGTAAGTATGGCATTTTATTCACATTTACTAGGAAATGTATTGTTAATTGATTGTCATTGCCGTCATTTCTTAGCAATGAGTTTGAAAATTGTGAGCACATCTGGGACATCATAGGTCGGCAATTGCAAAGGCAGCCGTCAGCAGCTGATCTTGATGATTAGCTTGTCCAAGCGCATTCAGTGTGCCAAAACATTTCTCAGACAATCAATAACCTCATGGATTGCAGCCATGGTGTGTAAGTGCGTGTGTTTCTGTGTGAGGCGCTCATACTCTATACTAATTGAATCGCGATGTATCGAAAATGTTTCCGGTTTTTTGTCATTTGCATATCATTAACATGACCATCGATTCTGGGATTTCCATAAATCCAAGACTGTTGATTGTTTGTGTTGCAGTTTAATTTCTAAGATTTGTGGATGTGGACATGGACCTAACTGAAATTACCCTTACGAATTTCCTCACAGTTCACTTAGCCACAAGCTCAAATTTGGATGCATATTAAAGGAAACCTGTCATAATCAGGGCTTTATAACCCAAACTAATGCCAACTAGGTAAAGGCGCTGTAATGCTGATTACATCCATACTTTTCCTTTAGAAATCTGAGTTTACAGAAATTTATTGTAGAATTGTTATGCAAATGAGCTGCAAGTGAATTGGTGCCGTCACTGCTCTTACAGCTCTGCTGCCTCTCTTCCTTTCCCACCGCCTGTCAGTGATTGACAGGCCACTATTTTAGTGAGCTTTCTGTCCCACCCCAAGATCTATAGCATGTGCCGTTATTCAACAAGCTGGTGAATGCGCAATAAGGTCCGAATGAAGAAGACCCAACAAGAAGTGTTGGTTCCCTGCACAATCTGCTTAGTTTTCACAGCACGCCAGACACTGACTATCTTCTCAATTCCTGCTCTTATTTTTTCCTTCCTCTATAGTCATTGGATTGATTTTAGTCTTTTTAACTCTTAGTAAGTGATTTTTATTTTTTTTTGTGGGAATGACCGCTTTTACATAGTGAAATGTGTTGTTCGCTCTGTAAATTAAATCACTGGTATTGCTTGGGATTTATCTATGAAGTCCGTTGTTCTTTTTCCAAGTCTCTAGCACCTCTCTGCATGTTTATTTTCTTGACCTTAGGTCCTCGTCTTCATTTAATTTCTCTGCTGCTTGGTACATTGCTTTGGCTGGGAATCGTTGCCTTTGTATCTGACAACTGCTCATTGATTTTAAATTTGATAGTGATAAAGAATTCCTAATCACTCGAGTTGGTAAATGTGTTTTTCCAAAACCCCATCTGGTTCTTTTTTCCAAATACATAATGATGTGCTTTTATTGCTTCCAAAATGTCAATCGTAAACTGAGATCCTCTTCTCATTGACCTTATTTTATCACAAAGCACTCCTTGTAATCTCTTTACGACATGAGCACGCTCCAATGTGCGCTGCAGCCTTTGGATCCAAGGCAGCGGTAATCTCTCCAAAATGCTCTCTACATCAAATTCTAGTTCAAAAGGGAACAAACATACACTTATGAAATGTGTGCTATACTTACTAGTGTAGACTTTTATGGATTAAATTCCTATAAGATGTGTAATCATAGCTGTTTTTCACTATATTCAGGATTTTACACTGTATCCTAACAGTGCGGCAGCTTTATCGCGCTAACTGCATCAGAATTCTGCCATCATTTGCACCACACTACTGTCTATCACTACCTTTACCATATTTATATATTGTAGACGTTTTTTATGACTTGTCCAACTACATGACATAGCCTCACTGAAGAGGTGTGTGACTAAATTGGATATGGGACAGGGCCTAGTGTGCGACACTATTTGCCAAAAAGTGTGCCAAAATGTGGCCTACAAAGTAAGCCACCTATAGGTGGTGTAAAATTAGGCTATACTGTCTTAGACCGATTTCACAAATCTGTACTCTGGTCACAAATCACGGACTGGCCACGGGTTTCATATCCCAAACTTGATAGCGTCATATAGGACTACAACGCTATTGAATTCGGGTGAGGAGACTTATGGACAGTCTGTGCATTCCAGTCCATATCTTAGTTACAACACTATAGGACAACTCCTTCTCAATCCGTATGTTTACCCCCCAGTAAAATAATATTACTTATACTCTCCTCTGGTGGCGGCACGGTCTCTCCCGAGGCTTGCTTGACATTGTCATGCGAACCCTGCAGCCAGTCAGCACAGCCTTCAGACAAATTACTTATATTCGGATGTAGTGAGTGCTGTTGCTGTCTCACTTCCTTTGGATATATGTGATAAGTTCGTAGGTGGGGACAGTGAAGCGGTCGCTGATTGGCCACAGGACTCCCGTGACGGAACAATATCACTCAAACTCCAGGAGAGACTGTGCCGACACTGGTAGAATGGCATCAGAGGGGCGTATAAGGCTGTGTGCACACATTGCGGATCTGCAGCGGATTTTCCGCTGCGGATCCACAATAAATCCGCAATTGTGTATTAAAACAATGTTAACCAATTTAAAAAAAAAAATTGCTGTGCACATGCTGCGGAAAAAACGTGCGGATTCGCAGCGTGTTATTTTCCTCAGCATGTCAATTTTTTGTGCTTATCTGCAGCGTTTCTGCACCCATTGACTTGCATTGAGTCGGGCACTTCCGCAGCAAAACCGCAGGTCTAAAGATCTGTTTTTGCTGCGGATGAAACACTGTGGATCGGGAAGAGGGAAGTGTGTGTGGGCGGTGACTATGTGCATATATGGTGTGTGCGGGGCACTGTGTGTGTGCTGATGTGTGCGTGTCTGTGTAAGCAGCCATTGTCTGATGGGACTACTGCTCCCATCTGGCAATGAATACTCACAGTGACAGCATTGCTGATGATGGGAAAGTAGTCCCATCAGACAATGGCTGTGATCAGTAGTAGTAAAAAAACAAAAACATACAGAACATACATCACATACTTATAACATACAGAACATACATATAACATACAACACATAACATAGAGTATATACCGTATATACTCATGTATAAACCGACCCGTGTATAAGCCGACCCCCCTAATTTTGCCACAAAAAAACTGGGAAAACTTATTGATTCGCGTATAAGCCTAGGGTGAAAAATGATTATGCCCCCATATGATGCTCCACAGATTATGCCCCCATATGCTGCACAGATTATGCCCCTATATGCTCCAGATTATGCCCAATATGCTTCAGAGATTATGCCCCATATGCTCCAGATTATGCCCCCATATATTCCACAAATTATGCCTCCGTATGATCCACAGATTATGCCCCCATATGCTCCACAGCTTATGCCCCCATACGCTCCATATTATGCCCCCATATGTTCCACAGCTTATGCCCCCATATGCTCCATATTATGCCCCCATATGCTCCATATTATGCCCCATATGCTCCATATTTTGCCCCATATGCTCCAGATTATGCCCCCATATGTTCCAGTTTATGCCCCCATATGCTCCATATTATGCCCCATATGTTCCACAGCTTATGCCCCCATATGCTCCATATTATGAACCCATATGTTCCACAGCTTATGCCCCATATGCTCCATATTATGCCCCCATATGCTCCATATTATGCCCCCATATGTTCCAGATTATGCCCCATATGCTGCTGCAAAAAAATAAAAAAAAGACATACTCACCTCTCGTCGCTGGGGGCCAGGTGCCGGGGTCCTGAGCAGGCGGGGACACCGGCGCGCTATGGGGGACAGGTGCCGGCGTCACCGCTCACTCAGAACCCCGGCACCTGTGATATTTACCTGTCCTCTCTGCACCGCAGCGCTGCGTCCTCTTCCTGGTCCTCGGCAGTGAATGATCTGGCAGGGGGCGCGGCGCTCACTAATGACATCATCGCGCCCTCTGCTGATCATTCACCGCCAGAGGAGTCAAACGAGGACGCAACACAGCGGTGGAGAGAAGACAGGTAAATATCGCTGTACTCACCTCTCCGCCGCGCGTCCCTGCAGCCTCTCCTCTTCTCCCGGCGCTCCAAGCAGCGCTTCCTTCCTACAGCGGTCACATGGTACCGCTCATTAAAGTCATGAATATGTGCATATTCATGACTTTAATGAGCGGTGCCATGTGACCGCTGCAGGAAGGAGCCGGAGATCGTGGGAGAAGCAGGGGGGCTGCAGAGACCGCGGCGGCGGAGAGGTGAGTATAATCCGACACCCCCGCTCCCCCTCCCCCGCCGACCACCGTATATGACCCGCGTATAAGCCGAGAGGGGGACTTTCAGCCCTAAAAAATGGGCTGAAAATCTCGGCTTATACATGGGTATATACGGTACTTACCAAACACCTAGTCCCCGACGCCCTCTTCTCCTTTAATAAAAATAAAATAAAAAACAACCTATACTTACCTTTCCACCGTAGTCCAGTTATTAACGAGAGTCCCACGATGATCTCCAGTGTAGAATACTGCTCTACAGGGGCCCCGCGATGAACTGACAGCGGAGGTAATCCTCTGTGATGTATATCCCTCCGCCGCTGCCGGGAGAGAGGTCACTTAAGACAGTTCATTCTCTCACCCGGCAACACTGTGTGAAAAAATTCCCACGCAGCATTGCCGGAAAGTGAGAGAATGAACTCTGGTAACCTCTTCAGTGATGCACTGCAGGAGGATTATCTCCTGTCAGTTCATCACTGGGAAGCCCTATAGAGCAGTGACATCACTTGATGTCACTGTTCTATAGCGGAGATCATCGTGGGACACTCGTTATTAATAGGAATGCGTTGGACAGGGAGAATACGGTTGGTTTATTATTTTACTTTTTATTACAGGAGACTGAGGGCGTCGCATAGGTTAGGCGTGCAATAAAAATATGAAAAAAACATGTCGTGTTCTATTTCATTAAAATACTTTATTCTTATGTGTGTGTTTTTTCATTCAAACTATTAAGATTAATAATGGATTGGCGTCTTATTGACGCCTCTCCATTATTAACTGGGCTTAATGTCACCTTACAATAGCAAGGTGACATTAACCCCTTATTACCCTATATGCCACCGCTATACTGCAATGGGAAGAGAGGGGCTAAGTGCCGAAATTGGCGCATCGTACAGATTTTATTATTTTTAGCCAGGTGGGGCACCAATATCCATGGCCCCTTCCTAGGTTATGAATATCAGCCTGCAGCTGTCTGCGTAGCCTTTCTGGCTGTAAATTATAGGGAGACCCCATGTCTTTTTTTTTTTTTATTTTTTTTGGGGTCCCCTATTTTAATAGCCATTAAACGCTAGCTGCCGGCTGATATTCATAGCCTGGGAAGCTCCATGGGTATTAACCCCTTCCCAGGCTAGAAATATTGGCACTGGCCATTGGCTTTTCCCCTCTGGCGCAGAAAACTGCGCGGGAGCCCACACCATTTGTTTTCCTTTTTTTTTTTTTTTTTTAATTAAAGATATTGCTTGAAGATTTTGTGTATGTGTGTCTGTAACTATGTACCATTTTATCTATCTATTCATATCTATCTATCTATCTATCTATTATCTATCTATCTATCTATTATCTATCTATCTATCCCATATCTATCTATATCTATCTATTATCATCTGTCTATCTGTGTGTGTAACGGAGTGTGGGTTGGACAAATGTAAAATAGGAGGTTGGACAAGAAATGACATCCAAACCTTTTTTTTGTGCTAAATAACATATCTTTAAACACATACAAATCCGCATGAAAAAACGCATCAAATCCGCATAAGAAACGCACCTGCGTTTTCTGCCAAGAGGTGCGGATTCTGTGCAGAAAATTCCACAGGCTAATCTGTAACGTGTGCACATACCCTATGTGTTCTTATTTTACTGGTTGCAAACATATGGATTGAGAATGGATTGTCCTAGTAGTCGATAACCCCTTTAAAGGGAATCTGTCACCCTAAATTGGCGGGATATTTAAATGATGGCAGTCAGGTCAGATGGGCGGTGTTTTGGGTACTTGCCTTAACATGTTGTTCGCCGCTGTCTCCATTATTTCTGGGAATTGTAGTCGTTGCCCTCCATATAACGCACCTGTGCATTGCAATCTTGAATTACGCACGCGCAGTATGCTTTGCCCGCAGATTGCAATGCGCAGGCGCGTTATATGGAGGGCAACGACTACAATTCCCAGAAATAATGGAGACAGCGGCGAACAACATGTTAAGGCAAGTACCCAAAACACCGCTCATCTGACCTGACTGCCATCATTTAAATATCCCGCCAATTTAGGGTGACAGATTCCCTTTAACATAGATATGTGAATTCGGCCTTAAAAATTGAGATTTATCAAACGACAAGCGCCTCTGTGATGAGTCTGGCGAATTTTAAAACTAGTCTAAGTTTTCAGTTTCTAAGAATTAGAATTTAGTGATAAATGTGCCCCATTATTTTTATGGTCGGGAGAATGAAGTCTTACTGAAAATAATTCTGTTTCCTGCAGGGACTCTGCAATGCTTTGAGGAAGGAGGCGTGGAAATATTTGCTGGGTTATTTTCCTTGGAGCAGCACAAGAGAAGAACGAGCTCAGTTGCAAAAAAGAAAAGCGTAAGTAACCATACAAGGGGGAAGTTTCTCATTGTGAATATACAGACTTCCATATTAAATAAATGTCACTTGACTCGCTTCATTCAGTGTTGCTGTTTTTTTTCTTTGCTTCAGAATCGTGGCTTTTTTTGCACTACATTTTATTTGTGTGTTTAGATTTACTTTTCTGACTCGCTGGCCAAGAGGCATGGTTGGGTAGGAAGAGGTTTTGGTCTAAAATATGACACTGCATCAAAACTGTACCCAAATTTTTCCACAAATTACAAGGGTAAATTAAGCCAACTAATCATTGATGTAAAGTTAGACAAAAGTGTCTAATATGCTCCAAATTTGTAACCCATCCATAAGCTGCTATTATAAACGTCATGCATTTTAATGCTGCCTTTTTAAAAAGATCCAGTCACTTGTTTTTTTTTAAAAAAAAAAATAATAATTTGTAAGACTTGATGAGCTCCTTGATTCTGAGAGGACATTTGTTGCTTTGAGAGCACAGCATGTGAAATCTCTGCTTGTAGTTCAATTGGGCATTTTTTCAGACTCTTAGGGGTTTCACCCCTCCCTCCCTGACACTACCAATCGGTGTTCGGCAGTCTAGCAGTCATAGATGCTGCTGAGCGCATGCCTCGCAGAAGAGTCTGATGAAATGCCATGTTGGTTTGCTAGCAGAAATTTCCTGTTTTCATTTGGACAAGTGGCATCGTTGCACTGCTGGCCTGAACTATACACACTGATACTGCTATATGTGATCGCTTTGCTTCAGAAGCATCAGAGAAATGCAGTTGCACATATCTAGCTGGTTTAGGAGTGATTAGGCCAGCCTTATTGCAGTGTTTACAATGTCTATTGGAAAGAGCTTGTAAGCACTGCACATGTCTAGCCATCACTGATAAACCTATGCAACGAGCTGTAAACAATACAATTAGAAATCTCTAATTTCTTGAGAATGTTTACTAGCAAGTAAGCAGCAAAGTTCTAAGTTTTCAGGTACTTAACAATGTTACCCATTAACAAACATTAGAATTTCTCTTTAAACAATAGTTTCTCAGAATAATGTGCATTGCTGTCCTGACTATGGCTGCATATATGTAGCCCAGTGACAGCCGGGCTGACATTGGGCTGCCGAACGCACATCCAATCCATATGCCCAGAGCGATTAATATGATTGGTCTGCAAATAGGATATCATTGTTCTTGCTGCACATGACAAGTTTACACATTATGATGTACAGTCATGGCCAAAAGTTTTGAGAATGACACAAATATTAATTTTTACAAAGTCTACTGCTTCACGTTTTCTAATGGCAATTTGCATATACTCCAGAATGTTATAAAGAGTGATCAGCTTAACAGCAATTACTTGCAAAGTCAATATTTGGCTAGAAAATGAACTTTATCCCCCAAAACACATTTCAACATCATTGCAGTCCTGCCTTAAAAGGACCAGCTAACCTCTTTTCAGTGATTGCTCCATTAACACAGGTGTGAGTGTTGATGAGGACATGGCTGGAGATCAATCTGTCATGATTAAGTAAGAATGACACCACTGGACACTTTAAAAGGAGGCTGGTGCTTGGCATCATTGTTTCTCTTCTGTTAACCATGGTTATCTCTAAAGAAACACGTGCAGTCATCATTGCAATGCACAAACATGGCCTAACAGGGAAGAGTATCGCAGCTAGAAAGATTGCACCTCAGTCAACAATCTATCGCATCATCAAGAACTTCAAGGAGAGAGGTTCCATTGTTGCCAAAAAGGCTTCAGGGCCCCAAGAAAGACCAGCAAGCGCCAGGACCGTCTCTTAAAAGTGTTTCAGCTGCGGGATCGGGTACCAACAGTGCAGAGCTTGCTCAGGAATGGCAGCAGGCAGGTGTGAGTGCATCTGCACGCACTATGAGGCGGAGACTCTTGGAGCAAGGCCTGGTCTCAAGGAGGGCAGCAAAGAAGCCACTTCTCTCCAGAAAAAACATCATGGACAGACTGATATTCTGCAAAAGGTACAGGCAGTGGACTGCTGAGGACTGGGGTAAAGTTATTTTCTCTGATGAATCCCCTTTTCGATTGTTTGGGACATCAGGAAAACGCCTCATTCGGAGAAGACAAGGTGAGCGCTACCACCAGTCTTGTCTCATGCCAACTGTTAAGCATCCTGAAACCATTCATGTGTGGGGTTG
>JARQOD010000004.1:208764722-208788230 GCA_033576555.1 Oophaga sylvatica | reverse complement strand
TTACCTTTCCACCGTAGTCCAGTTATTAACGAGAGTCCCACGATGATCTCCAGTGTAGAATACTGCTCTACAGGGGCCCCGCGATGAACTGACAGCGGAGGTAATCCTCTGTGATGTATATCCCTCCGCCGCTGCCGGGAGAGAGGTCACTTAAGACAGTTCATTCTCTCACCCGGCAACACTGTGTGAAAAAATTCCCACGCAGCATTGCCGGAAAGTGAGAGAATGAACTCTGGTAACCTCTTCAGTGATGCACTGCAGGAGGATTATCTCCTGTCAGTTCATCACTGGGAAGCCCTATAGAGCAGTGACATCACTTGATGTCACTGTTCTATAGGGAGATCATCGTGGGACACTCGTTATTAATAGGAATGCGTTGGACAGGGAGAATACGGTTGGTTTATTATTTTACTTTTTATTACAGGAGACTGAGGGCGTCGCATAGGTTAGGCGTGCAATAAAAATATGAAAAAACATGTCGTGTTCTATTTCATTAAAATACTTTATTCTTATGTGTGTGTTTTTTCATTCAAACTATAAGATTAATAATGGATTGGCGTCTTATTGACGCCTCTCCATTATTAACTGGGCTTAATGTCACCTTACAATAGCAAGGTGACATTAACCCCTTATTACCCTATATGCCACCGCTATACTGCAATGGGAAGAGAGGGGCTAAGTGCCGAAATTGGCGCATCGTACAGATTTTATTATTTTTAGCCAGGTGGGGCACCAATATCCATGGCCCCTTCCTAGGTTATGAATATCAGCCTGCAGCTGTCTGCGTAGCCTTTCTGGCTGTAAATTATAGGGAGACCCCATGTCTTTTTTTTTTTTTTATTTTTTTTTGGGGTCCCCCTATTTTAATAGCCATTAAACGCTAGCTGCCGGCTGATATTCATAGCCTGGGAAGCTCCATGGGTATTAACCCCTTCCCAGGCTAGAAATATTGGCACTGGCCATTGGCTTTTCCCCTCTGGCGCAGAAAACTGCGCGGGAGCCCACACCATTTGTTTTCCTTTTTTTTTTTTTTTTTAATTAAAGATATTGCTTGAAGATTTTGTGTATGTGTGTCTGTAACTATGTACCATTTTATCTATCTATTCTCACTATATCTATCTATCTATCTATTATCTATCTATCTATCTATCTATCTTCTATCCATATCTATCTATATCTATCTATTATCATCTGTCTATCTGTGTGTGTAACGGAGTGTGGGTTGGACAAATGTAAAATAGGAGGTTGGACAAGAAATGACATCACAAACCTTTTTTTTGTGCTAAATAACATATCTTTAAACACATACAAATCCGCATGAAAAAACGCATCAAATCCGCATAAGAAACGCACCTGCGTTTTCTGCCAAGAGGTGCGGATTCTGTGCAGAAAATTCCACAGGCTAATCTGTAACGTGTGCACATACCCTATGTGTTCTTATTTTACTGGTTGCAAACATATGGATTGAGAATGGATTGTCCTAGTAGTCGATAACCCCTTTAAAGGGAATCTGTCACCCTAAATTGGCGGGATATTTAAATGATGGCAGTCAGGTCAGATGGGCGGTGTTTTGGGTACTTGCCTTAACATGTTGTTCGCCGCTGTCTCCATTATTTCTGGGAATTGTAGTCGTTGCCCTCCATATAACGCACCTGTGCATTGCAATCTTGAATTACGCACGCGCAGTATGCTTTGCCCGCAGATTGCAATGCGCAGGCGCGTTATATGGAGGGCAACGACTACAATTCCCAGAAATAATGGAGACAGCGGCGAACAACATGTTAAGGCAAGTACCCAAAACACCGCTCATCTGACCTGACTGCCATCATTTAAATATCCCGCCAATTTAGGGTGACAGATTCCCTTTAACATAGATATGTGAATTCGGCCTTAAAAATTGAGATTTATCAAACGACAAGCGCCTCTGTGATGAGTCTGGCGAATTTTAAAACTAGTCTAAGTTTTCAGTTTCTAAGAATTAGAATTTAGTGATAAATGTGCCCCATTATTTTTATGGTCGGGAGAATGAAGTCTTACTGAAAATAATTCTGTTTCCTGCAGGGACTCTGCAATGCTTTGAGGAAGGAGGCGTGGAAATATTTGCTGGGTTATTTTCCTTGGAGCAGCACAAGAGAAGAACGAGCTCAGTTGCAAAAAAGAAAAGCGTAAGTAACCATACAAGGGGGAAGTTTCTCATTGTGAATATACAGACTTCCATATTAAATAAATGTCACTTGACTCGCTTCATTCA
The DNA here is from genome assembly GCA_033576555.1 of Oophaga sylvatica. Classification (NCBI taxonomy): domain Eukaryota; kingdom Metazoa; phylum Chordata; class Amphibia; order Anura; family Dendrobatidae; genus Oophaga; species Oophaga sylvatica. Next base: position 208,785,979 of record JARQOD010000004.1, on the reverse strand, counting down.
GTGTTGCTGTTTTTTTTCTTTGCTTCAGAATCGTGGCTTTTTTTGCACTACATTTTATTTGTGTGTTTAGATTTACTTTTCTGACTCGCTGGCCAAGAGGCATGGTTGGGTAGGAAGAGGTTTTGGTCTAAAATATGACACTGCATCAAAACTGTACCCAAATTTTTCCACAAATTACAAGGGTAAATTAAGCCAACTAATCATTGATGTAAAGTTAGACAAAAGTGTCTAATATGCTCCAAATTTGTAACCCATCCATAAGCTGCTATTATAAACGTCATGCATTTTAATGCTGCCTTTTTAAAAAGATCCAGTCACTTGTTTTTTTTTAAAAAAAAAAATAATAATTTGTAAGACTTGATGAGCTCCTTGATTCTGAGAGGACATTTGTTGCTTTGAGAGCACAGCATGTGAAATCTCTGCTTGTAGTTCAATTGGGCATTTTTTCAGACTCTTAGGGGTTTCACCCCTCCCTCCCTGACACTACCAATCGGTGTTCGGCAGTCTAGCAGTCATAGATGCTGCTGAGCGCATGCCTCGCAGAAGAGTCTGATGAAATGCCATGTTGGTTTGCTAGCAGAAATTTCCTGTTTTCATTTGGACAAGTGGCATCGTTGCACTGCTGGCCTGAACTATACACACTGATACTGCTATATGTGATCGCTTTGCTTCAGAAGCATCAGAGAAATGCAGTTGCACATATCTAGCTGGTTTAGGAGTGATTAGGCCAGCCTTATTGCAGTGTTTACAATGTCTATTGGAAAGAGCTTGTAAGCACTGCACATGTCTAGCCATCACTGATAAACCTATGCAACGAGCTGTAAACAATACAATTAGAAATCTCTAATTTCTTGAGAATGTTTACTAGCAAGTAAGCAGCAAAGTTCTAAGTTTTCAGGTACTTAACAATGTTACCCATTAACAAACATTAGAATTTCTCTTTAAACAATAGTTTCTCAGAATAATGTGCATTGCTGTCCTGACTATGGCTGCATATATGTAGCCCAGTGACAGCCGGGCTGACATTGGGCTGCCGAACGCACATCCAATCCATATGCCCAGAGCGATTAATATGATTGGTCTGCAAATAGGATATCATTGTTCTTGCCTGCACATGACAAGTTTACACATTATGATGTACAGTCATGGCCAAAAGTTTTGAGAATGACACAAATATTAATTTTTACAAAGTCTACTGCTTCACTTTTTCTAATGGCAATTTGCATATACTCCAGAATGTTATAAAGAGTGATCAGCTTAACAGCAATTACTTGCAAAGTCAATATTTGGCTAGAAAATGAACTTTATCCCCCAAAACACATTTCAACATCATTGCAGTCCTGCCTTAAAAGGACCAGCTAACCTCTTTTCAGTGATTGCTCCATTAACACAGGTGTGAGTGTTGATGAGGACATGGCTGGAGATCAATCTGTCATGATTAAGTAAGAATGACACCACTGGACACTTTAAAAGGAGGCTGGTGCTTGGCATCATTGTTTCTCTTCTGTTAACCATGGTTATCTCTAAAGAAACACGTGCAGTCATCATTGCAATGCACAAACATGGCCTAACAGGAAGAGTATCGCAGCTAGAAAGATTGCACCTCAGTCAACAATCTATCGCATCATCAAGAACTTCAAGGAGAGAGGTTCCATTGTTGCCAAAAAGGCTCCAGGGCGCCCAAGAAAGACCAGCAAGCGCCAGGACCGTCTCTTAAAAGTGTTTCAGCTGCGGGATCGGGTACCAACAGTGCAGAGCTTGCTCAGGAATGGCAGCAGGCAGGTGTGAGTGCATCTGCACGCACTATGAGGCGGAGACTCTTGGAGCAAGGCCTGGTCTCAAGGAGGGCAGCAAAGAAGCCACTTCTCTCCAGAAAAAACATCATGGACAGACTGATATTCTGCAAAAGGTACAGGCAGTGGACTGCTGAGGACTGGGGTAAAGTTATTTTCTCTGATGAATCCCCTTTTCGATTGTTTGGGACATCAGGAAAACGCCTCATTCGGAGAAGACAAGGTGAGCGCTACCACCAGTCTTGTCTCATGCCAACTGTTAAGCATCCTGAAACCATTCATGTGTGGGGTTGCTTCTCAGCCAAGGGAATCGGCTCTCTCACAGTCTTGCCTAAAAACACAGTCATGAATAAAGAATGGTACCAGAATGTCCTCCAAGAGCAACTTCTCCCAACCCTCCAAGAGCAGTTTGGTGATCAACAATGCCTTTTCCAGCATGATGGAGCACCTTGCCATAAAGCAAAGGTGATAACTAAATGGCTCAGTCAGGGAACAAAACATAGAGATTTTGGGTCCATGGCCTGGAAACTCCCCAGATCTTAATCCCATTGAGAACTTGTGGTCAATCATCAAGAGACGGGTGGACAAACAAAAACCTAAACATTCTGACAAAATGAAAGCATTGATTGTGCAAGAATGGACTGCTATCAGTCAGGATTTGGTCCAGAAGTTGATTGAGATCATGCCAGGGAGAATTGCAGAGGTCCTGAAGAAGAAGGGTCAACACTGCAAATATTGACTTGCTGCATTAACTCATTCTAACTGTCAATATAAGCTTTTGTTAATCATATGTTTGCAATTATTATATTTCTGTCTGTGATAAAAACATCTGTCAAAAACACACATAAAAACCAGAGGGCAGCAGATCATGTGAAAATATAATATTTGTGTCATTCTCAAAACTTTTGGCCATGACTGTACTGCAGAGAACAATTTATTTTTAAGCAAGATTAAAACGAGATTACACTGCACAAGTTTTGGGAGAGAAAAAACGTTCCTAGGATTACTTATTTCTGGATTATCGGCCAGTGTAAACATTATATAATCTCTCTGAACAACCATGCCTGATGTACTGTACATTAAAAGGAATCTGTCACCAGGTTTTGAGGTTTTAGCTACCATATCTGAGAGCAGTATTATGAAGGGACGGAGACCCTGATTCCAGCGATGGGTCACTTACTAGGTTGCTTGCTGTTATTTTGATGAAATCCCTGTTTTATCTGCTGCTTATCTACCAGTTTTTGAATGTAGATCTCTATATAACCCCGCCCACACCACTGATTGGCAGCATTCTGTGTGCACTGTGCATGGGCAGAAAGCTGCCAATCACTGGTAGAGGCGGGGTTATACAGAGCTTATGAATAAGCTTCACTACCTTGCAGCAGGTTTGCTATGATAATCTTGCCATTGCCTTTTGGCTATCCCCACTGAGGGATATGCTGCCCAGCTACTCCTGACAAGGAATATACAGGTCCTTCTCAAAAAATTAGCATATAGTGCTAAATTTCATTATTTTCCATAATGTAATGATTACAATTAAACTTTCATATATTTTAGATTCATTACACACCAACTGAAATTTGTCAGGTCTTTTATTGTTTTAATACTGATGATTTTGGCATACAACTCCTGATAACCCAAAAAACCTGTCTCAAAAAATTAGCATATCAAGAAAAGGTTCTCTAAACGACCTATTACCCTAATCTTCTGAATCAACTAATTAACTCTAAACACTTGAAAAGATTCCTGAGGCTTTTAAAAACTCCCTGCCTGGTTCATTACTCAAAACCCCCATCATGGGTAAGACTAGCGACCTTACTGATGTCAAGAAGGCCATCATTGACACCCTCAAGCAAGAGGGTAAGACCCAGAAAGAAATTTCTCAACAAATAGGCTGTTCCCAGAGTGCTGTATCAAGGCACCTCAATGGGAAGTCTGTTGGAAGGAAACAATGTGGCAGAAAACGCTTACAACGAGAAGAGGTGACCGGACCCTGAGGAGGATTGTGGAGAAGGACCGATTCCAGACTTTGGGGGACCTGAGGAAGCAGTGGACTGAGTCTGGTGTAGAAACATCCAGAGCCACCGTGCACAGGCGTGTGCAGGAAATGGGCTACAGGTGCCGCATTCCCCAGGTAAAGCCACTTTTGAACCATAAACAGCGGCAGAAGCGCCTGACCTGGGCTACAGAGAAGCAGCACTGGACTGTTGCTAAGTGGTCCCAAGTACTTTTTTCTGATGAAAGCAAATTTTGCATGTCATTCGGAAATCAAGGTGCCAGAGTCTGGAGGAAGACTGGGGAGAAGGAAATGCCAAAATGCCTGAAGTCCAGTGTCAAGTACCCACAGTCAGTGATGGTGTGGGGTGCCATGTCAGCTGCTGGTGTTGGTCCACTGTGTTTCATCAAGGGCAGGGTCAATGCAGCTAGCTATCAGGAGATTTTGGAGCACTTCATGCTTCCATCGGCTGAAATGCTTTATGGAGATGAAGATTTCATTTTTCAGCACGACCTGGCACCTGCTCACAGTGCCAAAACCACTGGTAAATGGTTTACTGACCATGGTATTACTGTGCTCAATTGGCCTGCCAACTCTCCTGACCTGAACCCCATAGAGAATCTGTGGGATATTGTGAAGAGAAAGTTGAGAGACGCAAGACCCAACACTCTGGATGAGCTTAAGGCCGCTATCGAAGCATCCTGGGCCTCCATAACACCTCAGCAGTGTCACAGGCTGATTGCCTCCATGCCACGCCGCATTGAAGCAGTCATTTCTGCAAAAGGATTCCCGACCAAGTATTGAGTGCATAACTGAACTTTATTATTTGATGGTTTTTTTGTTTGTTTTTAAAAAACACTTTTATTTTATTGGACGGTTGAAATATGTTAATTTTTTGAGACAGGTTTTTTGGGTTATCAGGAGTTGTATGCCAAAATCATCAGTATTAAAACAATAAAAGACCTGACAAATTTCAGTTGGTGTGTAATGATTCTAAAATATATGAAAGTTTAATTGTAATCATTACATTATGGAAAATAATGAAATTTTGCACTATATGCTAATTTTTTGAGAAGGACCTGTATGTGCATTCCCCTGAGGAAGCAGTCAATTGAGGAAACTCGTCAGCAGGCACACAGGGTCAGTCCAGGACTTTACCCGGACCATTACTCTGCTGTGATTAAGGAAAACCAGCAATTGGTGAGACTGGTCCTTTTTTATACAGCTTTATGATGATCGAATGTGATCAATTTATGTATTATTAGGCTCTATAGAAGTGTTATGAAGCTATTGAGTTATTTATTGACTCACAAAAATGCTATGAAATAGTGTGACAAAAGTCCTAAAAATTCTTTTTCCTCCTTTGTATCAAATAGGGGGTAAATAGTTCTGTAATTGATCCCAGACAGGGAACAGAAATAAGTGTTTTTATTGATATTGGTGATTATAACTTTTACTTGTTAGTTTGTTTGTTTTTTTTAAAAAAAAGGTTGTTTTAAATCATGTAAAATATTTGCTGTATTTTTCTATTTTCTGGTTGTGTGATATAGATAGTGGAGGGAGACTGCTGCTATTTTCTTCTCCCGCTTTATACAATGATATGATAATCTTCTGCTGATAAAACAGTGATTTATTGAAAACTACAATAAGCAGCTCCGTAAGTGACAAATTACTAGAATCAGTGTCTTTGTCCTTATTTATACTGCTCTGAGATTAGGACGCAAGCACCTGGTAAGAGATTTGCCTTTAATAAAGTCTGAAGTTTGGTTGAATGCATACAGTCATTTCTTTATCCCACCATGAGGCTGGTCACACTTGCGGACCCCATTCAAGGAGCTCCTCTGTTTGTTCCTGAACGTCTCTTTTCTTAACTAGTCCTTGCTGTAATATAGGAAGGTAAGTTGTGTCCTTTTTTGTAGTTGAGCCTTAGACCTGTCTTTACCATGTACACTTAGTAGTGTAACTTCGGAGCCGTGTGTCATGGGGAGGTGGTCGCTTCTGTGTCGCCATCCTTTTTGCTTTGCACTCCGTTACCCCGCTTGATGTACATGCATTCTGCATTTGCTTCGGGGCTGTTAGCTGCCTTCTTGCTTACTGTGTTGCTCCCTCTCCATTACTCTCATCTCTTCTGCTTATCACATTTGATTAAGCAGACTTTACTGACTTGGAAAGATTGAGATTCTTTTCTACAGTAAATATTTTTTTCTTACATAGCAGACTGAAAATAGTTTGCGATTAACACTAGCGGTACTTTGGAAGTGATGGCCATTGTGAAGATGAAGCAGACAAATGCAGTACTTTTCAGTGCTTTACTGTATTTTTCAATCATTTAAAGTTTTTATTGGAGTGATGATGGCAGCATAGCCGCTATCATTCAGGCTTTTTTCTCTTGTTCTCCTGCTCCGCCTGTTTATGTACCAGACTTCACATCATTCCTTACCAGACGTGTTCAAATATAAAAGGTAGTTTTGTAAGGAAGGATTGAATGGCTGTCAGACTGCTCCTGAAATGACCCTGGTCATAGGAATGTAAAATAGAGAAGCAACAGGCCATAAGGGACAATGACCTGAAGGAACGCCTGCTTGTATGAATCTTCCATCATCACGCTAATGATTTCCATTCTTTTTCTTCATCCTCTATATTAAGACCCCATACACATTAGTTTGGACGGCTGTGAATCTGGGTTCCGCCAACAGGGTGTGTAGGGCTGCCGACCAACTGAGTGTTAGGGGAGATATCATTCCTGCATGTCTGATTTCGGCCTGCATATCGCATTGTTCTTCCAGAGATAAGCTGCCGGCTGAGGTGATTGTCAGCAGCTCTGTCAAAGAGAACACCGGCACACTCAGCTGAATGAGCCTGCCGAGATGGATGTTGGTTGAGCGATTGGCCGAAGCATCATTCGTCTGACAGCTACCTAATGTATATTTGGGCCTTAAAAGACTTGTCTAGGACTTCAACATTGATGGCCTATCCTTAGTATAGGTCATCAGTGTCTGATCGGTGGAGATGTGACGCCAGGCACCCCCGTGGAAGACCTGTTCCCGGTTTCGTCATCTGCTTGAAGTGATCAGTTGCGGAGCTGCACCGCACAGCTCCATCAATGGAAAAGTAGCCCCAGCAGGGTACTGCACATCCACTCCCTATTGATTTGATTAGTTGACGGATGTATAGTATCCGGCCACAGTCAATGGAATTGTGCTGTACAGCTCCGCAACTGAGCAGTTCCGGTTGCCACCGACACGGAGAACAGCTGATCGGCGGGACTGCTGAGTGTCGCACCCCCCCTCCCCGATCAGACATTGATGTTAAAGTCCCAGACAACCCTTTAAGGGTAAGTTCAGACATGGCGGGATTGCAGTGCAGATCTCTGCCATTGTAGCTGAAAGGGTTAAAGGCAGCATTCGGCTGCTCTCTGGCCACTAACTCAGATGAGGCAGGACCTAAGGCCGGGGTCACACTTGTGAGAAACTCGCACGAGTCTCGCACCTCCAATACCCGGCACTCGGACCAGAGCGTTCAGCTACATAGAAATACACTCCAGTCCCGGGTATTGAGGTGCGAGACTTGGAGAGTCGTGCGAGTTTCTCGCAAGTGTGACCCTGGCCTATGTCTGAGAATGTTATAAGTAATGCCTACTTGGTAAAGACCATAAAATCTAGCACTAATTAATAGGTCTGTATATCTGAAACCGTGTGGCGGATTTAAAAAGAGAAGAAAAAAAAACACAACTCTGGACAGCATAGCAAAATAAGGGAGAAAAGGAGTGTATATTTAAAAGGTACTTACAAACTTTATTAGCAAAATTGACAAACCGTAATAAGACATATAATAAAGTGCAGATAAGGGCATGCAGTAGTGATACCCAACAGTATATAAACTTTTATTCCATAAATGTTATTATAAATACTTGTATAGAAGGGTGAGATATGCCATGCAAACGTAATCAATTGCAGGGAGCGCCTCTAAATGCATAGTAACCACCTGCCCCACACTTGTAAGGGGTCTATATTATATGTGGATTAGTGGTGTACAAAGAGGCACACTCCAACAATCGGCTGCATAAATTGCAACTTAAGTTGCTAAATAGTGGAAAAACATTATGTAAAAAGCATCTTACCCAAGTAAATAGATAGATGGGAAGCTCACACTGACATTTTAACAACCCCAACGCGCGTTTCGCTTGTTCAATACACCATGCTTTCTCTTGAGAATTTTTGGTTTATAATCTGGTTTTAGCCCCTCCATAAATAATGTAATCTTGGTTTATAATCTGATTTTAATTGGTGTTCCATGTGATTGAATATGGTCTCATGACATCCCTGAAAAAGTCTCGTTCTCCAACATTCTTTAATAATCTCCAGGAAAGAGTAAAATAAAACTCTGTCTGGACAATCCCCATTAAATTTCAGATAACAGCAGACCGTTCTTTCTCATTGTCTCACGTTAGGATACTCCATGTAAATGCCTAATTATTCTGTTGTTAATTGGATAGATAAAGTAAATGCATGCGTCCACAGCTTGTGTATTCTGGGGCAGGTGTAGTTTATGAATAGAAAGGGTTACTCGTTCATTGCATTCACATCATAAGTGCATGTTCCTCAGATTGTGGGTAGACGGACCTACTCTGCATTTATAGCTCATTACAATAAATAGTTTTATTCTGCATCGGGCAGAGTGATCAGATAGGGAAGAGGAGAAAGTCATTTGAAGTCAAATAAAACCTCCACTTTCTCACTTAATTCCATTAACCTTTTTTTCTCGTCGTCGGTGCTGTATAACAAGGAGTGGGAGTAATCTTTTTCTCTTGACATTTTTATTAGGCCTGACTTCCACATTGTAATTAAAGTGCCATTTCATGGCATTGTCTATTGTTTTATTTTCAGTATCTTCAAGGAGAGAGCAGTGTAAACTGATAATACGATTTATCTTCAATAAATGTATTGAGACCTAATGTGGTATCCTTTAGTTGAGCAACGCTTTTTGGAAATGTTATTGTTCTAGTCTGCTATGGCATTTCTGCAGTAATTAATTTAATTGGTATGTCTGCAATTTTTTTTCCCCCCTTTTCAGAGATGAATATTTTCGAATGAAACTGCAGTGGAAATCCGTTAGTGAGGAGCAAGAAAAGCGCAATTCAAGGCTCAGAGATTACAGGAGTTTAATAGGTATTTTCTGGCAGGTGACATAACAGAAATATTGTCTCTAAATATAATCTGTAAAACTGAACTCAAAAGATGGACACACCAATTATCTTAAAGTTGACTAACTTCCTGGATACATTAAATTCTTTTCACTGAGATACCGCCAGTATCATCAAATATTACCTGTATTATAGTCCATTGTTGGTTTGCCCCAGTGCACCTAAAATAACAAATGAAGCAGCTTTAAAGACGTGTTCTATGTGCAGATCTTATGCCGATCTGTGTGTCTCTATTTACATTTTTTTTTTAATTATAAATTGAGACAGTAGAGATAAAAATTGTTGTGAACAGGGACTATCTTGGTAGAACTTGATTCCAGGTGGGTTAACTGTTTTCTAGACCCTCATTGTTTTGGATAAGATCATAATATTCATTCCAAAACCGCATCGGTGAAAATTTTGCCTTTTTTTTATGGTAATGAAATTCACAATTTCGACAGCCTGTTAAATATTCATGTTATCCCTTTTACTTTTCTCATATTGGTGCAGTTCTCCTGATTATTTAAATGTAACTCTTGCACATTAAAGTGGCTTAGATCACAGAATATTTGATCAGCATTATCGGAGTATTATAAAAATACACTTATCTAGTGGACTTCAGTAGCAGTGTCCTCGGAATGATGTGCCCTGTAATGTATTTTTCTCTGCTATTCATCATTCCAAGCTCTCAGACATAAGTGTGCCAATACTCTGCATTTGGAAGATATGGGTCTGCTGTAAATGAGAAGTTCATCTCTCAAATATTTAATGTCATTTCCTTTTCCGTCATGTTAGAAAAAGATGTGAACCGCACAGACCGAACAAACAAATTTTACGAAGGCGAAGATAATCCTGGATTAATTCTACTCCATGACATTTTGATGACATATTGTATGTACGATTTTGATCTTGGTAAGTGGATGTTCATTACTATAGGAAAAAGTGTCTCTACTTTTAATTAACTAATATAACTTTCTCTCTGCCAGTCTGGTCTGTGTGGATTAAAGGGCATGTGTATCTTCCATTAGTTTTTAATATTTCTATGGCTTGTAGCGTCATTTTCTGGATGTAAGAAGCAGGCTCATTTTTCATCATAGTGACTGGCTGTGACAATTGGCAGGTTTGTCCAAACTCTGTAATCTATCACAATTCAACAGCAAATGTGTTATTTCTATGGCTCTGAGGACAGGAGACAGAATGATTATTTCTCACTATAGTGACAGATAACAAATGCGATCGCCGGAGAACAAATTATGATCAGAAATGATCACGCTTGTATTGACGAGTGTGAAAACTAGCATTCTTCTGGAGTTGAAACCAGTTTTCTGCACATAGCCATATAAAAAGAACATTGCTTCCATCTAATAATGGAAACGCCCCATGATAATGAATACCCCATGCCAGACTTTCTCTTTTTATCTTGTACAATGTGTAGCTGCCCGGCTACGCTGTAGTTTTGCGTGTGGCTTGACAAGTTCTATTCAGCCTAGATGTAATCTTCCTTTCTCAAGTGCTGCTCTTTTAGGCATTGATCAGCCTTGTTTACAGGTAGGAGAATCAGGCAGATAACTGTAAAATACTTTAGGCAAATGAATAAAAGTCAAGGTGATGAAAGTGTATAAAGCCGTCTAAGGGCCCGTCACACATAGCGACACACCAGCGATCCCGACAACGATATGAACTTGTCAGGATCGCTGGTGTGTCGCTACATGATCGCTGGTGAGCTGCCAAACAGGCAGATCTCAGCAGCGATCAGGACAGCGACTATGCGGGTAACAAGCGATGCACGTCGCTTAGTTACCCGCAGTGTACCTTAGATACCAGCGTGCTGGTGCAGGGAGCTTGTAACCAAGGTACACATTGGGTTTCTCGGCGCCTAGAAACCCGATATGTACCTTGGTTACCAGCTCCCCTGCACCAGCGCGCTGGTATCTAACGTTCACATCGGGTTTCTAGGCACCGAGTGGCGCCTAGAAACCCGATGTGTACCTTGGTTACCAGCTCGCTGATCGCTGGTCACCCCCCTGCCACACGCAGCGATGCGTGCTGGCCAGCGGGAGACCAACGATCAAAAAAAAAGTCCAGGACATTCAGCGACGATCAGCGATACCCAGCAGGGGGACTGATCGTCGCTGCGTGTCACACACAGCGATATCGCTGGGGAGATCGCTGTTGCGTCACAAAACTTGTGACTCCACAGCGATCTCGCTAGCGATCTCGCTATGTGAGACGGGGGCTTAAAGCTGGCCATATGCATGAGGTAGGTGTCGACTGAACGATCAGTTCAGCCATCTTGACCGCCTCTCCCATACACAGGAGCACTCATTCGGCCCAGTGCTCCAGTCTTCTCTATAATAGCGTTTCCACCAGACATCTCTGGTGTGGGCTTATCTCGAAAGAAGAAGAGTATCAGCAATCCAAAATCTGACATGCCAGATTCTTAACTCCCCCAACAGTCAATTGTCTGAGGCCCCAATACACATTAGACAGTTTTCCAACCTGATCGATATCGGCAGGTTCAGCTGACTTTAGTCTAATGTATATGGAGTGCTTAAGAGTTTTTGGCTTTTTGCTACATGCACTTACTCATTTTCGTATTCATTAATGTGAATGTTGGCCTCTATACATTCTTTTTTTATGATGGATGCATACCTCAGTTTTAGAGTTGGTGCAAACCGACTGGCAGAACCAAGTCCAGCATTCACATCAGTCATTTCGGACCACTTAACAAGAGCCCTAAGAATTGCCTCCTGCTTCTGCTGGTTTCTCTTCTATTGATTAGCCGGCCTGGCAAAATGTCATCATTGCAGATGAAGAGTCACGGATCCTGGAATGTAGGAGGAGGTTATTTGGGCTTCCATCCAACAGCCGGAGATTACTGACCTGGCCACTTGGATCGTGTCCTGCAATCAAATTACACCTAGTTGGCAATGTTCCTTGGCATTTGTCACGGTCACCAATATACAGTGCAGTATACTTTTTAAGTCATGGCCCAATCTATTGTGCTTCTCTATGGTAGCAAGAACACTATTTAGGCCTCTGCCAGTTAAAATGGGTCCTATGGCTTTGATCCCTATATGAATTGAGAAAGTTCCTGGCATATAGACCAAACTCATCGGCATAAAGAGATCTAATTAGAGCACTGCTTTGGAAATATGCCACCTAATTAAACATAGTTGCAAACCAAATGCACCCCTTATTTAGCAATATTCCCTAATGGCAGTAGTCTTTCTGAGCCACACTGCAAGAAGGGTTCTGGAATGATGTCAACTTGGCCTTTAGGTTCACACAGCCGCATTCCAGTCCAGCATCTGTGGGGCAAGTTGCAAAACAAGTCCCACTTCACAATTATCGGGATACCACAGGACACCTCCAATGGTCTTGTAGAGTCCATGAGTTGTCTGGCTTAAACTGTTTTGACACAACAATTGGGACCTAAACTGGGCATAATCATTCGATATTTGTTAGATCCCAAAGATGTCATTCCTGATATTTATGTGAAAAGCAACTGTCCCCAGTGACTGCTGTAAAGGAACATAAGATGGACTTGTATATGCTTAAATTGAATTTTCTGGGAGTTGTGGAATGAGCCAAGTACACTTGTTTATGCGCTTTGATTTATCTTTTTACAACTGTTTCTGGTATTGCAACTCATCCTCCTGAACTTTAATAAAGCTAAGCTACAACATGAGACACAACCCAGCGACTTGATGGTGCTCTCATGGTACCCTCATTTGTAATCCTGTACATCCCTCCAAGATCATCCCTGGTGTTATTAGGACCAGTTTCCTCCTGTGGCACTGACATAAAGGACTAGTGCGTGAGGCGTGTACTTTACTTAAGGTACTGCCACACTAAACAATCCCGCTAGCGATCACGATAACGACGCATACTAATGCGATCGCTAGCGGGATTGTTTCTATATCGCTAAGTGCGGCCACATTTAGCGATATAGTTAACGACGCTATCGCCGTTAGCGATCTTCTTAACGACTTTAGCGGTACAAGAGTACCGCTAAATCGCTAAGAAAATGTGCCACACTAGCGATATATACTTACCCAGCGGGAGCGCCGACGAGAAAATAGGGTCCGGAACGATTCCAGCGACGAGCGAGATCACAGCAGGAAGCTCGTCGCTGGCAGCTGCCGCACTGAACAACATCGCTAACGGGATCGCTAAATAGTGACGTTTTTTAGCGATCCCGTTAGCGATATTGTTCAGTGTGGCATACCCTTTAGTTGTTACACTTAATTAGTGGCTAGTATAAAGCTTTAGAAGATGGAGCAACGTAAATGTTATTCATGTTTCCTTTGATCCAGTTTCCATCTGTAATCCTTTCCGTGCTGGAGGAGGCTTATTGGCCAATTAATTTAGGGTCTCCTGGTGAGTGTCTCCTACCTTTCAGCAGTGGAAGTGTTAAACACCATGCTGAGATGATTTATCCAGATCACTTGTGCTGTAATGAGAAATTGATTGTTGAGATATTATCAGGATGACATTCAAATCCTCCTCTTTGTAACAAAGTGCTCGGCTCTGATGGTAATGTGTTATATATCTATTTTCTCTCTTGTTTTTGCCTCGGTTGTGGCAGAAAACATGGGTGCCAGCCCAAACTAATGTAATTTACTTTCATTTGAAAGTCAGAATCTTTTAAATCAAATACTAATGCATTTAGTGCTGTTATTGTGTTTGAATTTTTTTCACTAACATTTTTGCTTTTGTACATAAGAAAGACTGTTACAATAACTAATTATTGCCACATTTAGCGCCAAATTGTAATGATGATTGACCAACAAGAAGGAGCAGTAGTAGTGGACAACAGCAGAAAAGCAGAACGGGAGGAAACCTTTTGAGTCTTGTAATAGCTGGGTCTTTCTTAAAATAAAACTTTACAAATATAAAACCAGTTCAATTAGTGAAAAAACATTTTTTCTTGCAGATATTTTGGAATGTGTGCAAGCAACACAGCTGGATTCCTGGTCCCTGCAGCAGTGCAGCTTTTAGATTATATAGACCTGCTGACAAATTCCCTTTTTAATTTTTTTTTATTGTAAGGATAGAGCAGCAATATTATGGTCCCAGAAAACCCTCTTGATGGTCGTCATTCTGGAAAAAATTGGAATGCATAACCTAAATTTTTAACCACTTCCCAACATGTGACTTACATGTATATATATCCCTCACCTTGCAGATTTAGTACATGCAGTTGGTGCCAGCTGTTTTTGGCTGGTAACAGACTTGCCATAATTTAGCCTCTGCATATTACTATAGTGGAGCTGTAAAAAAAAAAGCCATCACAATAATTGAAATGTATACTTTCAACTTTAGCTCAAGATGGCTTTACAAAAAACAGTGCAGTAGCTTTAATAATTACAAACCTTTTCTTACATAGCACCTCCATTTTTGCAGGCTCAAAATAATTGGGCAGTTGACAAATATAGGTGCATCTCACAAAATTAGAATATCATCAAAAAGTTAATTTACTTCAGTTTCAATACAAAAAGTGAAACTCATATATCAGATAGTCATTACAAACAGAGTGATCTATTTCAAGTGTTTATTTCTGTTAATGATGATTATGGCTTGCAGCCAATGAAAACCCAAAAGTCATTATCTCAGTAAATTAGAATACTATATAACACCAGCTTGAAAAAATGATTTTAAAATCCGAAATGTTGGCCTACTGAAATGTATATTCAGTAAATGCACTCAATACTTGGTCGGGGCTCCTTTTGCATCAATGCGGCGTGGCTTGGAGGCGATCAGTCTGTGGCACTCCTGAGGTGTTATGGAAGCCCTGGTTGCTTTGATAGCAGCCTTCAGCTCGTCTGCATTGTTGGGTCTGGTGTCTCTCTTCTTCCTCTTGACAATACCCCATAGATTCTCTATGGGGTTAAGGTCAGGTGAGTTTGCTGGCCAATCAAGCACAGTGATACTGTTGTTTTTAAACCAGGTATTGGTACTTTTGGCAGTGTGGTCAGGTGCCAAGTCCTGCTGGAGAATAAAATTTTCATCTCCAAAAAGCTTGTCGGCAGAGGGAAGCATGAAGTGCTCTAAAATTTCCTGGTAGCCGGCAGTGCTGACTTTGGTCTTGATAAAACACAGTGTACCTACACCAGCAGATGACATGGCTCCCCAAACCATCACTGATTGTGGAAACTTCACACTAGATCTTGGAAATCAAGGTCCCAGAGTCTGGAGGAAGAATGGAAAGAAAGACAATCCAAGCTGCTTGAGGTCTAGTGTGACGTTTCCACAATCAGTGATGGTTTGGAGAGCCCTGTCATCTGCTGGCGTAGGTACACTGCGTTTTATCAAGACCAAAGTCAGCGCAGTGGTCTACAATGAAATTTTACAGCACTTCATGCTTCCCTCTGCTGACAAGCTTTTTGTAGATGGAAAATTCATTCTCCAGCAGGACTTGACACCTGTCCACACTGCCAGAACTACCAATACCTGGTTTAAAAACAGCCAGCAAACTCACCTGACCTTAACCCCATAGAGAATCTATGGGGTATTTTCAAGAGGAAGATGAGAGACACCAGACCCAACAAGGCAGACGAGCTGAAGGCTGCTATCAAAGCGACCAGGGCTTCCATAACACCTCAGCAGTGCCACAGAAAGATCGCTGCATTGATGCAGTAATTGATGCAGAAAGAGCTCTGACCAAGTATTGAGTGCATTTACTGAACATACATTTCAGTAGGCCAACATTTCTGATTTTAAAATCATTTTTCAAGCTGGTGTTATCAAGTATTCTAATTTACTGTGCTAATGACTTTTGGGTTTTCATTGGCTGTAAGCCATAATCATCAACATTAACAGAAATAAACACTTGAAATAGTCATTACAAACAGAGAAATCCATCTACCTCATTATTTCATGGCAATTAATGGGACTGGAGGTGATTCTGCTATGTATCTGAAGAAAGCAGGAGATAGAGGCTGAAACACAGAGTTCAGAGATGTATCACATATCAAAGTGCATGCTGTAGTTAACTATCTGTAAAGAATTTATTAGTAAGAGATTAACATTGCTTGACTAAAGCCCCTTCCTTTGATAAACCCTTTACTATCTATGGACTTTGTACATGGAAAGCCTGGTGTGGGCGGGGTTAGCTTTCTCAGCTCTGCTGCATTCTAAATCTAAAAGCTCTGATTGTGTTAGAACTGCTGCACCCAGTAATCTAAGTGATGCATCGTTTGATTTGGCTTCTTTTTGCCTACATCATGCTGCTCTCAGATGAGGTAGCCAAAATCTGTGATATATTCTTTTTAAGGTGCAAACCAACAGTAACCTTCAAGAACAGAAGGACTAGATTGGACATTGCTGGAAAATAAAGTTCTGGAGCAGGTTCTATGGGCAGATTAAACCAAGATTACCATACACTTCTATTCCAATTTTTCTACTATATGTAAAAATGAAGGAAGGACTCAAGATCCAAAGCATAGCCTCATATGGTGACGATTGTATTATGGAAAAGGCAAATATATCTGCCAATGGAACTAGCACCCTGATGTACAGTCAGGGCCAGAAATATTTGGACAGTGACACAATTTTCGCTAGTTGGGCTCTGCATGCCACCACATTGGATTTGAAATGAAACCTCTACAACAGAATTCAAGTGCAGATTGTAACGTTTAATTTGAAGGGTTGAACAAAAATGTGTTAGAAAATGTAGGAATTGTACACATTTCTTTACAAACACTCCACATTTTAGGAGGTCAAAAGTAATTGGACAAATAAACATAACCCAAACAAAATATTTTTATTTTCAAAATTTTGTGGCGAATCCTTTGGAGGCAATCACTGCCTTAAGTCTGGAACCCATGGACATCACCAAACGCTGGGTTTCCTCCTTCTTAATGCTTTGCCAGGCCTTTACAGCCGCAGCCTTCAGGTCTTGCTTGTTTGTGGGTCTTTCCCTCTTAAGTCTGGATTTGAGCAAGTGAAATGCATGCTCAATTGGGTTAAGATCTGGTGATTGACTTGGCCATTGAAGAATGTTCCACTTTTTTGCACTCATGAACTCCTGTGTAGCTTTAGCTGTATGCTTGGGGTCATTATCCATCTGTACTATGAAGCGCCGTCCAATCAAGTTTGCAGCATTTGGCTGAATCTGGGCTGAAAGTATATCCGGTACACTTCAGAATTCATCCGGCTACTCTTGTCTGCTGTTATGTCATCAATAAACACAAGTGACCCAGTGCCATTGAAAGCCATGCATGGCCATGCCATCACGTTGCCTCCACCATGTTTTACAGAGGATGTGGTGTGCCTTGGATCATGTGCCGTTCCCTTTCTTCTCCAAACTTTTGGCTTCCCATCATTCTGGTACAGGTTGATCTTTGTCTCATCTGTCCATAGAATACTTTTCCAGAACTGAGCTGGCTTCTGGAGGTGTTTTTCAGCAAATTTAACTCTGGCCTGTCTATTTTTGGAATTGATGAATGGTTTGCATCTAGATGTGAACCCTTTGTATTTACTTTCATGGAGTCTTCTCTTTACTGTTGACTTAGAGACAGATACACCTACTTCACTGAGAGTGTTCTGGACTTCAGTTGATGTTGTGAACGGGTTCTTCTTCACCAAAGAAAGTATGCGGCGATCATCCACCACTGTTGTCTTCCGTGGGCTCCCAGGTCTTTTTGGATTGATGAGTTCACCAGTGCTTTCTTTCTTTCTCAGGATGTACCAAATTGTAGATTTTGCCACTTCTAATGTTGTAGCAATTTCTTGGATGGTTTTTTTTCTGTTCTTGCAGCTTAAGGATGGCTTGTTTCACCTGCATGGAGAGCTCCTGTGGCCACATGTTTCCTTCACAGCAAAACCTTCCAAATGCAAACACCACACCTCAAATCAACTCCGGCCCTTTCATCTGCTTAATTGAGAATGACATAACAAAGGGATTGCCCACACCTGTCCATGAAATAGCCTTGGAGTCACTTGTCCAATTACTTTTGGTCCCTTTAAAAACAGGGTGGCACATGTTAAGGAGCTGAAACTCCTAAACCCTTCATCCAATTTTAATGTGGATACCCTCAAATGAAAGCTGAAAGTCTGAACTTCAACTGCATCTGATTTGTTTTGTTTCAAATTCATTGTGGTAATGTCTAGAACCAAAATTAGATAAATGTTGTCTCTGTCCAAATATTTATGGACCTAACTGTATACTGATGATGTGACTGAATATAGGAATAGCAGGATTAACTTTACACATACTGTTCAAAGTTGGTAAAAGGCCTAAGAACCGATAGAACAATGCTTTGCAGTTAAGAAGGATAACCTCCAAAACATTCCACAAATGCATCCTAATAGCTTCTTAAAGGGATCCAGTCATGTAAAAAAAAATGCTGTTTACCAGCATATATGGAGTTAATCTGCCTGTTAAAGGGAATCGGTCAACCCATTTTTGCGATATCAGATAAAGATATTGAATTGTGCTTCCCATAAGTAATCTATAGGTACCTATCATATCTCCTGACACCCCAGTTTTCATGTCAAAATACCTTTGTAAAGTTCGTTTTTCAGTATGCATATACATGCGGTCCGGTCCAATGGGCGACCTTTATTCTCATTCCCCCACCGCCTCCATTCTTGCCCTACGCACTTCTTTTCTTGCGTTCACGTCGGGTTTCCGCGCTTGCGCTTTGAAAAAGCCCCTTGTGCGTGCGCAGTGTGCTTTGCCCAACAGTGGGCAAAGCATAAAATCATTACTGCGCATGCACCACTATTTTGCCTGACTTTCCTTGCCCGGAAGTCATCCAAGGCAAGCAGTCATTTCCTGGACGCTGGAAATACTGGCGCATGCGCAGAATTGATTTTCTACTTTGCCCACTGTTGGGCAAAGCACACTGCGCACGCACAAGGGCACTTTTGAACGCGCAAGCGCAGAAACAGTACGCCTTCTGTGATATTCACAGACGAAGATACGTGGAACAAGCCGAGGAGTGGGGGGGGGGAATCAGAATAAACGCTGCCCATCGGTCTGGACCGCATGTATTTGCATACTGAAAAACGAACTTTACAAAGGTATTTTGACATGAAAACAGGGGTGTCAGGAGATATGGTAGGTACCTATAGATTACTTATGGGATGCACAATTCAGTGATATCTTTATCTGATATCGCAAAAATGGGGTGACAGATTCCCTTTAATAGCTTCCTGAAGATGCCTGCACTGAGAGCCCTGCTTCTGGGAGGATATGAACTTTATAGCTCCCGGCATCCTCTGGCTTTTAGTCATAGGGATAGGCTGGCATGGCTTCATTCAATGCTCAGTGCATAGTGAGCTGCATCTGTAATCGCACAATCGGCACTGACTGACTGATGGCTCTAATGCTGAGCTGGCTCTCAGTCAGTATCGGGGCACATTTACAGCCACCATCCACTATGTACAGAGTGGTGGGTGAAGCCGCGCCTCTATGACTGAAAGCCCAAGGCTGCTGGGAGAAATAAAGTTTATTTTCTGCCTGCAGCTGGGCTCTCAGTGTGGGTACTGAGCAGCTTCAGAATGATATTAATCTGCAGATTAACTCCATATCTGCTGGTTAATAGCATTTTTTTTTTACATGACCGGTTCTCTTTAATGTAAAGTTATCAAATACCATTTTTTTCTATTGGCCAGGTCATGTTTGCTGATTTCAACCTGATTGAGCATGCTTTTAATGAAAGGTGTTCATACATATTGCATAACTTGGTTTGATTGAGGTGAGGGAAATAAGCTGCTACCTGTGGATTTGTTCTTGAAATTTGTTTTTCAAGGGAGAATCTGTAAGCCCCCACACATAAGAAAATTGACCAGATCTGCCAATATCAGTCTTGGTTGATAGTGCTGTAGTGAGTAGCGATCTTTATTGTGGGCAAACCTAAGGCAGAAAGGCCCACAAACAGCAACTGAAGATGAAGGATCTCAAGGTAAGAAAGTCAGTATCTGGTGCTGTCTATGTGATCCCGGCTTAAAAAATATCTGTAATTACGAAATGGATAATGCAACTTTTTCTAAAACATCTTGAATTAAAGCTGAATGTCTACACTTTACTCACATCTCGGTGTCTGTTACAAATCTACTATACTAGTGTAAAGAGCCAAATTATGTTATATTCCAAATACTGCTGGACCCAACTGTATATGCTTGACCACTCGGTGGTGTTCACCTAATAATCATACAACTCTCTTTATATTTACCATATCTTACTGATAACATCATTTTATGTTCTGTACCCACCTTAGGATATGTTCAAGGGATGAGCGATTTGCTCTCACCAGTTTTGTACGTTATGGAAAATGAAGTTGATGCCTTTTGGTGCTTTGTATCGTACATGGATCAAATGGTAAATGTACAGCTAATGATACATTTGTAATTTTATGTGCAAGCTGTTTGCTGTTACTTTTTTTTTTTTTTAAATCATATGTACTTTTGCATCGGCCCATTTTCCTTTTTGTAATTATTAGGGCCTGTGCACACGTTGCGGATTCATAGCTTTTTTGCCGCAAAACCGCTTACACAACACAACTCATTATGGCCTATGGGATTCCGCAATGCTGTGCACATGCTGCGGGTTTTTCCGCGGCGGAATCGCATCACGGAAGAATCCGCAGCATGCTCATTCTTTTTTTCGGAACCACGGCGATTCCGCCGCCATAGGAATGATTGAACCGCTTACTTTCCGCATGTGGCTGTGCCCACCATGCGCAAAGTAAGCGGTTCATGTGCGGATGGTACCCAGGGTCTGGAGGAGAGGAGACTCTCCTCCAGACCCTGGGTACCATATCCATGTAAAAACAATAATTAAAATAAAAAATTGTGATATTCTCACCTTCCGGCGGCCCCCGCAGCTTTCCCGCTCTTCAGCGACGCTCCCGGCCAATCCCGTTCCCAGTAATGCATTGCGAGAATCACCCCAGATGACGTAGCGGTCTCGCGTGATGCTACGTCATCGGGGTGATTGTCGCAAAGGACGCCTGGGAACGGGATTGGCTGGGAGCGTCGCTGAGAGGCGGGAAAGCTGCGGGGGGCCGCCTGAAGGTGAGAATATCATTATTTATTATTTTTTTAATTATTTTTAACATTAGATCTTTTTACTATTGATGCGACATAGGCGGCATCAATAGTAAAAAGTTGGTCACACTTGTCAAACACTTGTTTGACTCGTGTGACCAACCTGTCAGATCGCTTGTAAAACGCTAGCATTCTGCAAGCTAATTACACTTGCAAAACGCTAGTTTTTAGCGGGAATACGCATACCTATAATATGCGTATTTCCCGCAGCAGGGAGGTGCGGAAT